>OY979716.1:37535623-38225623 GCA_963855995.1 Muricea muricata | reverse complement strand
AGGTAGGTAGGTAGGTAGGTAGGTAGGTAGGTAGGTAGGTAGGTAGGTAGGTAGGTAGGTAGGTAGGTAGGTAGGTAGGTAGGTAGGTAGGTAGGTAGGTAGGTAGGTAGGTAGGTAGGTAGGTAGGTAGGTAGGTAGGTAGGTAGGTAGGTAGGTAGGTAGGTAGGTAGGTAGGTAGGTAGGTAGGTAGGTAGGTAGGTAGGTAGGTAGGTAGGTAGGTAGGTAGGTAGGTAGGTAGGTAGGTAGGTAGGTAGGTAGGTAGGTAGGTAGGTAGGTAGGTAGGTAGGTAGGTAGGTAGGTAGGTAGGTAGGTAGGTAGGTAGGTAGGTAGGTAGGTAGGTAGGTAGGTAGGTAGGTAGGTAGGTAGGTAGGTAGGTAGGTAGGTAGGTAGGTAGGTAGGTAGGTAGGTAGGTAGGTAGGTAGGTAGGTAGGTAGGTAGGTAGGTAGGTAGGTAGGTAGGTAGGTAGGTAGGTAGGTAGGTAGGTAGGTAGGTAGGTAGGTAGGTAGGTAGGTAGGTAGGTAGGTAGGTAGGTAGGTAGGTAGGTAGGTAGGTAGGTAGGTAGGTAGGTAGGTAGGTAGGTAGGTAGGTAGGTAGGTAGGTAGGTAGGTAGGTAGGTAGGTAGGTAGGTAGGTAGGTAGGTAGGTAGGTAGGTAGGTAGGTAGGTAGGTAGGTAGGTAGGTAGGTAGGTAGGTAGGTAGGTAGGTAGGTAGGTAGGTAGGTAGGTAGGTAGGTAGGTAGGTAGGTAGGTAGGTAGGTAGGTAGGTAGGTAGGTAGGTAGGTAGGTAGGTAGGTAGGTAGGTAGGTAGGTAGGTAGGTAGGTAGGTAGGTAGGTAGGTAGGTAGGTAGGTAGGTAGGTAGGTAGGTAGGTAGGTAGGTAGGTAGGTAGGTAGGTAGGTAGGTAGGTAGGTAGGTAGGTAGGTAGGTAGGTAGGTAGGTAGGTAGGTAGGTAGGTAGGTAGGTAGGTAGGTAGGTAGGTAGGTAGGTAGGTAGGTAGGTAGGTAGGTAGGTAGGTAGGTAGGTAGGTAGGTAGGTAGGTAGGTAGGTAGGTAGGTAGGTAGGTAGGTAGGTAGGTAGGTAGGTAGGTAGGTAGGTAGGTAGGTAGGTAGGTAGGTAGGTAGGTAGGTAGGTAGGTAGGTAGGTAGGTAGGTAGGTAGGTAGGTAGGTAGGTAGGTAGGTAGGTAGGTAGGTAGGTAGGTAGGTAGGTAGGTAGGTAGGTAGGTAGGTAGGTAGGTAGGTAGGTAGGTAGGTAGGTAGGTAGGTAGGTAGGTAGGTAGGTAGGTAGGTAGGTAGGTAGGTAGGTAGGTAGGTAGGTAGGTAGGTAGGTAGGTAGGTAGGTAGGTAGGTAGGTAGGTAGGTAGGTAGGTAGGTAGGTAGGTAGGTAGGTAGGTAGGTAGGTAGGTAGGTAGGTAGGTAGGTAGGTAGGTAGGTAGGTAGGTAGGTAGGTAGGTAGGTAGGTAGGTAGGTAGGTAGGTAGGTAGGTAGGTAGGTAGGTAGGTAGGTAGGTAGGTAGGTAGGTAGGTAGGTAGGTAGGTAGGTAGGTAGGTAGGTAGGTAGGTAGGTAGGTAGGTAGGTAGGTAGGTAGGTAGGTAGGTAGGTAGGTAGGTAGGTAGGTAGGTAGGTAGGTAGGTAGGTAGGTAGGTAGGTAGGTAGGTAGGTAGGTAGGTAGGTAGGTAGGTAGGTAGGTAGGTAGGTAGGTAGGTAGGTAGGTAGGTAGGTAGGTAGGTAGGTATATATATATATATATATATATATATATATATATATATATATATATATATATATATATATATCCACCCTGACTTGTTTTTTGATAGTGAAAAGATTGTGGATGTTTTCCAACATAACTATTTAGGGTTGACATTATCCAGCAATCTCTCCTGGGAAGCTTGTATTTTAAAAGTATACAAAAAGGCTTGTAAAAGACTGAATTTGCTTAAAGGTTTGAAGTACATAGTACATAGGGAAACTTTGAATAGGTTATACAAATCTCTTACTCGTCCGTTAATGGAGTATGGTGATGTTTTATGGGATGGTTCTACTGATGGTGGGGGTGACCTCCTTGAATTTGTGCAATATGAAGCAGCTAAAATTGTAACAGGTGCTATGAAGGGTACTAGTAGGCAATCTTTATTGCATGAAATTGGCTGGGAAGATTTGAAAACTAGGCGTTCTATTCACTAATTAAAAGTTTACTTTAAAATTGTTAATAATTTAACTCCAAATTGTTTAAGAAAGCTCTGCTGTCGTAAGTGTTTGAGAGGACTTCTTATTCCTTCAGGTCTTGTTCCGATTATTCTTTATTTCTGGTGCGCACTGGGTGTTTTAAAAATTTTTCACCAAGGCTTGGAATAATATAGACATAACGGTGCACAGCCTTGAGTCAGTTATTTCATTTCAAAATGCTCTGTTTACTATTTTTGATATTCCACGCTACGAAACGTTATTCAATTTTTCTCTTGATAGATATTCTTCTATCATTCATACCCGTTACGGTTAAATATTTGTAGTTTAAATTATTATTTGTTTAGAATTGGGAGAAAACCCTCTTCGGAATACTTGTGTGGCTTTGAAAATGAAAGTATCAATCATTGTTTCCTTCATTGTCTGTTTTTTTGCTGCTCCTAGATTGAAGCTAGTCTCCTCTGCTGCTCATATTATTGGTGATAGATGGAATTCAATGTCTGAAATGCAGATAGTAAGGCTTTTTTAGCTGGATCTTCGCAGCTCTCAGAAAATAAAAATATCGAAATTTTTACTTCTGTTCAACTTTTTATTAAAGAGATTGGCCGATTTACTTATGCGGAGCCTTAGTATTTGCTGTGTTACCTACTGATTGTTTCTTATTGAGTGCTGTTTTGTAAACTTGTATGTAAAGTCATAGTAAGCCCCCTAGATGAGCATTATTCTGTTGCTCTTGGGGTGAACTATGTTTCCTTTATTAAATTTTTATTAAATCAACATGAAAAGTTCAACGTCTAAACTAGGCGTTAGTATGTTTAGACACAAGATTATATTGGTGCTGGCACGGTCCGGGTCCCAGGAGCAGTTTTTATCTAGGCAGTAATTTGAATGTGTATTTGTCAGGTGTTAACTTGCATGATGAGTTGCTGGGAGCCAATCAAAGAAATAATGTCTATTATTATGATGGAGCCAATGTAAGCAAACAACTCCCACCATTGTTTTTAGTTGACATTTAATCTATTATTTGTTTAGACCAACAGATCCCAGTCTTCTAATGTTTGCAACTGGTGCTGATTCAGTCCCCAAATGGGTCTTTTTCAAACCTTAGTAATAATGGTACTTCAAAACTCATCTGTCTTCCCCAATGCAAACTTTGCCCAATGGAATTGGAATTGCCTGGTGGTGTTACAAGTTTTGATGATTTTAAGAAAAATATGGATTCAGCAAAAGAGTTTCAAGAAGAAGGATTTGGTATTGCACAGTTAGCTAGCTGGACACCTCCCAAAATATGTTATTGTTCTTGCTAATTGAAGATCAGGTGACGACATAAGGGGGTGAGTGACAAACAATTTATAGAGTGTGAGATGGAGATGTTGCTACATTGAACTTTTTTTCAGCGAATTTCAGTTTTTTTCTGTAGCTAGACTACTGCACACTCTTTGGCTGTTCTACCTGCCCAATGAGTGATCTTTCTTTGTTTGAAATACCTTCTGAGAAGATTCCACTTGACCCTTAGATGATAGCAGAATTCACCGATACTGAAATCAGGATTGTAGTTCGTGACAGTGAGCATTCCATACCAAAATACATCTTGATTATAGATTCGTATTTACATTTTTCTTTACTTGTTCTAAATTGGCTTCTCCCTGATAATTCTGCCTAAATTTTGCAACTTCTGCATTGTCTTTCAACCAATGAATACCAGAATTGCTATGCCTGCCCATTTGTAGCAATATTTAATCCATCAATATGAATGTATATTCCATTAATTATTGTCAGTTTTCAACTTAAAATGTCTTTGATTTAAACTTTTAAAGTGTGAATTTAAACTTTGTTCAAATAATTATTTGACCATTTTATATTTAAACTTTTCCAAAAATATGGTTTAAATTGTAAAGACCATTTAAACTTCTTTTAAAGTATATGGTTTAAACATCTTCAAAAATATTATTTAAACATTTTTAGAATTTCGTTTGAGCATCTTCAAAATATCATTTAAACTTTTTGAAAATATCATATTATCACTTAAACTTTTTGAAAATATCGTTTGAAGTTTTTGGAAAGTGGTGGAAACACTACAAACTCTTTCTAAAAGTAAGCGCCAAGAAATAGCAAAGATAGTGGAAATATGGCCGAAGGTGTCGAAGAATTTTTAGCGATTGCCCTAAAAAGGCCTGAAAGTTTGAATCAAAATAGAAATACTTCTGAAGATTTTCTTGCTGAATTATTGAAGCATGTTGATTTACTTGGTATGACAGTACAGTTACTGCAAGAAATTAAAGATATTGTTGTAGATGCTAGTGAAGAAGAGCACTTAGTGAATGTTTATCGTGAAATTGAAAATGAATTTATTGGTCTTTATCATCAGGAAGAGACCCTGATTACTGTAATGTGTTGACTGCCATTGCTAGTTGAAGAGACTAAACATCCTGGCAGACCAGGTTATTACATCCCAAAGGAAAGTCTAGTTGAATTGCGAGGACTGAATTTTTCTTGGAGCAAAATCTCCAAAATGTTTTGTGTATCTAGGTGGACTGTTATGCATCGCGTCAATGAGTACGGTCTGTCGGGTCAACAACGGTTTTTTATTATTTTGGACAAGAGAATTGACAAAATTGTCAGGGAATACATTTCTCGTCATGGTTCAAAAACGGGCGAGCCATTAATATCAGGCTACTTCAGATCATAGATAGTGTAACGAGAAGGATAGGAAACTGGGTCCTGGGGCGAGAAAATGTTATTGTTAAAAAAATTTTTCAGTCACGTGATCTTAAGCCGACACAAAGTGTTGACAGACGTTAAGCATATGTGTGGTTTATAGTTACAATTTTGTCCTTCGCTGCCTTTTCGAACGTGTTTTCCAAATGAAATTTTAAATCTCGACGATGGATCGTAAAGAAGAAACCTCAAGCAATGAAGGAGACATAATGGAAGCAATGGTGAATGCGTTAGCAGAAGAAAGCGACCAGAATATTGACTTGTAAGAGTGCGTTAACGAGGGTGTCCATGAGTGTAATCTCACCAAAAGCTTTCCATGTGGGCTTTGTTCTAAAGTTTGCAAATCCAAAGGTGGTCTAACCCTACATACAAGGGCAAAGCATGGTGAGAAAACTGCCGTTACAAAGTCGGTTTCGCCATTGACTTCGAAGGTCGTTAGTGAAATTGTCGATAAAGCCACAAAGTCGGTCGTTGATTCAAAGTTATATGGCGAATCAATGTCTAAATTGCTTGACGAAGCCGAATTAAAGCCGTCGGAAGATCTAGTGAAACATTTAGAAACTTTATACGACCAATGCTGCGAAAAGTTGGACAGAGATAAACTCTTAAAAAACTTTTACAAACTTATGTCTGAAAGTGAAAAAATGTTTATAATGAAGTCGAAGAATATGACTGTTCCTGCATACAATTTAATATTGATTCAAATTCCAGATCTACTTGTCGGATTCTACAAGCGTGGTAACGTGAAGGAAAAGCTTCCTGACATAACACCTATAGAGAAATCTGAGTTTGGCCCCTTGTCGTATGTTGCTGGATACGTCATTTCAAAGATGTATCGCAAAAGTAAAGTTTCTGCCAAGAAAGATACTCCAGAACAACTGGAACTTCAGTCCCTGCTATTGAGCATGAAGTCATTGCAAGACAATGAATATATAGATTCTGTTTCTCGGGGAAAGCTATGGAATCCTTGCGAGAATTTGTTGGCTATTACTGCTGAATGTGAAAAGGTGTTCAGGCAACACAGTGCTGGATTGGTTCGTGAAATTCCACTTCAGCAAGTCAGGGCAGATATTTTGCAAAAGCCCAAGGTCAAGTCTGCATGGGATGCTATCCTATTTGATGCTAGTTTGGCTAAAAGCAAGACATCTGTAACTGATGTATGCTTGGAAAATATTGTTATGTTGTATATTCGTGTGCGATCCTTCTCCTACTCAAAGGATGTTGTTACAAAAATGACTATTAAAGAGAAGGTTAAGTTTCATAATAAGGCCCTGTGAAAAACACTTAAGACACAAGCAGAGTCGGCTGCAGATTAAAAGTTGTTGGGACATTATTATTAATGAAAAATTGCTTTATTCAAAAACACTATTTTTAAGATGAACAACACCATGTATATTATAACCCTATAAAATATTAGAATATATTACAGTATATACATTACAATACCTGTCTACCATTTTATCACGTACAGTAGATTGCTACAATGTTTGAATTACATTAACTACCGTATGCCATGTTGATGTGTTTTTTTTAAATCTTTCCAATAGCTCTCAGTGGCATAGCCAGCATGATAACCAGAAACCCAGTATTCATATATTCATGTTTAGCACAATTCATTTATTTTGGAATCAACTGTTTTTATAGTCTCATTAGTCTGTACACATGAATATATGAATATACTCTCCTAATTATCAAGCTGGCTATGCCACTGAGCTCTCATTTTGATGCAACCAAAAGTTTTAGTAAAGTGAATAGTGATCCTCAGTAATTACAACAATGGCATAACATACAATTTCCATATCCTATTTAGTAAAAAAATGTTCAATACAGTTTTATAGTCTTTAGTGGCAAGTACACTATATAACATTGATAACATGACAACTCTTGTAATTTAATAAATTGTTTTCAAAAAGAAACCAAAATGTTTTTGAGAATATCAGACCTAAAAATTATCAATTACCAAAATACATACCAACAATATTTCCTTCATGGCAGTTCATGCAATAGTGCTAAGTTATTAATGAGGAGACTCCTAATAAATACAAACCTAATTTAAACGTTCAAGGCAACTCTATTCCTCTTAACCTCTTCTAATTTGTCGTTTATGTTGTGTGTGTTTGTAATGTCCTATCCACCTTCACACGTCTATATCCTTAATTAACCCTTGTAATTTTACACCTTGTAAATATAACAACACTATTAGCATTGATATATATTTAAACTTTGTATGTAATATTATCCACTTGTCTGAAGATGTCTTAAGTTCTTTGGGGCGCGAACAGGTTTACTGTTTTGTAGCACACTGGTAGCTTCTCTTCTGCATCCTTACCAGAGATATGCTTGTGCAATCAGAAGAATTTTCGGTTTGCAGACATTCCATCACTTGTAGCTGCCACAACATAAAGCTGACAATTCAGCTCCAAAATGGCAACTGCACGCCAAAAAATCGGGGCCAGCTGGTAGGACACCACGGTTTGTGTCAAAAAGTACACAAGCATAAATTTGAGAGTTGTTTGGACTCCTCTAACCATGAATGCCAAAACATGAGTAGCTACTTCCAGCTCGTCAAAGGTTGAAAAGTCCAAATCAGGATCACCAAGAGAGGTAAATCCAATCAATTTCCCCGAGTGTTTATCAAATACCAACCTTCCTTTGATCTTCATCTCATCAAACACCAACACCACATATCTAGCCGATCCCTTGTACTCTTTTGTCATTGATTTCAGTAGTTCAATGTTCTCCAAGACAAAACCCACACCTGGTTTGAAGTGATTCCTATAATCACGCAATGTTCTCTCATGGGGAAGGTAAAGGATCCCATCTGGATTCTTTTCACTCTTTCTAAACTCATTGTAAACAGATGAAGACTTTGCATGTATAGAGAGGCAAAACTCAATGAAATGTGGATGCCATCTCTGACCATGCTTATTAGTTCTCATTGCCTTTTGCTGTTGTTGAAACACGAGCTTCATGTGTGGCGAGGCTTGCAGATTAGTTTGGTCAAGGATGGCGAGGAAGGAATTGCTCACATCATCATCGAGAGTCACACCATGGGAATTGATCTCTTTCTCCATTCTATTCAGCCGATCTTCTAGCTGCATGCACTTCAACTCTGACTCTTTCAGCTTAACTCGCTCTTCTCTGACTGTTGCTTGTAACTTGGCTGAAGAACATGCAGTCAAGGGTGCTTTGGATTTTGCAGGAAGGACAGGCTTAGGTTGTGCTTTCTTGTCATCAACTTTACAACATGGCTTACATTTCTCTATTCCCTGGTCGACCAGTATCTCACATTTATTTGATCTTCTTGTTTGGCTGTAGTTCACTGGGGAAGACTGTTGCTTGCTAGCAATCAACGGTGTAACATGTAAAAATGTTTCACTGCTACTAGTCTCATTCTCCATAACAGATACGCCACAACAAATACGAAGGTCACACAACAAATTATGCAAGTCCTTGAATTTACTGCACAGCCGGGATTTTCCCTCTGGAAACAACACAGAACTAGTAGGCACTGTAGCTCCATAGATAGCAACAGTAAGTTCCAACGATTCATCGATTTGAAGATGGTACTTGGGGATAAGGAACCCCGGTTCACGCAATTCAACAACAATAACATCATCCGTGACATTCACCGTCCAATCACGCAAATATTGGTAGTTGCGTTTGAAATACTTTTTCAAATCGTCAAAAGTGGGAGGTTGAAACGTACCAGAAGACGTTGGTTGCTCATCATGACGAATAACACCCCTTCTTTGTTGTGGCGTCGAACTACCAGGCAATGTATCCAACTGTTTGACTGGCAAATTCAATGTCGGAACTGCTCCCGTCTGCAACCTCTTTCGTACTTTTTCATTGCCATCTTTGTTCGTAAACGGAAAAGTGTCAACAAACTCTGCCTCAAAATGATGCTCACAAAGAAAGATATTGTTTTTTTCGAATCGTTCTTTGAGCTCTTTTGTTAGTTGTCGTGTTCGTAGAATGACAGTTTTCCAAGCGTCGCGAGCCTCAGATTTAATTCGTGATGCGTGCTCCGAGTCCGATGATTTTACAGTTGGGATCTTAAATAAACTCAAGCCTTCGTATCGTCTGCTATGCGGACAATTGATGAAAGCGCAGTTTTCTGGCATAACTCATTTCTTCACGAAGACTTTGACGCGAATATTAAGTAAGAAACATGAATATGTATTATCATACGACAAAGGACAATATATCATTCATGCATACAATGCTTCTTTGTGTCGGCTTAAGATCATGTGACTTCTCTAACCGGAAGTATCAACATATTAGCCCGCGCGTTAGGGTTTATTAAGGAGTTTCCTATCCTTCTCGTTACAATATCTATGTTCAGATCATTGGGCTTCCATATACAAAGGTGAAGAATTAGAGCATCTCTAAACGGGGTAGATCCTGAACACTCCGCGTTATGTTGGGGTGCTCTTGTTGTCAGACGGAAATACTTTGTGCGTTGGCCGAACTCTCTTTGGCACTTACATGGCCATCACTCCTTAATTAGGTGGAAGTTTGTCATACATGGTTGTTGTGATGGTAAAATTATGTATTTGAAATGCAGTACAAACAACCTTGCAGAAACTGTTCGGAATTTATTTCTTACAGCAGTTGATCAAAATTATGGTCTATGGCCATCTCGCATATGTGTAGATTATGGTGTTGAAAATGTGTTGGTTTGTGATGAGATGGTTGTCAGGCAGGGTGAAGGACAGGGAAGTTACATAGCTGGTTCATCAACAAGCAATCAAAGGATAGAAAGGCTTTGGCGAGATGTGTTTGTTCATTTTTCTACTACACTTTCTATGTTATGGAACAGACAGCAATTTTAGACATTGAAAAATCCAATTCATATGTTAGCATTGCATCTGTTGTTCACGAGCAGAATAAATACCGCCCTACACGATTTTAGTGCAATGTTTAATAATCATTGACTTTCCACTGAAAATGGTTGGAGTCCCAACCAGATATGGTTAAATGGAATGCTAAATGAAAACAATCGATTATGTTTTAGTGATAGATTAGATGATTCTGTTGTTGATCAACATTATGATGAAGACCCAAATGGACCACGACCTTCGTCATAAGTAGACGGAGTTGTTGTTGAACCAGTTCAAATTGTAAATGAGCAAGAAATATCGGATTCCATTATCCAGCAAATTAATGTAAATAGACCATCAGATAAAGCTGGTGTGGATGTTTATACTGATGTTTTAGCTCTAGCTGTGCAAAAACTAGAAGAATACCTTTAGGTACATTTTGCCACACAAATGCACCACTTAGTTTTGTTAACATTTCATTTGCATGAAAGATTAATTAAAATTGGTCAAATCACTCAAATGGTTTCATAAAAGGTCATTTAAGTAATAAAATGCAGCAGATATTGAAAAGATATAAGCAAAAATGTATTTCACCATGTCGATGACTTAAACACCAACACAACTACAATTAGGACCAAAATCATGTGAACATTTCTGCAAGTGTTGCCATGAAAATATTGATAAAATATTGTTCAATCCATTTCCTGAAGTTTGACAAGTTTAACTCATTCATTCGATAGAAAATTGAGACATTTCCTTTCTGTTTACTTCAAATGTAAGTGTTTGTGACAATTGAATCGTTTTTCTAGCAAATGAACTGAGCAGTTTTATTTGGAGCAACCGCAAAAAAATGTTTACACCTTCAAGATCAAGTGCTCAACAGAATTTCTCAACCAAAATAAGAAACCATACGCAGCCCAAGAGGAGGTACTAATGTAATTACATGTAGCCCAGTTGAAACTGTTAGATGTTCAAAACAGTGGAGAGTGTTCACATGATTGTGACCCTCATCTTTAGGTACTAAAACAATATGAAACAGTATGATCTTTGCCATTGGCAGAATTGTTTGATCACTTAGACATTACCAAAATGAGTATTTGCGAATGCACAATCAAACACCTCAAAAAGTTGTTCTTCATTAGGAAACTCTGATGTCAGGGATCCAATATATAAAAGCAATTGATTAATACAGGTTTGGGCTTTTGGTAGGAAATTATATTTTATTTATTTAATTTAAAAAGTAAATTAGATAAATTCTTTAAAAGCTTATGAAAATTAGAATGTTGAAGGATATGACCCCTAGCTGATTTTACTTAGAAAACAAGATTTTGATTACAGAATTAACATGACATATGGTAGCAACATTACATTGATATGCACCCACATGTCCTTTACCATCAGCAGCTACTTCTGCCAGGCGACTTTTACTTATGAGCAGTACAGTGAACTATATAGTGTTCATGACTATTAGAAACAAGCATGAGATTTGTCAAATCCAAGTGGTGGTTCCTCCAAAGCACATGTCACAAAAATTAGTGGTTCCTTCTACCACTGGCCACCTGCCTTAAATACTTCACAAACAAAGCAGACATTGCTTTTTCCTTTAAATACATGGAAGATCCTTCTTCAGAGAAAGCTGGTGCCAACAATTTAAGAAGCATCCTTTCTGACAATGCTTGGTTGTGTTGTCTGAGCAAGTGTAGGAGGATTGGGAACTTTCGCATAATTTGCAAAAGGCCAAAAACGTTTAGACCTTGCTTTAATTTAGCAATACAAGGATTTTCTGTTTTTGTCACCATACTCTCAATAACATTGGGGGGCAAAAACGTTGGTAACTGGCCATTTCAAAGCAAAGCAACACCTATCATGATGCCTACATTATAGTAATCATCAGCTAGGTATTCTCGTAGACCTTTGTCAAAGTACTTGTCGTTCGTAGCTACATTCATTAAACGAATCCAATCCCAGATCCCTTGCAAGTTCACCCATAAAGTCAACTTCAAATGTGATATGAAAATTTTGTATTGCCTTTAGTTCTGGAAATGTGGATTCCATGATATTATGCCTATCAACACAAATATAGATAGTTTCACCTTCTGGGGTGTTTGATGTATCTTAAACATCTAACACTCTGCCTTTTACAAGATTCTTCTGCGAGACCCATAAAATTTCAACTGGATCAGTTAGACATTGCTCTGTTATTTCATTAATGAGGGAATCAGGAAAACTAACACATGCTGCTGACTCTTCGTGGTTTTCCTTCATTGTCATAGACCCTGGATCTTTTTCTGTTGGCTGTTTTCTGCAATCATTAGAACTACTTGAAGAACAAGCACTTTCTGTTGCATCATCATTTTGTTTGCATCATCATTATCCAAGTCATATAGGAATTCATATCCTTCCTTTACTTTAACATAAAGCTGCCCTTGGCCAGCCATTTTTTCAACCACTGCATAATTAAATTCTGTTTCTGGCCCCAGTTCAAGCTTTGTAATTGCTTTGTAATTGCCTTGTGTCTAACTTTTACAAAATCAAAATCATTCTCACCCAGGGATGGAAATTTTGATGATAGAGAGAATCCTTTATCACATTTCTGATGCTTTTTTCGTTGTCATCTTCATCAAGGGTAAGCATTCCACTAGCAAGAACTGAATCCCACTTCAAATGATGAGGTTCTTCTTCATTATCTGACCAACATCTAAGTAGTGCAAACTCCATCGCTTTCTTAATTTTCTGCTTAACTGGTTTGAGTTTTGCTTGTTTATTTTGCTGATAAGGAGAAGAAGCTCCTAGTCTTTCATTTCTATTCAACTGTCTAAAGAGGCTGGCAGAAGAACTTGCTTGTGGCACATTGTGTGCCCTCTGAAGAGTTTCCCCTAATAATGAGGAGGTTGATGCTGAGCTGAATCTACTGGGTGCATCACTGTTACTTTGAGTGGAATTGTTGACACTGGGAGATCCACTAGCATTTGCTTGTGGATCCAACAGCCTCGACGCTTCATTTCACAATTTAGCAACCTTTTGCTACACGTCTTCGTTCATACTTTAAATAAACTTGGCCAAGAATGTTTCACGACAACGAAAAACAGAATATATTTTGTACATACAACGTAATATCAAAAACTAGAAATAGAAGAATGAAACAAACATTCTAAGAAGAGAAATTGGCGGATTTTGGCGGCAATTTTTGGTGCGTGCTGTGTTTCCATGATGTTTTTATTTTTAACAGATTTTTCGATTTTAGAAAAGTTTAAATATAAAATGTTCAAATAATTATTTGAACAAAGTTTAAATTCACACATAAAAAAGTTTAAATCAAAGACATTCTAAGTTGAAAACTAACGATAATTGATGCAATATATATTCATGTCGATGGATTAAATATTGCTACAAATAGGCAGGCATAATATGCAAAGGTTTGCAAGAAAATTATTATCTGAACTCCATTGCTAAAAATCCTGTTGCTGCAAGCCACAGTTCCTACAGTGTTTCTGATGTTGTTCGCCACATTGTTCCAAAGAACATTGGTATGGAAACAATGGTAGGGTCATGGTGATATGGCACTCTGTTGATTGTATGGTCCTTTTCGATAAAGATGCTAGTAAAGAGCAAGTAAGTTGTGAAACCTGCCTTAACCTACAGAAGAAAATAAATCAGCAGCAAGGAAGGAAGGAAGAATCATGCATCTAATGCCCATGCAAGAGATAAAGCTCCTTTGGCTGCATGTGGTGATGAAAAGCTTCAAAGCTGAGAAGCAAGTGACAGCTGACTGTGTCCAATTAAAAGACCTTGAGGCAAGACTTAAAAACATGCAATGGCAAATTGAAAAGCATGGTGCAAGCCACTTAAAAAAAATTGTTGACCATAATGAGTAAACAGAATCTAAAGTCGACACCTCACATAAAGTTCTTTTGGGAACAGCAAATGCACCTTTTGCAAACAAATAAAATGGGACGTTGATCCCACCCACAAGTCATCCGATTTGCTTTATCAATACATTGCAAATCCCCACCGGCCTATAGAGAGATAAGAGATAGTGGTGCCCTCATATTACCAAGCATGTTCTAAGAGATTTTAAGAACTATTTTAAACTGGGAGCTGGTATAACCAAAGATAACATTGAGGCACTGAAAGAGAAAACATCAACATTCACTGGCATTCAACAATATGTTGGTGTTGTCATGGACGAAATGAAAATTGAAGAGAATCTTGCTTTCGAATCATAACAAATCATACCCGAGTCAAGTCGTACCCGGAGAGGCAATCTCATGCCCGTAGATGCAATGTCTTACCGGAGATGCAATGTCGTACCCGGTGTTGTTATGTCGTACCCGGAGATGCAATGTCATACCCGGAGCGACCATAAAATTTCATCAAGGCGAAAATATCCAAGCAAGACTAAATAATCAATTAAGTGTCGAAAAATACTGTCAAATGGTATTATGATTTTGACCACTTGAAGATGGAGATTGGTCAACACTTGCTGAAATTTTTATCCATCGCTTAATACTACTTTGAAGTATGCATGAGATTCAACATAAGATTCAGCACAATATTCAAAAACGTTGACGACACGTGCTCTTATTTTCTCTAAACCAGACAATAACTAAAACACAACAAACATAATGATAATGATGACGATGATAATCATGATGATCAAGATGATGATACATAGCGATATGTAAAACAGGCAAAATTTTCAGGCAGTGAAGCAGACCATACCATGTGCCAAATATACTCTGATCTGATAGTATACTGGATCAATCTTCTATATAGAAAAGTGAAGTGAATTTCAACCGGTGCAAATTTTCTTCCGCTAACAACCTTGTGATGAAAACAATATGGAGTTGTATTGCAAAATGAGTCAACGAGGCAGGTTTATTGAGGCATTTCTAAGCGCTGAGCTAAATCGTTGCTTTGGGTATAAAAAGAACTAAATATTTCTCTCTCATGAGGTATATTTTTCTATTTTTTTTTTCAAAATATTCCTGCGAAAAACGTTTGCTGCAACATTTATAAGCTCCCCTATTGGTTTAAATGAATACTTTGTTAAAAGTGCACCAATAGGAGCGTATAAATGCTTTTTAAAGGCTAACGCGTGGCATAACATCTTTTGTCAATACAGAAAAATATGTTCAAATTTTACAGCCATTCGAAAAAATTGAAGACAAATTACATTGAGTATGTGAAGTAAAATTATCGGAGATTAATGTTATAATTTTTTACCTGTTTTTAATTCCACAAGCGATGCATTTTGTTTAACAAAAGTCATATGTTCGTCAGGTTAAATTTAGTTGCCAACCTTATGTATCTTATATATGTAAACAATACGCTACTGCTCGCACTTGTGGTGCATGAAATTACCAGACATTTTTGGCCCGCCTATGGTTGTTCGGGTTCATTTGCAACAAGCTAATATTACAACATTGATTACTTTTCTAATAAGCAAGTTTGATATTGCTCATATGGGATGCTGCATACAAGTAATACTAAATGGAAGATACTTTTAAATCAAATTCACATTTAAAAAACTACAACAGTTCCAGTATGAGCAATATCAAACTTGCTCATTAGAAAAGTAATCAATGAAAATTTGTAATATTAGCTTTTTGTGAAAAAACAAATTTATATGAATCCGAACAATGCCAACTATAATTTCTATATTTTCCACTTCTTTTAGAAACATGAATGCATGCAAAAGATTCCCTAACTTCCTTTTAAACCATTTGACATTAGTTTATATTCTGTCAGAGCATTGCAGTACTCAGGTTAGTGAAAATACCAATAATGAAATTCGCTTTGCTTTTTTTTAGTACAGAAGATTGATCCAGTATACTATTAGATCAGTGTATATTTGGCAGATGGTATGGTCCACTTGACTTTGACTGAAAATTTCACCTGTTTTACATATTATCATCTTGATCATCATCATTTTTGCTGTGTTTTAGTTATTGTCTGGTTCAAGGAAAATAAAAGCGTGCCGTTAACATTTTTGAATATTGTGCTGAATCTCGTGTCGAATGTTGTGCGTACTTCAAAGTAGTATAAAGTGATGGATAAAAATTTCATCAAGCAATGGTAAAAATCTCAACAAGTGACACACAAAATTTCAGCAAGTGTTGAACAATCTCTATCTTCAAGTGGTAAAAATCTTAACATTTTATTTGAGAATATTTTTTGATGCTTAATTCAATGTTTACAGGTGTCGCTCAGACATTTTCGCCTTGATGAAATTTTACGGTCGCTTGTAATTTTGATTCGTTTGGTGCCTCATATTACAACACTGGGTACAACATTGCACTAGGGGTACGACATTGTATCTCCAGTCACGACATTACAACACAGGATACAACATTGCACAATATGGGACACAACATAACAAAGATACAGTCTTACTATTTTGTCTACAATACCCTTCCATAATCCATTAAAGTGTCCCTGTCAGAAAATTAGATTTTGTATTAATAGAACCATCTTGAAACGTAGATTATGAAAATACAAAACAGATTTAAAAGTTTTTGAAAACTGCAAAAGTGGGAAACTGGTAACTAATACGTAATAGTAGGAACTCGTTTAGCTATCGTCTTAGTGCATAGTATATATTTACGGAGCGTGTGCTTGCAAACATTGAATAAAAATGTCCTCATCCAGTTCTGATATGAAAAATAACAGTTACCAAAGCGATGACTCTGACTAGAACTATATTCCTGGGCCGTATCAAATAGTGAAATCAAGCGAAACAAATGAAAACAGCAGTGAAGCGAAGAGCGAATTCAAGCAGCGCCGCTAATGAGAAAGACATTGGTCCATATGCCATTACCAGTTGCCGACGAAGATTGGCTCGCAAATTACCGCAAAAAAAGACAAAAATACGACGAACATCTTAAGGAACTGCAACGAAGACTTGATGGTTTGGAAGAATTGAATAAATGGTAAATATATCACTCTGATTTTGTTGCGTGACGTTGGGTTTTGTGACTTGCCTGCTTCTACATACACATCATCATTAAAAGTACAAACTCTAATATTTTAGGCATAAGTGTGGTAATTGTTGCATTGAAATGCTTCGTCATGCCAAAGAATGTCAATGTTGTGTGGAAATCGACGAGTGCACACAATTTTTACAAAGTGAAACAGTGATACAAGAAGCTGAAGTCGCTCCATAACAGCCTATGTCTAGACAAGTGGTCACTCCATTTTGCAGCCACGAACTTGCGAACTAGAGAAAAGCAAAAATACTGCCAAACAGGCACAGAAGACAGGCAATAGCGCTTTATTCATTCATATTATTTATTTATTTATGCATCTTTATTACTTATCAAAAATTACGCGTTAATATACCCACGTCATCGCAAAACACATGCGTGCCATAAAACACGCACGCATTTCTCGGGCAAAAGGCTTCTATAGATATACCGAACTTCTGTTTGTACCTTTATGTATTTACATGTATATTTACAAGTAAGCATCTTATTTGGGGGGCTTGTCTAGTTGTAGAATCTTTCGAAGCATGGCATACAGAACCTTTGTGTGGATGGTATATGGGCATTTGGAGAATTGACGATATCCCTTGCCAGCTTTTGCGCATACAAGAAGATAAGGAGACGCTTCATGCCAGCTTTAGATGAAGACTTCATAGGATTTGTAGAGGAGGACTGCTCGTAAATTATAAATTATTCAATAAATTATATACTGTGTGTAAAGCGCTGTTAGACACTGCAACTTTTGTTTAAACTTGCAATATAATTTTTAGGTCAATGTAAAAACAAACATTAGTCCTATAGAAACTACTAGTATAGTGCTCTGCTAAAATTCTTCACAGCACTTTTCAGTAATTAAGTGCTTAAAGACAGTTTTTTATGAGAGTAGCAGCTGTAAAGTAGAATAGGGACAGACTCGCACATTGTTAGCACTTCATTTCAAATAGCATCAGGCTAAGTTAGATTTGCATTGCAAGTTGCAAGAAATATTGCATGGTGTAAAACATTGGTCATTGATATATGCTCATTGGATTATATTAATAACATTTTAGATACTTCAATAAACATGTATTCATGGATTATAAACAACAACCATTGTAGTAGATTAAATATTGTACAAAACAAATCAAAACAAAAAAGCTTTATATAGGCCTTTGGAACGTGTTACTTTAATCATTTCATCGTATTTTGCTTTTAATGTAATGTACTTCTTCCAAGTTTTTCTTCTTTCTTTTATCAAATATGCACAGCCAACACAACCAAGGGTTTCCGTGGAGATATCAATTTTCTAAACAGTTAGTAAACACAATGCGTGTATGTCTAATTTACTGCATTGAATTTCTTTATAATTGCTCTTGACCTCTGTAGACTAAGCCAAAGTACAAAACACTGAAAACAATAAACTTACATTGCTTTTAGGCATGAGAAATTGGGTCTCCTCCGCTATCCAGGTGATCTCGCACCAAGCGTGCAAAGCATGATTTTCCTTGCAAATAGAAATCCATACCAGCATGCTTTGAAAGCGTAGTATAAGAAGTTTTTTCTTCGTCGCTCGTGAGGCAAATGGTTTTTGAGTGATATTTTAGCTGATCATCGACGATTTTTTGAAAAAATGGAGCTCAGAAACGAATAAAACATAGTAGTTGTGAACTTGGATCTTCTGGGATGCAAAACAGAACAATTCTGATTTAAAAAACCATGATTTGTGGGAAGTTGTTGTTCTCAAGCTTTCAGTGATTTAGTGGACTGTAAGCATAAACAATTGGCGCAGGCGAGTTCAATTGCGATAGAATTTAGCTTTATATTATTTCGATTTCTGTAAATTTAGGTTATTTCAATAAATTATGACATTATGTTAGTTTGCTGAGTGTTTCTATTGTCTAAAATTGTTTTATGTCGTACTTTTTTACAACATGGGATTTTTGGCGGGAATTGTAAAAACTATATTTTCAAACGTGCAAAATAGCGATAAAATCATATCGTGTCACGCCGAGAAATTCGGCAAACAACAAGAAAGGTCATTAGACATGTTTATCTTGGCCCAAATGACGATGATACCATTTAAATCCATATTCCCAGCTTAGAAACTCATGTCAGAGTGTTATACTGAATTTGGGCTGATGGCAAACAGAGAATAATTGACACGGCAAGGGTTAATATGTTGGTCATTTCCACTGATACGATTTGACGAAGGGGCATATGTAGTTGCAAGATGGAAATGGGTATCACAAGGTCATCATAATAAATATTACTGTCAAAATGCAGCTTTTTATAAGACCTGTGGAAACCATATCATTTCAAATTGGCATGCATGCAATTGGTAACTTGAGGATAAGCAATTGTGCTGCACTTTGATGTGTTTCCTGTCATGGTGCTCCGAAGCCTTTAACATCCTGGGCACAGTAGGAGTTGAATAACAGCTATATTGGGTATACATCTTACACCATATAGTAAGATCTAATGACTAAAGGAGGTAGAAACATATTTGAGTAAACAATTTAGCCATCTTCAGTTCATGTAATCTCTGATTTAAGGGCACTGAATAAAATGCCAAAAAACAACTGTTTGACTAAATACATTAAACAGAGGTGAAATAAAGTCAGTTGCTTTCAGAAATTGTATTAATCCATACTCACTGTGCCCTCAAAAACTTGCAAATTTGTCATGGGTATTAAGAATAAATCCACCTCCAAATATATTAAGATTATATTAATTCAAAAATTTGACAAAGTAACTATTAGAAGCATTATAATTAACTTTGATGCCAAAATAGGTCAATTTGCCTGATTTTTAGCTGTCAAATATTTGTTTTAATTCAATGAAATCCCACTTCACTTTCAAGAAATAGCTATCACACACCCTCCTACACAATAAGTTTACTTCCAGTTGGCAGTAAAAATTTGCCCAAACAAGAGATTTTAATTATAGGATCTAGAAACTCAACAACTCTCTCATGCAATCAATCAATCACAGATGTTAGGGCTGACATGTCAGTTCATAGCTTCAACAATGCTCCCATTGACAAGTGTGATCGTCTGGTATTTATAGATTATTGGCAGAGTAAAAAAGCTAGTAAAGTTACCCTCCTTGTGTGGGGACATGGTTAATTCTTCCAGTCTGCCTTATGCCAGATAATGTCAAAGGGCTCACTTCAATAGCATAGGATGGAAAGGGTTTTGCTTCCCATCAATAGTACAAATAACCCCTCCCCCTTTTATCAATGTCCCCTTTCAAAACTTTCCATGACCCTCCTCTTGACAACTTATTTCAGAGAACAAACAATTGATAGGTGGACACTGGCAAATGCTGCAGAATTTGTACCAAATTATTGTTAAATTTAAGTGGTTATATGTATTGGTGGTATTACAAGTAAAACTCAATTTTTATGACAGCTTTTTTTTTACCAAGCCCAATAAGGTAAAGTTCATTATGTGTTCTTGCAAGAACTCCAATACCGGTCAATAAAATTACAAATTTATACAGTAACTATTCCCAAACATTCTTATTTATAAAGTTTGATAACATCCATGAAAGCAGAGATAAAAACACATATGATCTTGACATAACAGCATTACACAACACACATCAGTCCTGCTAAAATAGCTAGTCTTGTGAAGTACCAAATGAGAAACTGTCGGTCCATCACAAACCCACGGGAAATGATAGAAAGTCCAGATATAGAATTGATATTTCTTTTAACAAAATCCTGGGGATGGAACTGAATTCAGGTTCTAATAGCTAATATATTTCAAAAGATCTGTAGAGTTCTCAAGAGTCAAGCCTGGAAAGCAATAACCCCCGCCAGTTCACTTCTAGCCAAACTTTCCACGTTAAAGTCATACTTAATTGTATTCCATCATCACAATTTCCCTGAAAGTTTACAGTCAAGTTAGAAAAAATACCATTTCTTTGTTCAGCCAATATGCACTGGACTTCGCCATCACACAAATATAACACCAATTTATTTGATCCAGCTGAGACTAGCCTGAGAGTGAATCAGCCCACGATCGTCTGCCACTTGTATGTGACCCAGCGCTAGTGCGTGCTACCCAGCTTGACATCTTAAAGCTACAAAATCATCCCACGGAGAACATCCAGTCACGAGTACAACCGTACAACAAATTGTTCATGCCTTCGGTAGCATAGAAAAAGATTTCAAAGCCTCTTTGAGAGCAGACTCCTGTAGAAATGCTGTTCGGGAGAAAAAACCAGCACTAAGAGTAGATTGTGAGTAAAAAATACGTAACAGGAGTAAATTCTCTGCGAATATATTCAACTTTTACAAAAACTACTCCTCGAACTATTCCGCCATATTTACAGATTTTTTGAGCTTGCAAGCGCGCGCTGCGGCACGGTATGGATTTCTATTTGGAGAAACTCTTTGTGCACTGATTGGCTAAAATCACTCGCTCAGATCCGCTGGATATCATGTTAACAATTGCTTTTTTCATAGATATTTTCTGTCCTATCTATTGCCTGTAGCTCATTTACATCTGTACCACTTTCGTGACTTACACCAACATCGGTTGATTGCATCGAAGCAGCTTCTTTTACAATCTATATAAATAACTAATTTGTGAGAAAATTGCACTATATTGCATTGGAACAGGTGACTAACTAAATTTTCATTTGACAACATAAAACATAATAAAATCAACAATTTTAAAATCAAATCATTTGTTTACATACCATTCTCTTGGCTCTGGCAGACAAAGGTTTGTCGTCGGCAGTATTAGTATATTTTGGAATTGGAACAATACCAAATGCACTTACTCCAATGCACTTATTTTGCCTTCTTGGTAAGAGGACTGGCTACCCACCTCAAGCATGTTGTTGCATATTTCTTTACTGGCAATGTAATGTCATTCCAATTAATGGTATTATTTCGGAATGTTGTTGCAGTACTTGAAACAACAATAAAGTTAAAGGTCATGCAGTTTTGAATAATGGTGCATCTCCAAAAATGGAAGTTTTTTACCCTGCATGCAAAAATTGGTCGTGTACTCCCTGATAGGGCAGTGTACAATTTTGATATATAACTTGAAGATATTTAAGCAATATTGAATGAGATATTACAGTTTCGTTTTGAAGAAGCAATTTTGAAAATACTTAAAATTACCATAGATCGGGCTATCAAATTAACATTTAATTCAATTTTGTTCTTGCCAACACAACGCACGATAAAAAAACATTTACACATTAGATGACCACAGTTGAATTAGTGACCACAGTTTAGTTTATGCAATCAGAAAAAATTCAAACATTTTTCAGAAGGCTAATGATTTTGTTGAAATAAGAAATATGAAACATTTCAATGAGGAAAAGTTTGTTAATGAACTCCTTAACCAACAATGGGAAAATGTATACTTTTTTGGCGATGATCTGAATGCTATGCGGAGAATATGGAAAGAATTATTTTTAGAAGTTCTAGACAAACATGCCCCATTACAACACAAAAAAACTAACTCTAGTAAAGTGCCTTGGATAACAAACAAAGTAAAGTGTCTCATAACTACAAGAAACAAACTAAAAAGAAAAGCAATTACCACCAAAACAGAGACTGACTGGTCAAATTACAAGAAAATTAGAAATCAAGTAAATGTTGACCTAAGAAATGCTAAAAAGAATTATTACTCCTCAAAAATTGCTAATCAAAAGCATAATCCAAAGAAAGCATGGAAATCAATTAATGAATTACTGGGCAAACAAAAAAAACAATCAAAAGTCAATGAAATCAAACTAGGTGAAAACATTCTAAATAACCCCAAAGACATTGCAGAGGGCTTCAATGATTATTTCTCAAATATTGGTCCAGATCTGGCAAGCCAAATTCAAACATCAACTTCCAATTTTGAGACATATGTTAAAATAGCTACATCGGAATTTGCTGCATTCCAACATACCACAGTTGACAGTGTCTATCAGCTACTGAGTAGAATATCCAGCAATAAAGCAACTGGCATTGATAAAATATCATGTAAAATGATTAGGATGGCTGCACCAGCCATAGCAGATTCTTTGACATACATTTTTAATCAGGCTATTACTCTTGCTTCCTTTCCTGATGAATGGAAAATAGCGAGAGTAATACCTCTTTTCAAAAGTGGACATCGAAATATGCCTGAAAATTATAGGCCAATTTCAATTCTTCCAGCCATAAGTAAGATAATGGAACGAATCTTATACAATCAACTTTACAATTATTTAACTGAATATGGTCTACTAAGCAGTGCCCAGTTCGGTTTCAGAAAATCTCACTCTACAGCAACAGCTCTTTTGGACTGTACCAATGAGTGGTATATCAATATCGATACGAAAATGTTTAACCTTGTAGTCTTTATAGACTTAAAAAAAGCATTTGATACTGTCAACCATGGTATCCTAGTAAAAAAATTGAAATCTTATCTCTCTAATCGACGCCAAAAGTGTCAAGTAGATAAATTTGTGTCATCAGAACGTTTCATTGAATGTGGTGTACCGCAAGGTTCTATTTTAGGACCGTTACTGTTTCTGTTGTATATTAACGACTTACCCGAGTGCCTTAAGAAAACAAGACCTCGTCTATTTGCTGATGACACAAACCTCACAGCATCTAGTCATTCCATTGCTGATATTGAGATTGCAGCAAATTCTGATCTAGAAAACCTTAGACATTGGTTAATAGCAAGTAAACTTAGCTTAAATGTAGCCAAAACAGAATTTATGTTTATTGGATCTCCTCAAATGTTAAGGAATGTTTCAAATTATCAAGCTAATATTTCAATTGATAACAAACAAATCCAGCAAGTCAATAAATCCCAGGCACTAGGAACAATAGTTGATCAACATTTATCCTGGAAGCCTAATACTGAAAACATATGCAAAAAAATAACATCAGGAATCTCAGCTCTACGTCGTGTCAAACCATTTATTGCTGAAAGAGGTACACTTATTTCTATATACAATGCCATCGTACGTCCTTACTTCGATTATTGTTGTGAAGTTTGGGATGTATTTGGTGAAATACAATCTAAACGATTGCAAAAGCTACAAAATAGAGCTGCTCGATTATTTCTAGCATGAGCAATGATGTAGATCATTCTGTTGCTTTGCATGTCTTAGGCTGGGAGCCACTTGATATCACGAGAAAAAAAGCAAAAGCAAGAATGATGTACAAAACCCTAAACAATATAGGCCCTGAATCTCTTACAAAGCTCTTTCACTGTAAAAATGAAACGACAAAATATAATCTAAGAAATATTTCTGGTAGCCTTTGTTTACCACAACCACGCACCAATAGTATGAAAAATAGTTTTATGTACGATGGTGCTAAACTATGGAACTCCATTCCAAAAGAAATTAGAGAAAGCAAATCCTTATCATGCTTTCAAAATAAAATTGCTACTCACACATTCTAAAGTAAAACCACTTGTACATAGCGTAATCTATAAACTATTGTAATCTTTTACCTATTTTTCTGCTATTTGTAAATAAGTTAACAATTTTTGTTCATACTATCCTGTAATTTCTTTTCTACTTTTGTAATTTTCTTGTTACACGCCCCCTGTGGAATCAGCTTCGGTTGACAGGGTCAGCATGGGTAAATAAAGTTCTCTATCTATCTATCTATCTATCTATGATTTACTCATCTGAAAAAGCTGAACTTGAACATATATACAACGTGGTGTTCTGTTAACCATGCCATCAAGAGAGTTCTGGATTATTTGTGCATGCAGTCTTTGGCATGCTAAAATAATTGCCTGATGGAGCTGTCTAAAATTCATTGGCTGGTACTCATGCGGGACGTTGCAGATTTTTTGCTTCAAATAACCCTAAAGAATCAAGCTGCAAATTGCTAGATCAGGAAATTGAAGCGGCCGAATTGCCCTGAGATTAAAGGTAGCTTCTTCAAAATTCTCAATACTCATGGAAATATAGCAAATGCCTTCAAATAAATTTAATAGGCCGATTTAGTCAATTTTTTTTGCCAATTTTGAACCGAACCTCAGCTTAAAACATTAATATCTCGTTCAATATTGAATGAAGTTTAAGCGCCCTATACCAAAATTTAAGTCAGTGTATTCCTAATACTATAAAACTTATTTGAAAGCCATTGCTGGTGTAGCTTTTACATTATATTGACACGGATACTTTTTTTTTGACACCCAGTACTCCATTAACAGCTGTACCACATGTTAGATTTGGTTCCTGAATAGGGACTTACCAAATCAGTGTTGAACAGTATACAGGGAGTTTCCAAAAAAAAGGACCCCCCTTCAAAAATGGCTTACCTGGTTTATAATGACTATGAATAAGGAGAATGAAAACAAAAGTTGCGTTTTCGTACTTGCATAGGTACCTGTGTGTGAGAACAAGCATTAATTGCAATTCTTAGTTAAATATTTATTAACAGATCCATTTAATGAGTTTTAAACCAAATTAAAGATGGCGATTTTGAACCTAAAATTCAGCAATATGATTAAAATCTTTGCCAAAAATATGCTTAAATATTTAAAAATTACTCAGTAATGTGGGTTGAAATGTGAAAGCACATTGTAGCATTATAGGTAATGTAATTATTTCATGTATACAATGGTGTTTTTACAAGAATGCGCCACTAGAATGCGATTCAATTAGGCAGGTGCTTCTCTTATTGGCAAAGTGAACTCCAAGGCCACACTTACTTTATGTTTTAGTCAGTTGGTTGACCTACCGTATGATGTATCAGAAGCTGATGTTGACACAGTGTAATCCAAATGCTGTGTTAACAAAAAAATCTTGGCCTTGAAGCAAACAGTCATCAACATTTGGTTTCTGGTTTCTGGATTAGGGATTTTAAAGTAAAAATCTACCTCATAGTTGGGAAAAAGCTACAAAATAATTTCCGCCTGGAAGTAATAATTTGCATACATTTATCCACTCATTCTACCTTGTCATTTACGAACTATTAATGCACAGAAGACACGTGCTGAAGAAATAATTCAACTACATTTGCAAGTTTCCGATTTAAAACCACCATTTTGAATTTATTTTAAAAACTAAACAAATGCACCTGTTTTTCAAACATTTGAGTAAGAATTGCAATTATTGTTTGTACTTACACACTGGTACATATGCAAGTACAAATACACAACTTTTGTTAACATTCTCCTTTTTTATAGTCATTACAAACCAAGTAAGCCATTTTTAAAGGGGGCTCTTTTTTTTTGGCAACCCCCTGTATGTCAATTAGTATTGTATATATATATATAAGATGACGTAACAAGACTCTATAAAAATTTGTAAAATTGAGTCATATAATGCCTCCAAAGGCTAAATCTAAAGCAAAACCCTGCAACATCAGATGACGATCAAGAGGAGTATATATCATTGTCAATTGTGAAAGCATTAATGGCATAACAAGAAAGTGCTTTTAAGTCAATGATCGAGTCCTTGATAGGTGTGACTACACACAGAGTAGACAGCTTGGTTAAAGAAGTAGCTGATCTGAAATACAGTCTACAATATTCACAGAAAGATATTGACTGCCAAAAGATATTGCTAGGCAAGAACATCGTCGCGATTCAGTCAACTGATAATCAAATTGAAGACATTAAGACGTCGCTTGACATGTGCTGTAACAAAACTATTGACCTGGAAAATCTAAGCAGACGTAATAACCTCCGAATAACTGAAATAATATGATAAAAAACAACACCAGACATGGGAAGAACCTGAAGGCTGGGTCAATAAATTTTGAAAGAAAACCTTGGACTGGCTTTTGAACTGCTTATCGAAAAAGCACATCGTGTTGATCGTCTAACGCACTCAGTCGAGTCACCTAGAAATAGTCTAAGACCATTTGTATGCAGACTGTATGATTGGAAAGAAAAGGAAAATATTCTTAAGCAGCTAGAATATGTAAACCGTCGGGTAATCTTTGTGAATGAAGATGTAGCTGAAGGGACAACGGCTAAGCGAAGAGAGCAATTGCCCTTGCTGAGGCAAGCAAAACATGAGGTTAAAGATTGCTTATTTCGTCCTTGACAAGTTAATAATAAAGGACAAACAACCTGGTCAATCCTAAACAATACAATTATCATATTTACAGGTCTTAATAATTTGTTGTCCTTCGGAAACTCATCCTATGACGTCACATCTACCAATTTAGCTCACAAATAATTTGTGAGAAATTGATTCAAAATTGCAACAAATTTAAAAATTGAAATTCACATAACTCATGAATAGAGGATTTTGATAGCGAATTGTTATCACACCTATTATAAGTTATCGTAACACTTTTAAAATAGCTAATAAATTTTTTTGTTGCCAATGTCCTTTAAAATGTTCAGTATCTAGAATGTTTTTAAATGTTTGTCCAAATTCAAGCGCACCTCAGATACTCGCACTCCAGGCAGAAATGATCCTCATAAAAAATTACGTGGTGTGAATAAGTTCATCTCTTTTGTCACAGCAAAGTGCAGCAATTAAGCAAACCATCTCCCTGATGATGATCATGAAAGCATTACTGTTATTGAAGAGTTAATGATTAAAAAACTCCAACAGGGTAAATTACATAGAAGGCTGGTGGCCAGATAATATGCCAATTTGGGTACTAAAACGTTTTCTGATATTTTAGCACCTGCAATTACTGACATCATTACCGTATTCTCTTTATTTAGTCCTCCAGGGGCTTATTCATTTCAGGACCGTTAGAGGGGGGCTTATTCATTTCAGGACCGTTAGAGGGGGGCTTAATTATTCATTTAAAAAGGAGATTCTCTTTGAACTGTAATAAACTCAATCATTACACAGTATACATCATATAACAACAACATTTAGGGGGGGGGGGATTATTAGAGAGGGGGGCTTATTTAATTTTTTTACTCAAAAGGAGGGTGGCTTATTTGAAAGGGGGAGCTAAATAGAGAGATTACGGTAATTTGTCGTTTTGTGAATGTAAAGTTCCTAAGGCATGGGAATTGGCCAATGTAACACCACCCCTAAAGGGATCAACAGTTGAGGCCTTTAATTGTGACCCATTTTGCTAACATCTGCACTATCAAAAATAGCTGAGGCGTGCATTATTGAACAAGAAATAAAACCAACCATGCTGAAAGTCATTAACCCTAAACAATTTGGGTTTATCCCTGATTCGTGCACCACCTCTCTCAATTCGACGTTGCATAATTGGTTAGAGGCTATGGATGGAACAAGCTCATGTGTACAAATTGCACTGTTGGATTATAAGAAAGCCTTTGATATTGTGGATCATAGAACTTTAATTGGTAAACGTTTTTGTTTAGAAATAGAATCATGTGTTGTTAATTGGCTGATTGAATTCCTACGTGCCAGATTACAACGAGTTAAATTTATTGAAAGTATTGAAGCAATCTGGTGTTGATTCTCTATTGAAATTTTACTGTTCATGTATCAGATCTTTGTTAGAATATGTATGTCAAGTATTCTATAGTAGCTTACCAGATTACCTATCACACCAGATTGTAAGAATACAAAAACGAGCTTTCCAATTGTTATTTTCTGAATCAAGTGATGAGGAAGCCTTAGAAAAGGCGAAATGCCAACCCTGTACGAGAGAACAGAGACATTATGTAAAACATTATTCTAATATATAAGCAAGAACAATAATCATCCACTATTCAACCTATTATCATCCAATAATAACAATGAATTTGAATCTCAATCCAAAAAATTTTACCTGCTTTTAAGACAAACTGTTTTAAGAACTCCTTTATAAGTCACTATGCTCAGAAGCTAAAAGATAATTTTATAAATAGTTAATATTGTAATATTGATATTTGGATTTAGTAATATGTAATTATTTATTCGTAGTGTTCATAGTCTTTTTGACTGTGAGATGTAAATTTGGTTAACATTAAACATTCAAAAATACTCCTTATTTGCAACAATTGAGTTGGCCTTTCGCTAAAAGATCATATAAGCTATAGACACTTATTGGAAATGTTTAAATGCATCAATAGCCTGGCCATGGAATATCTCAGAAAAACATTTTCCACCGGTTCCAGTTTTCATGATCGCAAAACAGAAATAACTTAGACATTCCCATTTTCAAGACAAGCTCTGGGCAGAGGACTTTTAAATACCATGATACAAAGTTATGGAATTGACCTTAATAGTAATGCACCTATCAATGTTAAGTGGGAGGGAGGGCAATAGGGGATTTGATAGGCGATGTTGTATTTAACGTCATAAATTTGCTCACACGAGAATGCCCGAGACGGGGGTCATTTGAATGTTATGCCCACAAGGTGGGGAAAGGTTGGGAATTTGATCGATCGCGATTTCGAGCGTAGCAGCCTGAAACCTTTCTCCCTCCTTAAAATTGACTGGCTGCTATGCAGGCTAAAAGTACAAAGGAATTTGAAGAGGCTTGGTTCAGCAGCAGTTCACATGCTTTAATATGGCGGAAATTACAGGAACAGCGAAAGAGGTATTGTTATTTAAATCCATCGCCTTTTGCAGTTGCTATTCTAGTAATTAATGATAATTATTCATTTTTATATCTTTGGAAACGTGAGGAATTGATATTCATGTTATTTTGTATATTTAGGTTAAGCCATTCAAAAAAAAAAATGTAAAATGATAAAAAAAATAACAGTTGTGAGTAATTCAATTGTTGATATAATTCAAAAAGGTAGGATTTGTTTTTAGGTTTAAACACAAAATTTTGTTTAAACTTTGGCAAAAAATATCCAGTTTTAAAATTCTACACGGTTATACACTCTTTTATTTATAACAGGATGCACTAAACTGGGGTTAGAGTACAAAGAAAATTTTAAAATAGTATTAGAAGAAGACAGGACTGAGATAGACAATGATTATCTGCCATTTGTGAAAGCAAACACTGTCCTGATGATGTTGCAGGGGAAAGAGGAGCGGAGTAAAAGAAAAAGTGAGGCATATTCTAAAATTTTCATCTTGTAATTGATTTATCTTGTATATTATTAAATATAAATCTTGCCACCACACTCTACCAACCTGAATCCTGCTGTTATAGAAAAGCAATCACCTGATGTCCAACGAAAGAGTTCCCAATACACTTTAACATCTAACTTGTCCGTTGGGACTCCAATAGAGGTACAGTAATGATATACAAATACTATGTAATAACTAGTTTTGCAGACCATATCTCAGCCCTGCCTTACATTGTTTTACTGTATTGGATGCCAAATAATTTAAAAATCAAACGAAAGTTACCTAAGTTGAAGTACGACTCCTTCGCTCCCGACCAATAACTCACAGAATCCAAATCAAACTTCAACTCAGGTAAGTTTCATTTAATTTTTGAATTCTGTTTCGTCATTGCTCTTGGTCGCTACAAAGTCATATGATGTAATATGAAATTTTAAAGAAGTACGAGTACACAGTAGTTGAAACATGACATCAGTTTGTAATTAATATATTAAACACCATAACATATGCCCTTGAAAGATTTGGGCAATTGTTCATATTTGCCTTTATTATTTAACAAAAAAGTACCAAAATTTTCTCAAGCTAACACTGGTTTGTGATAGTATTTCTCGAACGTGGATTCTTGTGTCCACCCTGCGCACTCTGCATGATAAAGTCAATAGGCATGTTCATAGCCTTTGCTGCCGATGTTGTGGCTGCCCGAGTACTGTGAGCACTGAATTTTGCAGTGTTCACTCCTGCTAGGTCCAAGGTGTTTTTGAGCCAATGACTAAGAGTGTCTTCTGAAATCTCTTTATGGGGTTTCTGGTGACTGGTGAAAAGTCTACGCTAATTGCCCCGCAAATCCGCCGTTCGTTTGACATACTCTTCTATGTGCAAAACTGGGCATAGTTTCCTGTTGGACTTGTATGACTGAGCTTCAATCGATGCTAGGTGTTTACCATGGCAAGATGTTTTCAGTAATGACATAATAAGAAAAGTACACTTTTCCGCATTTAAATCTATGTTTGTTATATCTAGTGCATGCAGGGTTTGGCAACATTGGCCTGTTAATAAAGCTAGCAACATAACAATTTTATAAGACAACATTTTGAGATCCTGATCCTCTGGCTGACCCAGACCAGCTATGTAATCCAATACAACATTAACATCCCAAGTTTCAGGATAATGGGGTAATGAAGGTCTAGTCTCAAAAACTCGTTTCAGGAAACGAGTTACTAGTGGATGGGTTCCAAAAGTCTGATTGTTTTGGAGCGTAAAGACAGTTGATAAGGCACTTTGGGCCATATTCAATGCACTATAGCCAATTCCTTCATTGTAGAGTATAGCTAAAAAATTCACTTTTTCTACAGTTGCTGAAAGGGGATCCAATGATCTTGAACGGCAGTGCCAACCCCACTTGTTGAGGTATGGGATATATTGTCTTTGTGTACTTTTCCTCCATGGGGGCGAGATAACAAATAAAGCCCTTTCCGAAAGTCCTTTGTTTTGAAATATGACACATCAGTAACGTTAACTTGAGGTAAAGAGGATGGATCAGGTCTGGTTTGCTTGGTATGTAGACAGTGTTCTCCTTGTTGAGGAGGATTACTGGGTCCTCGATTACCATCCGCATCAGGTACGGCCACCAAGGCTGTGCCGGCCATTTTGGAACAACAACCAACCTTGTGCTCTCCTCTTCTCGAACTTTCTGTAGTACTAAAAGTATTATGCTAAATGGAGGAAAGACATAAAATAAATATGGTTTCCAGGAAAATGTAAATGCATTAACTGCTTTTGTTTCAGGGTCAGGTTGATATGCAATAAAAGGTTTAACTTTATAATTCAAACGAGATGCAAATAAATCAATAACCAGATTCACATTCAACAACGGGGTACCCTGTTGAAATATTTTTTGATCTCAAGCCCCTTCAGTTTCTTTCAAGGGCTTCTAGATTCAGCATCTCCTGTCTCATTCTCGATGCCTGGAATATTTGTTGTAGTAAAAAATATATCATGCCCAATACACCAATCCCAAATCTAGCAAACTAGAGTGTTGCGCTTGCGCAAATAGCTGGTACCCATTTTACCTATTTCAGCTACAGCAGTCATGTTGTCTATCCTGACACACACATGTTTACCCACCAATTGTGCTTGGAATACATTAAGAACAAAGAAAACGGCAAGCATTTCCAAATAATTTATGTGGTGAAAGGCTTCAAGCGCAGTCCAATGACTCCCACTTCTTTCTTCACCTAAAATCCCAACCCAGCCTTGACTGGATGGATCAGTAAATAGAGTTGCATTGGGTTGGGTAAGTGCAATAGGTTTGAATAAATTATCTGCTGAATTAACCCACCAGTGCAAATCAGCACATGATGTTTTGGACAACTTCATAGGTCTATCAAAATTTTGTTTTAGGGCCTCAGTTTTATCCATATCCAGGTCTCTGAAGTGTAATGGGCCAAATTGGGCAGCAGGGAAATTAGAAAGTAATAGTCCTAAGACTGATGCAGCCAGACAAATACTAGGAGTTGGGCTGTGTTGCAGTTCTAAGCAAGAGGCCTTTATCTTTTGTATCTTCTCTGCAGTTGGAAAGACCTTCATTAAAATCAAGTTGATTTTGAAACCCAAGAATGGTTATTACTTGGTCGGGTATAAATGATGATTTATCAGGGTGGATAATGAACCCCGAGACCATCAAGCAGCTTTGTTGTATCTAAAACATTGTTGGCACAGTCATCATAATCACCTTGTAAATAAGACTCATCTATATGACTAACAGATATATGTCCAAGCTGCTGCAACTGGGAATTAATTGGCTTTAACAGCTTGGTAAATTTCCTGGGGCAAAATGCCAGGCCATTAGAAAAACAAACAAATTTATACAGTTTTCCTTCCCACATAAATTTTAGATATTTTTGATGCTCTGTTGCAACAGGCACTGAATAATTAAGCATTTTTCAAGTCTATACTAGCCACAACACAGTTAGGCTTTACCATGTTTACTATGATAGAAAAGGATTCCATTTTAAAATGGCGATATTTGATAAACTGGTTAAGCCTTTTAGGTTTAAAATCATCTTTGATGAACCATCCTTTTTTAGGGTGGTAAAAATTGGTGAAATATACTCTCCCTTCTCATATTCACAGGGTACAGGGAATGTCCAACTGATATGGTTGTTTCGAAAATTCAAGCTTTTGCCCTGATATCATATGTAGAACCTCAACATCTGAGGTTATATTCTCCCATTTATCATAAAATAGTTGCAGTCTACCTGCCTTAAAACAAGCAACTTTACTTTGGAAATATGATGCAAGCATCTTAACAGTCGAAGCATTTACCTGTGAAATATTGAGAAATTTTGTAGCTTCGGTCACTGGTTGTTCTTTTTCTTGCCCGCTTGCAACTTCGGTTGGTGGGTAGGGGCAATAGTTGTTGCCCAGACATTGCCATAAAAAAGGCTTACTGTTGGTGTGACTGTTGCGTGTGAATGATTTCCCTTTCGCTGAGCGATTTTTCGAGACCTCAAATGGGCGCCGCATGTTTGTAGTGAATTTCGAGCTACTTGTAGTGTTCTGACTAATCTTATTTGCAGCCTTTATACTGGCCATTCGAGCCTGTAAATCATCGCCAAATAATAGCTCCGTTATTGGAGTTTGAGGTGAACATAAGGAAACATATTCCGCGATGAAAATCTTCAAAACATCCACGAATACATAAAAAAACTTTGCATCTTGTGCAAATCACTCGAGATTTGCCATATTGCAGCATTTTTCATTTCAGACATCATTCAAGGCATGTGGGCAGCTTCATGCTTCCGAGCAACTTCAACTGGAAAATGCAGATCTTTTTGTATTCACGGACAATTTGGTTAATTGAACCCCTTCCTTCTTTCTTTATGCTCTCAGGGGACTTGAGCATTGGTTTCGCTTCCTTTGGTATCATGTTTTTCATGATAGTCCAGTGACTGAGATGTTTTTTTTCCAAAAGAGCATCCTGAAGGGTAACATTTGTGAAATACCTGTCAACAAACAGAGAGGTATTTGGTGGGACTGTTTGGGTAAGGCAGAGCACCGCTAAGCCTCCAATGGACAACTGTATCGTGTTGCCATAAGGGAAAGCATCTTTTCCCTGGAATATTTCAAAATCCAGAACTTCTTCAGACCTGTTGGATTGGGTTTTCCACGCACATACCGTCGTACAGCAACACGACCAGTGAACGGGATCATTTGTTCCAGGGTTGGTAGGGCTCCTGCGCAGCTCGGAGCCAAATATGCTGGGAAAAGTAGCCAAAATCTACCAAAAGAGGCCAAATTACCAATTTTTTAACTCGAGGCAAAAAGAATCAAATTACAAGCTCGTACCCAGGACTTTTGACTTCTCTGTCGAGTAATTACCAATCAGGTTGATTAAATAGAGGCATTATTCATAGAAAAATATGGAGTAACAAACACCTGGATGTCACAATATTTAACAATTATTAACAAAACTTTAAAAAATATGGATATTTATCAGTATTTCTGTCCGATCTCAACGTCAAAATTGTCGTTGTCATTCAGAAATGATTTACAATATACATGCTATAAAAACAGTTTAATCTTTGTCCTCACAATCATACATGTTTTTCGCATTAAACAACTCAAGCATTGGCTTAGTCACCTTAAAGTTTATGCAGCAGCCAGGGCCGAAACTAAAGCGTTAATTGGGGGGGTGCATATTCATATATTCGCGTTCTGCCCGACGAATTTCTTTTGAAATCAACGGTAATGACAACTGATTTCAAAAGAAATTCGTCGGGCAGAACGTGAATATATGAATATACACCCCCCCAATTAACGCTTTAGTTTCGGCCCTGGCAGCAGCTATCTGAGAATTGAAGCTTACTGCGAATACGAATGATGGCATTCAGCAACTCCAATCCCATTCTATTGTGTTGTTTAGTCTTCACTGCCGTCACCAGGGAAAACGTTCTTTCTACCACTGCATTGCTTATGGGATTGGTCAGGCAGTTCAAGGCATACGTTGCTAATTCTTTAAACGGCTTGTCCCCGAGACAAGTTTGGAACTGAACAATTCGAGACCAAAATTCCACCGTTGTATTTAAAAACCATTTAGGAATTTCTGCCAGAAGGAATCCAAGACTCGAGGGGAACTTCTCAAACACATGTTGAACACACAGGGACAATGAATGGCAAATACATGTCATTTTTAAACAATGCGGAGCAACTGCTGCGATTCTGGTCCACACCGAATCGTGTTCCCCAACCATCACCGAAGCACCGTCACTGGCGTAGCCAACACAGTCCACACTAAATCAAGTTTGATGTCGCTAAGACAATCTCTGATTGCATTAAAAAGGTCGTCTGCACAAGTGTGGATGACAGGAACCAGGTCAACAAACGCTGTAAGAATCTTTTTCTCGACTTCGCTGTAATACCGTAGTATAACGCAGAGCTGTTTTGCAGTGGAAACGTCAGTTGATTCATCGACAATTAACGCAAACTTTTTCCCCTGGACATCAGCGATTAATTCTTCTTTTAATGCTGGACTTACTATATTTGTCAAAATCTTTGTGCATTTTCGTCTGTGCATTTTAATGTCCCCGAGTTTGCTCCCTTGCGCATTGCGAGTGATTACCTCCCCGAGATGATCCATGGTCAAAATTGCAGAATGACATGCCATTGTAACTGCTAGCTCAATCTCTGCGACTTTTACTTCGTCCGCAATTTTTGGGACACGTACGACTTGGATTGGCTTAGTAGTAGTGGATAGTTTGACGCGCTGCATGTGTTTGTCACTTTTTTCATGTTTTGTTAAATTCGATTGTTTGGGTTTCATCGAGGCATGGCATAGCTTACAAAAAGCATCTTCACTGCCGTCCGATGCTTGGGAGACCCAGCTAAATTTACTTTCCCAAGCTTTGTTGTACTTTCTCCCGCTATCGTAGGTTTCCCTTCCATTTTGACGCCATTGGTTTTTTATAATAAATTTAATAATCAGTTTCCTTACAGCTCTAGTTGTACTTTCAAGTTCTAACGCTACAATCACAATACAAAATTCAATATACACTACCGTTACTATGAAAGGTATGTCTGGTGACACTAACAGATATTCAAAAATGTTACAATCCAGTTAAGACAAACATAAAATAGCTAACGATAACTGATTTGGAATGTAAAGTATTTCCTGTCCGTTGATAAATATGTCACTGATATCTTATAAAAATATAAAGATAGATAAAAGGACACATGAAAAAATGACTGACGTTATTGCTAATTAGCCTGCAGAGACGGGTGTCTCCAAACAAACACAGTCCTTATTCAATTGTTATTAGTTTTGGGTGTGGGTTAAATTATTTAAATCATTTTTACAATTAAAGTTCACTAAGTGAAAAGAGGCCAAAAAGAAGCCAAAAGGCCAAACTTTTTTTTCGAGGCCAAGCAAGAAAAAAAGAAGCCAAAATCGAGTTATTTGGCCTCCAAGAGGCTAATCTACCAACCCTGATTTGTTCATCAACACAGCAGTGTGATAGTCTTGGTCTGCTAATAGATGTCTGCCTAATTCTAACCAATAATGCACATACTTTCCATAGCTTGTCTTCTTGTTTTGTATGTTCTGGCACATTATCATCAACCACAACTTTAATATGAGACCACAGTTTAAAGAACCTGTCACGTTTCATGGCATTGTTGATGGATGTAGCTCCCATACTTTTACTCCAATACATCCTTATTCTTGAATATTTCAATGTTCCCATCATGATACTGACCCCAAAAAACTTTCGAATTTCTTTGGGCGTTGTTTCAAGAGAATGACCAGTTTAGGTCATTGCAGTTTGATTTGTAGCTTGAGAGATCAATGAATACAAATTGTTGTCAACATACTGATTAAAATAATCAATAGGATTCCAATCTCTATGGATGTCATCAGGGGCAAGTTGTTGTGGGCCATTACCAGCCTGTTGTTGGGTAAATTCTGGAGGAAATGTTGCAGACTGTGACCAAGACTTAGGTTTTTATTTTATTTTCTTTTTGAACTGGAATTGCTGCTTCCTCGACCACCCACACCTCGTCTTCCTCTTAGACAGCCATGCTGGCCCCTACCTCTGCCAGATGATGGCGATGCCTGAGTTGAAATCTCCTCCGACCCTGAATCATCACTACCATTGTCACTCTTACCATCTTCTTCCTGGTCCTCAGCTTCGCTATCACTATGATCTTCAGGAGTATAGTTAGAATCATCATCACTGTCTACTTCTGAGCTCATTTCTCCATCGACAACTCTATGTTGACTCATCTGTATGAGTCATTAAGAAAGTCAAGAACTTGTGAGGTATCAAAATGGTTGCCTAAATAAAAATGTTAAAAAGAACTGCCTGGCTGATAATAACTGTTCACAATAAACCTACATTATCTTATGTTTAAAATGATATATTTCTCAAGCTCCAGAAAAATCGGATGTTCTGGTATATTTTCTTTCTATTTTTCTTTATTTTGATCTTTGGTCATTTCTTGATTTGGCCGCCATGTTTAAAACCTCTCAAACTGTTGTATCATGAAGTATCACAACCAAACCTTGTACATTGCAGGCTCTGAATGTCCTCTTCTGTGGACAGTCAGACTTTGATTAATGTTTATTTTACTCAGAAAATATATTAATTTAGAAAACAGGAATTTTTTGTCCACATACATAGGTCGACAGGGGGAGCGAGGAGGATATTTATCCATTTTATCTTTTAATTTGGACTCGTCTATCTTCGACGACCAACATTGGTTGACAATGTCCACCAGCTGCTGATTAACATTGTCACTTGTCTGTGCTTCAATGGCATAATCCTGAGCTATTTCGCTCAGTAATTCATCCTCAGCTGCTGAGGTGTTTGAGGTAGTTGGCGCTTCACCATTATTGTTATTAGTGCCATCAGTTAAGACCTCTGAGTCAGAAGTGTTATTTTCATCTTCCAGATTTTCAGATCTCGCAGCTAACTGTCGTTTCTTAGCTGCTGGTCTTCAGTGGGCAGCTTCTACCCTGGAGAGATGTGTGAGGAAAGAATTCATTTTATCATGCATGCTCGTCATCATGGCCATGAAGTGGTTTTGTTCGGCGTTAACTAAAACATCTGCATTTTCCACGTCTTCAGACAACAAACCTTCGACCGGCTCGTCAGATTGGACTTCCTGCTGTAGGCGTTTGTTTTCCTCATCCATAATTCAACGTTTTTTGAGGTATATAATGTGAAATAGATCTCTGGTTTTGCTCCGTAACTGACATTGCAAGGGTTCTTGCACAACTGATTTTCTGGTTCACGAGCTCTCTTATATTACATCATATGACTTTGTAGCAACCAAGACCAATGACGAAACAGAATTTTATACTTACTGCACCTGTAGTGGACCTAGTAGACACTATTTTGCAATAAATTAATGTTTAATTTAAGTAACACTGAGATATGGTTTTGTTACTTCATACTAGCAACTTTATTTCAGTAAGTTTATTTTAAAAGTACAGGGGGGAGTATGAAATTTGAGTTAAATGGGGGTACTGAAAAGGGATGGGTTGCTGTAAAAAAATTTGTTAAAAACAACAAATATTACTTGTTGAGGTAAACTACGAAAGTTTCGATTGATAATCAAAATATGTACGCAAGTATTAAACACATTACTCATCTATGCTCACTTCCTGTCAGAGAAACAATTACCAAACAAGTTTTTTTTTTATCTCAAAAGACTTGTATTAGAGAATAATTTTACATTGTATGATGAAAAAGTGCATGGATATTCTAAAATCCTATAACTGCAACACACAAGTAACAGACCTAAATTAGGGGGGATGAGCTGAAAGAGCTATATGTATAGTAGTACAGTAATATAGTAAAAGAATTACAGCAGAGCCAGAAGTGATTTCATCTATAGCTATATATAATTATATACAAGCATGTAGATTTGAGATGACAATCTGAAATAAAGAGGATCGCATGCTTTTGATTTTGAATAGTCAAATACAAATCGAATGGAAATTACCAGTTGAAGTCGCATATTCCACAATCCTGGCAAAAATTATGTGGACAGTAAGCTGTATAAGCTATTGCAGTGCTACTTTCTCTTAACTCGCGAAAACCCAAGGATTTTCAGTTAATTTAGAAGAAGATGCATTCAAATTTTAATGTGTGCGCTGTCCACAATAATTTTTGCCAGGATTGCAGCATTAAGGACTAAGGAATTGTGAGTGAAAATGAGTAAAACCACCTTAGTTAATAAACATCATTCAATTGAATCGATTTCTGATTCAAGGAGTTAAAAGTTTCTGCAGATTTTAAATGCACTTGGCACACCTGAACACTCGATCTGTACGGTTGTGAGATTTTCTTTTTGACACACTACTGTATACATGATATATACTTGAAAGTTCTGCACAGTTTTTTAGTTTTGCCTCAACAATATATACATGTAAAATAATACAACCCAAATAACTTTGAATATTAACAGGAAACGTAAATCTTTTATAACCCTTTAAGAGATACTGTCTATTACGGTAGCTTCGCCTGCGTGGGAAAGAGCGGACTTTGAAAAGTTGCTCGTGCTGGTATTTTTGCATGGCTTTGAAAAAAATGCACACTTTAAACACGCGGGAAAAGCGATCATAATGGAAAAAATGGCATTTAGGTCAATAAAGTCATCTGATGCAAAGAACAATTAATGTAGAAGTGCTAAATAACTAGTATTAATATTTAAGATTACCAGTGTTTTTTTTATTGTAATACTGCATGGGGAGGCAACAGAAAAGTTGTGACATTATCAAGCTCGTCGTCCACTCATGGAGAACTTGAAAATAATGGCGAACCCCAGCATGGTTGTGGAGTTGAGGTAGCATCACATGATAATGTTGACCGTGTATTGGAGGATGAAGTGGACTGAGGTATTCTTGCCTAGTCGCACACCCACTCTGGATAATCACTTGGTTTGGCTCTAGATGATGGTTCTCCAACACTTCTTGGTAAAGTTCTCTTTTTCACCAATTCACTCAAGCAATCATATCCCCGGTCTAACCTTTTCTTCATTTTTTTAGCTTGTCGCTTTGCCATGGAAGAGGCTTCACTACGTATTTTATTGTCCTGTGAGATGCCAGGCATTCTTGCTCGCTCTCCTCGCCAGACATATAATCAATTGTTAGGACCTCAATAACCTTTTTGCCTTTCTTTCACTGGTCCAATGTTGCTTGCCTTCGAGGCATCGTATACACTTTCCCATTTTCTAGGAAGAATAAAAATTTTAACACAAACATAAAAACCAATTAGCCGTGACATATGCACAAGAGACATGTCCTATACAGTGGCTTCAAAAATTGTGGTCAGCCGGGAAACTTCAAATTTAATGTCATGCTGCACATTCAGTTTTGCACAGAAATTTTGTTTTCCAGATTAGACAATCTAATTGTGTGAAAAATATCTCACTTTAAAGGGTTGAAAATTTTTAGACATAGGGTTTATTCTGACCATGGATGGGGATATTTAAACTAAAATAATTGCCCGTATAAGGGAACTTAGGCAAAATGTGAAAAGCTGAAGTGTCTGAAATAGGGGATGTTTGACAACAAATTTTGTTTAAAATTCAAATCCCCTATTACATCGCTGCTTGGTAAAGTTTCACGATGGAATTTGTTGTTTTTAATCTTTGCACGAGAATCTTTGCACGTAAAACCTTCTTGCGGTTTAGATGTTCTAGCATACATGTTAAAATGTGTGTTTTGTTGACATATTCCGCTAGAAATTGAGTTTAAACACTGTGTTTAGGTCGGCTCACGCGGCTTGTGCCCAGTGGTATCACCCATGAGTGCTGTGCCAACTTGTGACACCGAAAAACCACCCAAAAAAAAACCAGAAACGGGGCGAATTTAAAACTCTGCCTTGCCTAGGGCAGGCGAAGTAATAATAATAAAAAGGGGCCTCGAAGAGTTTTGGATTGTGCCGTTACGATCCTCACATTATCGGTTAGCAGTTTACACTAATTTTTTTTTCGTTTATAATGCTATCAAACTATAGTTTTACTATGTTGTTACCTCTGCCTCCATTACTTAAAAATAAGTACCTGTTGCGTACATGTGGGCAGCAAAGTAAGCAAAGACACTCCAAATTACACATCCCTATAAGCATTGTGACTATCTTAAACAGGCGTGATTGCAGTCTTGCAGGTTATGCTCAAACCAAGGCTATTTGCAATGCTTTGTTTGATGTTATGCAAAAGGATTTTTGGAAATAGGTGCATGCTAGTCTAGATTCGGTACAAAAATGTCCCCATAAGGTATAGAAACTTAAAGAGTAATGTTATAGAATATAGAGAAATGAAACAAAATAGAAGAAGCAGACATAAAGAGATAAATGACATGTTGGACAATACAATACTAACAATTGAACACGCAAGAAGAGTAAGGTTCCAGGATGGCGGCACACATCAACGTAGATACATAGTTTAATTCGATTTCAAGGACAGAAGAAGCTTTCTGAAGTTTTACATTTCGATGCGCCATAAAAGGTCAATAAATATTGGCCTGATTATCTAACCATGTCCATATTATGGTTTCGTCTTTACTATTTCATACTGTTATTCATATTTTTCAATGTCATTACTTCCAAACTTTAAGGAAGCCCAAATTGCTTTGTGATCACTAAAGTAAGTTTCAAGAGTACCTGCATGGACATCTTTAATCAAATTGCTATACAGATGATCAATCAATGTTCCATTGACTTTTTTCAAGACTATTTTCATTAATCATTAGGTTGTACAATGATCTTTGCTCTACCTCATCAAGCCAATTAACATTGAAATCTCCCTTAAATATTACCTAGGAAGAAGGATTTTCCTGCAATGTAGTACAAAGTGCAGTTAAAAGAGAAGATAATACAACTCTTGGAGATTTGTATCACTGAGCTCTACTAATATATCTGGAGATCGGGCTCTCGTCTTCAAAGTGTCCTTGAAAACATGGCAGATTTGACATCACTGGGGTACAGCTGGGGTACGCTGTTAATGTGGTTTACCACTGACCAGGGCTCATTTACTAGCGGGCAACATGGAATTCCTCGCCCCCTTTGATTTAGCAATTGAAAATGGTTTCAATACATATGGATTGTGCATTAAAACATTCATATGTTCGGTTGAAATTATTTGAATTTATGGTCAAGAAATTTAAACTGCCTGCGAATATGAAATGAAAATACTGTGTGCCGTTGATAGCCTCTGCAGCCAACAGGGGAAAACAGGACAAAAGATATGAGATACTTATTAGGTAAAGTTTTATATTTTACATGGCTAGTGAACTTGAACAGCATAAAATCTGACCCAGTGATTCCCAGTGGTATTCATGGATACTTTAATATTTAGTTCTCAGTTGCGATGATACCATCATACCAATACAATAAAATTTATACATATGTCCATGCTTTCCTATTAGAGGTCAGTTGTCTTGGACTGAAAGAACCTCTGTTTGGTTTTGCTCAACAATTGTATACAGTTGAACCTCCATTAAGCGGCCACCCTCGAGGAATGGCCAGGTGGCCGCTTAATAGAGGTGACCGCTTAATAGAGGTATGCCAAATATAGACAAGAATGTAGTCAAAAGCTCGTTTTATGTACTTTTAAGTCACTGTTCATTACAAAAGTAAAATCTCGACTTCGATAAAAACAATCGTAACTGGAAAACTATACCCAACAAAACAAACAAAACAAAAATATTTTAAATTAAAAAAAACGCATTCAACACACGTATATAGTCTGTTGTATACTGACGTCTACTTTGGCTTAAAATAGTCATTCATCTGCATTTGTCGCTTTGGTGCATCAAGTTTTAAAGCGCAAAGTAAATCATTTGTCTTTGAAATAGATGAAGCTAGTTCTTCAAATCCATGATACAGAGCAAAATTGCACAGGTCCTCAGCATTCCCTATAGCCTCTTGCAACGATTTAATTCTTGGTTCCTTCAAATCGTCATCGTACTCATCGTCGACGTCGCTGGGTATTGCAATGTCTGACAAAGAGGGTAATTCTTCAGCATTGTCGCCCAATAACTCGTCGCGAAAAGTTTCTCTCCAGTTTGGGTCGGAACTATCTATGCAGCCTCCACAAACCTCAAGCTCATCCTCAGCCGAGATGTACTCCTCTGCAGTACAAGAGTCATCGACCCTGGTCAAAAGTTGCTGAAGATCTTGCAAGTCGTCTCCTTCAAATGGATCGTCTTCGATATCCACTTCCTCAGGGAATAATCCCGTTTTCTTAAAACATCTTTGGATTGTATCAGCAGAAACTTCATCCCAGGCCTCTCTTCCCCATTCGATCGACATCAGTAGATTAACAGATTTCACAATGTCGCTCGCCCTGCGGGACCCATCGATTTGACCGCATACGTATCGGAGCAGCTTTTTTTTTGTATGTAACTTTCCAGTTAGCAATGACACCAGCATCTAGTGGCTGTGTCTTGGATGTAGTATTTTTGGGAAGAAACACAATTTTTATGTTCGAAAAGTTGTCTTTTAAGCTTTCTGGGTGACATGGGGCATTACCATAAATAACAATATGCGCCTGTTTTTTCGGCTTAATCGTCGATTAAGTTTGAACAAAATGTCTGTCATAATATTCGTGTTCATCCAGGCTTTACTGTTTGAAAAATAACGGCATTTGCACGGACGCATTTTGTCTTTAAGTGCTTGAAGCACCGATGTTTTGCAGACTTCCCGATAACAATCGGATCATCTTTTTCTCCCGCAGCGTTAACAAAAAATGCCCACGTGTTGCGCTGCTTTGCCTTTTTCCCACCTCTACATCTTTTTCCTCTTTCGTCAAGGCTCTTCTCTGGAAGACCACGCCAAAAACTGCCTGTTTCGTCCATATTCCAAACATCTTCTATATTCCATCCTCTGGTTATTTCTCGTGCCCTCTCACTCCAGCTTTCAACCGTCTCGGGTCTGACATCACCCTCTTCTCCTGCAACTGCCATAATGCATATATTGTGTTGTTTCTTGAATTTTTCCAACCAACCATTTGATCCGGTAAAATCTTTAATTTCCAATCTTTTGGCTATTAACAGAGCCTCTTCCTGAATCATTGGGCCAGAAACTGGTATATTCGATTTTCTGCACATGGTATACCATTCCCACACAGCTTGATTTACATTGGAGTATTTAGCCATGCGCTGTCGCTTTTGTTTAAGCCTCTCGTCGCCTGTTTCGTGCGAAGCAAGTATCGATTCCTTGTTTTTAAGTATGGTCTGGATCTGCGTTCGTCCAGTTTTAAAATGTTCTGCTATCTTTCTGGCTCCAAGATTAGGATGACTTTTAGCGTAGTCGATTACAGCAACTTTTTCACCCAGGTCGAGACATTTGCGCTTGGTCTTCAGGTTTAAGCTTTGGTTGCTCAAGCGACTGGTTCCGGGGCTAGACTTAAGCTTCGTCTGATCACTATTTTCTCCAGTATCATTACACGTTGTTCTGTCCTTTGGCCTTGTAGTTGTTGCTTCGCAAGAACAACAGAACGCCACGCTACAGCCAGCTTTCCAACCGGGTGTCTCTTCGGGTGCAGATATCGAACAGTTAGCTGATTTGTTACATACAGGATTATTGCAAGTTAAACATTTGTAATTGGTTTCACTGCCGCACGTTTGACAAAATATTGTATTCGCCAACTCAGACATTTCGAAACTGTGTTTCGGAACATCACTATTATTGTAATGTAATTCAACATTGGTGAATTTTTGCTCAAGGCGAGAGGCATAATCCAATTTCCTACTTACAAAAACGGAACAGGCCACATTTTGTCACAAACAAGACAAGATTTGTATTAGTGGTCTAGCAAGTCGAAGAAAAATTCAGTAATGGCGCATAAACTTCAAGTAGTTTCGTTTGTCAGAGGTTATCATGCATATATGGATATTTGGCTACCAAGTATCCACGATGAACTTTGTCTTAAGCGAGAGCTTAGCAATAAGGAGGACGCAAATGCTGTTGCAGTTGTTCGTGATAGCTCGCTTAAATGTGAAAAGAATGTCAAAACACGTCAAAACTCAAAGCAACTTCGTGATATGTCCTCCAAAATGAAGAGTCCACATCCGAATGAAATGAGCGACGATTTTGAAGTAGTTGGACATGTTCCTAAACTAATGGCAATCTGGCTCACAAAGTTTCTAAAACGAGCGACAAACATTGGAAAAGTAGTTATCAAAGGCAAACGAGTAAATAGAGGCGGTGGCTATGGTTTGGAAATTCCGTGTGAATATCAATTTATGGGAGATGCATTTTCAATAAGTTGGCTGAAAGAAAAGCTACAGAAAGAGGGATTTGATGCTAAAGTGAACTAAATTAGAGGAACAGAAACGTAAATATTTGTTAGACAATATTTTAAAATTAGATCACTGCTAAACGATGTCAGTAAGGGACACGTGTTGATTAAAATCTTAACAAAAATATTTTTTAGCTGTTTAATTTTGGTGAAAATTGTGTTTGAAAAAACTGGCTGACCGTTTAAAGGAGGTTATAATTATTAAAAAAACACTGCTTGGGACCACTCGAAGGTGGCCGCGGCCGCTTAATAGAGGTGGCCGTTCAATGGAGGTCTTATCTTTAATAATATATACTAAATATTTTTGGGACTTTGACATGTGGTCGTTTAATGGAGTGTGGCTGCTTAATGGAGGGCCGCTTAATGGAGGTTCGACTGTAAATTGTAAACACAACTTAAAAGAAAACAACTTGCATCAAGTTAAACATACAAAAAAAGTGTACATCTTCAATAAAACTGTTTCACAAAATCGTTTTTACCATTTTTTTCTTGAATTTCTATTTAGTTTAAAGAGCCGGTAAAGTCCTTTCTGCGCATGTTTTCTCACATAAACAAAGAGCGGTGCGTTCTTCGGAATTTTAATTCAATTAAGGTATCGCGTTGCATTCAACATGGTGGACGAAGGGAGTGCATGTGCTGCTTTGTCGTCTGCTTTGTCGCTACAGATTGAGGAAGCGAAAGTTGTTTCAAGCAAAGATGTAAAATCGAAAAAGAAAGAGTTGTCTCTTAAAATGGACAAAGAACTTGCAGCTGTATTACTTGACAATTACGCAAACCAGAAAGGGCGCCGTTTCCGGTAATAAACTACCTGGAAAAATACTTCGTAATTTGGAATATGTTGAGTACATATTTTGCTATTGTGTTATTCTACATTATGTTTGTAAATGCCTTGGTTTCTGTTTGTGTTTTGCAGTGAAGTTTATACACAAACAGATGAATTGAATCAGGTTGTCGAAGACCTGATACAGGGCATAGACCGAGGCGAAACAAGTTTGAGCGATATTGATTCACCCAGTAAGCGAGGTAAGAAACTGTTGAACACAAAGTATTGAGAGAAACCTTGAAACAGATATTTATAAATACAGTGTTTACATTGTCTAATTTATATGAAAGAGCACGTGGCAGTGATGGCACAAGAACCTTCAACACCAAAACGTCCTCGCTTGGCAGGAAAAGCATTTATTCATCCTTCACCAGGAATGTAAGTTTTCAGTTTTTACAGCATCTTTATGTTACCCTATATTGTTGAAATAATTATGTTTTGTTTAATTGGCTTTTTTGTGCATAGCATGAGAGAATTATATAAAAATAGTAAGTACTAATTAAGAAGGACCACTCATTAGTGGTGTAACATGTCCTACTAGTTTTATGTAGTTTTCTGACCAAAATAGCTGCCAGTTAATTCAATATTTTCATTGGCAAGAAAGTAAATAATGAATCATTATAGCATCATGTATGGGTGCAACTTGAGTACATAACCTTTCTATTCTGAAATTATATGTGGTTTGATTTGCAAACAGCTTTATACTATAGCTGCATACATTTATTATGAATGAAAAGCTTTCGGGCCTTCAATGTTATTTACTTAATTCTTTACTTCCAGATCGCAAATTAGCAATGTTTCAAGCACTGTGGAAAAAACCATTACAGCAAGTGAAAGTGATGACTTTGACAATGAGAGTATAGATCTAGCACATAATGTTCTTTCACATAATGCTTCTCTGTGAGTATTTATATGAGTAAAGTACCTATACCTCAAAGAGTAAACCTGTGCACAACAACAACCCCAACATTTTTCTATTCTGTCATATTTTCTAAAAGTTTTTAAATTCTGACTATGTACGAGATTGTTTTTGGCGAACTTTAAGTATATAAATAATGGCATATTATTATGAACTTGTCAAGGTTTTATGCCTTTATGGCATATGCCCTATCAAATGAATAAACATAAGTATTTGTGGTCATGGCACATGCATGTTAATTTATTATAATATAGCAAAGCTTTTGGATGTTCTATGTTATTTACTTAGTTTTTTACTTCCAGGTCAGAAGTTAGCAATGTGTCAAGTATTGAAAAATTCAAACGAACAGTTTCAGCAAGCGAAGGTCGTAACAGTGACAATGGTGGTGTTGACACAGACCATGATGATCTTTCACATAATTCCTTGTGAGTATTTATAGGCCCAGATTAGAATGTTAAATGGGCTTTTGGTCAAAGTTTTTTGTGTATTTTAAGCAGTTACATCATTATTTCTTGTGCTTGGTGATCAGCTTGGACTTACAACTAAATTTTTTAAACGTAGTAAAAATTGCAAATTTTAAGGCAGCTTTACTGTAAAAAGGCGTACAGAAGTCACAGAATGGGTGTTCAACTCAATTATACATGATGTTATATTCTATTTTAACAGTAAAAGTACAATTTTTTCACAAATTGAATATTGATGAGTTATAGAGAACTTCCATTGAAAGCAAGGTGTATGATGTTGATGTGGGAGGTAAGGATGATACAGAGCATACAGATGAATTTTCCACTAAAGTATGTGAAGAAGACAGAAAAAATAAAGTTTTGCAAGCTGATGAAATAAATTATGTCGAGTTCTGCGTTGCTTCGTCGGAAACAATCCTGACACTTCTTTATCGGTTTACATGGTAACATTCGTACAAGGGAGGGATGTAATGAAATGCTGGAATTTTAAAGATACATATTGTGGTACATGTCTTGTAGTAACTTGGAAGTGCCATGCGGGGCATTTTGGTGGGAGATGGGCCTCCCAACCTTCCTGTGCTGGTCTCCGGGCTGGCAATTTGTTGCAAGCATCAGCAATTGCCTTGTCTGGAAATTCGTGTTTGAAAGTTGGATTTTTATTCAGAGTCATGAACATGAAATACATTTCCAAGATGTTGTATAATCAGTATCAAAGTTTATATATTGCACCTACAGTAGAAGATTACTGGAAGGAAATGAAGTATGGTTTATGGAAGGACAGGGAGGGGAAGTCAGTTATCCTAAGTTCAGATGGGCGCAATGACTCTCCTGGTCATTGTACCCAGTACTGCACATTCTCATTTGCAGACATGGAGACGAAGTCCATACTCAGCTTGAACGTAGTTGATGTCCGAGAGATTGAAGGAAGAAAAAGCCCAAACATGGAACTAGTGGGTTTTGAGCGAGGTCTTCATGAATTGCTCACGTCAAAAATGGATTTAAGAGGTTGTGACGAATGGTCATTTGGAGATAAGTCCCCTGATGAGTAAGTTTCAATACATTTTTTAGGCAGCAACTTGTAAGGGTATCACAAAATAGTGTTTGTATTTGCGATACTAATAATTATTCACTTGTTCCCAACTCTGCATCAAATAACTGATGATTATTACTTTGATACTCATCAGGGAGTTTTCTTTTTTTCCTGGCTGGCTACTTACAATATTGAAAACCTTGATTCCTAAGTTGTCATTACCATGCAGTAGCAACTTCAACACAACCTGGTTCTGTGGATGCAGCTTCTAATTCCTCAGTCACAACAACTGCTTCCTTTAAACCACTAGGCACCATTTCTTTTTCTACCTAAACAATACATATTTATTTGTTTCAGCTGCACAGTGACAATAATTGTTTACCACAACCACCGTAGACTATTTTAAAATTGACCAAACTACTCAGTATTCAACAGTGTTAAATTAATCTTTCAGGCTATTTTAAAACATTGTTACATGAAACAGTTCTACCAACTGTACACACAAATTCAAAACATACAAAAAGGATAAAATCTTGCAAAATTTGTGTGGACTAACCTGGACATACAATTTTCAAAGGCTTTTAAGTCAACAAGAACTTAAAAAATCAAGATTGTTGTTTAATTGTTCTATATGAAATAGTTATTCATGAAATTTCTGATAATGTATGTTGTTTTTCTGTACTAATTACTGTAGCCTGAAATATCACATTCTTGACAGCATAGCTATTTTTAGGTATATTTAATAAAATCGGAAATGCATTTATCAGACCTGAAAAGGTACAAATAACCCAGCTAGCACATTCACGTTATATGAATGTTGTACCAACGTTTGCCAAACGTCGGGATAACGTGAGTTTTACAAGTTACGGGAACGTCTTTTTGTGAACTCGCAGGAGCGGTGTGACAACGTCGGGATTGACATTGGAACATGACACTAATTCAAAGTTTCTGCAACGTTAATTTAACGTCTAGAAAACGTTGTGGATTAACGTTGTAAGAACATAGATATTGAGCGTGGAACCGTAGTAGGATGTACGTCCTTAATCGCCGCAAATATACATATACACATGAGATTTGGTTTGGTGTAGTATCTATCAATTTTTAAAGGTATCTTGATTTACAACAATTACTATGTCACTCTATTCACCCTACAGGTAATATAAGCGTTAAGAAAAAATAAGAAAAATAGAAAGACGAGAATGGATGATGTACATAATATTAAAAAAAAGGCGCTATTCAGATAATTTATGTTCAAAATAGTGAAAATACATGTCCATTTATTTCCCACGTTTTTATTATTGCACCTTATTTGATTCATTGTTGCGATCGTGAAACAGAAGAAAGAACTTTTACAAAGAAAACACTGTAATTATCAGTTCAAATTGTAAGTAACAGATAAATCAAGCAGCCGATCTGTATCTGATTTACACTCATGAGCCGAAGGCGAGCGGTTGTAGATTAGATCTTTAGATTTCTTGTTATTTCCAAATTGCACTCAAAATCATACATATCTATATGTACATTCCAACGCACTCGATATCAAAACTAATGTTTAATGATCTTCCTCGAGTTAAAAAAATGCAATGGATTTAAGTTCGCTTTTCTACATTGTCTTAGGCAGTACGTGTAGACTTTCATGGCTCTTCGACATGTTTAGTCCGTTTCAAAATAATTTGAAACTACCTCTTTCAATTAGATAATTGCTTAGGTACAAGGGAGGAAGGGCTGTGTCAAGTATATCAGGACATATAGAATGACGATGGAATCATTTTTACACAAGAATTTATACACAAGTGTTTATGAATCAAAATATCACGTAATTGAATCTATAATTGAATCTATTAATTTTTCTAAGCTCATTATAATGTGGCTATCTATTAGATTGTTAGAAAAAAGCAAATAAAGCACAGAAATATATGAGCGGAGCCAAGTTCGCTTCTGCCTGCCTGCGTGCCTGCGTGCCTGCGTGCCTGCGTGCGTGCTATGTCTATGTATATCTATGTGCGTGTGTGCGTGAATTTTGAACTTCAAGGTTTTTTGAAGTATCATATAGTTTTCTGTTATGCTAATTTTATACCTCGTAATTGACTTGAGAAAATGATCTTAAAACCTGGCATTTTACACCAATTGCCTGACATATCTCTCCATTGATGTTGATGTCTTCAGAGATACAGAATTTCGACAGGGGTTATATCAAATAAATTTGGTAATTGCATTAGTATTTTTCTATTTTCTTTTTGACGTTTTTAACTAACTTACCATTTCACCTTCCTTGTCTAGTTTACCAAGGATATTTTTTTCTGTTTCCTTGATGATGCTGTCGTCTTCGTTTTGTACAGCTCTTGCGCGATAATGTTTTCAAGCAAACATGTCGTGTTCGCTTGTAAACTTTAACGAACTATTTATGTGAAAAATATAAATTTCAACATGAGATTTGGACCTCGATATGCACTGCACGGGGCAAGTATTCATATCTCGTAATAATTCATGATAAAACAGAAAGGAAATAAGAGCCGTGAAGCAGTCTTCATTTGCGATAAAACATACATAGATTTTCACAATACTTTTGCCTCGATTTTCTCGGCTTATACAACATCTATATTGAAAATTGTTTAGCAAACAAACTGACAAGATGGGGTCAAGGATCGTGTTTTAAACCATTTAAATACTCGCAATTTGTGCTTTATCTGTTAAAAATAAGACGCTTTGCTGCGCGTCGCGTTTAATATCTGATCATGCAATTCTGTTCGTGTTTTAGATAGTACTTAAAAAGACAGTATTTAACACGATGCAGTTAATTATCTATATGTTCAGTTTAGACTTACCACTGCATGTGCTGATAAAACTGCAGACATCCCTTTGCGCCAGCGATTTTGGTGATTGGGAAGAATGCGCGTGAGAATATCGTAAAGAGCATCTTCAATTACTTCACAATTTGCTTTCCATACTTCTTTGCATTTGATGGACCACGCAAGAATGAAACCCTTAAAAAAGAAATAGACTAAATTTAGTACGTGTTTGTGTGAAGCCAATCTAGTTTTGCAACATTTTTAATGTCACGATATAACTCTTAATAAAAATATGATAGAAATAAAATGTTATCGAGTGAGCGCGTCCACCCGCATGCAGCAGACAGAAAATATTTCAAAGAATTTGAGAATACTAAATTACCGTGTTTTGCAAAGCGATCGATTTAATTCCTGACTTTAACTTCTCGTCGTCTTCCCGTGTGAAGATTCCTTTTTTATATCGAAACTCGAGAACACGTCCATCAACCCTGTATATTTTAAAGAAAACAAAATAACCTTTGGGCTATACCTATGCCTATTGCTACGGTGTCGTTTCCGAGCGTTTCCATTCCGAATTATTGTATAAAACTTCCGACTTTTTTACACAATTTAATAAAAACCAGCGTAAACCTCGCCTAAAGGCTAAGGGCAAAAAACTTCATGCAATCAGAATTTTTATAGTTCATATCGTTTTCATTTTGACTGTTCTAAAAACAGTCGGAAACGGCCCTCGTGTATATATATATATATATATATATATATATTACCTGTCTCCAATTTTGAAATTAGATGTTAATAACAGGTTGCCTCGTGGATTTAAAATGCCAGAATGTTTTGATCCACTTGCAAGTCCACTCTGGGCTTGTAGTAAGAATTCTGACAAATTATTGGTGATTACAGGATCATCAATCATCACCAGCAAAGTTGTTTTTGACAAGATTTCCCGCATTTTGGGGCTAAAAGGTATAAAACCATATGAACAAATGAACCATATGAATGAATATTGTACATAAGATATGATAAAGAAATGTAGCATGGATGCCAAGTATATTCCAAAAACGTTTACAAAATCAATTTAAAAGCTGACAAGATTTTGATGCTGAAGATCCTCGCGTGATATACGCGTAAATTCCTTGTTTATATTTATACTAAGTTACTATAATTTGATTCATGGTGACTGATTTACTGTAAGCACGTAGCATTACAGGCACGCCTTCGAATTTGACTTTGATGGAGGAAACTTTTGCTGCACTATACGATTTGTCTTACCCTTGTTACCATACAGTGATATTATAAACTGCATTTTCCTAACGAAAATAGCTAGACAATAAAAAAAGTCAGAAGTTTTGTCTGATGGTGTGCTCATAGGCAGTACCTAGGCCTGCACATTTAAGCCCATACTTTTTTCTCGCCTAGAGACACTTAGTAACTGTGCTCCAGCATATATGCGGTCGAAAAACGTATATTCCAGTTTCAAATATCGCCGTCGCCGAATGAGCAAAAATATAGCATATACAACACTTGTTTCGATACGCCGGAATGATAAACCTATTATTAATAAGTAACTGAACCTAATATTAACAGTTCACTCCTTTTTTTTAAAACTAGAATGAAAACATTTATTTTTAAACAATGTCAATGATGCATGTTTTACACCTAAAGTATTAGGGTTAGGGTATAATTGTATATCTCTATAGACTATAGTATTTAGTAAACTAGCATTATTATGGTAAAAGTTCACTATTGCATGTATTTACTATCATACAGTGATACAAGCCCTCCTATTTATACTCCCTGTTCGCCGAATGGGCTACCTTGTTAAAATGAAGTTCAAATATAACTAATTTTGCGAATCTCCACATGTGTGTTTTTAGTATTTGCAAAAGCCACAACTATTCAGGTCATTTGTAACTTAAATGGATTTTAGCGAGTTTTTGCACAATGAAGTCATTTCCATCATTCATTTTTTAGTAATATGGCTGAGGATGGACGAATATAGTAAAAACTATAAGAGAAACAGGTTTTTGTTCAAGAAATGTGGCAATAAAACAACCATGAAACAAGGGCATTGTGTAAAAATGCAATAAATGACTTAGCGATTGATGTACCCGAGGTTTACTCACATTGATGTACCGGTTTGATTTTGATCACCTCCAGCAACGATTGTTGGATGAAGGCGAGTATCAACACCTTGGGCTTTTGCGAGGACGTCAATTGTCAGTGATTTACCAATATTTCTGTCAGTCATGGGTGAATATAAAAGACCAATGGTACTTTCATCTAAAAGTATAAGTAAAGTGCTCGGACGTTGGCATATATATTATCATTATTACGATTAACTAAATTCTAAAATAATGTAACATTGAAAGTTTTTCTATTTTTATTTTGTGGATCGTTATAACTAATATATTTAGTTCACACACGTTATATTGGATATATATATGGGATATATTTAATGTGACAATCCGTGTCAAAACATGCCACAAATATTGGTGCATGTGTTTTTGTACTGTTTTGCGTTTAATAAAATTAAAAGTTTATGAACAGTATTCCAGTCTTAACGACTGAAAGATATAAGATACACAGATACCATATATTTAGATATTGAAACCTTTCTGAGTGGTTTCTGAGTGGACTGAATATATTTGTTTTTTATATGGCTATTTCATGATAATTGATATTTGACTAAAAAAATTAAACATGTTTTCGCTGCCATTTCGGCACTAATTCCTTATAAATATTTTCCATTTTTTATAAAGTAGTTGCTAACCTAAAAAGGATGATTCTGGCCCATATATATATTACCTGTAGATGAGCTGATATATGACGAGTATTTCAACCAATAAATTTGCAGAATGTAAGAGAATGTATGTATGTGTGTGCGTAATTACCCCATGAGTTTTCATTGTCTGTTTTCATCAGTCTTAAATAGCAAAAGCTGTTGCCAATTTAAACGATGTGGAGTTGACTTTTAGGTCGTTAGATGATTCAGCAAACCTGCAGAATCAAATGAGCATTTTAACATTGAGAAAATGGTATATAAGTGAATAAAATTTAGAGATATATACCAGAAAAAAGAGGAAGGGTTTTTAATTATAGGGCATGTATTACTTACATATGCGTCAAATTTTAGTTGCTAACGCACCCATACATCCCTCTAACTCATGGCTTTCGCGGCACCTGGTTCATGACGTTTTCTGCCTTTCTTCATAAGTTTGATCTAATTAATTATTCAAGTCACTATCAGAATTGCGTATCACAGAACAGAGACTCTTTAGTTGTTATTAATTATAAATACTAATTAGGTCGTGTTAATTAAATACCTCCTGCAGACGTATAACAGGTGATGTGGATCAGCAATTAGCTTTGGATCTAATTTTACTTCAAACTGGAACAACTCGTTGTCGGTGAACAAATGCTTATGTTCATCATGTGGCAACATTTTACCTTGCGGGTTAATTTGTATCTATATAACCATATGATGGTGAGAATATTGATATATGTTATGTACACGAAGACTCCAATCAGGGGCGTTGCGTGCGGGAAAGGATGGGGGTGGGTGGGGTGGTGAAATGCACGTTTCACTGGACGGTTGGCAAAAGCCTGAGTCAGTCGGTAATTTACTGTGTAAAATCGTTAACTTGTCAACTGTGCTTAAATTGTTAATTTGCCGACAAAGTTGAAATTGGTCGTCGGTAAAAATATATTTTATTCACAGTTTATAGTTCTCCATATGTAAAAATATTGTAATTGATTATTTACAGAGTACATGTTAGTCGGTAAAACTCTGACTCCCACCGGTGCAATGTTCACGCTACAGTCTGTGGTGAATAATTATGTGGTTGTTTGGTGGGTTGAAACATAAAAGATGATTTATTGGTATTTTGTTAAAAAATACAAATTGTTTGCTATACTCTCTATGCAACGAGGAAGAGATAGCGGGTAGATTAGCCAACCAAAAGACATCATTTTCAATAGCATACAGTATGATTCTAGTAAAATACATGCTAGCAGCGTGAATGGAAACATTGAAGAGATGTACTCACTCCTCAGGAAAGACACCAATATCCAGTAGACTGTAGCCCTATACACTCAGCAGCGAAGTATCGCTTTGGGGTGGTCTCTTTGTGATACTGTTTTTTTAAGTACATGTAATAGCTGGCAAGACGACCAACATATTGATCATTCAGATTGAATGTTCCTCCTCCAAACGCTGCCCTTGTTTTTGCAAGGAATTTTGCTTTTGAGTCGAATGCCTCCGAAGGAATTACAATCTTTCTGCAAGAGTTGAAACATATGTAACTTATAAGTTATGCTGATAAAATAGCTTTTCTGCAACAATCTCTAATAACACCTAAAAACGTGCGTTAAACTGTTCGACAGGTTATCCAATTCATTGTGTATTTTCAGTATAAATAGAGATCAGTGTGCAAAAAAGACGTCTAAACATCTTCGTAAACTGTATTTCACGAAATAGATTTCATTTTGCGTGCATCTTTTTCATTATTATTTTTTATTATTTAAACTTATTTACACACGGTAACTAATCAACCTATATGTTAAATTACTACTTCCACTCTCTTCCACACTTGCATCTGTACTGTAGTAGATCACAGATGTTGTCAAGTCGTGCGAAGGACATAAAATAACTTTTTGCTCCATCACAGTACAGCAACGCAAAAATGAAATCTATTTGTTTTATAAAATAAACAAGCTTAAATAAAAACCGCGAAAACATTTTGCTAAAGTACATCATGCCATCTGTGTGGATGACTTTATCTGTGCGTGTATACTATAATAAAACACATCATCAGACCAATGAAAGTTCAGAATGAACTCTCATTGTAGAAAAATAAGATGACCTATAGATAGTTAGGTTATATATAAATTATGTTTACACGCACACAAATTACTGGACGCACACGAATTAGTTTTTTCTTCGCCCCAGTTTATTCTGAAAGATAATTTTTGCTCATACGAACAAAAATCCTTTATATATTTGACGCTTGACAAATAAAATTCGAATAATAGAGGTGTTATAAATTACAATCCATTAGACTAATGTTTAAAAATGTCAATCATATTTATACAATTTGCCTGCATTATGTGATAAACAAACGCGTCGCACAACTTGTATTTAAAAGTGTAAAGCTAGCATGGTATACCAATTTATGGATCACAGACTATAGAACCGTAGTCTTATCTCAAAATATATCTTTTCTTAACACGACAAAGCTTAATAGTCCGCTCTTAATGAAACACTACAGTAACGATTTTAAAACATTTGCTGACAAAAGTAATCAATCGTCCCACCCCTACTTCGTTGAGAAGCCGAGGGAGGGCACCGGGAGCGTAGATAAAAGCCTAGGTACTAGGTTGACGCAAATGTTGCATTGGCTATCAAAACTGTCATAATTTGAAGGACCGCATGTTAAAATATATGAACAATTCAATACAAACTTTTTTATGAGTGTGCAACTTACAATAAGCAAACCATAGCTCATTTTTTTATCCATATCGACCCACCTTAAGTCCCCTCTTAAGACAAAAGCTCTTATGCATGTCGTCAAACAATGCCTAGGTCTATGTATTGGTCATTTTGCTATGATTCATAATAGCCAGATATTGATAAAGCAAATAAGACGATATTTCAGTCACAGTAATTTTTCATGGCCAACGGGCATGGTAACTCGACCACATTGTACATACAAACAGATAGTAATCAGCTTAAGCTGGTTAAACCCTCACAATCGAAATACATAATTAATTATCACGTGCAAGCTCAAAAATATATATAATGCAACACTTAGATTATACAAGTCATCAGAAAACGTCACATTACTTATATGGCTATACGCTGTACCTCTCAACACATTGGCCAAGCACTTGAGCCGCAAAAGAGCATACCCAGCTACCAGTCGATGTAATTTCTCTGAGAATTTTCAATGTAAAATCCCCAAAAATCACCCATCCTAGCTTTTTGACACTTGTCAGTGTTTGACCAGCATGCACTTTGAACAGAGGAGAAAATTCCACCTAAAAAATTTTGAGATAAAAAAATTTTTTCGTCCCGTATTTTACTCTAGATATTTTGAAAACATTTTTATTGAATTTACCGTGTCTTCATCTGACTCCTCTGATGACGTAATAGCATCTTCATTGGACTCCATTCTAATGTCAAGGGTGATATTCGCAAAAGGAAAAGTGTCGACGTGTTATATTGGCATAGAACTGAAAATGGTGAAACAATCTTGAACACTGCTAGCGTTCCAAGGATCTAACCGAGACAATAAGTCTGCATGTAACAGATAAGCAATTTAATAACAATAAACTAACTCAATAATACCCAGGTTGTTTATTGTCATTGGGCGACATTGGCATGCATAAACAATAAAAATTTAACAAAATTGAAACATTTTGTTAGCCTCCTCCGCAGGCTGCCTCTAACATTTTGTCAGACAAACTAGACGTAATGTCTGTGTGACTGATGAGTTCATTGGGTTCTGTTATATCTCTGACAAATGTTTCTTCAAATGCCAGTAGACGCACAATGAGTTCGAAGGGAAAACGTGGTAGTGGATTATGCAGCAATTGTAATCACTCGTACTATAACAAATACAAACCATTGCACTGTGTTAACTGTAATTTTGCTATTGGTGGTTCATACGTGCCAAAATCAAAAAAGAAAAAGGCAAATATTCCAGAGGTTGTTCAATTAACCGACCACATTTTGTCAGTGCGCACAACATACAGAAACGACAGATGCCTTGTGTCAAGAGGTGAAGAAGGAAAGTAGATTTGCTTTAATAAGAAGTGCAAGAACAAAAGAGCAACATTTTGTAATAGTGGAATTGTGAAAATATTCAGGTACATTTTTTCAAATTGGAGTAATTGAGCACCCAGGAAGTTAGGAGAGCACAAAAGAAGGGAAAAAATGCTTATTTGTAATATGTGCTCGATATTCTATGCATGGTCGTAACAAGATTGATGGAGGTGAGGGGGTATCTATGGCCACAGTCGTAGGTGTGTGTAGAGGATGCTAATTCACGTTTTGGTCGATGATTTTTTGTGCAAAAATCACATTTAAAAGAAATTAGTGGTGCAAAACGTAAATCTAGAAATACCCCCTCCCCAATTAACAATCTGGTTACGCCCGTGCCTCTACGGTATGGGACCCATAATAGTTTAATATAAAAGGTAATAAAAGATTTAAATCACATTTTTAGAAGATGAAATTTCACGCTTACAACCAGTAAAGTGTAGTCATTGTGTTTGTTTGTTTAATAAGGGCCCACACTAATTGGCTTTTGCTGTTGTGGTGTCCATGCCATTTGTTTTGTCTATGCATGTTTTTGTGTGTAATGTTAATGTCTGTTGTGTGCTGTTGTGTTGGTTCTTTTTATTTACTTTTTATTAAGAGCGAAGCTACAAAAATATATCAGTCATTTAACGTTTCGGCCCACCACGAAGACAATAGATAATTCAACTATTTTTCAGTGTGGCCATTTAATTTTAAAATTCAAAATTTTGACACGTTAATAGCGTTATAATAAAGTCAGGATGTATAATCAAGAATTATTGGATGAGGCTGAGAAGGACACTCAGAATTATTCAGACCGAGGTCAGCGTTATCTGCCGAAAGCGTTATATCAGCGTTATCTGATATCCTGCAAAAGCCGAATTCAATAATTCGCTAAAGCGTACATGTGTCTACTGTGTCAAAGAGTAGATACTATCAAAGAGTAAATATATACTTACTCTTTGATACTATAAAGAGAGAAATGTTCAGTCAAAAAAGCGTAAGGCGATTCGTCAGCATTCGTCATGGGCGCCACGTTCTTAGCCAGTGCCCTAAACAGAGGCATTTCCCCCGGTATTAGTAAGCATTTGTTAAAATTTCCGGGGGTTTAGAACTTGAAATTCCCATATCTTTGACAATATGGTGGTCTTGTGGTGGGATGGAGAAAAAACTTGTTTACTGTTGCTTAGCTACAAGAATACCAGTCTATAGACCACCGTCTTTAAAAAAATGCCCAAGAGATTTGGTCTCCAGAAGTGAGCCATTTTTAAGAAAAATCACATCTGAGGTGGCAGACTATTATAAATTCAGATCTGGTTGTTTTGGTGGGGTGAGAAAAAAAGTGTGAAAATTTTAAATCTAAAAATAAAGTGCTGAAAAAAGTGTTGTACGTACACGTGAAAATTACATAAACAACACGTGTGCATAATTAATAACGCACGTTTTACCCAGTAGTTTTAGGGACGGACCATTAAATTTTTGAGGGGGGGGGTTGGGCAAATACCAAAAAAAAATTCGCACACTAAAAAAATACGGCGAAAAATATCGTGCACAAATAAGCAAATTAAAAAAAAATCGAGCAAGTTGTTTATAAGGACATATGTGTGTGTGAAAAAAAATCGTGCAATGAAATGTGATAGAAAAAAAATCCAACGTGTTTAACTGGCACGAAAAAAAAAACATGCACAAAAAAATTGCCCAACCCCCCCTTCCTCAAAAATTTAATGGTCCGTCCCTTACCGTACCTGTTTTTTGATGATCTATGACGTTCAAACGTATGATGTATGATGTAAGTGCACACGCCATAGCACATGTTTTCGGCAGTGGTTTTAATCTACAGTTTTACATGGTTTCACTGTTTATAAAATTGTAAAAAGGACTGTTTTCTGTTTCTACTGAGCTTACTGTTACTGCACATAGCAATGAAAAAGTCAAATAAAGGACAAAGTACGAAAAAATGCGAGTTGATTCCACCTACTCGCCATGGAACATCGGAAAGTTCAAAGGCAACGCCAAGTAAAAAATCACAAAGTGCGAAAGACATCGAAGTTTATTCCATCAGCCTCAGCGGGAGCTACCACTTTTGTCAACAGCTTTACTGGCGAAGGTGGAGAGTCCGTGACACCTAAAACACTAGCCACCCCGCCAACGCCTATGTCTCTGCCAAAACCACATTTTACAAGTACACCAGAATCAAGTCCTTGTAAAGCTGGTGATGATGCTCTTATAGCGTATGTTCATTCCCTGTCTCCACTAAAAAGAAACTAAAAGAACACCATGGACTATTCAACACTAGTTCTGCAAACGAGTGACACCCGTAGCCAAAAAAAGAACACCATGGACTATTCAACACTAGTTCTGCAAACGAGTGACACCCGTAGCCAAAAAGCGTTGCTGTACTCCAAGCATAAAAGGCCACTTCTTTTGGGAAGTGAAAAAAGCCATATGCCCATAAAGATTGCACGTTTCACTTACATGTTCGAAGGTGACAAGATCATCATCAATGATATGACGAAAGTGTCCTTCCCGAGTCAAAATGAATATGCATTCCAGTATCAGGAACAACCATCCACACTTGCAAAACCTACTTCAATTGCCGGCATCATGTCTTCTTGGTTCATATCGGCGCAAGCAACGTGCTTAGTTCAAATCTGCAAGTGGCTGAAGTTATATTCGCCAATAATTCAGGAATGATCAAAGTCGACCTGTGGGAAGAAAACATTTCCAAGGTTGAAGTCGGAAAAGTGTACCAGATTTCACCAATTCAGGTTCGTGTTTGGTCCAATGCAAAGAAGTTAAGTACCATCACCTCCTCAGTTGTAACACCAATTCCTGATGACCAAAGCCTACATGAAGTTCATGTTTCTAGAGAACAAATTGATTTTATGACTGATACAATTGTGCTCGAAGTGCCTAACATTCACTTAGTTGAGAAAGTTAAAAATTTGATTCAATGTGTAAAATGCTCCAGGAAAATTCTTCAAGGAACAGCGAAAAGTGTGGTGTCCTGTGACAGATGTGGTGGTATTATGCGATTGTCAGATTGTCCAAAGCAAATTTGCGTAAAAATCATGGTGCATTCCTCAGACAACAAAGAATTACACCTAACAGCACTTGAGCCTGCTCTACGAAATGTGATTGTTGGAGAATTACATTCCTTAACAGAATCTGAGGTTGGAGAAGTGCTTTTGTTGTTAGAAAACTTATCACTTACAATGCTACAAGTATGCTTATTACAAAAATTTCATAACTTTCATAATTAACTGATAAGGACAAAACTAATTAAATAGTCAAAGTTCATGTTGTGTTTAAGCTTACATACAGTATTCATTAATTAATTTGAAAGATTGATATTTTTAACAGATCATGTTGTGTTAGTTAATATGACAACTCTCACTTAAAATCAGGGGCGCTGGAAGATCGATAATTGGGGGACACATATTCATATATTCATGTTCTGCACAATTAATTTCCTTTGATTGTTCTTACTGTCTGTGAACACGAATATATGAATATCCCCCCCCCCCAATTATCAATCTTCCACCACCCCTGCTTACAATGCTACCAGTATGCACCTTCAAAACACTCATAGCCTAGCTATGCAAGGTCGTAATTAACTGATGAGGACATAACTAAATAGTCAAAGTTCATATTGTGTTTATTTATATTCTTCGATCATTAATTAATTTAAAAGATTGATGCATTTACAGTACAGTCAAAATACAAAAAGTGTCCTGCTTTCGCTTCTGAAGTCTATTGTGATTTGCTGTACTTTGTTGTATTTTTCTGTATCACAGTATTAGATATTGATTAAACACAATAAAATTTGTATATATTTTGCACTTTTTATCATTGAAATGAAATGAAAAACACTTCCTTTGTTGAAACTTATCATTACAAAAACAAAAGTTGCGATAATGCTGATAAACTACTCCCTGCTAATGAAAAACAGAACAAAGTACAGTAATTCACAACATAATACAGAAGTGGAATTGAGACACTTTGTACTTTGACTGTAACAGATTATGAAGTTAATTTGTGCTGAATATAGAGTCAGTAGATCTTGTTGTGTTTATAGCTACTTTTTGTTGATGGTTTAGAACATTTAATAATACCTTGAGACATATTCTCAGCAATTGATCAGTTTTTCTTTAACGTTCAGCATCTAAAGTTTGCGGCAAAGTTCTTAATGAATGCACTGGAGACAAACTGGTGTTTACCCAAGTATATTATTGACATGCTTTTTTTCTCAAAAGGCCAAGCAAGAGCTTACTTTGCTTTCAAACCAAATTTCAGTACGAATGTTAACAAAGCTCAGAGCATTTTATTGAAAATTAAGTAACTAAGTTACATTGTGGACCTGAAATCTGATGAAGGCCTTGTTTCTATATTTGGTTACAACTTACTGTCGTAATAGTTCTTCATCATATGATTAATGCATACAATGCCATGTGTGTTTGAAGTATATTTCATTGTATGTGAAGTATACACATCAAGTAGAAATACTGTGTTTGAACAAGTCTACGAATAACTCTTGTTCTACATACGATTGCCTTTTGGCGGATCGTAGCTAGCCTGCATCTACAATTTGAGGTAAAATTACCCATGTGTTAAAGACACCTACGTATTTTGGCGTAAAAAGCATCTGCCATCTTGAATTTGATCCAATTTGCTTTATATTGCTCTCTTGCATGAACGGCAACCGAAACCAGGGTTGGTAGTTTGGCCTATTAGAGGCCAAATAACTCGATTTGCCATTCTTTTTGTCTCGCTTGGCCTCGAAAAAAAAGTTTGGCCCTTTGGCCTCTTCTTACTTCATAGTAATTTTTGAAAAAATTTTTCGATCTTAGTTTGATTATAGATGTTTAATCGTCATAATAATGTAGGTATAATAATTGTGATATCAAATGCATTTAGTATTCATTAGGACATTTAGTATTCATTAGGACATTTAGTATTCATGAGGACATTTAGTATTCATGCATAAATTAGTTGTGCTTTTAACCAATTGTAATGCTGGTATACCGGCCTATAGAAAAAATCGAAAAAGGCAATTAGAAGCTAAGAGCGGTTTGTTTTTTCGCATGAAAGGTCCGAAAATTGCGATCGACAAATTTGGCCTTTTTCGCATTTTTTGGCTCTTTTTGAGTAACTATTTGGCTCCAAGCATGCGCGAGGGCCTACCAACCCTGACCGAAACCTCGAGTCGCTTTTCCCAGCGTCAGCAACTAATAAATTCGTAAACACGAGACATTTTATTTATTTACTTTAAATAGCAATACATAGTGCAGTTAGTGTAGAGAGATGTTGATTCATATTGTGTCCCATTGTTAAGGGGGACGTCTATTGAGTGTCTTGAGTGAAAAGGTTCCGTTTGAATTATGTCGAGGAGTTGAAGAAAGACCAATTCTGTTCGAGAACACTGTCACTGTTATCAGCTGCTTCGCATGCGGCATGTTCATGACGTACAAATTGCTAGAACAACCCCAAGGTCTTACTCTTTAACGTGAAGCAAATATCTTGAAACGTAATGTCTTTTTCTTCATGATCAAGACCATGCATACATGACATTAGAATCGTTGCATACGGTTATGTGGAAAGCAATAAACGTTGCGGTGAGATTTTGAGGTCATTTCTAAAAGCAAAGAGATTAATTAAATTTTGCAATGTAGGGTAACCAAGGCAAAGCTTAATGACTTACCCGTCACATTGTTTAAAATGTGTACGATGGTGACAACCACACACAAGGATTATTGCACACGGTTTTGTAAAAACCGACGTTACGGTGAATTTTGAGGTAATTTCTAAAAGTAAAGAGATTAATTAAATTCTGCAATGTACAGTAACCAAGGCAAAGTTTATTGACTTACCCGTTGCATTGTCCAAAATGGGTACGATGGTATGTGACAACCACACACAAGGATTATTGCACACAGTTTTGTAAAAACCGACGTTACGGTGAATTTTGAGGCAATTTCTAAAAGTAAAGAGATTAATGAAATTCTGTAATGTACGGTAACCAATACCACCACATTAATTAGTTTGCAAAACTGTAAGGCAACGTCTATTTACTTACCAGTTATGTTGTCCAAGGACGTGTGCATGATTCTATCTGGTATATAACAGCCACATACAAGGATTACACCTGGACCATGCATACATGACATGAATTATTGCACACAGTTTTTTAAAAATCAACGTTACGGTGAAATTTTGAGGTAATTTCTAAAAGTAAAGAGAATAATTAAATTCGGTAATCTAACCAACACTAGCACACTAATTCTAACATAATACTGTATATAACTATAAATATACTGCAAGACAATGTTTAGTTACTTGCTGCGTTGTCCAAAGACGCGTTAATGATTGCATGTGGTATATGATAGCCACATACAAGGTTATGTTCTTATCAATTGGGTGAAGTCTTCAGTAAACATCATCATATATATGTCGTCAATTTCATATTAATCTCTTTGTAAATAACTAAAAACAGTTCTCAATATACCGTATTTAAATTTCTGATTACAATACTAGGAGGACTACTTTAACTGATATTGACAGTACATTGTATTACTAATGCTCACATTTAATTTCAATTTCATTCATGATTCTTCATTCTTGGTTCACTTCGTGGCAAATGAATTCCATAACATTCAAAATATATTTACCTGAAGAAGTCATTAGCTAGTGTGATATCCAAACGGCCTTGTGATCACTAAAATAGGTTTCTAAAATACCTGATTTCACTGTGCTAGGTATATTTGTATATATGTGGTCAATAGCGGTATGATTGTCAGTAGTAGAGGTTGAAATTAACTGTCTATAGCTATTGTCTCTTACCATGACATTGTAAATTGGTTGTCATTGAGCTTCAGCCATCCAATCAATATTAAAATCTCCAATAATTATGTTTTGGTCGGAGGTATCTTTGGCAACGACATCAACTAACGCAGAACAAAGTAGACTACCAGCAATTCTTGGCGAGCGATAGACTCCTATTATAGTTAATTCTTGTTTAGTAGTTAATTTAACCACGGTAAACTCTGTACCATTAATATTGCGATGGTAAGGATATCCTTCTGCAAATGGTAGTTTGCTGTAGACTGCTGTACTGCCATATGGTCTGCCATTACTATGATGTGTCATGTCTCCATCATTTCGAAACAGTTTAAAACCATCAATACTGTACATATCATCGTTATCAAACGGGCTGAATCGTGTTTCCGAAAAAATAGCTAAATCGGCAGAGATAAAATTGAAATCTTTTCGAACATCCTCAATATGTTTATGCAGCGAACGAGCATTTAGGTAACAAATTTTCAGACGGGTTTGATCGATGTCGTAGAGTGGAGTAAAGCAAAGCTGCAATTTTCTTTCTGTCCTCAACTTTTTTATTTCAACTGCTACCTTTGGATCAACGGCAATTTTATTTTCGCACAAATCAGTGACATATAATCCTTCAATGGTAGTAACTCGACTAAGTGCCACATAGTGGATATGAGCAATTGCTCTTTTGGTATCGAGATTGACAACAATTTGAGACTGAGTATGACCCTGAGACCTATGTACTGTTTTTGCAGCTGCTGGTCGCAATGGAAACTGCTTTCTTACGACTTGGGCAGACTTGTTTCTTCCAACTGCAAATTGTGAGGTCACTGCTTTTATTGGTGTCCATGTCGTTTGAATACCTTGAACATAAAGTCGCCTATGTTCCAGTCTCGTCTTTTTACCGACATCTTCATTGTCAAATTGCACCCATATTATTCCTGAAGGTTTTTTGGGTTGATTTAGCCGTACTAACCTTACAACATTACTAGCACTATTTGTCAAACCGTCACCCGTTCTCACATTTAAAGCAATTTCCGTCCTTTCCCCTTCAGCAAGAGCAAGGTTTCTTGCAAGCTGCTTCATATTCTTTGTTGTAAGGTAAGAAACTTGTCTTAGTATTTTGTCTCTCAGTTCAGCAGAATTTGCTCCAATTACACAATCCTGTGCTATGATGATATATTTGTTTCCAGTAGAAGCACGATAAACTGTCTCATTATATTCATCAACCTTGGCATTTTGTATAAACAATCGGAGAGCTTCTTTTGGACAACTACTCTCATTAACACATCGTTCTTTGATCTTGGCAACATCATTGTCAGTATGTTTTCCTTCTCGTAAGCGATTTAAAATCTCAGCAAATATTTTACTCTCACGCTGTCTCATTATTTCGCTAAGTTCGTACATTGTAAAGTATTTTTCCCATAAATTAGGCGACAGTATGCTATATTCGAAATCCTGAATATCATTAAAAACATATCCATCAAATACTGGTTGCAACTGAAATAAATCACCAATTGCAATTATGCTAACACCGCCAAAATCGTCTTTGCTACCTTTTATATCTTTTAGGCGGTTGTTAATTTGAACAGTAAACATATTGTTTCCAACCATTGATATTTCATCCAACAAAATTAGTTTCACACCACCCAGTAAGCTTCGTAAAGTATTTAACCTGCTCGAATCTAAATGTTTATAATTTTTTAAAGACTGACTTGCTGGTATTGCAAGAGCACTATGAATCGTATTACCTTTGATGAGAAAAGCAGCTTTTCCTGTTGGAGCTAAAAGTAAAATGTTGACTTGATGAAAATCTTCACCTTCACGAGAATTATAATACTTCAACGCAGCCTGATAAATTGATTTCGTTAAATGTGATTTACCCACTCCTCCTCCACCACTAGGGAGGCAGTAGAACGGTTTCTCTGATGTTTTAAGTGCAAAGCATGGGCAAAAAACTCTTTTTGTTCTTTATTAAGTTTTCGTACCATTGAACGGGAATTATCATCTTGCATTTCATTTAGAATTAATGGTTCACCATTTGGTTGTCGTGACGATATACCAAGGTCATCTGATAGATCGTATCCTTCAGTAAAATCTGGATGTAAATCTTTGCTACCTTCATCTTCATCTTGGAGTTCAACAATGCTGTGTTATTGGAGCTATAGAATCAAATCCATCTTCATCTGTATCCAAACGTTGTATTTCATTTAGATCTTTGGCACAAACGGCGTATTGTTTCATCTGCTCGGCAATTTGATCTGATAAAGCTTCATAATGGTCTTTATAAGAAGAATATTTTCCTTTTAAATCAGTCTCTTCATTTCTCCAGGGTGTAAAAAGCATGATTAGTTCCCGGTAGTGTTTTTCAGGGTCGGATTCCTTGTTGAACCAGGGACTTCTTATAATCCTAGCCTTTGATCGTTTTTTTATTTTGCTTGTTGGCTTTTCGCTATTATTGCACAGATCGTCATAATTATTTTCGTCGTCAGCAACCTCGACAGGAAGTTGATCAACATCTAATTTATTTGTATTTCGTTCACAATGTTTACGACATGAATCATACCATGCTGCCCAGTCAGCTAATGTAACATTTTGTAGGCTTGCAGGTCGTTCAATATATTGTTTCAACAATCCACCAGAATGAATTTCTTCACTTTCATCTGGCATTCGTTCGATCTCAGTTATTGGTTTTAAAAGTTGAACTCTTTCTTCGGGAGGTGATGTATTAATAAATACAACTTCACGAGAGGATTTTCGCATTGGTAACTGCAAAATAATCTAAACTGCTTCCTGAGCACTGATTTCAACGCTATTTAAGAATTTATTACCAATATCTCTCACTTGTTGTTTAATATTAGCATTTCCTTCTTTAGCTTCAGCACAAGCTTTTCGTAATAATTCACTCATTCCCTTTTGGGCCTTTGAGATATAAGACACAATGTACATCGCACAAGCATATACATCAAGAATAAATTGGATATCCATATTAGCTCTCCAAGCACTTAAACACGCTAGATTATAGTTATTTACCCGAAGTTCATTTGACTTACGTTTTAAAAATATCGTTGGACAGTTTAGAGATGATCTAATTGCTAAGATGTAATCTTCTTCAGACACTCCTAAATTGACAAAAAGTTGATCAAACGTGATATCTTTACCTTCTTTTAGGTCATTCAATGTTTTCTTGATACTTTTAAAAGACTCTTTCAGCTTTCTTACATTCGTTCCAGAAAAACTGTTATCAAGAGGGTATAAGATCTGTGTTGTTCTCATTGGTGGTTGTGGATAATTGAATCTACAAATATTTTTTGATTTCTTCCTACATGTATGAGAATGCCTGTGAGTCTGTCGATTAACTAAATCAATTAAGTCAGCATTGTCAGTTGGTGTTTCACAGGTAATTATTTTATCAATAAATGATATCACGTCTTCATCATTGTCAACGCCAAATATAGGGGCATCTTCCAACCATAACATCATGTGAATATGAGGTGAGCCTCTTTGTTGATATTCAGCTCTATAAAACCAGTCTTTAACTTTGCCTGAAGGAGCCACGTCATTAGAAACTTCTTTAAAAAGGAGTTAAACTGATAGTCAAAATGTCTTGCACATGTTACTGGATCACTTTGAATCAATCTGCTGCACTTTTCTTGCCAATTTAGATTCTTTAATTCATCATCACTGTAATTTTTATTATCAACAATTTTTCCGAGAATTCGCAGCAAATGAATCCATTTAGTTTCCGCAGATGAAAAACTACAGAACAATGTTGCAGGTCCAAGTTGTCTTATCATTGCAAACAAATCTTTCTTGGCTTTTTCAAAATATGGTGGAGACCCTCTAAGAGCTCTTAAAAACTTGTAACCCTCATCATGACATATCAATCTCTCTAAATTGCCTGGATTCTTCGATTCTCCGGCGGTTAATGTTTTATTATTTCCTTTGCATTTTCTCAAAGCAGTTTGTGACTTTCCCAAAAGAATTTTCATTTGTAATTTTTTAACTTTAAAAAAGATGTTTTCAATACACATTGCTGCTCTGCGATCGGATCGTCTTAATTCCGATTTGCAAATATCTCTGTAGTAAATACTTGTTAATCTTTGTTTGTCATCTGATCGTTTTTCGCCTAAAAATATTCCAGGGTAAGCTAATTCTTCGGAATACTAATCTCTAAATATACTAAGTGGTCTGCTACCTTCGCCAGGTGCTACATTATGAATTTGTTGTCTTTCACCATCATCAAGAAAATCTGTAGCTGTCAACATTGTATCCGTGACTCCAGCAGGTACTTCTGCTTCGTCTTCACTAAACTCGTCATCCTTTGAATTGTCAACATTTTCAGTTATAGCAAGATCGTCAGAACCTTCACCAGGTATTGGTGTTGTATTCACAGTCATTTTGCTCATTTAAGCTTTCGCTCCATGTTTGATTGACCATAATTCCTTCTTGTTGATAAAGAGCACTATTATTTGCTAACCAGGAGGCTGCTTGAATTACCTTATGTGGTCTAACATTTAGTGATAACGCACAACTCTTATATTGCAACTTGCGTTTTAACTGAACTTTAATTGTACCATTTTCGTGAGGTAATCTTGGTAACATATTAACTGTAGTACTTACATCTGCTGGAACGTTTACAACATTACCATTTATTTTCAACTGCTTTCCTCTGGGAGCTTGTATGATTTTCTGAAATGCTAATCTGGGAGCGAGAAGTCTGCATTCTAATTCATTCAGATCAAAAAAATTTGGCTTCTCAGGAAATTTCATTCCATTTGTTATTGCACGTGGTGGTACCTTGTTTTTCTTTAGATATTCATTACACGACCGGCAAATCCATTCTTTTTTGTCGACACTAATTATATTTTGTAAGTGTTTTATCATGTTAGGGTTACTCAGTAGTTCTTTCTGCTAGATAAACATTGTGTTTATACCATAATTGACTACAACAGGTACAAATGAATAAAGGTCCTTCTGATATATCCTTATGAAATTTCGCTACTAAATCAGCAATTGGATCAGATTTATTGTGGTTCATTTCAATTTCAGGGGTTTGACTTTTTTGCTTCTTTGAAAACTTTTTTTGTCTTAATTTTGATAGTCGATCATCCCTTTGTTCCGGCGTTTCTTTCTGATGTACACTTTTGTTATATGTTGTCTTAACTTTGATAGTCTCTCATTTCTTTGTTCGGGTGTTTCATTTTGAAGTATGTGGGCTCTTTGTTGTCTTACCTGCGATAGTCTTTTATCTCTTTTCTCAGGTGTTTCATGTTCTATCCTTTGTTTCTCATACTGCCGTTTCTGACGTAAATTTTCTGCCCTAGACACAGAAGACTGATTTGCCCGTTGTTTTTTTTTGTACTCACGTTGTCTTGACAACCTTTTTTCTCTCTGTTCCGGCATTTCATTTTGCAGTCTTTGTCCATAATACTGTTGCATTTTTGTTAACTTTTTCTCACTACATTCGGAAGTTATATCTCGTTGACTCCTGGTAGTCTGTTCATGTTCATTAGAAGACTGCTGTTTTTCATTTGGACTAGAGGATTTGTCGACATCCATTTCTTCAGTTGCATTGAACGAAATACTCACACCTTTAATTTCATATGGCAAATTTCCTCCAACTTGAGCAGAAAGACTTTGAAAATACGTTACAAGATCTGCAATACTTCAAATTGTTAGCAGGACACATTTTCCAAATGATTGTGGCATTTCGTACGTATCTCTCAAATGCGAGTCAAATACTTTGAAAGTTACCTCCGAAATTTTAAAAATTGCTACAGTATTACAACCTATTGTAATAAGCGCCGAGTCATGATTTAATTGAAAAGACAAAAATATTTTTTCAAAAGCATCTTTAAGTGACATGTATGGTTCGCTGCTGACCGTCATAAATATTGAACCAGAATATGAGTCACTGTATTGTGAAGTGTAAATGTTGTTAGAGAGTGAAATCATTTCTGGCACTTCTGTCAATAATAGAAAATCTTCACGAATCGAATTGCTAATATAAATATAAAGACTATTACCATTTGCTAATACAGTATTTAAAGAACAAGAATTCCAAGTATTTACATTTTGTAATTGATTGTATACAATTGCTGTCAGTGGCATTGCCACACATTGTTTACCAGCACTAAAACCAAATCGTCTATCATCTTGACTGAAGTCTGCACAAACTGTTGTGGTTGGACCAACAATATCATACACTGTAGGACCCGGGTTTGTCTCAACATCATTAGATAACCTTAACAATAATGGCACATATACATGATAATAATATAACGTTTTCACAAACCAGACAACCGTTCCATTGTTATTTTGTCGTTGTAACAGTAGTCGTTTTAATGTTGGTAAGTAAAACACATTCATGTAAAATAGCATTAGCATTGTGTTCCAGAATTCGTTTTTAAGATGACTTTGAAGGTCTCTGAGTTTGATAAAATTTGCATGTGAACCTATTCTGACTCTGTACTGTTCAATTGACACATTCATGGCTGTAGTTGTTATTTAACGTTGCTAAGTATCACAGTGATATTCAGTCAGTCTTCAATGATATAGTATATATACAGCAGTACTGTATAATTGTTCAATAGTAGTTGAGTGATTTTTCAGATATTTTAGATATTTAAGGTAATTCAGATAGATTTCAGTTTGCTTCAGTTTGATTTTCACAATAAGTTTCACTTGAATGTATTGTGTGAATCACAATGTGAACTCACAACAATATGTCTGACTGTCTAGCTGAGGTCAGCGCAAACTTAATAGTTTCTGGTGCTACGTGAAACACAGAGTGAACTCACGCAACAGGCCTGACCGATTGGCTGTGGTCAGTGCAAACAAATATGTTTCAGTTGTGAACCAACACAACAAAGTACACTCACGTCAAATGAACACCTGAAAGAAAAAATATATATTATTTAGTCCATCTATTTAATCAAATTATTCTATGTATGTTAAACTCGGTTAATATCTGGGTAATAATAAATTTACAGCATTTACACAGTGTTTATTAATTGACATTAATATTTTAAAATTTATGAATTATTCATTAATTAGCAGTACTTAATCAGTTTAGCTTTGTGAAAATATCACGAAAATTTATTATTGCAATGCTTTCAGTCCATAAGCTTGGATCTTCATCAGTGCTAATAATGCAACTTATTTAAAAAATAAGTTGCAGTATTAGCACTGATGAAGACCTGAGCTTACAGATCAAAGGCTGTGCAATAATAAATTTACATGGTGTTTCCATAAAACTGAACTAATATTCAATTATGTTCACCATGCAAACATGCAAAGAACTTATAGCAGTTCATTGTTTGAAGTGTAAACATTTGCCAAATAGTAAAGATTTTTATGCCAGGTCAAAAGCATACTATAATTTATCAACCACAGATAAATGTCAAACAGATATTAACTCTTCCATGTTTGATAATGAAATTTGACATTTCTTGACAACCTATGACCTACCTTGCAATCTATAATTCAATTATTGTACAGTTGATTGTTAATGAAAGTGATTTATTAAAAATGTGCCAAAAATATGTTTTAAATAAAAGTGGAGTATAATATGTGTCTCAAACCCTCAAGTAATTCCTCAATTACTGTATGTACGTCAACTAAATTTATTTGACAACAATCCTCATAATTAAAACATATTTGCAAACTATCTTTCAGCATGTTTCATTTTAAATGGTTGAATATTAGGTTCATTTTTGAATGTTTAAAAAGAAAGTTTAAATTTTGTTTTTCTGTCAAATCATTTCTACTCCTCATTATTGCAATTAAAGGGATATGGCAATGCATTTTCTTTTTGACTTATCGATAAGAAACTTGGAAGCAAATATAATATCTGTAGTTAATTTTTTGATAACGTGCTTATTTGCTGAAATATTGAAGGACAAAGACACTAGCCATCCGCCATCTTGGATATTCACAAAATCTATGACGTCACACAAGCAGGGGAATATTTTTTCTTTTAGAAGCAATTAGCAAATATTTTCAATGTTAAAATCCAACTGGATTTGTATATATATATGTATATATTTCCTACGTAAATTGTGAAGTGTTCAAGAAAATTTCATTGAGATTTAAGTAATTGACAGTGAGTTTTATACAGTCTATCCTGCTTGTGACATCATTCAAATAAACCTAATTAAAAAACAAGACGGTCAACGACTAGTGTCATTTGTCCTTCAATAATTCAGAAACAAGGCATGTTACCAAAAATTTAGCAACACATATTACAATTACTTTAAAGATTCTAATAGAAAAACCCAAAAGAAAATATATTGTGATATTCCTTTAATTAAATACTTGCACTCCTGGGGCCGGTTGTTCAAAAGCTGGTTAGCTTAACTCTAGGTTAAGGTAAGATTCGAAAGAAATTTACGAGCCACTTGTGCCGAAGCTTAGAAATATTTCTTCAAAAAACTTGTCTGGATCAATAGTGGTTTTGGTTTCTGAAGTTTTAAAAGAAAGAAAGTGTAGAAATACAGAAAATAGAACAGTGGGTTAGACTTTAACCTAGGGTTAGAGCTAACCCAGCTTTGAACAACTGGCCCCTGAAGATTACTATAGTTTTCTCATGTACATGACAAATTAGAAGAAACAACTCATAATGATAGACCTAGTAAATCTATCAAAATTACTAATCATAAAGTGGTGGGGTCTTTTTTAACTTTATGGATCTTAAGAACCCAATGTAAACCCTCTGGTAATAGACTGTTATAGAACTTTTCACATGCCAGCATTGAACAATGAATTACAGTGCAATTTGGCAAACATGTGGGACAAAATTAATCCCAGTTTATATACTCTAGCAAAAGAAAAACTGAACAACTCTATATTAAGCAATGATGCACCAAAAGGCAATACAGTGGCAAGTGATCAAGTTATGCAAATACAGTATTCACTGAATCCCATCAGTTGCAAGGTGACTTGTAAGGAGTCAACATGTCATAAAATGTCAACAGTTACATAAGCAAACATATTTCAGTGCATGATGGATTGAGAAAATGTTGACACTGTAATTTGTACTTTGAAAATCTAGCTATTTGGCCACTGTTTGATCAGATAATCAATAATTTATAATTTAAACTTAAATACCTTAATAGTTATACTTGGGGCCGGTCAACAGTTATGTAAGAAAACATATTTCAGTGCATGATGGATTGAGAAAATGTTGACACTGTAATTTGTATTTTGAAAATCTAGCTATTTGGCCACTGTTCAGTCAGATAATCAATAATTTATAATTTAAACTTAAATACTGTAATAGTTATACTTGGGGCCGGTTGTATCAAAGGCGTTTAGTTTAAATTGTGGAAAAGTCCAAAATATAAAACAAGTTTGTGCATTTCGTGAATTAACTATAGCTGAATTTTTTAAACCTAAGGACAATTATATATATAGCCAAATATCTTTTTTCATAAAACTTATAAATTCGATTACGACGTTATGTACAAGGAGCAAAAGTGTTTTTTTAAAGAAAGTGTTTTTTTTAAATTTGACTCGAGATTTGATTTACCACTGTTTAAGCTAAACGCGCTTGATATACTATTAATAATGGTGGATAAGTCAAATCTTGCAAAGATGCTACGCCGGTGTATATAAAAGAGCTATGATTACTCGACCAGAACTAATTGCTTTATAATGCAAACAAAACTTTCCTGAGGGTATTAATTTCTCGAGATTCTTCATTCTTCAATGACAGTCGCGATTCGCTCATTCGCGATTTTGTGTAACAAAGCAGATCGTTCAATCAGTATATAGTCGATTATTAAACACTACAAAGACTCAGGGTGTTTATTTTTAAAATAAAGCCATCTTACCTTGACACTGAACAAAATATTCTCCCAAAAGCAAAGCTTTGTCAGAGGAAAATCGAACTATATATTAAAACAGTGTATACCAAAAGAACACGATGCTTATTTGATGATCAAGCCATTTATGGGCATTTACGTAAACGTTCGGAATACAGAAACCTCTGAAATTAGAATCCTCGTATACGAACCAGATACGAACACGATGCTTATTTGATGATCAAGCCATTTATGGGCATTTACGTAGTCGTACGGAAAACGGAAAACTCCGAAATTAGAATCCCCATAAGCATACAACCCACTCAAACCTACACGACAACATATGTGTCTACTGTACACAGTAGACACAACAAATAGTTTTAAACTTTTGTTTAAAAAATAACAGAAATAACGTTTGACTTTGACAGATACGAGATTTGTATGCGCCGAAATAGGCATAATTATGGATGCCAATGCGAATACAGTGAATGCGAATATAGTACAATGAATAATAATAGACTTTATCAGGGGGGGGTGAGGCGGAATTTTAAATGGAGAATTTTTCTTTTTTTCACCCGGGAATACGCAATTTTTTTGTTTCCTATGCAATGGAATTGGGAATTTTGTGTGCTTGATTGGAATACAGAATTTTGTAATTTAAATGAGTAATGAGGAATTTTTTAGTAAAATAGTAACAGGAATACGGAATTTTTTCAATTTTACTCAAAGGAATTCGGAATTCTTAAGTAAAAAAATTCCGCCTCACCCCCCGAACTTTAGGCCGTTTTAATACTGCTTGACGCATTGAAATTTCATATAAAATTACATACTGCGTGATATAGCCTGCATAACTGCATGCAACTCGCCAATCAAAATGGACAGATTTTACTTGGAGGCAATAACATTTTGAAATTAATAATAATCGAATATGTCTGCTTGTACTGACTAGAAAGTACTTTTTGTGGAATCATCATTTATTTACAAAGGCTAAACTTATGACACGTCATTTACTTTCAAAATCATCTTCAATATTTCTTATCTATAAAATACATATATGTCCAATACTGGCAATCTGACTCCGATGGACAAATCTACTTTCCGATGGTTCAGATGGATCCATCGGACAAACGTATATTCGGTCGGAGAAGTATTTTTCCGATGGAAAATAAATGACGTCATGACTCATGGGAAGCAGGTATCAGTTAAACTCAGATTGTCCGATGGATCCGATGGATCCATCGGACAAGCGAGTTTACTATAGGACAAATAATTTTCCGATGGACATTTAAAACTTCATATTATAAATATGAATTAAGACAATTGTTACTTGTATGCGCAGCTATAAAGCGAACCCGTATCTAAGCATATTTCATGCAGTTATATATGTGCCGATAAACCCGTATTCTATATAAGTAACTTAATTGAATGTGTATTTATTATATCTGTTTGACTCATTCTCTGAAAAACCCTTATCAAGAGCAAACTAATATGAATTGTGAGAATTGTTATATTTGTATACACAACTATAAAGTGAATTGTGTATGTAAGTGGCGATAAATCCGTATTCAAAGTATGTTTCAGTACAGCAATATGGCATGTTTACATATTTATAAATATAGCTGTCAAGCCAGGTTGGACAAGCGCGTTTGCTACAGGACAAATAATTATCTGATGCCCCATGGACATTTAATATGGACTTTAGCATGGACTTCATATATTTTAAGTATAAATTGCGACAATTGTTATTTGTATGCATAGCCGGTAAACCCGTATCAAAGCATATTTACATTCATACATTTGTTGACCCGTTCTCTGAAAAACGCCGTTACCAAAAACAAAGTATAATTTAGTTATAAATTGATTAGGTTTAATAGTGTATTTGGTTCAATGGTGAATGTTTTCTTATTTGAAGATTTAACTTTATATTTATTAATGTTTATGTAAGCATATATCTATACGTTCACCTCGTTTTTTGAATAACCTATATCAAAGTACGCTCCCAATTCAAAATAGATATGACTTGCCAATGGCAACGTACATTATAGTTAATTTGCCCTGGCCCTGTGCATGTACGTGGCGAAAAAACCTCCTTATTCCAAGCATTTTATAGAAATATAGCTGTATATAAATGTTACATCTCAGATACGGATTCACTTTATAGCTGTGTATATAAACATACTTATAGAATACGGGCTTATCGCCAAATGTATAAATGTAAATATACTTTGATACGGGTTTACCGGCTACGTATACAAATAACAATTGTCGCAATTTATACTTGAAATATGAAGTCCATGTTAAAGTCCATATTAAATGTCCATGGAGCATCAGATAATTATTTGTCCTGTAGCAAACGCGCTTGTCCGACCTGGCTTGACAGCTACATTTACAAATTTAAAATTCAACGTCCTCTGACTAAATATTTTATTAAAAACGAGTTTTGGGCTACCTAACTGTAGCCTTCGACGGGTTAAAGCGGAATGAAACTATTTACAAGTTGTTCGATGAAATGCGATATCAAGTAGGGAGTAATTAGCGATTAGATGTTTTGCGAACAAGCGTAGCATGTTGTTTTGGAAGCGGCTTAATTAGAGTTATTGTCAGAATTAGTTATTACAGCTGTATGCCAAGATTCTAATGTTTTTCGTGTCCGATAGTTACCACTATCTATTACTTTTCCATTACTAAAGTAAATTCTATGATCAAGATCCCATGCATGCTTAGCTATGTTTGAGCTTTTTTTACAGTTCTTTACACTTCTAATATGTTCCTTTTTTCGCGTTTCGAAAGATCTCCCTGTTTCACCAACATACGACCAAAGACAATCAGAACAAGGTATATTATAGGCAACATTGGTGCGTTGCTCAGGTGCGATTTGATGTTAAAAATACCACAAAGAAGGCTACCCGTTACGACCTATTGTGAATTGCATTGGTTCACCTCTTTACAACACCTCGAAATATCTCACAGAAATACTCTACCCAATCCAGAACATCAATAATAACTCTGTTCAGAACTCTACTCAATTTGCACGAGAGATAAGTAGCATGAAGATTGATGATGATGAGACTATGGTATCATTCGAAGTCGTTTCCTTATTTACCGCTATTCCTGTCCAAAAAACTTGCCATTACATACGGACAAAACTCGAACAGGACGACACCTTAGGCTTAGCCTTACGCACTAATCTCACCATTGACGACATTATTTAACTATTCGATTTTACACTTTCCAACAACTATTTTATTTATAACGACGTGACTTACAAACAAATTCATGGCTGTGCTATGGGTAGCCCAGTTAGTCCGGTTGTGGCTAACATATGCATGGAAGTCATTGAAAATGTTGCTATTGAAACGACACAAACAAAACCAAAAACATGGAAACGCTTTGTTTGACGACAGTTTTTCCATAATTAAAAAGACGGTTATTACTAGTTTCCTCAACTCTTTAAACAACATAGACCCTAATATTTCTTTAACTATTGAACTTGAACTGGACAACAAAATCCCCTTTTAGATACACTTATAACACAACATGGTAACAACCTCAAAATTGATGTACTTAGGAAACCTACACACACAGACAGATATCTTGATTTTAACTCACACCATGACATTAAACACAAAATTAGCGCAGCTAGAACTCTTATACACAGAGCACTAACATTAGCAAGCACACACGCTAGCGAGCAAGACGAACTCAACCACACAAGAACAACTCTTAAATGTAACCGCTATCCTGACAAAGTTGTCAAACAAATCTTAAGAGATTCGACTCCTAACACCATCGTGCCATCGCCTGAAGAGCCGTGTTGGACAATTCTTCAAACGTTTTGATGATATCGATAAACCAAGTGGATATGTCACTTTACCCTACATAAGTGGAATAACCGACGCACTACGACGTATATATTACAAAAACAAAACATCAGAGTGGCGACTAAACCATTGAAAACCCTACAAAGAATGTTTCCTTCCCCCAAACAACAAATCGCACCTGAGCAACGCACCAATGTTGTCTATATTATAATATACCTTGTTCTGATTGTCCTTGGTCGTATGTTGGTGAAACAGGAACATCTTTCGAAACGCAAAAAAAGGAACATATTAGAAGTGTAAAGAACTGTAAAAAAGGCTCAAACATAGCTAGGCATGCATGGGATCTTGATCATAGAATTGACTTTAATAATGGAAAAGTAATAGATAGTGGTAACTATCGGACACGAAAAACATTAGAATCTTGGCATACAGCTGTAACTACTAATTCTGACAATAACTCTTAGCCGCTTCCAAAACAATATGCTACGCTTGTTCGCAAAACATGTAATCGCTAATTACTTCCTACTAGATATCGCATTTCATCGCACAACTTGTAAAAGTTTCATTCCGCTTCACCCGTCGACGGCTACAGTTAGGTAGTCGAAAGCCCGTTTTTAATAAAATATTTAGTCAGAGAACGTTGCATTTTAAATTATGTTTAAACCTGGCTACGCTATGTCCATATATATTTATAAATATGTAAATATGCCAGATTGCTGTACTGAAACATACTTTGAATACGGATTTATCGCCACTTACATACATACACAGTTCAATTTATAGTTGTGTATACAAATATAACAAATCTCACAATTCATATTACTTTGTTCTTGATAAGGGTTTTTCAGAGAACGAGTCAAACAGATATGAATACATACAGAGGTAACATTTATATATAGCTATATTTCTATAAACATGCTTGGAATAAGGAGGTTTTTTCGCCACGTACATGCACAGGCCCAGTTAATGAGCATTGTTAAGTAACACTTGCGAGAAAATAATTTGATGCAGGGTTCTTAAAAAACGAAGTGAACCTAAACATATACCTTACGTGCTTATAACTAACATTAATAAGTATTGATATTTTAAAAGAACAGAGGATTGAGCATTGAACTAAAACGTATGTTATTAACCTAGTTTAAATATACGTTCAGTATGGCACTTTTCAGAGAACGAGCAAGCACATATCAAAACTCATGCATGCAAGTAATATTTATATAGCTATATGTTTCTAAACATACATAGGATACGGGTTCATGGCCACGTACATTAATAAAACATGAATTAAAGTCCTATAAACATATCTTTCCAACGCAAACAAATGAGTTCATACAGATACGGATTCACTCTACTGAGCTGTGTATATAAACATACTCATAGAATACGCGGGCTTATCGCCAAATGTATAAATGTAAATATGCTTTGATACGGGTTCACCCGCTACGCATACAAATAATAATTGTCGCAAATTATACTTAAAATATGAAGTCCATGTTAAAGTCCGTATTAAATGTCCATGGGGCATCAGATGATTATTTGTCCTGTAGCAAACGCGCTTGTCCGACCTGGCTTGACAGCTATATTTATAAATATGTAAATATACCATATTGCTGTACTGAAACATACTTTGAATACGGATTTATCGCCACTTACATACACAATTCACTTTATAGTTGTGTATACAAATATAACAATTCTCACAATTCATATTACTTTAAATTGTTCTTAATAAAGATTTTTCAGAGAACGAGTCAAACAGATATAATAAATACCCATTCAATTAAGTTACTTATATAGAATACGGGTTTATCGCCACATATATAATTGTGTAAAATATGCTTAGATACGGGTTCACTTTATAGCTGCGCATACAAGTAACAATTGTCTTAATGCATATTTATAACATGAAGTTTTAAATGTCCATCCGAAAATTATTGTCCTATAGTAAACTCGCTTGTCTGATGGATCCATCGGATCCATCGGACAATCTGACTTTTCTTAGGTTAGGGCAATCACCAGGGAGTCGACTTGCACAAGTCTCTAATTGAATTAAACCTAGCTTGTTATGACGTCATTTTTTCCCTATCGGATAATTTTTTGTCCGATGGAAAACACGCTTGTCCGATGGATCCATCGGACTATCTGACTTTCACGAGGTCAGGGCAATCACCAGGCAGGCAACATGCGGACATCCCTAATTGAATAATTAAACCTAGCTTGGGATGACGTCATTTTTTCTCCATCGGATAATTTTTTGTCCGACGGATAACACGCTTGTCCGATGGATCCATCGGATCCATCGGACAATCTGACTTTCGTTAGGTTAGGGCAACCACCAGGCAGGCTGCATGCAGACATCCCTAATTGAATAATTAAACCTAGCTTTTGATGACATCATTTTTTCTCCATCGGATAATTTTTTGTCCGACGGAAAACACGCTTGTCCGATGGATCCATCGGATCCATCGGACAATCTGACTTTCGTCAGGTCAGGGCAACCACAAGGCAGGCTGCATGCAGACATCCCTAATTGAATAATTAAACCTAGCTTGTGATGACGTCATTTTTTCTCCATCGGATAATTTTTTGTCCGACGGAAAGCACGCTTGTCCGATGGATCCATCGGACAATCTGACTTTCGTTAGGTTAGGGCAATCACCAGGCAGGCTGCATAAGGACATCTCTAATTGAATTAAACCTAGCTTGTGAGGACGTCATTTTTTGTCCGATGGATCTATCGGACCATCCAAGGGACCTAGAGTTTCTATTTTCTATGCCTAATACATACTTAGATACTTTCAGCAAAGTAAGCGTTTGGCATGTTTACATATATGTTACTAAGCTTACTGAATATTGTGTAGATTACATAGTTATAATATTTGCATTTATTACGTAATGTATAAGTATGTTTGTCACGTGACTGTGTATTTTAAAAAAAGAACTCCATCGGATCCATCGTAAAACTTGTCTGATGGATTTGTCCATCGGACTCAGATTGCCGGTATTGGACATCAATCATAAAATATATAAGGTTTATATAATATAAAATATCACTATAGTTTTGGCTACAGAAGAGTTTTATAGAAAAAATAAAGAAAAGTGCTTTACCTGTTGCCCACAATGAATGAGGCTGCCAACATTAAAAAACTTACCTAGGTATCTAAAGGCCCTGTCACACGGTGCAATTTTTCTTGCAACTTGCAACGCAATTCTACTCTTAAGAGATGTAAATTTGTTACAAATGTTTGGTATGTTAAAATATATTAGCAAACTGTGATGGAAACATGTATTTTACATCTCATATTGCACTGTGTGACAGGCCATTAAAGGCATCATACAAAGCAAAAATTTGGCCACGTCATTGATATTTTTTCAAATGACAATGACTACTTAATTTTGAAGGAAAGCGTCAAAATATACAATTGTCAGGGGTGGGGGAGTGTATTGTTTGATAAAAAACACGGAAAATCGAGATTTTTCGAAATGTAAAAAAGATGCAAAAAAATTACTGAATTTTTAATTTCATGGAATTGAAACAAAGCTTAAATGACTATCTTTCACGTAAGGACTTTTGACAAATTTTATGTGAATTAAAAGTGGGAACTGAGTTAATCGAGAAAATATTATAGGATGGTTTTCCGTGTTTTCTAGGTTTTTTCGGGTGGGTAAAGTTCATTAAACATTTAAGCATAAAAATCATCTAATTAAATTAACTTAAATACAATTTCCTTTTAGGTGCGAACACACAGATAAAGCGTCAGCCAATGTCGATTTTCCACAAGACTTTTTTAACATATTGGAAGAAGACCTTACTGGTTATTCATGCACAAAAGAAATCCGCCAAGAAATCCGCCAAGAAATTTCCATCACAATCCGTGAGAGTAATAACTATATAAAGGCGCCTGTTATTAAACTGTCAGAAAACTGTTATGCTGTTTATGGCAGACCAACTGCTAGCAATCCTCTAGGATTTTGCCATGTCCAGCAAAAGGTGGATGATGGACATTTCGTTTGCAGTGGAAAGGACTGTCACGGGATAATGTCAAAGGCTAAGCAAACTAGGGTGAAAGCTATTTGTCCACATCTGCACATGCTAAAATGTGCTTTAAAGTTACGATCTGATAAGGATGTCACAAAGCAAGAAGAGCAAGACGTACGATCCCCTGTCACTGTTTCAGTCGATGTCATTCCCGATGTTGTGGCGGATGAGCAACTAGGTAATGAATCCATTTCCAGAAGGTCATCGGTACGGTTAGCATTATTTAGGAAGATTCCCTACAATGTGAGTAAAGATGTTTTGGAACGTATATCAAAAAAAGGCAAATCTTACCTACTGACGGAGCTCAACTCTTTCAAAACCATCGTGATAAAGGTTAAAGTGTGTCAAAATAAGGAATGCAAGGCTATGCACCAGTCTCTACCATACGATATCGGTAAGTAGACGTAACTTAAAATTTGTGGGACACAAGTTTGGCCTCTATAAAAAAACAATGGCTAAAATGTAGGAGCTCTTTATTTCATAAGCACACCTGGAATGTTAGATTTCCTAATATTTCATATACTTTGTTTAAAATAACAAGTATAAACACAATGTTTTCTAAAATTTAAGGATTGTTTAACATATCAGACAAATTGATGGTATCTTTGACATACTGTTGGAAATAAGGGAGTTCTTAAAAACCGGTCATCCAATAAGTAACGTTATTGCTGCAAAATTGGCCGTATTAAGAAAGAAAGCAAAGACGGTAAGTAAAGTTAAGCAGATCTGGGAAGTGGGTCATATTAACTGGGTGTATGGTAAAAAGCTAGATATCGACCGAACGTCGTGATATTGCCAAGATTAATGTTTAGTATTTTTTAGATTAAGGTTTACACATTGAACAATAAGTAAACTGGCTTTCAAGATTAAATTACTCTGCTTGTTTTATTGGAAAATGAAGCAGCTGATTGAGAGTGAGATTTTTAATAAAAAAATGCTTAAAATCAATTTTCTTGAATATATCATGTTGGCTCACTAATTCTAGGAAAAGAATTAGATAACCCGCTTTATATTTTTGTAAAAAGATAGTTGATTCAGGCTCCGTCCTCATCAACTATCACTTCATAGAAATCTCAAGCTCGTAGTCTAATTGTTAATTATATTGTCAAATATGCACATGTGTGTAATGTTTGCGTATTTTTGAGTACCATATCCATATTTATTATGTTGTAGTTAAACGAGCCGACTGCTGAGGAGCTAAAATACATCCAAGATTTAATGTACAATGTTTTTTTTGGATTTGAGGCAATGGTAGAACACGGTGTCAATGACTCTATTTGTGGGATTTGCCCAGAGGTTTGTTTGGGTGACGGAAACGAGAAGAACTGTTGTACTAATGGGCAGGTAAGCATGCTTAGCTAGTGCAGGTCAAATTGTATGTACGTTAGAATTTAGTAGAATTTAGAAAGTATAGCTTGCTTTACTCAATAGCGTAGCCAGCCAGGCAATTTAGTCCCACTATGCAAATATTTTCGTGGTCATTGACGGTGAAAACAACAATTTCTAAAGAAATGGATAATTATAATGATCTGAAATTTACATTGGACTAAATTGGCAGGCTGGCTACGCTCCTGGCTTTACTACATTAATTGTCGGAGTAATATCTGTTGTGCAAGGGGAATCATTAACCCTTTTGGAGGCAGAGCGACATAAATGTCGTTTTGCTCATAGTTAATATTAAATATATGTTTTGATTGGTTAATCCATAGCAACAAGAATAAATTTACGTTAAATATTTGCAAGATAGTTCAAAAATCATAATTTATTCTCGCCCACTTTTTATTGGTCGTTTGACACATTACATTTGTCTAAAATCGTTCAAGTGAAAACAAGATGGCGGACAGTGATAATAACACAACGCGTGTACTGAGACAAAGACAAATTAGGCATGATTTAAGTGATGTTCTGGGCTTGGTTTTACAATCAGAAGACGACAGTGAAAACTCAGAAGGCTCAGGGTTTGGTAGCGACCTTGATATCGATGATTTTGAGACAAACGATGTGAATTTTCCTGCGGCAGATAATGAGTCAACAGACGAAGATGAAGAATGTTGCAATGTAACTTCCGATTCTGACTCGAGCAGTGCTAACAAACCAAGCGAATCTCAGTGGAAAGTTGTTGACAATCTATCAATTGATAAACCCCCAGTTATCAATGCCTTTTCATCAACATTTGGCCCGACTTGGAAACCAGCTGAAGCAGAACCAATTGAGTACTTTGATCGTTTTTTTGTTGCCATTGGTAACCGACCCTCACTATTTGACTTCTTAGTTGCAGAAAGTAACAAGTATTTTTCATGGTGTAAAGCAAAGTTAGGGGTGCTACAGGAACACTCTAAAACGCATTTGTGGGAACCGGTTACTAAAGAAAAACTACGAGCTTTTTTTGGACTGCTTCTGAACATGGGTTTGATACGAAAACACAAAATTGAGGAATATTGGAATACTCAAAATTATTCTCAAGACACCCCAATGTTTAGACAAGTAATGAAACTCGATACTTTCAAGCTTATTCTGCGTTTTTTTCATGCTTCAGACAGTGCTCAAGAGGAGAAAAGGGGAACACCAAATTATGATCCTCAGTATAAATTTTTGCAAGTTTTAGAACACTTTACAGCTACCTGGGCAGAAGAGTACAGTCTTGGTCGGGACATTTCTATTGATGAGACAATAGTTGGCTTTAAAGGAAGACATGTTTTAGTAAACTATATAAGAATAAAAAAGCATCATCAGTGGGGACCAAAAGAATATAACCTAGCTGATTCTAATACTGGTTATGTCTATAAAACATTGTATCACACAGCTGGAATGAAGGTAAGCCAGTTCGGTCAGCCGTTTGATGTATGTGCTAAACTTCTGACTGGGCATGAAGGAAAAAACCATCACCTAGTTGTTGACAATTACTACACCAGCATTGACTTAATGGAACAGTTGCTACCAAAGAAAATTTATGTTACTGGTACAATTCGAAGCAACCGCCGTAATCTCCCAAGTGAAGTGAAGAAAAAAGCTAGCAAAAAAGGTGAAATTACAGCTGTAAGGAAAGGCCAAATGTTGGCCTAAGGTTGGGTAGATCGTAAGCAGGTACGACTGGTCTCATCTTTTGCAGGAGCTGCAACAGTTGATGTAAAGAAATTGTCCACAACCCGAAAAGTTCCAAATGTCGTCATACAATACAATACTGGTATGGGTGGCATTGATCTTTCTGACCAATATGCTACAGAACTAAGAACTGTGAAATGCTGGCACAAAATTGTCTTTCATCTTATTAACAGAACAGTTACTAATGCATATATATGCTATAAAAATAACCATAATGACCAAACACCTTCTAAGAAGAAACTGACACATCTTCAGTTTCGGATTCGACTTGTTGAACAGCTAATTGGTGGTTACAGGGAGCCACGTAAGAGAGCTGGAAGACCTAGTCTTGGTTCTGCTGATGCACGCACAACACAGAGGCATTTTTTGGAGACTATACCAGACAAGAAACGAAAAAAGTGTGCTGTTTGTGCAGAAAAACCCCAAGATGGCTATAAGGGAACCTGCATTACAACATGGTGTAAGGACTGTGGTGTTGGTTTGTGCAAGGGATGTTTCCCCAAATACCATACCTAACTGTTTAAATGTAAGTAGAAGTTCATATAAAGTCAACTATTTGATTAAATTGCAATCTAGGGTTTTAATTTTGCTCTTTGTGCACCTTGAAACATTCGCACAGCTGAACCGTTATGAATTTCCGAAATTAATTCGCCCACCATACAATGACTTCGGAAAAAATTTGCCTCCAAAAGGGTTAATATACATGTTGAAAACAGGATGTAAGAATGTTGTTGGCAACATTGTTCAGCATGGATGCCAGAAATGGGAGGCAGGGGGGGGGGCATGTGCCAGTGAAAGTGTTGCCCCAACAATGTTGCTTGCATCCTGTTTTCAACAACCTGTTACAACTCATTTTCTCCCTGACAGTGCATACCTTGAAAAATTCAATATTAAAGTTCCAAGTAAAATTTGGATATAATTATTATATGTACTCATAAATTATTGTATAAAGAAATCTTAATGTTACAAAATAAATATAACTGTTAAAGAAAGAAACAGAAATAATGTTAATTAGTTTTTAATTTCTGTTGAGGAGAATTCTTCAAGGCCTTATACATGTTATCTTTTGTTAGACCAGGTGACAACATTGTGTTATGTAAATGCACCAGTAACCAAAATGCATTTGTGAAGCCCTCTAGCCAAAGAAAAGCAAAATGAAAGTGCCTTGCAATATTAATCATGTCAGATCTAAAGTGCTTTTGGCAAAGGCTGCCAAAATATTTGTTTTGCAAACATATTCTCCTATTAAAAAACTTGGGAAATGGACTGGGTGACTTTTTTGTTGTTTTAAATTGCTGGCAGGTAAAAGTGCATAATGTATGCAAACTAGATGTCAAGTAACTGGTTTGGACAATGTGAACATATGAAGCATTTTGCAATGGATTCCTTGGACTAACTTTTCCATAAATTCTGAATCTCATGGCAGATAGATCGGGTAACTTCTGCGAATCCGTCTTACACATATGGTTACACCTCGCTCATCCGATTGAAGACCGAGTCGGGCACAGGTATCTTCGTAATGAGGCTCAATGGTGTCTCTTTTTTAAATTCGTTCGATCCACCAGATCTTTACCGTCTCAGTTTCTTCAGTGTCTAAAGGACCCGATCGTTTCTCGTGTCTGCGGCTGTTTGCAATAAACCGTTTAACCCACGCTAGTACTCGAAGGGTGCGGCACAATGTACTTCTTTTGAAGAGGGAATCAAACTCATCCTTCTCTGGTTGTGTGGACTTGGCTAAGCACACCACCTCACAAACAATCTTGGCTTCGGCATTCGATTCCGCTGAGGGTTGGGTTACTGGCCACCTCGCTGGTTCTTGAAGCCATTCTTGACCCGACCACCAGAATGAGCTGACTAACCCACCGCGGCTAACAATGTCCGCCAGATTACCCTTCGTCGGTACGTGCCGCCATGAGATTGACGAGTGGGCCTGGATCTTTGTGACGCGATTAGTGACAAACTGCCGATAGCTCCCTTTACCCATGATCCAATGGAGTGCAACTGTGCTGTTGAGCCATGCGAACTTCAATGGTTCTTTCGGTAGTGCTGAGCAAACGTTCTCTAAAAGGTTGGTTGCCATATGGGCTGTAACGAGTTCCAGGCGCGGAATTGATAAATTCTTCTTGGCTAGTCTACTCTTAGCGGCTACTAGCTGCTGAGTCGATCCCGAGGGTTGTTTAACCACTGCATAAACCGTGACACCGACACCTTCATTGACGCATCCCTGAACAAATGCTCGTTAACCGGTTCCTGATATCAAACGTTGTACCTCAGTACTTCTATCTCTGTGGGCAAGGGTTGTTCCCAGGTCTACCTCTTTCCTAATAAAGCACTGCTAAGACCAGCATCCCACCACACTTTTGCATCACACACATCTCAATGTATGAGTTTGCCCTCCAGAGTCAGAGGTGACACCAACTCTAGAGGATCATAAATCCTTGCCAATTTGCGAAAGATGCCTCTCTTTTTGCTCGGAAATGAAACTTTCCGGGTATAACTTTGTTTGTCCCATTTGAGGCCAAGCACCTTCATTCTCTGGGTTTCACCATAAGTTGTGACTTTGCATAAGACTGTTCGACCGAAAGTTCCCCTTCTTGCTGACTGTTGCCCACTTCCAACTCTGGTACATTCGAACTCCACGAAGTTCGAAAGTAGCATCTTGCATAAGTTCTTTGCTACGTCGTTACAAGCTTCAGCCTGCTTTACCATCAATCCTCCGCTGAGTAGATTGTCCACATACATGTGACAACGCAAGTGCTCCACTTCTTCCGGGTACCGTTCCGACCAGACATCCAGATGCAACTCAATCACTCCCTGTAGAAGGTATAGCGATGGTGCAAGTCCGAAGAACCCCTGTGAATCGTAACGTTTTAAGAGGTACACAATCATCCTTATTCCAATAAAATCGTAGAACATCCCTCTCAGCCTCTTTCATGCAGATCTGCAGAAACGCTTGATGGATGTCACTTGAAGCCATCACTGAAAATGCTCTTTGTTGTATCAAGATGTCCCAAAGCTTATTCTGTAGGGTGGGCCAAGGGTTCAGACAATCGTTGAGGGAAGGTGCGGATGGGTCTGCTCTAGCGGATGCATCGTATACGACATGCATTTTTGTGGTCTTCGAGGATTCTTTAATGACAGCTTTGTGCGGGATGTAGAACTCTTAATTGGTAGTTGTCTTTGGCGCTTGTTCTACAATGTCATCTTGTACTTGCGTTCAAATCACTATATCATATTCGTCAAGGTGCCAATCACATTTCCGTCTTCAATTGCTCTTTGAACTCCTCATGGACTACGCTTTGGTCATGTTCGGTTGAATCTTGCAGTCCCAGCACATCTAAACCGCACAGCTCCTCCTAGTCTACATGGCTTGACTGTGTAAAAGCACAGCTTTGCGATCGACTTCAGCCCCTGGTGACATAATAACCCATCCTAGCTTCGTATACTCGCCCACTGGCTCACCGCTCTCCCTGACCAACGGTGGTTGCTTGGTTTTAATTCTTGCATAATCCTCGACGCTCAAGATCACATGAATTGGCAGGTGCACCTTTTTGTCGTTGTTGTTCACACTTATTGGTGCAAGGTGTGAATACTTTACTTTCTCTGTGATAGTGGGGATTATCTATCGCTAGCAGTTCACTCTTGCTCACTTTCGTGAGCTTGGTGTCCATCTTAAACGTGTTATCAAGCGACTGGATCGTGATGTTGTACGTCTCCAACTTTGTGAGATGAGACCCCATCAACATTTCAACCCGTTTGGTTGAGGTTTTGCAGGGTTTCTTGTTAAGCATATCTCCCACCTTGGTGGAAATGTGTAAGCTTCTGGCTCCCGTATCAATCAAAGCTCGCGTAATAATGCCATCAACTTTCAACAATACCACAAGAAAAACGCCTTCGACAACACCAATTGGGGTCAACGCAATTTTCTTTGTCTCATCAAGATCTGACTTGTTGCATAGTGATGTATGGTGCCTCTTATGACCTATCTGGCATGACGACTTGCTTTGACATTTAGCTGCTCAATGAGTGCCAATAGCGCAATTGAAACATAATTTCTTTTGTGCCAGTATTTGTTCTTGTTCAGCAGAAGTAGTAACTTTGTTGCAATCAACTCCCTTGTGTTTGTTGCTCTCACAATAGACGCACCCTCAAGGTTTGTTGCCTTTATTGGTTAAAAACATTCTCTCGCGATCTCGGCGCTTATTGGTTTGTTCTTCATCACGACCAACACCAACAGGATTTCATCAAATCCAACAGCGCAACGCCTCGGCTAACTTGTCTAGATCCCAGTTTTCCCACTTACCATGGGATCTTATTAAGTCTCCTCTTATAGCTGACAAATTATCCAGAGTTATTGTAATTAGGCCACTAACCTCGTCCAATTTTCCGAGAGACTGCAATGACTGTTCAGCGATTTTCTTCACATTTCCTCATGGAGTAAGGGGTAAACTTCACATACTCTCTAACTATTCCAACTCCTTCCTGTACTTTTCCTTTAATATTGCTTTGGCTCAGTTGTACCTTTCATTTGTAAATGGCAAAGATTCCACTTTACACCTCACGTTATCAGCCAAAAGTTCCCGCCGATAAGAAAATTTGGTGATGATGGCAAGCCCCAATTTCTTGATTGATTCCGTATACTGCCCCCAGAACCGTGGCCAATCAGTGTAAATACTGTTAAATTTTGATATTACCAGCTCAGGAAGTTTTGCTTCCACTTGCTGTACTTTTACTTCCACAGACGGTGTTTCCACTTTTAATTGCGCTTGCCGTTCCATTTCGAGTTTCATTTTAACTTCGTGTAGTTTAACCTCGTATTTCATTTGCTCTTCGAAAGCGTTTCTTTCTTTCTCTTGTTTGCAGCTGCCCTGTCATTCTTCTAATCGCTTTATCTTGTCATCGGCCTTTGATAGTTCCGCTTCAATGGTTTTGTTCCACTTCGTAATAGTTTCTTCCACTTCGTTTTTCTTCATTTTTGAAGTTATCGACAATGAAAACAAACTTCCTTCCAGACTTCACCAATTCTATAGCATGATCCAAAAAGTGTGTGCCAATGTCATCAAGGACCACATACGTTTTCGACATGCTCAGACAGAAACCATTCTTGCTAAGGCGCTCAAACAACTATAAATATGAAAAAGTATTTAGTAACTTGTTCAATATATTGTAGATGATACCACAATTATGATGGTGAAAAAATTAGGTAGGAAGGACATGTTTTAATGTAGCTGTGTAAGGATGTAATTTAAGGAATTTGAAATATATGGAAGAGATTCAGCTAACAGTTAAAGGTTTGATTGAAACATGAAATCACCTTAATTCATTTTGCTTTATACTGACAGAACTTATATGAGATAAATAAAGATCAAATATCGAGGTCATTATAGAGCTTAGAAGCCATTATCAATTATTGTTATCATTATCCTTTTACCAATAGTTTACAGAGGTTAGGTGCTCCATTCAACAAGTGGAATTATCAGGCAAGTGAAGAGATCTGGCATCAGATAACTTGAAAATATTGTTTATTGTTAAGGTCTTCCATGGTGAAATTGTTTGGCAAAAGAAACTGTACCTTTTGCCGGACTATTATACAACTTTTAAAGCTTTATTACTGCTATAATATTCTTTTATTCTTTGTAGTAACTGATCTTTTTACTTACATTACTTGATGCTTTTCCTTCAGTTAAGAGAACAGTATTAATTCTCTGTACTCTGCTCAGTTCATGACATCTCATAAACATGATGATGCTATAAATCAAGCAAATTGGTGGTAGCTTCTTTTCAGAGTTTACCATGGAGCAATCAAGCAAGCTTGAAAGTATTTCAGCAACAGTAGGACATCTAGTTGAGAGTTAATTTACAATTTCAACCATCCAAGTCTCCTGGGATAAACCACTGTAGGTTCTATCTCTTAACACGGATGGTTAATCTCTTCTAGCAACATTCACTAATTCTTTGTTTGATTTACTCAGCAGCATCACAGAGTACTACACAGAGGGCTTACTTCATTTATTTTCCTATGATTTTTGCATAACGGCCTTTTGCTCAAACGTGCGCTAAAGAGCGGTGGTCACCCCCCTGAAAAATTCAAAATAGAGGCGAAGTTCAGAGCCTTGTGAGGCTGTCAGGGGGGTGAATGCCTCTATGCACTTGCTGGGATAAAATTCTTAGCAAGTGCATCGAGGCATTCACCCCCCTGAAAACTACCAATCCGCGTTACGCTTTTTTCGTCGAGTGAGCCCTCTGTGTAGTACTCTGTGGCAGCATGTTGAGTTGTTATTTTGAACTCAGATCACCTTGTAAAGGATTTACTTTTCAGGACAGATATAAGACAACATACACATTATAACACACAAATAAATAGAAGTCTATATTTAAATAAAGCAATAGTCTTTGATTAATTTTGGTTTTTTTGTGTATAGTAATTTGGTGTATTTCTTGTGTACACAGCATAAGAATGCTCTTTAGCCCTGGTCAAAGCCAAAAAGCCTAAGTCGAAAAGTCAAAGTAAACCAAACACTAAGAATACTATGTGTTCAAATATTTTAGTTCTTCTGACTGCTTTCCACCTGTCACAATTAAAGGATAATTTCGCGGATCGACAATCACTACAGATACACAAACTTGTTTTCCCTTCCGTTCTTTTTTCAACTGACCTTTACAACAACACTATTCAGATGTGCGTCTATTTTGACTCGGAAGAAATTTACATAATCTTAGATGCAAATTATCCTGTGAAGAACTTAGCATTGTTTGCGCGAACTCAGACGTGTATCACGACATATAACAGTAAATTTTAAAGCTTGTAAATATTGGTTCACAAATCAAATAACAATTTAATATACATTACTTTATATTACACTGCAAATAGGCAGTACTCACTTCAATATTCTGTCTAGGTTCTTGACAAGAATCGAACGACAATGATGTTCTTGCTGAAGGCCTCGCAGATTGCGCCACAGATGTAGCGAGGCGAGATCTTGGCGGCTGGCAAACAGATGGTGAAACATCGACACAGCATTTGGACTGGGCTTGACCTTTGTGAAATGACTGCTCGGTTTCCAAAATTACCTTTTGAAAATCCCTAGTATTATTAAGTCTGCGCTCGCATGGTCTACAAACTAGATGGGGCAAATTAGCCTCGTGTACGATGGAATGCCCGCAAATTTGTTTTGCAGTCTCGAGTAAAACTCGATTTGAAGGCTTGAATATATTCTTGTGGTGAGTGTGTCCCCAACAGCTCTGCAAAGTCGGCAAGCAGACGAATCTATTGGAGAATTCGAAGATCGATACACTTTTTTCAGGTTTCCTTGGAAGCCATTCGACTGGTAAACGAGCTTTGAGACCGAAGCACAAGAGCACATGTCTGGATATGTAATTTGATATGCTTTTCAATGGCCAGATGACCTATCATACTTGTTCCTGTATTGAATTTCAGTGTTTGATTGCAAAGGCATAAGGCTACCTTAAAAATTACATGTAATTCTCACTCCTAGCGGAAAGTCTCTCAAAAACTTGTTACTCATTGTCAGGCATAAGCCTTGCATACTAATAACACTACTCAGCTACCCCGCCCTAATTTGTTTCTTTTGTTATCTCCCAGATTCTGGGAGACACGTGACCAGCCGATACCAGGGTCTTTTCCAAAGAAAGACCTTGGGTACGATGTTGAGAGGTTTCCATCTTGAATGTTCCATCATCGATCTTGAATGTTTTCTTTTAAAGCTTTAATGTACTTTGTTGTGTGATTCTTCAACTGATTTTCATGAAATTGACTAAAGATACCTAAATTGCATCTGCTCACCCTGCCATCTTTCTTGAGGTCGTTTTTAAGATCTGAAATGAAACTGAAATTGTTTGCCACATTATCCAGTTCATTTAGAGTATAGTCAACTGCAGGGGAAACTGCAGCAAAAGAAACAGCCCCTTTTTGAAAAGCTTTACTCAAGTTAGATAGTTGTGGAAGAGTTTTATGTAAAAGGTATACAGCTCTAAGAAATTTGATCTTTCCTACTTCTGAAAACAACCCAGTAGCTGTAGCATCACCACCCTTTTTGAAAATTCGAACTGTCTGCAAAAGAGCTTCATAATCCTCTAACACACTGTCAATCAATTGATTGCTCAGTGGAAAGCCAACGGGTTCTGCAGGCTTTCTTGAACCTTTTTCTGAGCATTTTCTTTTCCTTTTTTGTTCTGACATGGACTTTCTTCAGGTTCATAACAGCTTTGGCATATGCAGCAGCTCTTTTTGCTGCATTGCCAAAGTATTTCCACAACTACAAAAGAATTTTCTCCACTTCAAGCACAAACAATAGGCTGTCATTGGCACTTGCACAAGCCAGTGCTAGGCGGTGACAAATACAGTGGATATTAATCAGACTTAGGTTAACAGTTCTTCAAAGTCTAGCTGCGACACCATTTGTTTTTCTGGTCATGACTGAAACACCATCGCTTGCAAAACTGGAGATGTTGTCTGTTTAAGCCTGAGTCGTTAATCTGTTGCGTGAGAGTATCATGTGTTATGGTTTCAGCATTAGCTGAAGTGGAACTTTGCAACAAATTGCTTACATCGAGAAAGGAAGTGTTTGCTTTACTGGTTTCTCTGTCAACATATTTAATAAAGGTAACCAATTGTACTTTGTTTGAAATGTCACAGACTTCATCTGAAAGTAGTCTATAACTACTTCACTCTGACACTTTCCTTATCATTTGAGCTTTTACCGTGTGCCCAAGCGACAAAAACATTTCTCGTATTGACCCTTGAACGGTGTTGAAAGAACCTCATATCTTCAAGGCCCACTTGTTCCAGAAGCTTAAGAAGACTAACTAGCTTTTTACTTACTACTTCCTCCTTTGCTAGCAGGTACATGGTAAGTAGGGCATTATAATAATCAGAATCCTTAATAGTTTCCTATCCAACTCTTTCTGAAAATAAGACATTGTACTTAGCAATTCAGCCATAACAGCATTTTTATGTTGTTGGGAATTGGCATGATCTTCAACAGCTTTCCATTTGTATCTTACAGATGGTTGAAGATTGAATTTTTTGCTTTTGTTTTGACTGTTGGAACAATTATGCTTTCTACAGAGCAAACAAAACATGCCATCACCCTCCAAATATATTAACCAGTTAATGCCTGTCTTCATGCAGAAAGTCAGACTCTCATCACTTATCCAGTGATGCTGGAATTTGTCACCAGACTTGGCTTTTAAGCAAGTAAGCTCAGCACTACTGAGACTCTTACACCTGCAATTTCTACACTTAAAGTAGGAATGAAAATTTGAACTTTCTGCCCAGACTGGAAAGTTTGCAAAATGCGCGGCCGAGATCAAAATTTCCCGAAAATTTTGCGCGCCCAGATCTCAAATTTGTGCATGTAAAATTGACGGTAGTTACGCTATAAGCTACAAAACGTACTACACAGAGGCGGATCCAGACGTCTAATCTGACCGTAGCATTTTGGCACCGACGTGGCCATAGGCCACGTCTTTTAGGGGGTCCGGGGGAAATTTTTGAAATTTGAAGCCTGGAGATGCCATTTCCAGCGTTCTGAGCATCGAAATTAATCTTAAAATTTGCGCCTATCGTACCCATTATTCATCCAAAAACGCACAAAAATTACAAAATTTATTCATCAACATACCTCGCTCCTTCAAACATTAATATTACACAACGACCACCGTTATAACGGTGTTAGACTTTAAAACTATGTTAAAACAGCAGCAAATTGAAACACTAATGGGAAATGTTCATACTATGCGTCTTGAAACAGCATAATGTTAGTAAGGTAAAAAGTTTAACTCGTAGATCATCTTGAGACAGCACCATCACAATAGTTTGGGAAATATTTAAACGTGGATAATATTGAAACAGCAGCACAACGTACGGCATTTGGGGAAAATGTTAACTCGTGGATCATGCTGAAACAGCAGCATAAAGATAGTAAGGTGAAATGTTAACTTCTAGAATCATTTGGAACAGCAACATAACAATAGTAAGGTGAAATGCCAACCGAAATATATGAATTTTCTCATCTGAAATTGATGCTACTGTTTCTCGTGGGTATATAGTGTAGTTAAACAATGTGGACAGTGATTCAATTTTCTCTTTTGAGGTGCTTTCAGTAGGTGTAATGGGAAAGTAGGACTCAATTGGAACTTTAACCTCACTTGACAAAGCAAGAAAAACAAAGGGACTCCATTGACGGTTTATTGTGTTACTGTATGCTTCAGTGATTATTGGTTTGCAGGGATCTTCCTTTGTTACTGAATTCAGAGCAATATCAGACAAACGCGTTGCAAAAGTATTTGCAATAGAACTAAATGCGCCTTTGTTGTGCTGCTGCTCAATAATGGGATGTTTGGCATAAAATGTAAAATTTAGGAAAAGTTCAATACTTGTAAGACAACGGAGGTAAGATGCAAGGGATTCGTTGCCACACAATGCAATGGAACAAGCATTGTGCAAACAATTGCCATCTCCAGTAATCCTAAATATGGGAAATGCAGAAAACTATGTACATGTAAACAGAGTGACATGCAAAAATATTCCTGTAGAAAGTACAAGATGTGATTCTAATAATTAGTAACTCCAATTAATATGTGCAAATTGTATAATAACCTACGCATTGAGTGACTTTGTTAAATAAAAAAAACAGAATGAGCAAAAAAGCCAGATTAACATCTTCAGGTCAGGATCCACTTATCCCACAGATCAATAAAAGCTTTTAGAAATTCTATCTCATAGACACTTAAATACAAGTGCTAGTAAATAAATACAAATGCCAGTAAATCATAAATGACTTGTCAAACTATGTAAACAAAGAAGCCCTCTCACCACACTTGAACCTACAGTATTAACCACTTGTACCGGTACAAGCAAAATAAAAAGTAGGTCAATTGCTGCTTGATAACAGAACAGTTAGAATAGAAACATACATTCCTTTCTTTTCCTTGGACTAATAATGAATGGCCAGTTAATGTTCAGTGAAAATCAAATTGAGAGACTGCCTTTAGTCTACAAAAGTTTCCAAACAACTGACTATAATGCAGCAAGGGCAAGTTGAAACTTGGAAACAACCAGGAAGACAAGTATGATTATTTGGTATTCAACAGTACAAATATTAAAACAAAGTGTTGCACACCCTGCCTAAATGTCCAGGTCCTCCAGGACCCCCCCCCCCACACACACACAAGCCCAACTATCATGCTATTGAAAGGATCCATTTCAGAGCAGCAACAAACAACAATATTATAATAAATATCTCAGAGTAAACTGGAGTGAGTCGCATATAAGTCTTAGTTCACCTCCTAGCTAGTGATCTAAGTGATGTAAAAAGGGTTTTTTGAACCTTCAATAGTTCTTACTTTTTTCAAAATCGTGTTTTAAGGTGCCTCCCTACGGTTTTAGTCAAAAAGTGCATTGTAGCCGTTAAGACCGTCTCATTTCCTCATCTTTCATTATAAAACTATGAAATTCAGGACAAGTGTTATTAAAGTCTTTCTGAAGATTTTAAAGTGGTGATTTTGCGCTAGAAGATTTTTGCCATGGCAACAAATGGATAAGAACATGGCTTGCATTTCGTACTCTTTCCGCAATTTTCGAGATTTCCTTCGGTGAATTATTTTTTAATTGAACATGTCGTATGGTACTGATGTAAGGGTTTCACTTACACACTTTAAAAAAAATCTATCAATAGGTTTTTTTATTATCCTACAAAATGTCAAAAATCAATATAAAAAAAAATCCCTTTGATAAAATTTTTCGAAAAAATGACATTTCAAGCACTTGAGCGATGGTAATTGATGAGCAAAATTTAAAAAAAATTCACCAAAGAAAACGGGCAAAATTTACAGTTTAATTTCATTATATTTTTTTGCTTTGACGTCATAAAATTTTTGAAACCAGTTTTTCACACGTGGAGTCCGGCACATTTCGTGGACAACAACCAGAACAGCGAAAAATGCGTGTTTTTGATAATAGCCGTAGTATTTATTCATTTGAAATTTTTGGTTTAACCTTATTTAAGAAGAGATTAAAAGACATTCATATCGCCAAAAAGTAAAAACAAGACATAATAAGGCATCAAGTCAAACCCTTGCTTCTTAAATTTATTCTTGTCATTAAAAACCGATGTACGAAAATATTTACAGCGTCTGATCTCTATAAATCCGGTTATAACTGAACAAAACCATAGGGAGCCACCTTAAAAAGTACCCTATTTTCTTTGCTGGGGGACGATATCTGGGTTACCATGGCAACAACATTGTACCAAGTTACATTTTTGGGGACAGGTAGTAGTATGCAATGTAGTATGCAACTGTTTAACACTGGGGCTTCGATGGTGTAGTGGTCAGACCACTCGCCTTTCACCTCTAAGGTTCCGAGTTCAATCCTCAATATGGTGGACTCAAACCGAGTCCTCACGTGAAAAGAGTAAAGTCAACGCTCTGCCGAAAGTCGTAGGTTTTCTCCGGTTTCCTCCCACAGGGAAAGTTGACAGGGTGGGATAGGTACTACGGGCCCACAGTAATTGGCTCACGCTGTTGTGGTGACCCTGCCCTTGTGGCGAAGCTAAATAAAATAAAATAATAGAATCTTCACATTTTCAGAAAAGTTAAAAAAAAGTTTTGTTTTGTGTAAGGCCACCTTAAATGCTATTTAGTATTTGAGCTGACCGCCGACGCTCTGGCTCCGCAAGGCGCCCAATCTGATCACTTAAACATTTCTTTAAAATCTCCATAGAACGCGAAGAAAAACAACAATGTCGACAAACAATTGGTAGAAATAAACGCAAAAAACTTACCTCAAACACGAAGAATTCCACGACCAAAGTGTCAGGGAATACTGAATTTAGTTGTTCGCCTTGAAATGCTATACTGAAAGACCGCAATATGACCCAAGGCGTCTTGAGGCAGTTGGTAGCTGTCATCACAGATCAGATTTACGTTATGAATGATGAATGAAGTTGGTGCTGTGATTGGCCAATTGATAACCGAGCGGAAAAACAAGGGCAGATTTCGTTTTGAGCCAATCAGAGCGTTGGTTTACATTTTCGCTCTCGACCAATCAGAATGCGCAAAACGCCAAAACGTAAACAAAAGGAGTGAGAAAATAACTTCCTACTCTAGGGCTTCGGTACCATTCGATAATTATTTTTACGATTCAAGACCAACAGATCCAAATAAAGCATGCCTTTTTCTCCACTTTCCTCGTCCGCATTTTTAAATTTCCAATTATAACACGAAATATCGATGTTTGAATAACCATGTTTCGGCAGCCGTAAAATGGCCTCTGTATCAACGAACCTAACTAAAAATGCATCTAATTCTTTAAAAGACTTGTAGTTTTTCCACGACTCAAGTGCTATGTTATCGAAGAACAAGCCGTAGATGTTCTTGTAAGTTGGTTCTTGTTGTATTATGCCAAACAAAACTTGTACGGAGCACTTTATTTTCACGTTCTTTTCTGCCCGTAATGGTTCGAACTCGATTGATACAATTTCTTAAACTTGAAAAAGGCGGGAATAATAGCAAAACGAAAAAAGAGCACTATCCTTCAACACAAAAACAGCAAAAGCGGCAAAATGCCTAGATTTCAACGACCGTGCAACAATCCTCTTCACCAGAGGTTTGGGCAAAACGTGACGGTGAAAAGGTTATTAACCTTAAACGGCAAGGTTTTTTGGCAGTCGCGTACACTTTCGAAAAATACATCGAGGCGGAATTAGATAAGTGCCGCTATAAGATCAATAATCTTTGTACCACCTGCCTTAAAACGTGTTTAAGTAAACAGAAATTCACAAAATTTCTTCCAAAAAACGATGCTGATGGCTTGGAAAAGAAAATACAAAAAGTCAGGTGAGAATACCTACCCACTAATTCTAACGTACTATGTTGTTAGATCTAAAAGTGTTTAGAGGAGGAAAAATATAATTTTGTTTTCACTACCAAAAAGCATAAAACAGTATCCCCATTAGATCTTTCCCTAGATACTCTATTTATATTTTCAGCAAATTTATACTTGAATTCATACATATGGTATTTAGTTTGATAATTTGAAATGCCCTGAACACTTTGTCACCTGTCAAACGGCTGATCAGGATCAACAACAAAGCCTAGCGAAGCTGCCACATCAACAGCCAGCCAGAGTCCACAGAAGTCAACTATTTTGAACAACTCGTGCCAGTCAACTGATCATCAGAATGAACCTGAAACAATCAACAGTCAAATGAGTGATTCAACAACAATAGCCCTGAGCTCCCCAAGCCAAACAATTGGCATGGACAGTGGTGATGAATTTTCTAATGGTACTAATCCCAAAAATTTTGCAGATAAGGAATGTCAAACTATGGATGGTGTATTCCTGTCAACTAACGATTATGAGACACTTCTAAAAAGAGCAACCTTTTGCCCCAACTTTAGAAATGATCTAATCAAAATCAAATCCCATATCTCAAACTTACCACAGCCAGAAATGGATCCGATTGCCTTGGAGAGAATATGCAAAGATGTTGGTGCAGAAAATCTTTACCACTGTATCAAAGATGCTATATGTTCAGATCGAATGTCCGATGAACGCAAACATCTGAGTCAAGTTCGCACAATGGTTGTCAGCTACATTATGGTGTATTCCCAATCCCAAAGATCCAATTCTTTCCAAGTGGCTTTGTCACGAACTTTACAGCAGTTTGGTATTAGTGAACAAGGACTGCAATCCTTAAGAAATCTTGGCATCGCCGAACACCCTCACACTGTTAAAGCCCAAGCAAAATTATCCTCATCATCTCATTCAAATCATGTAGTGAGCTTCATAGAATCAGCAATTGAGAACAACCAGTTCATGATATTCTGCATCGATGATTATCATAATATCCATACAAAGCATCGACCCGAGACCAAGACACAAACCCAAGCAGTCCACATGACAACATTGTTGTTGAAAGTATTCCCCAACATCAAAGCAGTGCCAAAGAGTGAAATCAACTTGTTGCCAGTGCATCCTGTCGAAATCAATCGCCTTAAAGTCTTCACTTCAGACAACGTTCACCATGTTTTAAAAACATATGCCAAAAGTATGCCTGACTGGATAGTAGCTAAATACTTTGACCCTGAAGCTGAGAGACAGCGCTTACTAATCCATGATTACCAACAAACAGAAATCCAGCCAATGAGGAGCATGGACAATACCAAGCTTGTTGATAGCATTGAACTACTACTGAAATCTAGCGAAAATGCCCTCACTGCAGTAAAAAAAATTCTTTCTGGTGGGCTAGAGATTTATCTTAACCACTTCATTGCTCCATTTATTGGTGATTGGCCTATGCAATTCTTTATCCATCAGTTGGTCTACTCAGATTCTCCTTCCCTACCTGCAGTTTTGAAGAATATAATTCCTCTCATCGGTCCTTTACACATTTCACTGAATGCCCGAGAGTGTATTTTGCTGATGTTTCATCCAATTTTTGCTGATCTCTATGCAGCTCTCTTTGGGAAGAAGGCTAAGCTGGCAAAAAAACCAAAGCCATGGAGGATATCCCTGTTGCTAGAGGTAATCTATGGAGGGTGGACACTTGTTCGAGACATGATACTATCTGTCTTTGGTAAGTGCAAGGATGTGGAGTTTCTCACTCTTGTAAATCTTGTCAACAACTATGTCCCACTGGTCTTGAGCATTTACTCCATTGTGTTCAAGTGCAATGACTATCAACTCTACTGTCAGTCCCTACTTCACTGTTGGGTCATGTTCATGGTGTTCCGCAGACGTCACTACGATAAAGCCTTGCTTGTAACCCTTTCCACATTCCTTCATTGGCAAGAAAACACCCCAGCCATGTTTGAAACTGTTCGCCAATACATTGTTGCATTTGATGAATATCCGGTTGAGAATTTTCACTCGGTACTAAGAGCCAGGACTAAAGAGTACGACACCGCAGACATAATCTCATTTAAAGCAAAGGAAATCGATGAATGTAAACATGAGATGGAGTCATTCAAGTCCACTTTCGTACCACCTAGAAAATTCAATTTTAGCAGCAAGAAAATTAACATGTTGAAGTCTAAGGCAGCTGAATTTCTCACTACTAAGTTCAAGTCCCTAAACAACCACCCCAATATGGCAACCTTACAATCTAGAGTACCATGACAGCCGAAACATTTAACCAAATGGAAATTACCCAGTTTGTTTGGTGATAGGGTTGTAACCAATAAAGTACTTCCACTTGGATACACATCAGTGGAACAAGCACCAAGTCCAACCAGGTAAATATAAAACAGCAAACAAATAAGCAGGGGGAGGCCATTCCTAAACCAAATTTGGAAGTGAACATTCACTCAAATACAAAACCATATTTTAATGTTTGATCTACCAAAATTTGCTGATCTAAATTATTCATGCACTTGCTTAGTTAAGTATAAATATAACAGGGTATAATTTTGGAATATTAGTCCATAAACATTGGTGCAGAACTAAAAGGCCAGTCAATTTCTGCGATGAATCAAAACAAACAGATGCGTGAAGATTGTTTACGTTTTCTGGCAGACAAATACGGATGAGTGATTTTTCTCACTCCACGTTTGTAGACAACAATAAGCTATACTCTCGGAACTCTCCTGTGTATTTTTGCCTGGCAAAAAACGTAAAGAAAGTTTACCCATCCAAATAATCTAGAATTTAATCGACGCAACTAAGTTACTTACTGGAAAGTTTTCCATCATAGAAAATGCGATTTGCCCGACTGCGACAAGAAAAGTCCCCTTTGGAAGGTTTTCCGCGATTGTGGACATTCTTTCCACATCGAGTGCACCCTGCCTGATCTGGGTGTCTTTGGCCACACAGCAAACGAGGCTGTTTCCTCTAACACTGACAGCACTCCACGCGACCACGATCAAGACGAAGACACGAGTGACGACGATCAAAGCGATGATGATGATATGTGCGAGGACCAGCCAGAAAACGATGCCAACGACAGAATTACAACGTTATTGGAACGAATTAGCCTTTGGAAAATGCCTGACGCCCCACACCAATAAATTCTTTGAAAAATTCTAATTCCTCCTCGTAGATTTATAATATAAACACTCCAAACAGCACAGCTCGTATCATCGCATTCTTCTGCAAACAACAGCGCTTACCGGATATGACAATATTTAGAGTGATGACGAACTTCCGACAAGCAAATTTGGGTAAATATGCAAATTATATTGTTGTGGGACTCGAGATAGTTGAATGCCGCACTCTTGTGGTAAAACTGTAAATCTTTCAAAGCATTTTTAGTTAGGTTCATTGATATAGAGGCCATTTTACGGCTGCCGAAACACGGTTATTCAAACATCGATATTTCATGTTATAATTGGAAATTTAAAAATGCGGACGAGGAAATTGGAGGAAAAAGCATGCTTTATTTGGATCTGTTGGTCTTGAATTGTAAAAATAATTATCGAATGGTACCGAAGCCATAGAATACGATGCTATTTTCTCACTCCTTTTGTTTACGTTTTGGCGTTTTACGCATTCTGATTGGTCGAGAGCGAAAATGTAAACCAACGCTCTGATTGGCTCAAAACAAAATCTGCCCTTGTTGAGCAGAAATAGATCTGCATAATTGCTGTTGCCGTGAATAGCGCACGGGAAAATTGTGCCACAGTTGCGCCCTTGGCATCCTGCCGCGTCCACATGGCTCGCATAATTTTGAGCACGCATATATAGGAGTGCATAAATTTTAGGCGTGCATTAATTTTAGGTGCGCTGCGCGCAGAAATTTGTGATGCAACAATTTCGCACGCACGCCTGGAAAATTGCATAATTTCGCCCGCGCCTCAGGCAAAAATTTTGCGCGCCTGAAGCAATTTTTTGAATTTTGCGCACCTGGACGCACAGCGCGAAAAATTTTGACAAACTTGTGGATTTCAAGACAAACTTTCCAGTCTGGCTTTCTGCGGTATATGACGAAGACAGAAATTTTTCCTGCTTTTCTTGTGACCACAAGTCATTGGATGACACTGCTTTGGAAGGTGCATACTCCCCAGAGTTAGTTTCTTGTCCTCTCGCATCTGCAGAGATGCATTCAGTTTCAGTTTGACTTTCAATTTCAGTGGCAGTGACTACTGCATCTTCACTGTTATTATCTTGATTGTTAGCTGAAAATGAAATGTATTACCACTCAGTCACATTTATTACAGAATACCTTAAATTTAACAATTCAACAAGAAGCAACACAAAAATATAATTGCTGTATTGTCTTACCGCTTGAAAAATTGTCTTGCCCTATGAAAAATGTATAAATATCACGGAAAATAGAAAAATGTGCGAAAAATGACTTAAAAACCCAAGAATAAAACTCACAAACACCCCCTTGAAGTTAGTAAGCATTTCATATATTGCAATATTGCCACTTTATCCAAGGTTCACTCTTTGAACTAGAATAGATCTGTTATAGTTCAATGGCTTTGCTTTAGTTAGGGAGACCTCTAACATAACAAACATGTTTCTCAACACCTCACCCTTACGTTGCTTTTAAAAGTCTATAGAACACCAAGGATTGACCATGCTCCAAACTCTTGATGACAAAGGTTTCTGTGAGTCGCCTGAGAAATGAAAGACCAAGGCTGGGTCACAAGCACCAAAACATGGGGAAGAAGGTAATGAAGTGTCGCTGTTTGAATGCTCTAATCCAGGTTGCTTGAAGCTTTCAATACCTTTACAGAACTTGAACTGCACTTGGATGTTGGCCAGCACACCAAGATAAGTCGATACGATAAGATAAGAATAGACTTGGCAGCCAAGTTCTTGTCTACTGATTCTGATAGTGGAAAAACTACAAGTAAAGTGGCCCCTTGAGGTACAAAGAAAGGGAGCTCTGAGCAGGGCTGCATTAACTTTTTTTGGCCCCTGGGCACTTAGTGAGTATGGGGCCCCTCTGGCCTCTATTTAAGGTCTGCATGGTTATCTGATATTTCGTAGGTTACTTTGGATGCAGCGCATCCAACTTTAGTTGAGTGAAATAAAATAATCTCAAAAATAGTTCAAAGATTGAGATAATGAGATTAATCTTTAAATAAATGAACTTTTATTAAACTCAAAGACAACTTTATAAATGGCACATGCATGCATGCACGCAAGTACCACATTTGTTTTCATTGTTCGTGACTTGCAAGTCAGCAAAAGTCTTAAACTAGAGTAGCATGATGCAATTAATACTTCACCATCTTCACTAACACTTTGATACTGGTTTTCGTTGACATTTCATGGCTGCAAATTTTTTGCTTACTTAATTTATATCTAACTTTCGTAAAACATCGACATTCGCGTACATTAAACACAAGGAAATGAGTCTCTCGTGGGCCATTGTTGATCAAAGAGGACTCTATTCGTTTTAAGGCAGAGAAGCATCTCTACCCCGACGCAACACCACAAGGTAAGGTTAGACACAATCGTAGTGCAATCATAGTATTTGGAAAGGTTGCAACAACACGCCCATTGATGACCAGCTCTAGTAAAAATTGAGCAGTTGGCTTGCTTACTTCCTTGCCATCATTTTCAGACCTCTCGTCGCATGATTCCCGATCTGTCTTCACTAGAAACCTTCTTAAGGGCTTCTTTGCAAATTTGAAAACTGGTTCAATTTTGGGAAAAAAACTGGAAAATTTCTGTTCCAATATTTGTATTCTGAATTATGTTTGTTTCCAAAAATGACACAAATAATTATGCACTGCGTCACTGTAACAGGCGATTGTATAAGCTTATTGTGTGACTTATGCTCCGGTGAGCAGCTGAGCACATTTTCAGACAGACTAGTTGTTGTTTTACAAATTCAATCTTATTCAATTCATGATCCCCATTTCCCGAAGAACTGGCTCCTTTCTACAACTGCCTATTTATATATTTTCTTTTTATAGTCTAGCAACAAGCAAAATAGAAGAATAAAATATGGTAACGTGCCTCTACCTCTGGTAAGTTTGTCGATAAATTGTCTTCCCAGTTTCTTGTAAAACATCTATATTTATGAGTAATATTATGACCCAAATGGTGAAATAAAATGGTTTTAGACTTTTGGTTTAATACATTGCATTATTGGCGGCTTTGGCTTCATCTTGGCCTGGTATCACACTATAGTATCATGGGCTATTGTTGTTGTTTTTAAAAATTTTATTTCATCTAAAATCAACAAATAACTTTCAAAATACCTTGTTTAGTAGATTTTCAATACAAATATGATAAAAGCAACAAGGTTCACGAAGAATGGTTCAAATACATGACAGATTACATAAAAAGTCCCAGAATATAGATGGCCCGAAAAAATGGCCGCTAGCAGAAAATTGAGCCAGCAGTCATAGAGATTATAAATAACAGTGTTATTTAGAATCTCTATGCCAGCAGTACGATGATGCGACACTAAACTTTAAAAAGTGCATAATTGCTATAAGGGCTGGCCTAATTTTAAACCTAGTAGTGTCTTCTAGAATATATTAATGATCTTGTGTTTGTCCACCAAAAGTAAGGTACATTGTCTAATTTTTTTGAAATTCTGAACAATGAAACTGGTTTGGTAATAAAATAAAATCTGTTGGGGGCAGGCTTCATGAAGCAAAGCACTGTCCCATCCTGAAGCCAGGGCTTACAGAATTGCCTGCCCAATGCCCTTGGGTCCACCAAAAAATTTTGTCAGGCAACTAGAATCTCTTGACCAATGCCTGTAAGGGCAAGCACGTTTTTGTGTTTTCATCATTTTGTCTAATTTTTTGTTGTTTGCTATTTAGCATTAAAAGTGAACCTGTGTCAAAAGATGATTTCTCAAAATATTGAAGATATTAATAAACCAGTGGTATAAACTTTGAGATAGATATGTACCTTTTACTCACCAAAATTGTCCACTATATTTACTTGATCATGATTTTTTCACAAAGTAGAAAGATCAAGGTAAAAAATGGAAAGATCAGCCCACACAATGAAAAACATAGTCACTAAGCATTATAACTTCATTTCTTAAAACTTTCATCCAATTTGATGTGGGCAAGTGAGAAAAAGACTTAGCAAAACAAATTGTTGCTGTTGGTAACCACCACTGGACAATGACTTTTTTCAAACTCACAAGCAGTGCTAAGGGAGATCCAAAAAGTAATTGAATTTAGAAAAAGAAACCTACTGGTATTTCAAGTAAAGCATATCCTAAAAATTCTGTTTCCAAGGATGATGTTATTTCATGTTGGGGAGGGGTGATATTTTGTTTAAAATATGCAAAATTTTGTTAGATATTTTACTTACCAACTCAATCTCATTTGAATAACTTTGGGGCCATTCACAAAAGACATTCAGCAAAATGTTAGATTATTTTATCCCCCCCCCCTTGTCCGTCATTGTCCGATTTGGTGACCCCCCTTCCTTCCTTGGACATCCAGCACGTCTTTAAAAATGTATGCAGTTTTAGTCATTATAATTACACTAATCTTCCTTAAACAACACATTTAGTTAACTTTTAATTTACATGTCAATGAAACAATTTGATAACAATATAAAGTTTGACATTTAGGATGAATGAGTACTTATTCAAGATTTACTCATTCTCTTCAAAAGGTTGCTTCAAAAAGCTTTCAACATTAACAAGTGGTGCTTCTTCTCTAAGTCCCGTTTGGACCGTTAATTCATCTTCGTCTGTTGTTACATCTTCTCTAGCCCCTTGCCTTGCCAGCTTTTTGTGACCAGTTATCTTTAAGTGCAGCATCGCAAGTTCGAGGGTAGTAAATATCTTCTTGCATTTAGCGAAAACACACTGATATCTACTACCACCTTTCTCTGCAAGTTTTTTCTGAACAGAAGGACAGAACAAGTCGTATGGTAAATCAACTTGCTCATAACCACTAGGTTTCAAGTGAGACAATGCCATGGTTTAGAGAAGACTTGTGTAGATCTTCTTGTCTTTGGCTGGTTGCTCCCCAGCCAACTACAGACCACTTTCTGGGCTTCGTTTGATGAGGTGTGGTCCAGGGAGGTATCTCTCTTTCATTGTTCCACGAATATTTGACCTCAGTTTCCCACAACAAGAAAGATCGTCACATTTGGAAATCTGTAGACAATATTTAGATATGCTACAGTGCTTCTCAAGCCAGTCATGGTCAACAGGGTGGATTTCTTTAGGTTCATCTGTTGGCTTTCGGTAGGAACATTTCAGTGTGGTTATCAATAGATATATTGTTCCAGATATCACACAATATTTCCCCAGCTTTTTCAAAAATTTTTCTTTCAAGATCAGTGTCGATCGTGTTGCCTGAATCGTCTAGATAAGAGCCAAAGTGATCACGAGGAAGTACTACTCCAGCCAAAGTGATATGCTGACAGACCAGCAGCGTTGCTAACACAAAATATGAAATCAAGATCATGTTCCTTCAAGATACTAGCCAGACTGTTTCTGGTAGAGGTAAAACGGGGTCCATCGTTTCCATCTAGAGTTAAAATCAAAATTGGTTTGGTTGAACCATCATTCATCTTGCACATCGTCTCAGTTTCGAGCATTTCATCAACGGCTTCAATTTGCAGAGATGCATTAGATGGAGTATGCTTCATTGATTTTACTTGAATCAGAGTAGGACCACAGTACTTCACTGCCGTTCTATTAGCAAGTGGCATGTCTTGAATTTCACGCAAGCCTGTGACAGTTGGGGATAGCTTATGTTTAGTTGCGATAACGAAATCGTTGTCGGGAAGTTGTACTTTGTATTTGACATTCATTAGCGAAATGGTGCCTGTTTATTTGCAGCTGTAATACCAATGGGTACATAGGCTTTATCATCTTGCCCAATGAAAGATGTCAAGGCTGGTCCAAAAAGAGAGGCGAGTTCTTCAGCATGTTCCATTGACTTTGCAGCGAATTAACGATCAGGATTTTCGCCTCTCTTATCGTTAGAGGCTCTGGATAACTTAACTGGGACGGTGGTTACATGATGTTTTCCCTGTGTAGTGTTTTGTCTTGACGGAAGAAGTCTAAGATAAACACCAGTGCAACTTAAAGTGAACCCATGCTTTTTAATTCTTCCGTCAAACCATCTAAGCGTGCAAATGGATCATATTGCTTCACTGCGTCTTCTGTCATCTGCTCCACATACCAGGAGAGAAATCTCCTGAATTGTATGCAGAAGTTGGTCATTTTGAGCAAATGTCGGTCTTCCAACATTTTGAGTGGAACCAAGGCAAGACAATTCGTTGGCTATCTCATTCTTTTTCTGCATCAGCTCCTCTACTTTTTTTTCTTGACTAGTCTCGCCATTTTCTTCCGCTCAGCTTCTTTCTGCAGCAAGAATTTTCTCTTCAAAGCCTTTTCCCTTTCTTGTGTAAGACTTCACAATTTCTAAAGTTTTCGTTCTGTTTTCAGTAATAACGTTTTCTAAACTGGCTTTGGGTGCATCTATTTTTTGGTCATCTGATCAATTTCTGTGGTCACCTTATCTTGGGCTGGAGTAGACCTTGACGTCAACGGAGTAGAACCTGAGACATTTAAATGGTCTTGATTTTCTTCATGGTCTTGATTAGTGTTGTCGCTACCTGAACACTTGGACTTGTCTGCTGGTAACTCAATTTCTATTTCAAAAAGTTTTATAGTGAGCCTGATAAACTCCGTTTTTAAAAATACATTTACAAACAACGAGGTTGAAATTGAAAAATTTAATACTTATTCAGCAACAGGTACGTCTACTTATTTGTAAATGTGAAAAATTATTTGCGGGAATACCATCAAAAATGAAGGCAAGAAATGAAGAGTGAAAAATTATACATTTTTCAAAATAATTGCAGGAAGCAATTTATCTCATTTTGCATTATTTGCAACAATATCATTACTGACACTGTGAAAACAAAGAGAAAATTTTTACTCACCGGCAATTTCATTTTTGTGATGTTTGCTTCCCTGAATTCGCAAAAAACTTCAAGAAAGTAGCTCTTTCACGCCTGGCATTTTTGCAAGCGAAATTGCACTTTCGCCTGTACATTAATTCAGTGGTTATTCTACGAAAAATATCCAATAACGTAAGCTATACGAAGTACCTACACGTATTAATTCAAGATGGCGAACAAATCTTTATGTTTATTTGAGCCTAATCTCGAATCACTGTAAAAGACAACAAAACTATGGCAAAAGTAAAGGAATTTAAGTTCCTGGGGAATTATTGTGCAAGAACCACAGTCAGACCATCTGCTATGCCGCATATTCTGTAAACCTTCGGTAAAGAATGGACCAATTGTAAACTGGTATGAGCTGAATCGCTGGACAGTAATTGCAGAACATGTTTCAAAATTTTTGGCAAATCCTGCTTGTCATGTTACCATATACAAATGAAAAACTTTGTTTGCAAGTTAGGAAGTGACAACATGAAATATGAGTTCTATCTAAGTGATGATGCTTGAATCATGCTCCAAGGCATAAAACCAAACTGAAATGTCATGTTCGTGAGTTCATCAGTACATTTGAATTTGTAGCCATGTAGACAATATCTACCTGTAGTTGAAACCTCAAGCTCTATTAATTCCGGTTCTCGTACAATGAACCACAAGGATTCTAAAAATAAATATTTACAGAAAGACATTCTCAATATGTTTTTCTCTCAACACTTCGTTCAAACAACAATTGATGGCTTGTGCTCTACCACAATTAGTTTGGTACTTCGTTTATATATTATTATAACTTGAATTAGAGTAGCCAAAAGTGGAAGGCTTTCAAACAATGAGTGGTATGTTAACCATTTTTTCCTCATTGCTGTTTGTTGCAACAAATGTTGAGAACAAAGTTATTGTGTAATACATGAGTTAATGTAAACCTCTCCCCTCTCAACCTAAGGAGTATTATGGGGATTTGGTATCATTTGATTAGACTGGTGCATAATTTAGTTTCAGTTCATTCCCCATACATTCTAAGCTTTGATAAAATTAATCAGATATTCTGATACATAGCTCTTCATATTCTGATAAGCTAATTCTCCAATAAAAGGTAATTTTTTTAATGCTTCACAATACATATATTGCAGGTAAAGACAACAAAACATAATTAAGTTCCTTATTAATCCCCAATAAAGGCCTGAGGTGGGGTAAGTAAGGATTTACACTGACTTGTGCATAATGTAGGTCCTGATAATTTCAAATACATTCTAAACTTTCATAAAATTAGTCCTGAAGATATTCCTGATATTGTATGACAGAATGCAATTCAACAGTGTCAGCTGGCAGAATTGTATGTAGAATTTCTTTATTGCTTTATTATTGTAATTTACAACATGAATGTCAATTTTTTTATTAAAAGATGGTGAATACAGCGTCTTTTTGTAATAGTTTGCTTGGTTTAAACTGTTAGTGTGTATCAATACCCCTCCATTGTCAGATAAAACTGAGTGTCTATCATTACGTGTAATTGTAAAATAGTGAAAGCAGGTTGGGTACACCTATTAGGGTTCCAATTTTATTTGTTAAGGTATGTTTGTTGACAAGTAGTCACATGGCAAAAAAATATTACTCTGTTCAGGTTTAGTTAAAATAGGATTGAACAATTTTGGTCTGCTCACATAGTTCAACAGTATTGTTCAGCATTGTTGGCTCAACAACCTTGAACAATATGGGCCCACAGCACAACACTTTTCAATTATGCTTTCATCAACCCAGAACAGGTTGATATTTTTGCAGGACAGACTGAAATAGCAGTTAGATCTGATTGGACTCAACACAGTGCAGTGGCATAAACTGACAAATGCATCAGGCTCATTAACCCAATGTGCATGACCTTGACCTTCATGTCATAATTCACCCAGTTGTTTTTTACTGAACCTAAAATAAAGGGCTGGGTATATTACTGCACTGTCAAACTCTGTCAAGCTCATCTGCTTGGGTCAAGAGCAAAGAAAGCTTCCCCCAAAGACTGGTTTTGCCAGCACTTATGGCCAGGTGAACATCATCTAAAAACACATTGACAATGTTAGTTTGGTCTGATCGTAAATATTATAGCATATACTTGATATAGCAGTATGACACAAACTGATCGATACAACCCATCCTGTTTTTTGAAGTAGGTACAGCTACCCACCAAAGATTTCATGAAGGCAAGATAATTATACTGATAGTCTTATCAATATTTATGAAATATAGAAATTAAAGATTGAATTCAAAGATCTCACTGAATGTCTGCATCACTAATACCAGACTGTATACAGTATAAAATACCTAGATAGAGTACTTAATGACAATTTCTCTTACAACCGTGAATTTTAGTTGCCAATGTAACAGCTTAGCTATAGCAGTGTAATTCATGATTTTTATTAATTGATTGCATAGGAAACATGAATATTCTGTGGTGCAGGCAAGGTTAAAATCAAATAACTCTTATACTAAGTCATAAAGATGTATGACCACCTAAACAAGTACGTTATATAGACTATTTATATAGGTGCATATTAGCCTATAGTATTCATAATCAACAAATACTCTTTTGTGCAACAGTCATCAAATACCAGTTTCTCCCAGGCAAAAGCAAACACTAATTCTCAATAAATCCATTGTCATGGGTTGGAATATGAACTATTTATAGTTTGGCTAGTAAATGAGTATCATGACCCATATAAAATGTTGAAGATGTGTAAATTGCAAGCAGCCACCTGAGCAAACATATTCATATACTACATGCATTTATATTTTGCCTACTAAGTTTTCATATTAATTTCAGCTTGGCAGATTTTTTTAAATAACAATTGATTTTTTCTCACACCATTGAAAGTGCAGTGTTTATAGTTCAAGTATAGGTTAAGTGAATATAGTTCATCTATTAGGGCAACTCAAGTCTTAAAGCAAACATACGGGCTTAACTGTGCGCATAAATCTCAAAAATAAGCTAGAATTCACTTCTGTGGTGAGAGATGGGAAAATATATATGGAATCAGTGCACAAATACCATAAATCAGGGACGTGGTCATAAGAAATACAACATATGTAATATGTTCCTTACCTTGTCATCTAATCAATCAAGTTTTGGAGTTGTACTCTTTGCTTTTTGGCCCTTCTCTTCAACACCAGCGCACTGAAACTTTTCTTGCATTATATTCGTAAACACCGAACCTCTCATTTACCACCGTTGTGAAAGGCACGATTTCTTCGCTTATATCAGATTTTTTCAAAAACAAAAAACCAAAAACTAAATGAAAAGAAGACCAGACGAAGGAAGCTATACAAGCCAAAGTTGTTGCATTTTCACAAAATCGTTCTAAAAGTCGCAATTGCGCGAAATGCCTCCAACAAGAAACCTTGCAGTTGAAAGATGATGCACGTAACCATGGCAATATAGATATCATTTTAATCCTCGAGAAACCCTCTTTCTCTCTATTAGCATCAGATAACCCTCCTGGAAAACGCGCGCAAGGATTGACTCGAAATTGAGGAATTTTCTAAATCTTAAATTCGTTACCAAGCTCCAGAAATTGCCGCACGGTTGCGAAAAAAATCTGCAATTTCGCGTTCAAAAATAGCAGGCGTGTTTCTCTGCACCGTGACTCAGATTTTAGGTTTCTTATCATCAACTAACACGCATTTGTAATTCCGCTAAACCAGATGTTTCACTTTTGGCTTGATTCCAAAGAGCAACAGTTTTTTCCAGCCAGACTTTTGCATTTTAACCAGAGTGACACTCCTTGACAGTTTTGTATAACTCATTGTACGCTTTTGATTTCTGATCCATCACAACCCAAATACTATTAACATGTTCCCTTCTGCAAACCGCCCCCCCTCCCACTCTCGCCTTAGACATCCTTTGTGAATGGCCCCTTTACCATTGATAAAGCATCCTAATATGTCTAAATGTTTCAATTTTGCATTGTTGAAGTATCTTATACTTCATTTAACTATAACGACACATTGCATTAATTTTTGTCACTAAATTATGGAATGCCGATTGTTTCAATAATACTTCTAGCTCAAATATAATACTTCTTTGCAATTTTAATACTTTGTGTCACTAATACAACACTTCCATGTGTAAATATAAAACTTCATTGGGAAAATATAAAACTTCACTTCTTTTCAATAATACTTGTAAGGAAATATAATACTTGTTTGCAATTGAAATACTTCATGTCACATTTATAGAACTCATTATCTTATACAAAACTTCCATGTCTAAATATAAAACTTCATTTTGGAAAGTATAACAATTCATTTCTCAAATACAAAAATTTATTGTAAATGTAATATTTTGTTGTAAGTATAAAAGTTCACTGAAATATGAAACTTTATTACTAATCACAGATACAAAATTTCATCGCAAATAGAATACTTTGTTACAAATATCAAACTTCTATACCATACAAATCTTCCAGACTGGAGAGTTGGGCAAACCCGCACCCGATTTTAAAATCTTGAAAAATTTTGCCGCACCTGAGTGTTGCATAATATATAGTATGTATTGCACAATTTTTTGCAAAATGCTCCTAGCCAGCTGCCGTGAAGTTTGAATTAACATTTTTTGTTGTGGAGCTTGTGTGCATATTTTAATTGTGTTAAAGAAAAAGCAGTACGATTTTTTATGCAAGAACATGGAATATACTGGAAGTAACATTATTAAAAGAAATGTGGGAATATCAAATATCCTTATATCTCATATCTGTGTCACTGGCTGACACTCAAAGGCAGAGTGTGAGAGTGGCCGAATGCCAAAGTTTGTCAAATCAAATGGTTGGCAAAGTTCTAAAATTAATTGCAATATGTTTACTTATAGTCTCTGCTCTTTATTGATAGAATGGTCATTTGCTCACTGGTCAGCTTGAAATCATTGAATTACATGTGGACACCTGGGCTCCTCAGTTCTAAGTCTGTCCACAACTTTACTGACGTCATGTCTTCTCAAGGCTCGTCCACGCTCATCTAACAACCATGGCAGGCGATGCTTTGCAATTCCCAGCTTTTTGTTGCCATCAGTGTAGAGATTTGCGATCTCTGTCATTGTTTTAGGGCAAGTTATTGGATCGGGAATGCTCCAGTCAACAATCGCACGCTGAATAAGAACATCATTACTCTGACCGCCACTTTTCTTGTGGGCAGTCACAAGACTATAAAATTCCTCTACAATGGCTTCACAACCACTAGCAGCTAGTGCAACATCCAATGAAGTGCACATTTCCTTTCCCAGACACTCGTAAATGACCTTCTCGTTGAAAAAAGAAGCAATAAGATTGTCTTCCTGTAGTTTTGCTGTGACTTCAACCCCTGATGCGAATTTAAGATTGAATATTTGATCCAACATTGCACTATCAACAGCTGACATAGACACAAGATGGCTGTCTTGGAACTGTGGAAGGAAGTTACCTTTCATATTAACGAATAAATCAAAGCGATTGTCCAAACCAAACCAAATGATCTTCTCTAGCGTGTTTTTAAATCTTTTGAACACAATAATGCTATTGTGTGGCAAGAGCATCAATGAGCTATCACTGTCAGTGAGAACGCGAACGTGGGGAATATTGCACACCACCTGGAAAAACTTGTTGAATTCATTTACTCCGTATGTTTCCCATTCGATTTTATGTTCTCTGGTAGTGATCAAGTTTCCATTCTGGACCGTAAAATTGCAGAGATGGGTGAGGGCCTTTTCCAAATCAAACATGTTGTAGAGCTGGATTGTAACATTTGGAACAGCACGATGAAATCGAGTGGAAATTGAGGAACGGAGGCTGGAACAAAAATCAATCAAATCGTCAAGACAATCTTTTGGGTTTCTTGCAGCCCACGTGTGGGTGGTTGACCTCTTTCCATTAACCATGTTAGTGCTTGTATCTGTCACCAGCCAACCAAAATAGAGTTGAACCATGTAATAACAGAAATGACAACACATGTTATGCCTATTAAGTACTAAATATTACGTTAATCAACTGAAAATTTCTGCGATTGACTCGGCTACAGTGTCAAAATTGATACCTGAAAGCTTCCTGGCTCATGCTCATCTTCATCATCAGTGACCCTACCAGCATTGATCTCTTACCAATGTTTGGAGAGCTTTGGAAGAATGGTTTTAGACGGTTGAGCACCATTCTTCACTTTGCTTAACTCCTGTTGGGACGTTTCTAAAAGTGCCATTATTCGCGAGTGCCATGCAATGATCTTCCATGGTGACAAGTTCACAGTTTGGGCGCGGATCAACAGAAACACTAAAGGTTGCAGGATATCCAGCATTCCACAAAGATCTACAACAAAATCCTCTCCACGAACCTTAGAAACGCACAATAATAAATGAGCTAAGTTTCATACTTATAGAAACCTTTAATAATAACCTTTAATAGTGAAATCTTTTAAAGATTCAGTTTGTTCTTACCTGATACTTTGTTTCATCTTCATTATCGTCATTACCTTCTCTACATCGGCTGTAAGTTTCTATTGTCCCTTGGTAACTTTCATATATTCTCTTCCACTGATTAAATGATGAGCTAAAGAATCTGGTGGTAGAGCAAGTTACAGTTTCTAGAGCTTTCAGGTCCAATGCGGCTGTCAAACCTTTGTATTCTTTGTGTTGGCGTCCACTGCCAAACATTGTGTGAAATCTATAATTATTTTTTATGCATGGAAATTAGAGTGTTTTAAAAATTCTGAAGAAGTTAGCCTGTGGCCACCACACACATCTGAAATTGATTAACAAATACACAACATTACCTGTTTGCTCTTTTGATTAGACGTGAAATGAAAAATGAAACGGGAGACCCAGCTTCCCGCAGATCAGCCATTGCTAGATCCATCCAGTGCGAAACATCCCAAGGGGTGAGTAAAAAATCGTCAGACATTTTGCTGTTTCCCAGTTGTTCAGAAAGAGATTCCTGAAACGTACTGCACTGGTATTGACCATCTGCATAAATGGCTAAAAAAGGAAATATCGGTCATGGTAAAAATACTGCTACCATAAAAACCCTGCATTCAAATGTACATGAAAATTACAAAAAAACACCTCTAATATAATGCATCTCGTCTGCTTGAAATTCCACCCTCTTTTTCAAGACAGGAAATTTGTTTTGCCAGATCTTGACCAGAGCCACTCTGAACTGTCTTAGTTTCCTTCTCAACTGTGTATACAGGTGGAGCATCCAACGGCATCGCAATGCGTTTTCCCGCCACAGGGAGGAGAAGAACAGCATGGTTTGTTTCTCTGTGGGGAGTAGACTTATCAACTGCCAGGGAAATGTGAGGTGGAAGGCCAGTATATTCCAAAGGTTTCTTAGGAACTTCTTTGTTTGAAGCATTGCATAATGGTATGCAGCTTTGATTATTTTGGGGAATTGGTTCCTATTAAAGGAAAAATTGTTCTTGTTACCGAAATATTATACTTTTTTGAGATTTGAAAGAAATGACCGATTAGGTATTTGGACTTACCGACCATGTCCAAGATTTCCAACATCGACACTAGCAAATGAGAGGAACCCAACCTGCCTTTCATATGCCAAACCTGCAGCCTTCATTTTACATACGTGTATTGCAGCACTCATAAGGGTGGTGTTGATCTCCTTTATGTTTTTCTGGGTCTTCTTCTCTTTAAGTGCAAACTGGTTTGCTTTGTAATCCTCTTGACCACCACTTCGAAAGGAGCTGCACCCAAGATGTTCAATAATTGAATTCTTGAAGCTATACCATGTTTGATTACCTCCAACCATGATGGCTTCCGTCTTATCTTTGACGTACACAAGTCCTCCACCCCAGGAACTGTTTGATTTTGTCGTATGATTACAGATAAATGTATTTTGGTTTATGAAGTACGATAATGTTCTCAACTATAGACTACAGAGAAAAAGCAACTTTTAACACTTACACATTCTTTTTTGGTTGAGATAGCTGGAATTGCTGGCATGTGTGACAAGTAATTCGGCAACCATCTTCCAAGATGTCCACTATAATGTCAGGATGTTTAATGTCTAAAAGGCGTGAAGCAGATATTACTCCAGAAATATCTTTATTTACAATCACGTCAGCTGGTGATCGTTTATTTTCAGGAAGTGTCAAGGATTTCAACATCAGTACAACCCTGCTTAAATCATTTTGCATATTCTCGATTCTGCTCTCAGTCCGCAAATTTCTTTCTGGAATAACAAATCCAGACAAAGAACTTTGAACTGCAAGATGAGAACATGGGCTCTTAGCTTCCTGATCAGATGATACTTTACTAACAGGAACTTCCAAGGATTTCTCTGACATTGAGGGTTTGGTGGTTTTCTTTGATTTTGATTTTCCATCTTGTTTCTCATTTTTTGAAGGAGCTTTTGGGCAAGTTCATGGTCCTTTGCCACAATTTTTAATGAGTAGTTTTCAATAGGTTGATCAGGATGCTTTTGAATCCAGTGACGTTTCTTGTTAAAGTCACGTCCTCTGGACAGTTCACCTCCACAGACCAAACAAATATGTGGATCAGGTAATTCTTTTGGTCTAACTTCTTTGCACACCTTTTTCGGTTTTGGTATGACAGTAGGGCCAGTTGATTTTCTTTTGAAAGCTGTCCATGGATCCTGTCGATCTGCCTTTCGTGTATTGACTGTTACTTCAGCAGCTACCGATGTTGATGGCACTGATTCACTACTTGATTCACCTTAACATATTTTAAATTCTGCATTACTATTCATATTTAATATCAATAGGTTAATGATGAAATAGCCTTCTTCTTCCTCCAAAGGTTCACTGCAAAATATATGGACATTCCTTTTACAACCCGCACATTGATGGGCATCACCAACCTCTTCATTACATACCCATCACACATGGGTCACATCACCAACTGATTAAAATATCAAATTTCCCAAAATAAATCAATTGTGCGTCACTTAACATGGCTGTTTTTGCCCCCTTTCATTGTTTCAAGTTTCTTATTTGCAAGTTTTTCATCTGATTTGTTTGCCACAATAGTTTTAACTGCTTGTTAACAACACATTGATACACGTGCACACTTCCAATTAAGCTCTGAACTACGGATCTAGACACGCGTGCATTCCGACTATAATACATAATAGGGCCATTTATAAGACGCAACTTACTTGCATAGGTGTATGCAGCAGGGGGGGGGGCAGGGGAGGCAGCTGCTTCCCAGTTTATTCAGAAATACTAATTATTTAGGCAATTTTTACTTAAGAGTCGAGCAATCTTCCTGTTCATGTTTTGTTTTGCTAATATTAATATTTTCTTTTCATTTGTCACTTGCTCCATGCATAAAACCCCACACCAAAATGCAGGAAATGGCATTAAAGAGACTCTATTTTTCAAAATTTTCCTGAAGAGCATGTTCCCAGACTCCCCTAGAGGTTTTCGCGCCTTTGGCGCGAGTCGGGCAAATTCGTGTCTGCCCCCCCCCGCAAAAATTTCTAAGCCCGTACGCCTGTGCTTACTTGGACGCAAGCTTGACTTTAAACGGTATAAAATGTGCGTTGACTCCTGGATAAGACGCATCTTGATAATATGGGCAGGCAGGCTCGTATAAATGCTTAAACTTGCTTCTTATCGACTGTTATCAGTATTAGGTAAGTCGCGACCTATTTGATCTCGTATAAATGGCACTAGAAGAACGGAACATTTGTGCGCGTAACCGCGCACGATATAACCTGATTTCAGGAATGCCTGTTGCTATGAACACGCGGAAAGCATGTTGTATAGGGTATTTTGACCTGTAGATACAGTTTTCGGGCTCTAGAAACCCGTAGAGTATATAATCCATATGTTTTAACAGGTGAAACATGATTAAATTTGACAACTCCGCACGCTACCTTTACACTACATCAAATAATTTGCTCTAGCTTCTTTAATATTTATTATCTTTTCCTCAAAAGCGGTAGACGTACTAAAGAAACTACAGCGATTCATTCTGTTGTATATTTGAGAAATATACTACAAACGATACTAAAGATTTTTTCGTCTGAAGGTAAAGTGTCGTTTAAAAATATTACATTTAATTGATAATCGAACACTTCACGCTACATTTTAGTTATGGTAAAGATTTTGCTGTATCTTCTTTGTTTTGTATTATTTTCACATAAGGCTTGGTTAAAATGTAGAAAAAACAATAACGATTTTTGTGGTGGTATTTAAAAACATGTGTTTTCCTAAAGCGAACATAATGTGATTCATATTTTTTGCATACTAATCAACTCGAGTTAACTTATATATTTCAGAGTTTGCTGGTTTTAAAAGGGGAAAAAATCGCTTTTAATGCTTAATAAACTAATAAATAACAGTCTAGACTAAAAGAGATCTCAATGCCGGTTAAAATGGTGGGTTTTTTAATCTAAATAGCTGATACTAAACCAGAGATACGGCTTCGCAAAGAAATCGATCACCAGTGCTCGATTTTATTAGGGCCCGATGTTGATTTCTCAAGTTAATGATGCCACAAAGTCGGCAACAAAACAGAATTAACAGAAAAAAAATTTGACAGTAAAAACTTACCTTTTGCTGCCATATCACAAATGGAATACTCTTAAGACAATTTCTACTCGTTCGTCCATTAATTTGAGAAAAAGATTGTTCTATCAAGTGTTTTAATCTATTGACAAATTTGGTTAGTGTCGTCAACCACGCGCGCCCCTCGCTACATATCCCCGCACCTGCAGGTGTAATGTTCAAATCTTTTGAGCACCTGGAGCTCATGTTGCGCACCCGCACCTATTTCAGCAAGGCTTTCCGCGCCCGAAATCTCGTCGAAAAGAGCCCAACTCTGCAGTCTGACAAATCTTTAAATGAAAATGAGTATGGATCAAAATGGATGTTTTGTTATTACAAAGTGGAAGCACATTACAATAAGAAAACATGCATATAATTGTGGTTTTTATACATCTTTTTTATCTGGACCAGTGATCTGAGTTTTTTTAGGAAATTAGGCAATATGCCAGAAAAAAAACATGTGGCAACGTCTTCAAGATGAGTTTTGGACCAAGGAACTGATGGAGCAATTTGGAGAGCTGCAATTGATGCTCTTAACCGATAATCTCGAAATTGCTGATCGCTCGTTGAACATTGCAAAGGGATGCTGTTCCAGGATTTTGTTATTTATCACCGTTTTCGAATGCCGTAATTGGGACGTATGTGATAATATTCCTGTTTTGCTACACAGATTGTTAGAAATTTATGACTGGATTGAAAAACATGAACAAAATGTTTTGAAAAAATTGATTGAAAAACATGAACAAGATAACAGCTTCCACTGCGAACAGGAGCAAATGGGTACGAGAGGTAGACCTCGTTTTGTGGTGTCAAAACCACAAATTAAAGGGTTACAATAGCTAGGCTTTTCATGGTCCAAAATAGCAAAAATGACTTGAATATCTAAAACCACTCTATACAGACAACAATTAGCCCTTGGGATTGGAAATGACGTAGAGTTTGATCATTTGGAAGACCATAAGCTTGACAGACTTGTTGCTTCAGTAATTCAGTTGTCGCCAAATTCTGGGGAAGTAATGGTCCGAGGAGCACTTCGTGGTAGAGGTGTTAAGATACAGAGATGGAGCATTCGGGAGTCGCTTATGAGGGTTGATCCTGTACGAAGGAGGCACAGGTGAAGGTTGCAGTTCCAAAGAAGAGTGTACAGAGTACCTGGACCCAACAGTTTATGGTAAGGTGATTATACTGATTGTACTGACTTAAGCCTGGTTTTTATTACTCTCACATAGACTGTGACTCAGCAATTAATTTTTAGTAGTCAATTCGAAAATTCACAAAGGATTTTACTCATGGATGCCCTTGAGCATATACAGCACAGAATAGAAATAAACAGAAGGGCCACTTGAGTTAGAACCTTTGAATTTTGTGTCCCCAAACATGTTGCATTACACATGTTTATTATGCCGGTCCATTGCCCTTTCTGGCCAATAGAAATGTGAACTGGCAATTCTGCCGTTATTCTGGCCAGTCAATTGCATAAAAATAGGGAAATGCATTGCACTCCTGAATGGCCCAACTGTTTATTCCCAGGGCTGCCTAGACTATTTTGGGGGCCTATGCAAAATTTTCAGTGAGGTCCCTCCCCCCTAAACATAAAGAAACCCACTTGTAAATTATTTGTATAACATCTAATATTAATATTTTTTGTTTTTATTGTGGTTTTGGGGGCCCCACAAGCCTAGTGCCTAGGGCAAATTGCTCCCTTTGCTCCCCTCTGTGGGCAGCCCTTATGATTCCCTATATTGTGATATAAGTGCTTGATGTAGCCTTAGCACAATGTTTTTAGGTCGGGTGGAAAATGCGGATATGGTGGAAAATGCAGATATGGTGGAAAATGCGAATATCTTATATTGCAAAACTTGTACGCCAAAACGTATATTGTTATGCTTATAGATGATCATAGAGTTGCCGATGCTCAGTGTTTTCAACAAACTTACAAATGTCCTTGTGTGTATAGGTATTTGCTAAAACAATGTATTTCATTTCATAGTTCATATAACTCATGCATGAATTAGTAATAGAGAAACATTTATTTTTGCAACTTGTAAGAGTACCTTCAATTTCAACTTTTCAATGTCACAAATTATAAAAAGATGCCTGCTAAGGCATTCACTCCGCCTGCCAAAACGAAAATGGGCACAAGGCCAGGCAGGGCTGTAACTAGAGCGTTCATTGTGTGTGCGGTATATTACACTTATTTCTGTTCTGCCCAACGAATTCCTTTTTAAATCAGTTATTATTAGGGTACCTTCCAAGGCATCTTAAGATAGATAGATAGATACTTTATTTATTTATACACGCTGACCCCGTCAGCCGAAGCTGATTTCCACGAGGGGGTGTTAGGAAAATTTTACATATGAAGGAAAATGAAAAAAATATATATATAATTGATAGAGTTAGGTAAAAAAATGCAAACTCCACCTCCATTTCTTGATCTATCTTTGCAAATAAGGTCATAATTATTAATATGAACCATATTATCATTTATACTTGAGTCTAGCCGCGTCTCATTGAAGGCAATAAGGTCTATGTGCTTATTGGTCATGGAATGCTGCCTTATTTCATCAATATTTTTAGGCAGACTGACAATGTTTAAAAATGCCATTTTGAAACCTTTTGCTGGGAACTGAGTTACGGCTAGTAAGAAAGTCACTACTTGTATTGTTAGAGATATTACAATTATCTAGTGATTCATCATCTGCTTCACAATTGGTGCTAGACATTGCTAGCACATCTTATGTAACCACTAAGATAACCGAAAAGTCAATGTGTGAGTGACTTGCCAGGCACTCTGCACAGAGTCCTAGTAAGATTGCATTTTTTAGAATTTAATTTAAATTAAGACTTTCATATAGTACATATATTAAACAAAATTCTTTTGTTACAATACCACCAACATATGGCTGTTTTATTTTTAGGTAGTTGCAAGTAAAGAAAATTTTACTAAAAGTGTATACAACACATAAGTATATTATCCTGATAGCATAATTTAAATCAATTCTGCAGCACACTGCCTAAAGTCTCCATGATATAATTTATTGGAAACTTTAGACTAACATATGTATTTCTGGATTTAAAATGTAAAATGTCTCTTACCTGTAATATATGGTAATTTAGGGTTTATAATACGAATATGTGAGTAGGTAGTAATAGTATAAATAGCCTTTAAGATTTGTATAAGGGAGTTAGTATTATACGACCTTCAAGATATTACGGTTGGCGACGAGGATGGGATTTGTTAAAATGACGAATATAATTTTGGAAGTGATATGGCCACCATAGGGCAAATAAAAGAATATGTTGAAGGCCAGGAGGATTTTGAGTGTTACATTGAGCGTGTAGAACAATTCTTTGAGGCTAATAAAATTGATGAGAAGAAGCGGGTAGCCGTGTTGCTGACAGTCATTGGAGCTCCGACTTATGGGCTGTTGAAGAATTTGGTGGCACCAGAAAGTCCGAGTTCATTAAAGTTTGAAGATCTGGTGGGTACACTTAAGAACTATTTTAGTTTAAAGCCGCCGGTAATTGCTGAGCGGTTCAAGTTTCACGGCCGGTATCAGGGTGAAGATGAGTCGATTTCACGATATATTGTAGAACGTAAGAAGTTAGCATCTACGTGTGACTTTGGCTCTTTCCTGGACAAGTCTTCGAGAGATTGTTTAGTTTGCGCATTAAGAGACGGCGCGATTCAGAAAAAACTATTGTCTGTTGTTGATTTAACATTTAAGCGAGCTACTAAGATAGCACTTGCTATGGAGATTGCCAACAAAAATACTCAAGATTTTAGACCAAAGATAGCTTCCGAAGTTAAAAACATTTCTTGGGAGACAACACAAAAAGCTAATAGCAAATTTATTAATCAAAATCGGATTGAAAATCTGAAGCAAGGCTTTACATGTTTTCGTTGTGGGGGAAGTCATGCACCAAATTTATGCAAATTCAAAGATGAGAAATGCTATTTATGCTTGAAGAAAGGCCATATTGCTAAAGTATGCCAATCTAAAACTTTGAACAATAAAACTTTTAAGACGAAGTATGTCAACCAAGATGAATTGAACGGGGAAGGTGATGTCGAGGAAGAGCTAGGGTTATATGGAGTTTATACGAAGTCTGAGGTTAAGAAATATCAGACTATAGTACATATTGATAATGAACAAATTGTAATGGAAATTGACACAGGGGCAGCTGTTTCAATTATTCCTGAATCGCTGTATAGCGCTAAATTGGTTCATTTCCCATTGGTTAAATCTAAAGTTGTTTTGAAAACGTATTCAGACGAGCGTCTTCAAGTACTTGGAGAAGTACAATTACCAGTCTATTATCAAGGACATAACGCGAAATTGACGGCGTTTGTTGTAAAAGGAAATAATCCCGCATTATTAGGTCGAGATTGGTTATCTAAATTAAAGTTAGATTGGGCGAAAATTTTGGCAGTTAAGTCTGAGTCAGTACCTGGCTCAGTAAAAGAGGTTCTAGATAAGCATGCAAGTTTATTTTCTGATGGGTATGGAACTATTAAGGATTCTAAGGGCTCAAATTCATCTGAAAGAGAATGTCCAACCCAAATTTTGTAAAGCTAGACCAATGCCTTTCTTGTTGAAAGCATCTGTAGATGAGGAGCTTGATCGATTGGAATCTGAGGGAATTATTTATAAAGTCGATCATAGCGTATGGGCTACACCCATCGTCATAGTGCCGAAAGCAGATAAATCTGTTAGAGTGTGCAGGGATTACAAGTTAACTGTAAATCCTTGTATCAAAGTAGCCCAACACCCTTTGCCAGCTGCGGAGAAGATTTTCACGACTTTAACGGGTGGGACGCTGTTTTTGAAACTAGATTTAGCACATGCCTGCCAACAATAAGAGTTGGATGAACATGCACAAGAACTACTTACTATTAATACCCATAGAAGTTTGTATCATTATACAAGATTGCCATTTGCGGTCTCGTCGGCCCCAGCTATGTTTCAAGCAGTGTTGGAACACATTCTTAGGGGACTGAATAGAGTATGTTGCCGATTGGATGATATTTTGTTGAATGAGAAGTCTGAATGGGAGCATTTAAAACTTCTTCATGAAGTCTTAACTCGACTGGAGCAGGCCAGGGTTAAGTTAAAGAAGTCCAAGTGTGTATTTCTACAACCTTATGTTGAGTACCTAGGGCATGGCCTAGATGACATGGAGGTTCATCCCCTAGCTGATAAGATAGAGGCCATTCGAAATGCCCCGAGACCTACGGACGTGAAGCAATTGAAATCATATTTGGGATTGTTAAATTATTATGGCAAATTTATGCCAAATTTGTCCACGCTGTTGCACCCTCTATATGCGTTGTTACAACAGAATCAACCCTTGGTTTGGTCCCAAGCTTGTGAACAAGCATTTCAGCAGAGTAAGGAAAAGATAACGGAAAGTTCATTCTTAACTCATTATGATCCTAGTAAACCGATAAAGTTGGCTACAGATGCTTCTGCGTATGGTGTTGGGGCCGTAATCTCTCATGTTTTAGCCGACGGTAGTGAAAGGCCCATTGCGTTTGCATCTCATACATTAAATTCCAGTGAAATGAATTACTCTCAATTACAGAAGGAAGCGTTGGCGATCATTTTCGGGGTAAAGAAATTTCATCAATATCTTTATGGGTGCAAGTTTACCCTAGAAACTGATCACCAGCCGCTGGTAACAATTTTTGGGCCTAGATCGGGGGTTCCAACATTGGCAGCCGCAAGGTTGCAGCGTTGGGCAATTATTTTATCTGCTTATCAGTACGAGATTAAATATAGGAACACAAATCAACATTTGAATGCTGATGCTTTGTCTCGGCTACCTTTAAGCGAGTCGAGCGTGTCGCCATCCGTGGGAGAGAAAGCTGAAGTGTTTCAATTGTCGTATTTCGACGAATTACCAGTTACAGCAAAACAGATAAGTGAAGCCACAAGCCACGATCACATTTTGTCGATGGTGCTGGAGTTTACGTTAACAGGATGGCCAAATGTTGTACAAGATGAGAGTTTAAAGCCATTCTTTATACGTCGAACAGAGTTGTCTGTTGAGCAAGGGTGTGTCCTGTGGGGGCCGCGAGTGGTGATTCCTCCAAAATATCGAAGCAAGATCCTTGAAGATTTACATGATCAACATCCAGGAATGTGTCAAATGAAGGTGTTGGCTCGAAGTTATTTGTGGAGGCGTAGGCTGGACCAAGAAATCGAGCTAGAGGTTCGTACCTGTCATGTCTGCCAAGCGAGTTTGAAGACTCCACCATCGGCGCCAATACATCCGTGGAATTGGCCAAGTCAACTGTGGAAAAGAATACATATAGATCATTTCGAATTCAAGAAAGGCGTGTATTTCATTGTTATTGACAGCCATTCGAAGTGGATCGAAGTTATACCAACGAAGTGGATGACGGCATCGAGGACAATCGAAATGCTGGGGGGCCTGTTTTTTTTTAATGGATTGCCCGAGACTATAGTGTCAGACAATGGCCCAGGATTTATCAGCAAGGAGCTCCAAAAGTTTACAACAGCTAACGGTATTAGACATATAATCAGTCCACCCTACCACCCGGTGTCTAATGGAGCAGCTGAGCGAGCCGTTCAAGTGGGCAAACAAGCATTACGGAAGCATGTCCTGGATATCCGAGACTCGGGTTGTAGTTTGCAACATCGGTTATCAAATTTCCTACTCAGATATTGTTGTACACCTCATACGGTGACTGGCCAGTCTCCTGCGGAGTTGTTTTTGAAGAGACCGTTACGAAACTCGTTTAGCTTGTTGAAACCAAATTTGCGACAGCAAATCGAAATGCAACAAGACAACCAGTTGAAGTATCAGGGTGCTAATCGATGTCCGAGGACATTGTCAGCTAACCAATCGGTTCATGTTCGGAATTTTCGTGGCGGGAAAGAGAAATGGATTCCAGGGACTATCGTGAGAGAAATGAGTCCACAAACATTTGAAGTTCTGGTGTGGGAGGAGACCCGATTGTGTCATATGGATCAATTAGTAGCGTCCTCTGAGAAGATATGCGATCATGAAGGCGAAGAAGATCCATGGGCATTGGAGTTGGAAACAGGAACAAATGCTCGTATGGTCGAACCTATGGTATCAGATTCGAGACTTAATTCAAACTATGAGAATAAATCTCCGGCTGGAAACGAAGACTCCGTGGGTTGCCAGCAAGAGATCGGTGCAAAAGTTTCGAGTGGTGGTGAAGAACCTGTTAGTCCTATATCTGATTCATCGGCCCTGACTCAAGACATGAGTCGCCGTTATCCTCAACGCAGTACGGAGCAACCTGAACGATTGATGTATTCATAAGACATTGCGCTATAAGAACGTTGATTGAACATGCTAGAACGTTATTTAGATTTTGTAGGTCAATTTTAAAAAAGTGCGAAAGAAAAAAAACTTTTGAACTTAAGTTATTATGAACTTCTTGTTGAAAAAAGAGGAAGTGTAATAATACATGGTAATTTAGGGTTTATAATATGAATATGTAAGTAGGTAGTAATAGTATAAATAGCCTTTAAGATTTGTATTAGGGAGTTAGTATTATACGACCTTAAGATATTCATCGAGCAAATAAATCATTTTGCATGAAATACTAGCATGTCAACATTGGTAGAAATAGAAAACCAAGGAAAGAAACCACAATGAATACTATGTGATTAGAATTAGAAACACATTCTTCACTCCTTAGACTCACTCCTTAATCATGGAATTATGGAGTCTATCAAAATTTGCCATTTTAAAACATTTCCAGAGCAATGTTTTGATAAAGAACTTTCCTGTCCCCTTTCCTTAATTATTACATGTTAAAAATTGTGTTTTGTATGTAGATATTTCAGTAGAATTTGCGTTTGATTCTTGTGTTGAAATTTATAAATTTCTTAAAAGTGGAAACAACAGAAAATGACGAAAACATGCTCCCAAAACTTCACCGCGATACATCGCTTCTCGGTAAAGTTTCGCGATGGAATTTGTTGTTTTAAAGCATTTTGCATGAGAATCTTCACACGTAAAACCTTGCGGTTTAGATGTTCTAGCATACATGTTAAAATGCGTGTTTTGTTGACATATTCCGCTAGAAATTGAGTTTAAACGCCGTGTTTAGGTTGGCTCACGCGGCTTGTGCCCAGCAGTGTCACCTATGAGCGCTGCGCCATCGAAAAAAAACAGAAACGGGGCGAATTTAAAACTCCGCCTCGCTTACAGCAGGCGGAGTAATAAATTGTCTGTCGTTAATACAAACACTTTAAAAACATACAAATATCGTGGAAACTAAGAGCAGTAACAAAACAAAAACTACAGCATGTTGGGAATATATTAAACAATAATACTAAAAGAATGTCGCACGAGACTGACAGCCTGTCGCACGAGAAAAAACAGTTTTGCAAGTTTCTGATAGCTGAGAAAAGAACATTTTGTACAAGATTGATCTATTTAAGGTTAAAAACCACTGATTTCTGGGCTACTATGCTCAGACATTGATTTTTGGTTATCTTAGTGATTACATAAGATGTGCTAGCAATGTCTTAAAATGCCTTGGAAGGTATCCTGTTACTGATTTAAAAAGGAGTTCGTTGGGCAGAACAGAAATAAGTGAATATACCCCACCCCCAATGAACGCTAGTTACAGCCTTGTGCCCATATTTTCGTTTTGGCAGGCGGAGTGAACGTCATCTTGGCATCTTGTTTCTTATTCTTCTAAATTTTTCCTTGATAAAATTATGACTGTTCTTGGTTCACTTTTTGTGATACTTTATTTAAAGGACATTGGCAATAAATTTTTTTATTTCCGATATTAGTGGAATTAGACCCCCTGATTACGAATATGCTATTATCTTTCACCCAAATTGTTTCGTTCTCGAGATATCTCACCCTAAATATTTAGTTCGTCCGCCATCTTGGATCGATTTTTAAAAAAATTATCTTTTGGGTCACATGACCGGTGTGACGTCAGGTGCAGGGGAGCGTCAAATTAAACAAATACACTTTATTAGGCGCATTTCGGGATTTCGTACTTCTAGTGAAGAATTTTGTGCTTTTCGATTATTCGAATGGAAAATATCCACAAGAATCAAGTAGTTCAGGTATTACCCTATCAATTTGAACCTGAACCGGGATTACAAACAAGCAATAGCGGTGACGAGAGCGACTCGGAACAAGAGAGTGCCGAATCGTCTGACGAGGAAATCGACCATGTGTTTGAGGCAAAAAATCCTAGGCGCCTTGAAAGCCTGAGCTGGTGTAAATGTGGGCATTGCACATTGAAACCAAAGGCTATAGAATTGTTTTGTTGCCACGAGAAAGCGTTGGAATATGATGAATATGACGCATTGTTAAAGGAAGCCGAAGCACAAGGGGGCAAGTGTTGACAACACATGCAGATTTTGAGCCGAACATGCTGTCAAAAGCGGTATTAAAAATAGACGTTTGTCGCTATCTTGATGATAACTGGCCTTGGATGACAAAGATTTGGACAAAATGCACAAACTTTATAGACTATTCGCGTTGGGTATTTCAGATTTTGGGTAAAAGGAACCGAAGCTAAAAGGCCACTGCCTGCATGTGTTTACACAAGAATCAGAGAACGATTCGCGTCGCATGACGACCTTTATGCTCATTTTGAATATGCCAAAAAATGGAAACGGTAAGCTTTTTTTTTTGTATTTTTATTGTATAAAACAGTTGAGTGTAGGCTTTCCAAATTTTTGAAATTTGGCTAACTTTGTGCTAGCATATGAAGCATTTCAACCATGAGATATTAACTCGTTTGCTGTTGACAGCGTTGAAATGTTTTTATGTCGAAGATGTTCCATGCACTAAATCAGCTTTAATGTGCACACAATCTCCAAATTAATTTCTAAAATGTTAGTTTATAAAGTTGTTCATTATATAAATCTGCCTCACTCACGATTTTTACACTTCTCAACTTTACAATTGCATTTTGTGTCGTACATTAAATCTTCGCCACTACAACTGCATTTTTGGTGGCACATTTTCCTTTACAAGCACACGGTTTCTTAGCTGATTGTCTCTCTGTACTTACAGGTAAAGCTGGCTTGCTGAACCGAGATTTTCGACTGGCCACCACTTGCTCCTTTGATGGATGTTCCTTCTCTTCTAAATACTGCTCAACAAGTGATTTTGGTTCAACAGGTAGCACTTCATTGGCATAGACTTTAGCTTTCCGCAGTGTTGTACCTACTCCTAAGGTGAACAGCTTCTTGTATCAGATTGTGTTTGTAATGCTATATTGAATTGGTTGTAAATGTTGTGTTGAACAAACGAAAATAAGAAAAAACGAAATACAGTCCCCATTGTTGTTGTTGAACCAGTGAACGGGAGATTCTGACAGTTTAACCGAACTAGTGCGAAGGATTTCCAACAAAAACCTAGGAGGTCCGTAGAACTGACGCTGTTCTATCTGTGACCTGTAACGATTATGTTAATAGCTACTAAAACGAATTCGCATTGCCATTATTTGCGCGTGGTCATATGTAAATCATGCAAAGTCATAGTAAACGCCCTAGACGGCTAGAGTATAAATGTAGAGAAGTTATTATAAATAAAACAGATTGTAACTGGAAGTATTAGTGTGTTATTTGAGAGTCTTGTACGTTACACACCTACTAAATGACCTCCAAGCAAGCAATAATGAAAGTGTTTATATAACACGAATGCAAAGAATTAAAACATATTGTACTCAGTCGTTACTATATAGCTAGTAGCTATTACTGTATTAGACAATATTGTTCAATGAGCTACATCCTCACAGCTATATATAATGAATGAACATAAGTTGTATCTGTATATATTACAAACGGTAAAAATTGAACTTGACCCGGTATTTTGAGCTACATCCTGTTGATGCCCGCAACATTGTAAAAGCGCCAAAATTATAACGTTACATCAACAGAACAGATAAACGTTTAGTGTCTGGTTATTAGTCATAGCACATCACAGCTGTCACAGAGTAGCCCTGACCGCCGATAACGGTATGATAAAAGTCTACAAAGTACGTGAGCATATCAATTAATTGGCTTAGTACCGGTGATGAAAGTGCTTTTACCGTCGAAATCAACGCATTTATTTTAGAAACACAGATGAAACACATAGTACAGTAGTGGCACTAGATATTTACGCAGTTATTCAAAAAAAAAAATGGGGTTCATCTGTATTTTTTGGATTAAAATCGTCTTAGAATGTGTTTGTTCCAATACTATCGTATATTGATATTATTTCGTTCCCCTGCACCTGACGTCACAAATTTATTTCCGCATAAATTAGCATACCCGTTTTTTTCAAGATGGCGGACGAAGGTAGAAAGTTTTACGATATTTCTAAGCAACTAAACGTGATGGACAAGTGAAAATACGTAATTAAGTATTCCGTACGTATGTGTAATAGATATAAAGAATAAAAAAATTTATTGCCAATGTCCTTTAATATCTTGTCTTTATTTAGTTTATTTGCTATTCAACTTTTTTTTCTCAATGAAGAGTTTTTCAATAATTTCCTAGCTCCCCGCCCCTAACTCTTGACTTCACAACTAGTGTATGCTAGTGATATATAACTTCAAATTTTCAAAATTTGATATGATTTTTTTAGTTGCAATGACTTTTTCCGCATTTTTGTCATGTACATCTAAAACAGGTAGCTATTATTTGCTTAACTTCGGACATTTTCCACAAGAAAATTCCTTGTGCAGAGGTTTTGTAGAACAGACAGTTAAGCCTGGGGAGGTTTTGCCGACGGTAGCTAGACGCTTTCCAGTTTCAACTAGTACTAAAAAAAAACAACTCGAGGATAGTTAAGTAGAAACGAAAATGAGTTTTTTTTTGGGTTCAACCTTGATGGAGCAAGAATTTACAGTGTGGGAAAATTCTCAGAACTAATAACGCATGCCTTTTGCATATATATACAATGTACAATAAGTCAGTTTTCTTTCAACTTTGGTATAATGTATGTTTTGTGTTTTCATCCTGTACCATGGTTAGTCCTTATCTACATCTAATTTCTACAAAACCGATAACTATTGGAGATTAGTTTTGCTATTTAACTTTTCATTTTTGCGGGAATGTTGCGCCTGCTTGGTGCAGTGATTTTCACTCGTTGATTCCTTTGAATTTAGCCAGTAGACAATCTTAATACGTCCTTATCTAGAAAAATTTGCTCCAGTTGGGAAAGTGCCCAAGGTGCAAAGACAACCAACTTTTTATTTTTTATATTCATAATTGCAAGAGGATTCCAATTTGAATGGTTCCAGAGACGACCCCAAAAATGTTGAGCATCAGTCTCCTCATACATTTAACCAATTATAATAAAACGTTTAAATTGTACATGTTCTTTTCATTTTTGTTTGTCAACTGGTCCTGCCTGGGTCGTCTGTTTTTCTGAGCAAAGAAAATTATGGCGCTAAAGCTAAAAGCAAATTTAAGCAAAGATATATTTGAGATAATAGTGCATGCATGTTGGCAATTTTTAAGGGGCCATGTTTCAAATTAGTATTCATATATACCTTTACAACCCACCCTATCACTGTGCATGGATGCTTTATATAAATTTCAATTGTGTTTTCTTGTTTATTCAAGATTGAAATTTTTCTGATTGCAAATATCAGGCATAAATGCACAGCTGCACCGATTTAATCACAAGAACGATCGTGATCGGTTTATGAAAGATTTCTTTTCAACAATGTATGGGTCATGGAAAGAATATTTTAAGCCATGTGATGATCACATAGTGGTGTTCATGATGCTCATGCATTTTCCAGAGAGATTAATTACTTTGGTGCAAGACCATGATTCGGAGATGGACAGTGAAGAAACAGTATACTGACTAGAAATGAATAGTTTACATTATAGATAGTAAGACTAATAGGACTTAAAATAATTATCAATACTTTTGGCAAAAATTTGCTCACTTTGGTATGGTAGTTTACCAAGTGAATGTAGAGCAAACACCATTCAGGTAAATTGTTGAATATAAATTTTATTTTGTCAATGTGATATGATAGTAGCAAAAAGGTTAACACTACAGCTGAGGAAAACCACTGGGCCTAACATAAAATACCTTATCTTTACATGATGTTAGGTAATTATGGTTTATGTTTAATTCAGCCTTTGAATGCTTATGTTGTTTAGAATATATCAGTGAAAACAGAAGAACTTGGGCCACTGGCTTATGTTGCTGGTTATGTAATCCAAGCTTTGTACCGGAAAAGTAAAAACTCCAAGGATTCAAACTCAAAGAGACACCAAGAGATTCAAGCACTGCTTTTGTCCATGAAAGTGCCAACTGAAGAAAACCAGTACATTTTCTCGTTGTCCAGGGGGGCACTGTGGACTCCTAATTCATGGCTTATAGAAATTGCTAGAAGTGCCAAGTTGTGTTTTAGGAAGCACACAGACTAGTAAATCTTCTATGTTGCCAGTGGACAAAATTGTTGAGGAAGTGCAGACTTCGTCATTTGCAAAAAGTCTGTGGAGCAACATTGTTGATCAGTGTGAATTAGAAATATCTAAAGAGTGTCAGTCCTTGTGTTTTGAGAACATTGTTAAACTATATTCAACCGTTTGGGGTTTTTCTTTTGCAAGAGACATTGAAAATGAATATAAATTAAAAGAAAACACACAAAAGAAGAAAGCACTGCGAATGCAATTGAAAGTTGATAGTTATATTTAAAACTTTCATAATAACGAAAAAATTGTAAAAATTGTAAAAACTTTCAATCTGGCACTGGTTGCACAAAGGGTAAAAAAACGTGTACACTTGATAATCTTTAAAAAGGATTTTAAAGTAGACAGAAACCTTTTTCTCATTGAATTTATGTCATTTTAATTTTAATTAAAAAAAATACTGCCCTGTTAAATTCAAAAATCAGGTGCATAACTTTTTCCACCCTGAAGAAATACGCTTCTCGCTTGTTTAATAGAATTATTAGCCAACGATGAAACGAACTTTCTGTTACAAAAATAATATCAAAATTACAACAATGAAGAGTATGAATACAATAATATAAAATACAGTTACTACTTACAGGAAGGTTGTATAATCTTTCCAGCCGATTATTATAAGAAAGAAGAAAGCGATATACAATAATAATACGTAAACTCTAGCAAAGTTAATATGCGATACTCGCAATGAAACAACAACAATAATCGTCCTTTCGTCCCACGTGGTCAGTGGTGACCAATATCAGTACTTCATGGTGTAAACCCTGCACACCCTTAGTACAGCTGGTCCCAATTTTTGTTGTATTATATTAACACTAATATTTCTTTTTCTGGTAACGATTTTTAGATGTCATTTTAACCAATTAACAAATAGCAGTTCCCTGAACTAAATCTACAGTATATCAGTCTGGTTTTGTTCATTTATGCTTTCAGAGTCAGCTAATAGTTTACAACAATATTTTCAATCAATTGTTTAAAAAAATGAATCGGGAATAATTTCTTCAGAAACATTTTTTTATCCAAATTAATTGGTTCTGTGTAGTTTAACCAGATGTTGATTTCAGCAATCATAGGGCAATGAAACACTAAATAAATGCATTGGATGTTGGTGTTATTCCAAAATGGTCCAATATGTCAATGCATTTGAAATGTCATGCATTAATTTCAAATTGTTTCATTTACCTTAAACCAACAAGCAGCAAACCACTGTTATTAAATGAATCACAAATTTGTCAGAAATTTCAACAGTTTAGCTTTGTGCTATACTATTTCTTAGTGAAAAAGGCAATAAAGTACATTATATGACAAACTAGGTGTGCATCTCTGACACAGAGTGTTTCATCCAAATTACATCTGTGGTTGAAAATTTATATATTACTCTTAAATCATTGCAGTAAATTTTACTGTCTTACATGTATTTCACTTTTTCTGTTTGGCATGTTTTTGCAAGGGCTCTCCACACACACTATGCTATTTGCTTTTTTGTTTTGAATGACGACCTGAAACATTACCTTCTGCAGCAGGTGCAATGTCCCTCAAAACAGATATCCTCAGGTCATTATAACCGAAGTCAGCAGCAGACGGGTTGTCTGACCGTCTAACCTGACCTCGTTGGAAGCCAAAATACTCCTCCAAGTTATCTTGGCAGAATCGCTCTGTCAAAACACACTTGAGTCCTTCAGCAAGCAGGAACTGGATCACTTAAATGATTGACTTTACTGCTATTTGAAAGTCTTTGTAGGTTTGCAAGGACAGAAACATTTGAGCTCTATGATCTGCAGTGAATGAACCTGGACGAACTTGAGTCAAGGCAAGCCAATCAGCAAGATATTTTAGGAAAACATTTTCCAGCTACTCAAAACGTGGATTGTTGGGGCTTCGATAAGGTGCCAACAGTTCATTCTGTTTCCTTTCATGCTCATGCATTGAACAAACATTGAGGCAATCAAAGAAATTGTTGACCATCTCACACAATTTGGCAGTTTCATCTGCTTCTCTAGTACCGTAATGGCGTTTTAAAGTTAATGACACTGCCTTGTTCATCATTTGAACAGCAAGTTTAACCTTCATTTTAGAATATGATTTTAAGACTATGTGATCAACACTTAGTTTAGGCAACTGATGTAGACCACAGTCCAGGTCAGCAAAATACATCTTGGAAATGTGCTCCCACAGCGAGTATTTGTTATTGTTCCAAAGATGCCTAGAGTGCTTACCACTCCCTGAATTAAAAAGGCAATTCCTTGCTGTCTTCACTAAATGTGGTGCATCTGAGAAGAAATAAATCTTTCTGCTGGGACAAAATAGGTTAATGGTAGAATGGACAATTTCATCTGGCTCAACTTGGTTGTCAGATATATCAGCATGCAGCTCGTAGCACCGACGGTTAGGGGGTGCTCCATCACTAACAGTTGCACAAATCCAAAGACTGCACGCAACTTCAAGCACACACACAGCCTTCCAAAAAAGTGACATTAGCTGGTAAGATGTCACATCTTTGGCCAAGAAGTATGCAAGGGTGTACTTCAAATCTGTGGCAATGCCTCTCACTAAAAATGCTAGTGCATGTGTTGCCAGTTCATTGCCAGATGCCAGTGCCTCATTCACATGCTCGACCCCCAGGTCAACAAATCTAATCAGTTCATTTTATCTCTTGTCAAAGACCAATTTTGACTGAATTTTCATTTCATCAAAACTGAGCACCACTAATCACTGCATAGTCCTTTTAACCTTTCAATGTTCTCTGAATTGAATCCTGGTTTAGGTTTAAAAAAATTACAATAGTCTCGCAAGGTTTTCTGACTTGTAAAACCAGAACACCAGAATCTCAAAGCTCCTTATATGCAGCTGGTGATTTTGCATGCAAAGATAAACAAAATCTTATCACATAAGGATGATATATTCTTCCAAATTTTGGGCTTGCAATGAGCTTTCTCTGTTGTTCCCAAAAAAACTTTCATATGTGGAGTTATTTCAGAACTGCTATTGGCAAATATCTCCAAAAGATCTTCCTCTAGGTATTCATTAATAGTGATACTGTTCTTTTCAATATCTGCCTCAAGCTCACTTATTCGGCCTTCAAGGTCTTTAACAACAACTCGTTGCTGGTGAACAGTTGCAACCAACTTTTCTTTGCTAGTTTGTGTCAATGGCGCTTTGCTTTTGACTGGTCGTGCTGGTTCTCTGCCTTTGACTGGTCGTGCTGGTTCTCTGCCTTTGACTGGTCGTGCTGGTTCTCTGTCTTTGACTGGTCGTGCTGGTTCTTTGCCTTTTGCTGTCTGTCTTCTTTATCATAGATATTTCTGTGCCTTCACAAAATGAGCACTTGCTCAATTCAGCAAGCATTTCACAATTTTGTGATTGCAGAACAAATGTTGCCTGGAAGGAAGAACCACTGTCTTCATATCATTTAAGGTTGTGTGGAACAGTATGAGGAACAATGTTCCCAGATTCATTTCTGACAGGAATAACTGCAACTGGGCTATGATCACCTGCTGGAATTCCATCACACAGCTGCAGCTGTTAAATTGAATGCAATACATTGGAAACGGTGTTATGACATACTTGAACGTTTGTATGTCTTGTACAATATGCTACCAGGCTTCCTTCTAGAGCTGTGGGCGAACATTTTTCTGTGTGTGAACATGCACAATACTTGGCTTCTTTACAAAACCAGTTCACACTACTCAATGATCTTCCCCTACCTTCTGACAACCTTTTTCCTATTGAGATTTTTGTTCTTAACAACTACAAAGTACTCCACTCAACCAAATCTAACAACTACAACATTCTTGGCTTTCTTGAAGCACTACTTATTAAACACAACAAACCCTTCCTCAACACTGGTCTTAAGGCCAGTAAAGAACTACAAATTTTCACTCAAGTATTCTAACATTGTTCTACTTGTAGAGTATTTCTTTGTAATATAAAAGATTGTTGTAAATATAACTAATCGCTTTGCTTGGATCTCCCTAACTTCCGGACACGTGTCAAATGCTTTCTCTGTACGTTGTATATATCTAAGTTTTAAAATATTGTATTTCATTCTGTCTGATGATGACTTTGAAATAAAGTTGAAAATTTACAGTTTCAACCTGCATCTTGTTTTGAAGCATATCTTGCATTCTCAAGATGTCTTTTTTGGAATTTGCTTTTTACTTTACTTTTTTAAATTGTTGGCTGGTCATGGTTGTTGGAGGTTTTCTGCATCAGATTACATCAGGTGCATGTGACAACTGGTTTGCTCTCAAATTTTTCAATTTTCTTACAGCCAGCACAACTGTGATACTTGTGCACAGTGCTGACTCCAGTAATGATCACATCAGCATTTTTCTTTGCAAGATCTGGCTCATCAACTTTTGCCTCAAGACATAGTTAATATAGGGTAGGGTTTGGAAGCTAGGGGCATGTCCAAATATATGTTGAAATTTTAATCATGTGGCAATACGAGTGCATCAATAGCCCATTGTGTGTTATACAAATCTATTGTGGAGAAGCCATAGCTACTTTAAAAAGCATTTTGAGAGAAAACTAGTGAATGCCTGGAGCAAATTGCTCTATATATCGGAACAAGCAGGAAACATGTCGGCCTTAGTATATTTCGGATTCCAACAAAGGACGACGAATTATCGAAGAAAACTCGTGACATTTGGGTGAGGGTCGTGTGTAGAGATCGAGAAATCGACGCAAGTTTGCATAATCAAATTTCTCAACGAACGATTCACGCATGCAAATATTTTTGTATATATTTGCATAGCGGGACTAAATCGTCGGCTGGCTACGCTACTGATAGCAGGTAACCGCAAACAATAAAATAGACTTTTTTGATGTGTTTGATGTGCATGACTATTGACCAGGCATGATCAATGTGCGATTCAGTCAAAATAGGTACTAGGTCTATATAACGTCATTTTTAATAAATCAATAATAGAAGATAATAGGGCCATTTATATGAACGAAAATAAGCCGCGGCTTACATAGGCCGCAGCTTAAACAAGTCGAGAACACAGCCCTTTATACGCCAGTTTTCTAAATTTACTAAAATAGCCTAAAACACTCGTATAAATAGGACAACACATCATATAAACAGACTTGCCTTGGTTGCAAACGAAGCGTTTTTACGAGGTTTCACGCCTAAAACTGGCCGCGACTAATTTAATATGAGGCCCGAACCCTGGGCTAAAATTAGCCACGGCTTATTTTAGTCGTAAAGAAATTGTACGTTTATACAAACATTCTCGACTTATTTAAGCCGAGGCCTATTTAAGGCGCGGCTTAATTTTGCTCGTATAAATGGTCCTAATGTGTGATAAGGATTCTGAAGAGTAATAGGTGTGTTTAGTAATTTCACTAACTATCTCAGCTAAACTAGTTTAACGAGGTTCCTAGGCCTAAATATATTAGAGGGGTTACACTCCGTAATGTAAACAAACCCTTTGTTTACATTTTGAACTGCTATATTTGTGAAATATATGTGCCTCCTCCCTGTCCATGTTAGAGGTTATGAGGTTAGGAAAACAGCTAGGTACTTAAGTCTATGAAATTTTTCAGCTGGTATTTCATCCGCTCAATGAAAGGCAAACGAAATTCAACTTAAAAAGCAACTTGAAATTTAGGTACATACATCGATCGATCTGTTGCAAGATACTATTGCTCAGTGCTGATCTCGTAATTCTAACAGCGCTGATTTTTGTTGGTTGATTTCTAAAAGTTGACTTGAAATCAGAACTTCCACCAACGCCAGTAATGAGATCTCTAACATTTCTGTCAGTTGGAGGCGTGAGCGAAGCATTCGATATTTCTTTCAACGCTTTGGGGAGAACGAAAGCAATGAACCTTATCTTGTCCTTTGCGATGACAGTTGGTCACATCCATGTCCTAAGCTGAAAAAATGAGGAAAAAAGGACGTTTTCAATAAATACGGGGTTTCGGTGGCTTTTTACCTCTGAGGTCGTGGGTTCGATTCTCAATTAGAACATCTCGACCTGACTCGGTTCCTGTCCTCATGTGAAAAGAGTACAGACAACCCTCTGCTAAAAGTCAGGCTATTTCTCCGTATAATCCGGTTTCCTCCCACAGAAAAAGTTGACTGGTTGGGTTAGGTAATATGCACCCACAGTAATTGGCTCTCGCTGTTAAGATGACCCTGTCCTAGTGGTGGAACTGAATAAATAAAGAAAGAAATAAAGTTTATATCATCAACGGGCATAACGCACGAGATGAAATCTTTTTGCTCCTTTTTTAGTAAGCTTCGTTACAAGAGCAGAGTCGTGACAACAGCATGTGCCAATTTCTGTGGGACCGTTCTGCCTAGGTATCTTGATTTTAGTGAGTATCCGGGCAACAATCGCCAAGCGTCCGTCTATGCTAGTGATAGATGTCTGCTTTTTAACTTTAACACAACTCACATCGGCTTTGTTTCTTTCATTTGATGCAATTGCTTGAACCAATAGCTTCACGACATCGTCAATACTGGTGAACACCTTTGCTGTAGTCGCATATAGTGATTTAACATGGGGCAGAAAATGTGCTTCTATCTCAATTACCGCTTCGTTGTCCACCAAATTTATGACCTACAAATACAGAAAAATTGCAAGAAACTTAAGTGAAACTTTCTCTTTTACACTACGATACATCAGAAGCCTATTCATATGCCCGTCATCAGTTGAGTTCCTAATTATGTGGACTTGGGCTTGTTTTTCGGTATATGTGCATGCGTGCGTGTGCCTATATAATTTTCATTCTATTCAATATCTTGATTTTATAATTTTATGAAGAACAACCCTTTGGGTTGATAGTAAACTGAATTAAAAGCTGAAAATGTGTTTCAATGATAATAATTGTGCAATAAAAATCTTGCAATTACCTCGCGTGCAAATAGCCGATAAATTGAATAAATTTCAGACAATCTTGGAGACAATCCATTCAGGTGATTCCTGAAATAGTCCATATGATTGGCTATGTTGGCTGCATTAACAGACTGACTCATCCGTATTATGTCAGGCAGGCAATGCGTGGTAGCCATATCAAAAATCTCTCTTTTAGCTACAAGGAAGTCTTTAGCAGCTTCACTTTCATCGGTTACCAGCTTTTGAAAGTAAATGGGGGTGGTCCTTTCAAAGGACCTACATCAGATTTTAAAGACGAATGAGCATAACAAAAATGAAGCATGAATAATATTGATACAAACTTTGATTAGATATGAAACTGTATAAATATATATTGAAAGCAAATAGAAAATGTTTTAGATATTATTACCTCATGTTATCATCCAAAGTAAAGTTAACTGACAGCTGACAGCGTAGTCATCCCAGACTACGGGAATTGTTGTAATTCTCAAATTGGACACAAGAACTTCACCAGATGATTGGGAAATAATGTCCATACCCATTAACTTTTTGACAAGATGCAGGGCAGTAGACTTTCCACAGGATATTTCACCAATGGCTGTTGGTACAGGGCATGCTTCTAAAGCTAAAAGTACAGTAGTACATATTGATATAAATTACAAATTTTGTAGAAACACTATGCACATAAATTTATTCTAAAAAGTTATAGTAACAAATTCACGTGAGGTTTCCACAAAACTAAACTTATATTGTTGTTTACCATGCTAAACTGCAAAGAACATGTTGACATTGCGCGCAAAATAACCATCGATTGGCTTAATTTGCAAATTAGCCTGTAGCCCCAAGCTACTATTGATACCCAAAGTATGTCTGCCGAAGTCGAGTAACATACCACTTGGCAATAAATTATGCATGCAATTGAAATTGACCAATACCACCACAGAGTAACATTACGAATTGCATAAAATTAGTTTTGAAAAATGACTTCGCTTCAGCAATAAACGATTCCCAATCAAATACCTGTAATGGTGTCTCTACTTGAACAATGTGACCACGAAGAAATGGGCTTACGTGTCTGTCTTCTGACATGACTTTCAGGAATGGAACCATCCACTTGTGTGTCCAATTTTTCTTAGGAATGACACCTTCTTTGTTCATCTGTAACCAAACAAATTGTTTTTTTTAACTATTTTAAACATATTAGCATTTGCGTACGAGCCGCGGGGTGAACCCTCCACCCTAATCAACCCCTAATGTCTATGTACTATTTATATGCATGCGTGTGGACCGTGCAAATATTACCTGAACACTCTCATTCAATCTATAAACGGCGTTGTCGAAATCATCAATAATTTCACCATGTGTGTCATTTTCATCGAGAATTTCCCCAAAATCATTGACTTGTCTGGCATTTGGTTGGCGACCAATGACCAAACTGCCAATAACCTGTTCCCTTGAGTCATTAGAAGCGAACTCTCGCATCTTGTCCATTAGAAAACATCTTAACTGCTGATCATTTACTTTCTCCCAAAACACTCTATCATTGAAGGTTCTATTAATGGCTGCTTTGAACGATTTTGCCATCTCCATCTCATTAACAGTCAGAAAACATTCCCTGTGTCAAGGGACACGAAAAAATTAGTTTACGCATTATAAATGAACAATATTCATAGTATAGGTATACTGCCGTTCTCTAGGATCTATAATAAGGTGATCTTTTGGGACCGCTTTCTTTGTGTTTGAAAGTCGCGACATATACAAATAGTACTACACGTATACAAATAGTGTAAAATTATACAGTAGGCATCAAAAAGCCTTAACTTTAAAATTCAATAATTTGACATCACTGGTTATTTCCTTCCCCGAAGAAAGAACCTGGGTATGAGGTTGCCTCGACTTTATAGTTAGCATAAAGTCCAGAAATTAGTCAGCTTGGTTAATCAGGCTAGCTTGTCTTTAATCTTTATTCTTTAATACATTTATTTATACTCGGTAGCCTAAACCGTCTCATATGAACGGCCGCAAAGAGACATGACCAAGCGACAAGTACAACAACACATTTTTCTATTTATATCGACTGTATAGCACTTGAATATGTGGATATATTTAAAAATATATCTGTAAACTACAAATTGACTTTGGAAATTCTATACCAGTTTGGCTCACTAGGTTTACATACTGTTTGCAGTTTTAAATCCCTTTGCTCGTTGTCATGACAGTGCGTGTGGGCCTCGAGTGTGTAAGCCGTGTCTTTTGCCTCAAAGTCAAAGGCTGAATGTTGTATCCTACGTGCAATGTATTTCATCTACAATGCTATAAATCGTTGCTTGTAAAATAGTTTAGATAAAGCGAAGTCGCGCGTTCCAGCCCGGTCATATTTCAGTATTAATAAGATCTCGAGTTATCACTAACATAAATAATTTGCATCCATGCATTACATACGATTATATTTTTAGGGTACTGACGCAACTGCTTTCACAAAGCAGTGCATTAGAAGCACAGACTATGTTATTATTATGGCCCACTTTCGGGGGCAAAAACAAAAAAATAGAATCATTATTCTAATGGCACTGATTGGTTTTTGTTTTTCACACTAAGGACATTTTTAAGGACAGTTTAAGAACCTCGACTTTACCCTCAACCCTCGATTTTGTATATCTGCAACATCAAGGCTTTGATTTTGCCGCAAAACGGTCCATCACACTTTTAAGGCGCATACAGTGGTGGTGACATTTCGGTAATAGATTTAAAATTTCTATGTTATTGATAGGGAAAGTCGGCATAAACAAGTTAACACTGCTGTTGACATAACCAGTGGCACAGCGGATTTAGACCCCCCGCAGATATGGACCCCCGGTCCATATACGCTAGCGGATTTGGATCCCCATGCACGGTCCATATCCTCTAGCGGATTCGTACCCCCTTCTGAGGATTTGGACCTTTAAATTCACATAAAGAAGCAATTATTTCAGTCAAAGATTTTATTCTGCGAGCTGGATTTTTATGTACGATGGTTCTTCCGTATACAGGGTCCATTTTTAGGGGGTATAAATCCGCTGGGACATCGGATGCAATAAAAAGCTTATACCAGTCTGGTTCACCAGCTTTGCACAGCTGTTACAGTTTTCTTTAATGACAAATTTATTCACTTTTAGAATTTCAAATCTCTCAGCTCAATGTTTTGTGAGCCCTCAGACAGGGAAAAAACGGTAGATACTTTAAGTGACCCCCCATTATAATGTGTCATTACAGTTATGTTTCAGCCACTAATACAGTAAAACGTCATCTAATATCAATATAGTACAATATACTATAATACACGCTATACCGACTATATACACAATATTCAGGCCATACACACTGTACACGCTATACACACTATACTAACTATACACACTATACCAGCTATACACACTATACAGGCTATGCACGCCGTACACACTATACAGGCTATACACGCCGTACACACTATACAGGCTATACACGCCGTACACACTATACAGGCTATACACGCCGTACATACTACACAGGCTATACACGCCGTACACACTATACAGGCTATACACGCTATACAGGCCATACACACTATACAGGCTATACACGCTATACAGGCCATACACGCTATACACACTATACAGGCCATACACACTATACACACTATACTAGCTATACACTCTATATACACACTACACAGGCCATACACGCCATACACACTATACACACTATATACAGACTATACACGCCATACACGCTATACAAACTATACAGGCCATACACACTATACAGGCTATACACGCCACACTATACAGGCCATACACACTATACACACTATACAGGTCATACACACTATACACACTATACACACTATACAAGCTATACAAGCCATACACACTATACACGCTATACAAGCCATACACAATATACACGCTATACCTACTATACACACTATATATGCTATATACAGACTATACAGGCCATATACACTATACATGCTGTACACACTGTATACCCACTATACACACCATACACACTATACACACCATACACACTATACACAGACTATACACGCTATACAAACTATACAGGCCACCTGGTCATCAAAGATCGGGTAGCCATTTTAGGGAAATTAACATTTAATTAAAATGAGTTTTTTAAAAGTGTTCCTTCAACATTAATGATACCAGTGTAAAAAGTTATCAGTTATCAATGTTTATTACTGAACTACTTGTGTATAATTAATAAGACAACGTGAATTCAAAATGCATATAAAAAACAAATAAATGGAAGGTCATAGTAATTTTAGCTTATTACAGTCAAATCGGATGTTCTGTTCCCCGCAAAATTGCAACATTGCCGTCAATATTGCAATGTTCATGCGGTATTTTGAGAGATGCCAGTATACAAAACCCGTAAGAGTTATTTGCTTTATGACTTTAATGAGGTTATATAATAACCAAAGTTAATAGCTAGTGAACCTTGCGTGTTCAGGAAGTTAGGTGACAGCCTGAGATGAGATGGGTATTGTAAAGTGCAGCGCTCGCGCAACATATGTTCATTAGTTGCTTGGCATGCAAAGTGTAGTGATACAGAACAAATCGTTTAAAGTGCCTATCCGGTAGTCAGGGAATTTGCATATTTTAATAGTTTAGGTGATTTTAAGAAGATTTGCAATATATTTCATAAGTCGAAAATTTGATCTACATGTACTTTTGGGGGCCTGAAGTGGGCGATTTATGCCGTTTTTTCAAAATACCGTGAGCATAAAAAAACTGGGGCGAGTATGCTCCTGTGACGTCAAATTGGGAACACACATTGATAACAAACTAGTATTCTGTACTAAAGAGAGGGTTGAAGTATGTTTTGATTGAATTTTTTGCCGATTCTATGGTACTTTTCCTTTGAATTTCAACCGGAAAAGTGTCTTCAACCTTTTGCTGATTCAAATGACAGCCAAGCCGAATCAAAAAACAATTTTGTCCCGAGTTAAATGATGGATGTTGAAGATGACATGGGAGAATGACAACAGATGTGTCAGGGAACTCAGGGCTAGATGGTCAATCAGGGAAAAAATTCTACGGTTTCGCCTCGATGGATGTGTTACTTTTGAAGCATTATGAGCTACAATTTAGGATTTTAACGTCTGGCAGGAGCGATATAGAAAAAATTAACCGAAAGAAGTGCAAAATACACAGTGATGAAAACAGGTAAATAGATAATTTAATATATATTTATTTAATTTACAGTACATGGGTCCCAATATATTTATGTCAAATGCCAGACATTTATTCTCTACTGGACATATTGAATTGCTAGACAATCAATCTGAAGGCCACAACACCTGATCACCTATCTCCCAACATTTACTGCAACATGTACTGATTCATGGATATTCATTTATGATACAGTATGATTTATGGATTGAAAAACATCATTGCTATTTGCTACATACAACTATAGAAAGCCACTATGCTGAGGATAATGTCGCATTTTAATTTGTGTATTTATTTAGTAATAATGAAATAAAAAGTGGCTGTTTATTTTTAAAATTGCCCAAAGTGTAAAAATTATAGACAACATTTCAGTATTTTCCGAGGTAGCTATTTTTATTTGTGATCATGACAGTATTTGTACACTGTCCACTCTGCTTTAAATTTATTTTTTAGATAGTGAGAGCTCCTATGGTTTTGTGTTCATATATGTATTTGCAAATAGATATACAGTGTATATACTATATTTATACAATTTTGAACATTTTTTAGCATTTCCTATTCAGGCACCTGTACAAACACCCACTCTAGAAGATGCACAAGAAAAGCTATGTTGCAGAACATGTGTTAATCCAATGAAGAGCCACAAAAAAGATTCAGAAGTGTCCACAAAATCAAAAGTAGAATTTGATACTTACTATACAGTATATAATAATTCAATTTAATAATAGAATCTGATATCACCAACATTACTGTATATATTGTATGTCTTTGGGGGGAGGGGGGGAGTTTTAACACCTTTACTACATTGTATTTATTTCAATTTTCAAAATAACCTATTTCTCAATATTGTAATTTTATTTTATACATGGAGATGAAAAACAGAATAATATCTTGAAAATTTAAGTTAGTATAATTAAACAGGAAGTAAAGTTTGTTTAGTGCACCTAACATTGTATGAGTGGCAGGGCATGGTTCTTCATTAATTTTTTTTTCGATATTGAATATATACATATTTTGATAATTATATAAAAGATATCAAATATGTTTTTCAAAATATATCCCATCAAAATTTTGCCTTTTTCATACATGATTAATGTGGTAATTCCTTTTAAATTCCATGGCAACGATCTCACAGTTGGAATTTAAATTTAATTGCCTATTGTTTGAACCAAAATATGTAAATAAACATGCTCACATTTATGCTCACATCAGCTGCCCTAAACAGACATAACTTTCTTTTTATTTTTCTTCATTCTTGTGATCTTGTCCCCACAAACATATGGCGTATTAGATTTTCAAGTTGCACTTATTTGAATATTATTTGCTCTAAATGTTCTTAATAGCCCTTGTCAATGATATTGTACCAGTATATACTAAAAGATTTTCAGTTGTGTTTTCCTCATTGTTCATCATCATAACCTTGAAATTCTTTTCCCCCAAATTTACTCCATATCGTATCATAATCACATGCAGGTAAAGGTATTCTTCTTTTGCCAAGAAAGTTGTACACAAGTTGTATATACTGTTTGAATGCAACACTCCAAAGATATCTAGAAAGTTAAATACCAGAGTGTTTATTACCTAATAAATATACATGTTATATGATAATTTATTATATGACAATGATGCCATTTTACCAAATAAGGTCACGAGAACAAGAAAAATCTGAGAGCGGATTTTTCAGAATTACTGAAAAAGGTTCCAGTGAAACCCAAGAATAGACGAAGCAAAAATGCGACTTTTTGCAGTCAAAATGAAAAATGTAAAGCTTGATTGACAGGTTTTTACATTTGTAATATTTTATCCAATCAGATTAAAGAATGATGATGTCAGTGTCAGCGGTTTTTCCTTATTTAGTATGCAACTCGCAACTTGTTTCATTGTTATTCTCATTTCACTTGAAATAATTTGCCGTTTACAAGGCCAGATACATGCAAATCCTCCGAAAAACGAAGGAAAAGTTCTTTTTCAGGTATGTCATATAATAAAAATCCCATTGAATGGTTTGACATGTAATCCAGTCGAGGATTTTACTCGTTTCTCGCATTTTTCCGAGCCCTGAAATAAGTTCGAAACTCGTAAAATACTCGGCCGGATTATATGTCAAACCATTCAATAAGATATATATACACATATATATATACACTAGTGAATGTAACTAAATTGTGTTGTTGAGCATAATGTACATTATATGCTATATACTGTAACACACCCTTGAAACTCAAATGGATGTGACTTATGTCTAATATTTGTCTGGTATTTGACAAAAAGTTTTGCAAATATCTAGTATTTGACACAAAAATCTCTTGACAATTTTATATAATAACATATTGGGACATACCTGTTTTCATCACTATGTATTATGCACTTCTTTCGGTTAATTTTTTCTATATCACTCCTGCCAAACGTTAAAATCCAAATTTGCAGCTCATAATACTTCAAAAGTAACACATCTATTGAGGCGAAACCGTAGAATTTTTCCTCTGATCGACGATCTAGCCCTGAGTTCCATGACACATCTGTTGTCATTCTCCCAATATAAACATTGTCATCTTCAACTTCCATCATATAACTCGCGAGAAAATTGGTTTCTGATTCGACTTGGCTGTCATTAGGATGAGTAAAGCTTGAAGACACTTTTCCATTTGAAATTTAAAGGAAAAGTACCTTAGAATCGGCAAAAAATTTGATTAAATAGAGAATAATACATGGGTGCGCGGAAATACCAGATTTAGTTCGCTGCGCTCACTCGTGAGATATCATGTTGAACACGAGAAATAAATCTGGTATTTCCAGGCATCCATGTATTTTTCTGTTTATTATATAAACAATATTTTCATGCATACTATCATGACACAAACAAATAAAATCGAAACAAATTTATTGTAAAATTTGTACAGTAATGAAAAAATTGTACGTGAATTAACGTTATTATCAAACAAAGGCAATATGACTTTAAAACAAAATGCCATTTTATAACAATATTGGACCAGTATTTACAGTTAAAACGATATTCAACAAACGTTTCGAGTTCACTTTTCCTGGTTGTCATCTTGGCTGCTATCACTTTCAAGAGGTAACAATCGCCGTAGTTTCTTAGCTTTCGGACTCGTGCTTATCATTGTGTTTGACGCTGAAGATGAAGCGTTGGATATGTGGATGTTAAATGTGCCCCCTGTTATGGAATTGCCCTGAAAAAGCGACAAGGATGGATTGATAGCATCTTGCTTCAAATTGAAAGAAATGGTCTCCGGCGAAGTCGAAGCGAGCGACGTTCGTTCGCGTTGGTTACGCACATTCGGCACCGAAGACAAGATCGATGAAATATCTTGTTGCTGTTGTTCTCTCAATGAGCTATAATTGTTGACTGACTGTAAATTCTTGTGCCCGGTTATTTGTACGATTTGGGTTGGAGGAATATCCTGGTCTTGTAGTTTTTGAACTAATGTTTTCCGAGTGCTGTGATTTGTTATTCGCTTGTCCGTTCCAATTCCTGCCAGTTGAGCACAATCTTTCATAAGGGAATTTAATTTGTTTACACCCATTGGTTGAGGTTTAAACCATTTTAATCCTGGCAGATCTGCCTTACTGGCATTCGTGTGGTTTATGCCGAGATAAAATGGTGCACTATGGTCCATACACGACTCCGGCCGTTTAGCCTTGTAAAGTTTATACAAGAATACGGGATTTCGTTCGGAACCAGCTGTGAGGTTTTCGTACATACGCGGTTTGACAGATCTTCTATTCATGGGATTTTCACCGGTTCGGGTCTTCGTTTGCCTCTCAGTGAACTCAAGATATTCTTTGCCTTCGTGTCTTTTTTTAGAACAACATCTCCCCATTGTAAATCACGTTGTTCTTTCCCACCTCGTAATCCAAAATGTAAACAGTTGTTGTACCAAAGTGTATTTATAAGAGCTTGAGGACTGTTGCAACCAAAAGCACCGCTGCTGTAAAGTATTTCTATCTCTTCTTGGGTCAAAGAAGCGGCTTTGAAAGGTTTGTTTCCTTTTCCATCGCGCTTGAGTTGCTTTTGTTTCGACTTCAGTGTTTCTCTTGTTCGGGCAAAGCTATGACCCGTAACTACCGACTCGCAATATCGATGTTTTTTCAGATAACGTTCGACTTAAGACACAACACCTCGAAGGGTAGTCGGCTCGTATTCTTCCCCGTTTTTTTTCCTCACGGCTAGCAGAAATTTACTTAAATATGTATCAAGTTCTGACGGCGACAGTTCTTCCATTCTCGGTGGTCCATTGACATGCGAAACAGCTTCAGTTGCGATATAAGAATGGATTAAATTGACGTCTAGTTCGGTTTTTCTTTTCGTATTTTGATTTTCCTCTGCTTCATTGTACTCGTCAATGTCTTTTTCATTAATTTCGTTGAATCGTTTGCTCATGGTTCAGGTTTTCAAATGTAAAACTTTACACAACAATGTAAAAATGAAAAAGGGCCCATGAAAATTTCTAATATAATTATTCATCAGTTATAAAAAGCGTTGTGATTGGTTAGTTAAATTTATTACATGACTTCTCATTGGCGGAAAAATCGTATCAGCACACGTAAAAATATCGTACTTTTACGTGTGCTGATACGATAATTTTATCGCGCGTGAAATACGACTTTTCCAAGTGGCCAAAATTTCTAGATAACACCACAGTTTATATAATAAAACATATTTCAACACTCTCTGTAGCATAGAATACTAGTTTGTTATCAATGCGAGTTCCCGATTTGACGCAATCTCGTTCCCTGAGCCTGCGATCCCTTGTGAAGGAAACAGAGGCTCTGGTATAATCCGTGATCGACATACAAAAAACTGTATTTCGCCCGTACTGCGCATGGGTAGGAAATAAGCCACAAAAGCATTTTTCTAAAGTTTTTTGGAGCAGTATTTGTTTGTAATGTCAGTCGAAAATATTATTTTATTTCATTCTGTGTTGGACGAAGCGTTAGAGCGGCCGAGTAAGAAGAATCTCAAATTGAAGGAGTGTCAATACGAAGCGGTAAAGGCTGTTGTTGTCGACCGGAAAGATACGATTTGTATATTGCCTATTGGTCATGGAGTGTCACTTATATACCAGCTTCTTCCCCTTCCCTAATGCGGCTTATTGAATCTGTTTATTTGCAACGCATGCGCAGTACGGGCGACATACAGTTTTTTGTATGTCAATCACGGATTATCCCAGAGCCTTCGTTTCCTTTCCAAGGGATCGCAGGCTCGGGGAACGAGATTGGATTTGACGTCACAGGCGCATACTCGCCCCAGTATTTTTATACCCACGGTATTTTGAAAAATCGCCAACTTCTGGCCGCGAAAAGTTCATGAAGATCAAATTTTCAACTTATAAAATATATTGCAAATCTTCTTAAAATCACCTAAACTATTGAAATATGCAAATTCCCTGACTACCGGATAGGCACTTTAAAATATGTAATTGTAATTTTAAATATGTAATTGCAACTTCCGAAGCAACTTGCTCGGAGCAATTACTGCATGAACATTACAATATTGACAGCAATGTTGCAATATTGCGGGGAACAGAACATTCGATTTGACTGTAAGTCAAGCTCAGTGCATTCCACAACTTCTACGCCTTCTTCCGCACCAGTGTATATCAACTTAATATAAATGTTCATTACTGAACTGTTATATAATTTATTAGTAGAATCATACTAGTATACTATTGCAAATGCTGTAATTTGATTGGTTACTCTACTCACTATCTATTCCTCGATAGATAGCGAGTAGCGAAACAATCATATTCCTATAGAGATTTCTTTTAAAAAATGGCTTAAAAATCAAATTTTTTGTTGAACATTCTATGTTTGACCTCTGATTCCACTAAAACAATTAGATTACTCGCTCTCAATTTCTATGCGGTGATAGTTGATTCGGGCTTTGCCCTTACCAACCATCACCGCGTAGAAATCTCGAGCTCGTAATCTAATTGTTAAATAGTTCAACAAGAATGGCATAAAACAAATAAACGGTAAGACATATGTCATATACCACCTTAAAAGAGAATCAAAGGGACATATGTGTGTGAAAAAAAATCTTGCAATGGAATGTGATAGAAAAATCCCACATGTTTAACTGGCACGAAAAAAAACATGCACAAAAAAAATTACCCGCCCTCCCCTCAAAAATTTAATGGTCCGTCCCTAGGAATGAAACTTGTCGCGCGGCAATGGTACATTTCTCAAGTTTTGCACGAAGGTTATGCGAACGCGGTCTTTCTAGAACCATTTTCAGCCTATCCTAATGCTCATTAATTTAAATTCACGACCAAATACAATCACATCATCGAGATAACACAAGCAAATTACGTAGGAAAGGCCACTTAACACAAGGCCCATGTGATGGCTCTTTGAAATGTAGTTGGCGCGTTAATAAGCCGAAGGGCATGCGGTTAAATTCAAACAAGCCGCTGGCGTAGAAGGGTTACCCTAGCAAACGGGTCAGAAAAAAGCGAGCGTTTACATGAGATAGGGTAACCCTACTGCTAGGGCTATGTTGCTCGATAAGGTAACCCTATCTTAGCGTGGTCGCTCAGCCATTCATTTAAAAAATGATATTAACGTGCGAAGTCCTTGTGGTATGCTGTGTGATACTATGTCTGGCTAATTTTGCTGTTTCATTTCAGTGTTGTGACCATCTTTGTTTGTTTGACATTTACTGAAGACGAATAACTTGACCCGCTTGATAGGGTAACCCTACCTGACGCGTTTACATGGCTTATGTAAACAAAAAGATAGCCCTACTGCTAGGGTAACCCTATCTATTTGATAGGGTAACCATACAGCTAGGGTACCCTAGCGCACATGTAAACGCTTCCTATAAAACATATTGTAGTAGGGTAACTCGTTTGCTAGGGTAACCCTTCTGCTAGGGTCACCCTACCTCCATATAAACAGGCCCTAATGAAAGACTTCATGAATTGTCCTGGATGCAGCTTGCAACATGAAGCAAACACCGCTAATTATGGTTAATTTCCTTATTTACACACTTTTATTCGTTACACTTTTTTTTCTCATGATTTTTCTTTGCCGCCCGCCAACTACAAGAAAAAATAAAGGCCTGATCGCAGGTTAGGTCAGTAGTTTGGCCTATTACAGGCCAAATAACTCGATTTTGGCTTCTTTTTTTCTTGCTTGGCCTCAAAAAAAAAGTTTGGCTTTTTGGCTACTTTTTGGCCTCTTTCTATTTCAAAGTAATGCTTGGAAAATGTTTCGATCTTAGTTTGATTTTATATGTTTAATCGTCATAATAATGTAGGTATACTAGTTGTGATATTAAAGGTATTTAGTATTTATGAGGACTTTTAGTATATGTGGATTATTCAGTATTCATGGAATAAATTAGTTGTACTACGCAGTACACTAGACATCGCACTGGTTGTAAAAGAAAAGCTGAACAATGTCAATACCCAAAACTATTAGTAATGAGTTTGCGATAAATTTCGGCTTTTTAGCATTTATTTGGCCGCGTTAGAAAAATTGTGGTTTGGCCTCTTTTGGTAGATTTTGGCCTCTTTTTGCATAGCTATTTGGTTCCAAGCATGCGCAGGACCTACCAATCCTGGTTGGTATTGTCTTTGTCTTTACACTCAGCTGATAGCGAAGGTGGGCGCACGGTGTCTAGCAAAGATAAAAGTGATATTGAAAGTTCGCCAACTCCCGAAAAGAGATGACACAGCGAAAAAGAGCAAATCGTCGAGTTAGATGGGGAGTACGGTTACTATAAGAAGGATTCGTTTCATTCCCTAAGTAATTTCGTATTAAAATGCGAAAGTGTGGTTGAAGAAAACGGTGAGATCACTGGATACATGTTACAGGCGAAACCGAAAAACAACAGGGACGAGAATGTTGAAAACTGGTATTTGCTTATTTTCATACAATTTGTAGTGTTCAATGAGTTTTAATTTGCTATTAAATGAAACCGATGTCCATTTTCTAATATGAAATTTGTAAAATGACGTACTGAGGCTGTAACTGTATGTTGTCATGCAGGTTGTGCAATATGCAGTTATAAAATGCTAAAACCTAAAAAAACTTACTTACTCGATTCACAGTTTTCGGTGTGATTTTCATGTTTTCAAATTCACGCTTTAGTCATGAATAAGCATGGAGGCTAATTGGGGTTGTTGTCAGCATGGCATGCTCTAAGGTTTTGAAATTTTGCTATTTATAAATGTAGAATTCCGCATTTTAAAACCTTAATATGACAATTCATGATGACTGAAGTGCGGAACAACAGTATTTTTCAAGTCCCTCCGCCTACCAGTGTTTAAAGCGGTGACTAGCAATCACTTTAATTGTGACTTGTGAAAAACTTTAATCAGGGTAAGAGCCTTAAGAGGGTTTCACGTAATTAATATCTGTATATATCTCCAGAATAAATAAATGTACACTGATAATATATCAAAATAGCTTAAGATCTTTGCAAAAAATCCCCTCGAGTATCGGACCTTGTTTACACCTGCCTAAATTGACCATTTTTTAAATAAACGAGCTTTGTGGACAAATACTTGAAACCTTAACTTGTTATTTTCACACCCCGCAGACGCAGCAAATTAACAGGGTAGACAAACATGAACTTTGCAACAGACAAAACTGGCTCTCGCAAGCGGTTGTGAAAACAGTCATTTCGCATTTACAACAATAGTAATATCAAAAAAGCAAACAAGAATACGGAGGTTTCCTGTAAGGGAGTGTCTCGTGATATTGTATAGGCTGGGAAAAACATAAGCGGGTGAGTTGTCTCATCCATTGTTTGATGCATTTAACACGATCAAAATTTAACTTATAAAAAAACAGTTGTGATTTGGATTTCAACCTCAGTATGCATAGAATATTATTACGTTTATAGCTTAGGCTAGTATGCAAATATTTGTTTCGATCTTGCCATTTTAATTTTGAACACTCAGGTTGGACAGTGTTTTTTTCACACGACGTGACATGAGCGAGCAGTACACAATTACCAGCAAGCTTGTCTCCAGTCGTCTTTGGATTTCACCAAACAAAGACTTTCTCCCTGGATTGTTGAAAAAAATGTGCGATGAATATGATAAGAATGAATATGGCAAAAAGTTCATTCCAGTGAAGGTAATGTTAAATTCAAAATTAATTTCTAAAATTAGCTGGTAAAAAATTGTCCAGGCTCTTTAAATAAAAGAGTACCCGCTGTGCTGATCACATATGATATTTTAGTTGACTTAAGTGACTTGCCTCTGTTATTAAAGATAGGGTAACTTATACATACGCAAGAATAAGAATGGTATACGACTTGTCGTATTGTGTAGGTGGACCTTTAAGATTTCAAGTTAAACTATAAAATTAACCTGGCTAGATTTAATTAAGTTAACCGGCTTTTGGGCAAACGGCCCCTGGTTAATTTTTTATAAGCCGAGAAAAGATGAGGTAGTGGAAGTCAAATCTAAACACCTCATTAATAACGCATGCGACAAGATATCGAGTATTCAATATTAATAAAATATTATAATGATATTATAATAATAATATAATGTGTGTTCGTGGTGCATACATATTCCATTTTAGATTTTTGGGCTCCAGCCAGATTCTGAACCACCTGTTTGGGTATTCAGCAAAGCTACGCAATTAAAGCTAGAAAACAATGAAGTGGTAAAATTAAGTGAGGATGATTCACCTTATACTATTGTGGGAGAAAATTGTTCATCCTATTCATACAAAGGTATTAAATATTTGCTCCTAAATATTCTGCTAAGGCTTTTACTGTAATCATCCCAGATGGATAGTAGCATTACTATCGTTATTGTTACCTTATACATTTTAAGGTGTTCTGGATAGAGGAGAAAGTCTGAAGCAAATGGTGCACCAGCTAGAAAAATTCTTCGAAGATGACATACATGCTGCACTGCTTGTGCTTGGTGGGGTGGCTATGTTCTTTCACTTTGAACTATTGCACAACTCATTAGGGGGAGTTCCTCCCACCCTTGCCATTGGTGACCCAGTATCTGGAAAATCAAAAGCTGTAGAAGCTGCTATGGCCATCTTTGACGAGCAAGATTCTATTGGATGTAAGTTATACACTATATAATTATGAACTCTCTATGATGAAAATGCAGGAAGTAATTTTTACTGAAATATTCTGCTACCCAATGTTAATTTAGAATTTCAGACTGGTACAATATGTACCTATGTATGCGTTCTTGTCTGTGTTCAACAGTGGATGCTTGTGCCTAGTGGCATCAACTACCTTCCTTGAAATTTTATAAGGGTGAAAGTCAGACATGAGGTGTGCAGGAAGGTGGTACCAGGCTAAAATTTTGAAATTACCTCTAAAAAGTGATTTGTTGTATATCTATGATAAAATGCTTGGATTGAATAGACTTCAAAACTCCATGAGCCTTTGTGTGTTTTGTGATTTTATGCAATAATATGGCATCCGGTTTACTGCAACTCTCCAAAATCTTAGATGGGACCCCTGACAGCACGGTACTGATTGACAGACCATTCTAAAAAACGTTTTACAGCTCTTGTTCAACACTTTATTATATAAAATGGTCATTGGAATTCATATTAATATTTTTTAAATGTTTATACATTTGATTTAGCCGGAACAGAAGCAAAACTCCTAGATAGTTTAGTAAATAGAACTATCCCTATGTGGTGGGATGACTTAGACAACCTCAGTGTTCTGGAAAAATTAACTGTTCTCCTTTATAATAAGGCATGTATGTTATTGACATTTGTAAAGTGTATATTAAATATTACGTAAGACTAAGTGAACAGCCTTAAACAGCCACCCATGCAAATCACAATATCTGCATTTATATACTTCACATAATCAAGCAAAGTTGATTAAAGGCTTCAAAAAATTAAAATGAGGCACAGAGGATTTCCAAAGGTTTGGTCACATAGTTAGATGCCAAATGCATTTAACCTTAATTTTATTTTACATACTTTTGAATGCAGTTCACTAGTCATGAATATTATTTCGACTCTATACCTAACCATCACTACCAAGAGTGCGCTCTACGCAGTCTTTACTCGTCTAGCACTAGACGATTTTACTCATCAGTGGAAATTGGAAAAGCTGTGTAGCTAAATGGCCTGCATGCGCATGAATTTCCATATTTAAACGGCGTGATTGGTTATTGTTTACGCGCTATAAGTACACGCTTACAACCAATCAGGAATCCATGTCCAAAAAAATGTCCAGAAAAAAAGTCCATTTTCAATATTTAATCTTCCAACTCTACTGTAGGCTTTCACCAGGACGTTACCAATCCCATTTGAAAAAAAGACTTCCAGACTTTCTATTAAAGAAAGAATCAATAGTCATTCGACACTGGAATCCTTACTTGTTGAAGTTCCAAAGAGCATATCGGTCATCATAAAACTGCATGGGGACTTCAAGAACATGATGACAGACGTGCTCTTTTGACAAAATCCAAGATTTCATGACAACAAGCAAGCTCGACGTACGATCGGAACTCAATTTGGCAGCTTTGTTATATGCAACAGGAAAGGTGTGTATGTATGGATGTATTCATCAGAAAGCAGCAAATCACTCACTACCTAAACGATACAACTGAACAGATTCTATGTTTCGAATCACTGTAATTCCCGACGAAGGGCCTTTGCTCGAAACTATGTGGTGTCGTTTAGACAGTGAGTGGAATATTTTATAATAAGTTTAGCAGACATTGTGGTGTATTATGCGATCTAAAATGATAAATTTGCTGAGCTAAAATCTATTTTAGCAGTTGACATAAGCATGTACATTGTTAGTTGATGTTCTTGGGCCAAAAACATATTTATGCCTGCGAACATTAACTCTATTGTTATCACCAACACTGGCCACATATTGATGAATATATTCAGTCGGCATAGGTATCTGCCTCCATGTATGTTATCCATGTCTTTATATTAAATATTCAACATAGTAACAATATGCTGGATTAATTTTCTTTTTTTTTCACAGATACTGGAACATATAGATTTAAAGGACGATTTTTGGGACGGTCTGTTAACATTTGTTACAGTGAAAATGCTCCCCAAATACAAGGGCCTGTTAAATGGCAATATAACGGAGGAAGGGTTACAAAACACTCTGCCCCTTGAAGAACAGTTTACTCTAGCATTAGGGCAACTGTTCGAAGCTGTGAAAAACAAACCCGAAGAGGTATTTTAATATATATATAAATATAAAACACTGCATTTCAGAGGTCCGTTTTTTATGAAATATTTCGTCATACATACACATGCAATTTTGCAGTTAGCTATTATATATATTCAAGTGATTGGCTGATCCAAAATTTTTTAAAAGTTATTTAACAGTTATTCTGCGAACTCGAGTCGTATATGCGCTGATCGCTGACGAGGTACTGAGCCGCATCGATATCAATCAGACGAGAGGGTGCGAAATAACTGTTTTATTATATACCACACTAGTTTTCTGCACTAAAGGATATATATCATGCAGCTAAGATCCTGGTAGTAAAGAACCAACCAAGGACGGTTGTATCAAAGGCACTTAGCTTAAATGGTGGATAAGTGAAATTTTAAAATCACTTTTACACCTAGTACGGAACCGAAATTATGAGTTTAATAGAATGAATATTTAGTTTTATATATAATTGTTTTTCTCAGACCAAATAAATTCTGCTGGTTGTTTCTACAACATGCAAACTTGTTTTATATTTTTTACTTATCCACCGTTTAGGCTAAACGCCTTTGATACAATCGGCCCCAGATTGTAGAATACCTCATATCCGACAGTCAGTCTCATTGCGAAAACGAGGCTAAAAATGGGATTAACGCCAAGATATATATATTGGCAATTGACATATGTTGCTTATATATGTATATTCTTGCAGGCAAAATTGTTTTTCAAGGCAAGCGTAGTAACCAAAGGATGCAACTGTGGCGAGGCAATAGTTCTTTCGTTACAAAAGGCTCTTCCTTTTGCAAATATTACGGTCACGACACCAGCGAAGCTTCGAAACTACATCGAATCCAATAAAGTTGGGTGCGTGGGGAAGACTATGCGAACGGGAAGATCAAGTAGGACATGTGTGCACACAGCTGTTCCTAAGAAGTTGCTCCTAATGGTACTACCTGTATTAGGTACAACAAAATGCTAGGAACTTATTTTAAAACTATTCCGAGTGAATTCTTAAATTCTCAATGCACGCGTACACTTTATACCAAACATGCATGCTTATGATTGTGGGAACATATCAGTTCATGGAAATGTCGAATCTGTTTTAACGTTAATGGGTACTGAACTTTCATCGCAGATGTTCCATCACAGAAGAAAATACTAGTATCGAGCATATAAACAAGTGCAAGTTTGCGGCTATCGCCGGCTAATATAATGGTTTTTATTCCATGGTTAAGACGTCGGCCCTTGACAGTTGAGGAAATCTTTGCCTTGTATTTTAACCTATATTTCAAGCGGTTAAAACTGTAGCGTGCTCAAACAGGCTAAAAAACCGTAGATAGCGTTGTTAGCTTTTAAAGTTTCAATGTACGACAAACAGCAACAAACTTTTGCTAATCGAATTGCAATTTTAAAATATGTTTAGATGATAAAGGGGAACCAGGAGATAAAGTTGAGCTCAAAGATTCTTCTATTCCAGATCCACTTGAAGGTAATAATTATATATACTTGGTGTTGTGCTCAAACTACTGAACAAGGATGTGCAAAAGCTTTAACATTATGTTTACTATCTTCATAATATATAATATTTCAATGTTTTATTTAATCTATGTTTCAGAAAACCCCGAAGTGTCTTATCTGGAAGAGGAAACCAATGTCATTTCGCCCAAAGGTTAATAAGAAAATTTTCTCTGAATTAAATCATTGAAAAATTTGTACCTTTTAGTTATTCTGTTCAATTTTGTACACTTATGATACTTACTGTTTACATTTGTTTAAGAAACTGGTGATGCTAATGTTGAATCAACTATCAAACTGATGGAAGGTATGCACTATTCAGTCCAGTTTGAATAATTCACTATGTCTATAATTTCTTTCTAGCTATATATATTACCCAATAAATTTGTCTGACAATTCCAGACAGTCCTCGACAAAACTTTTTAAGCGGTTTGTTGTGGGATAATTCATTTAATTAATTTCGGTATATCATAATTTCTAGACGAAACAGATTTGGGCTTAGATCTGCTGGAAAAAACCAATTTGATTTCGCCCAAAGGTTAATAAGAAAATTTTCTCAATAGATGAAATAATTCTAAAAGTTGTACCGACATCCTGTATCTTTTAGTTATTCTATTTACTTTTCTATGTTCATGATACATATTGCTTAAATTTGTTTTAGAGACTGGTGATACTAATGACGTCAAATCATCTGTCAAACCGATGGAAGGTATACACTCTTCCAATATTGACATGCATATAGCCTGCGTAGCAGCCGATCAATTTTTAGAGGGCGAAGGGAAAGACCATCTGCCAGGTTTCCTTATGTTTTTTAATACCGCCCCTTTTTTGAAATTATTGAGACAGCCAATCAGAAGAGAGATTATAAATACCTTACTGAACAGCATAAAATTAAATTGACATCTGGTGTAGTGTAAACAAGTGAATCACACTTAATGCTGAATATAAATTTTATTTTATGCTATATTAGCGCACCTGAAACTCTAAAGAAAGCTTTGACGAAATTGATAGACGGCCAAAAGCTCAAAAGACGGCCCACGATGAAAATTTGGTATCGGCAATAAGCGATTTAGCGTAGCCGTAGCGACGTTCTCTCGTGTGAAAAGCTTCCATTGTACTTGTACACTAGTATACTACAAACACAAATTGGTATAAATATTGTCTTGTTAATTTCCAGTATTCCTTTCTTGTATCAATTTATAGTTCTTTTCAAAATGTGCAATTAATAGTATTGCATTGAATAGAATTAATGAAGCTATTATACCTTGCATTACTTGTGTATTTTCATGTATGTCAGCATTCAAAATAAATACGAACATATACTTGACGGCATACATGCAGTACTTGTAAAACAAAGTCAATGGCGGAACTTCAAATTATCAGAAAAATATACGTATATTTCTCAATCGCAACTAATCCAGGCTTGAAAACGTGAGAAGAGTAATGAATAACCAGATTTACAATTACAACTGATTTTCGACTGATGACTTCCGGTGACAGCTAATTTGCTTTTTAGCCAATCACAAATTTCCAGTCCACCAGTGGACTGGCAATTCAAAAACATAAGGAAACCAGGCAGACGGTCTTTCCCTTCACCCTCTAAAAATTGACCGGCTGCTACGCAGGCTAACATGCTATCGCAGCGCGCGAGGCTTGCCTTTAGGCAAATAAATAAATCATGAGGAATATATCAACATATTTTTCATATACATTGATGAATTATTACTTTATGAGTTTTAATTCAAGCATGAATGTAAACTTATTTTATTTCAATGTAGCAGTTCGCTACTGATAACATTTTATCAACTAGCCGCACTTATATTCATTTGCGTAACAAGAAATATATGTTAATTAGGAGAATGTGCGGACTCGGTCCCCACAAAAAAGGAGGACATTCTGACGGACGAATTGTCAAAATTCTTTCATCCAAAACATTTGAAAAGATTACCTCGACCGAAGAAGTAGTAATATTTCATGGTGACAGATATCATATATTCATGCAGCGATAGTTGTAAAAATATATTCATGCAGCGATAGTTGTGTTTCTTTTTTTTAAGTTTATATTTATACTTGTAGTTTAATTTACTAATAGTTCAAATTATATAGCAACAAACAGTAATATAGCAACCCGGCATGAGCATCTGAACAGTTATTGGAACAGATTTTCACACCAGGTGGTCAGGCTATTAGCTATACTGTCAATCGGAACGAATGTCGCGAGTGCGATGTATTATAAACACATTTAATAAAGTGTTTTCAAGGCAAAATTTGAAATTAGTGAAACAAATATGAAGTTAAAAACATGTCCAAGCTGTAATAACCTATTGGTCGGTTGTTCAAAGATGGTTTAGCTTAATTTAACCCTGTACGGTTTACTAAGTTCAAAGCCAGTGTTCCACGAACCTATTTATAAACTTTAGCAACAATTCCATAATTGGCATGCTCTATGTACAAGGTGTACTAGTAATAGTTACTTATGTTCTATAACATTTAGACAAAAACTAATTAATTAGATTTTGTAGCTTTTCGAATAGAAAATACTTGCCTAATTGCCTTATCAATATCCAACAATGCTCGACAAGTTAAAGGCAACATGATAGTGCAAGTTTTGAAAAGTGATAATATCATGTCGTAGAAATTTTTAACGTCCAAAATGTATGCATGTCCAACATTTGATTCTAGAAATAGCACAATTGCACAAATAATGACATATTCCAGCAGATTAACTTTTCTTAATTTTATATCCTCCATCATCCCGTCTAGGAATTCTTTGTTGCTGGAACATGTTTTTGTCTTTTGTAATTTGTGTTTTTTTCTTTTCCTACCATTTCTTTTCTCTGTCTCCCTTGGCGAACCACCGTACTTTCTTCCCCCGCACTCTCCATGGCAATTACAAATGTCCGAGCACTGCAAATCTGCTTCGACACATTTGCATCTTTTCCCACTTTTATAAGAACGAGGAGGCATTCCCGCACGATCTTTTTTTGAATTGACACCACACCGGCATCCTCCCATCTTGATTTTGGAACCTATAACAAATTTATTTATTTATTTCATATTTCCACTTTTTAAGGGGATATTTGCTGGTACAAAAAATCGTCGTTAACCTTAAATAATGTAACAGTAACTTCATTGAGGACTTAAAGAGGCCTTGAGCAAAAGGCGACTCGAAGTACCTGCATTGTCATGCAGGTATAGTACGATAGATGGAACCCTGGTCTAACTAATCAATTAAAAGTCACAATATTGTATGAAATAATATTAACACCAAACTATTTTAATACTTACATGTGTTCTGGTCTTTTTGAATTTCACTGGATTCCTTCATTACATTTTCCTGAAACGAGTTTTCCGCCTTGGCAACCAGTGTATTATAATGCCCAGCACCTTGTTGAGTATAGGACAGCCAAATAACTCCTAGGTTGTTAGAATTTCTTGGTGCCACAGAAACAATAGGCATATTGTGAACAGTGGTTAGTATGAAAATGGGCAGGTTAAGAACATTTTGCCATTCCCATAGGTAAAGCGTCGCCGAGTGCACCTGCGAATTCTCCACTTCTCCTAAATCTTTCAATTTCACGTTCTAAATCAATGTCTTGGAAGAATGCTCGGTAATCATTTTGATTGACCATCCATTCATTCACCACCAATTCACGTAATATACGCGAAAGTTCGTCCAAGGCAACGTCCGATGTTATTCTCAAAGCATTAAGAAAAAGCCGCTGTTCCATAGAACATTCATTAGAAGACAATATCTGTTCCAACTGAAATGCAACAGAAGTAAGCAATTCCCATCACCATTCGTCTGAACAATGTCGAACCCAAACGAATTAGCAACGTCACTCAAACGAGTTTGTTCATTTTCCAACGATTGATCATTGTTTAAAACATCCAAGTGCATAAAATCCTTTGCGTTTTAAAATAAAAAAGGCATCTTCAAAAGATTATTTAATTTTGATGACCACTTACTCTTTACCAGCAACATCATCTTAAAAATGGCTAAAGCATGTTGTAAAATCTTAGCACAGCTATGAGTGTTTAATTGTGAGGGATCTGATTGTGTACCAGGTGCGTACAATTTAATGACATCTTCTTGCCCCAGTGCAACTGTTGAAGCATCTGAAGCAGATTGGATGGAACTAGCAGTTAATTGATCCAAATTCAATTGTGTCGTCAAAACGTCTGGCAACGACTCCAAATCACCTCGGCACTTGGCCCTTATTCCGAAACAACCACTTCGAATTAATTGTGGCGCAACTTTGCCATCGCAAACGTCCTTGAGATTTTTAGAGTTGATAGGAGTCTGCTGTATCGTCATCTCTTTGCTGGTTGTCGGAAAAAATACCTAGTAAATTTTGACGAACAGCAACTTTCTCATGTCTTTATGAAGGCGTTCGTTCAAAGATGTGGAACATTGCGGTGGAATATTGCTGAGACACCCTTCATCATATGTTCCCGAATCTTGCTTATTTCCTTCAGGCGTTCATTGTTAAGTATTTTGTCCCCATTGTATTTTCGATCTGTCCATTTCTTGAGAAAATTTTCTAAGTTTTCAATCAAAATCTTTTCGTCTGGCGTGTCTATTTCTCTTTTGTCTCCTGTGTCTTTAGGATGACGGAAAATTCTTCCGTAATCCTGAGACAGTTCTCGATGATATGAATCTTTTTTTTTCAATGTCTTACAAAATCTCTGAACGGCATGAAACAAGTCCTGTTTTACATTTGTTGCTGGAAAAATAGCTTTCAAAAGTTGGTTCCATTTGCAGCAATTATCAATACAAATAATATTCACCCCATCAGGTTGTAACCCATTTTTGAGCTCCACAAATAACTCTTTCACTTCTTCGAATCCTTCTGAGGCCGTGAACTGCCAGCTGATGATTTCTCCTTTTTCATTGAGAACACAAAATACAGAATTATATTGGTTTATCCACTTTCCGTCTTCGGACCTTGCATAGCCGATGTTACATACGCTTTTGAAAGTATGGTCACACGTAATCCAATTTGCTTTAAGTGATCTCATTGCATTTTTATAAAGTTCTTCATTTTGAAAGAAACGTTTCAGGAATACATCTTTCAATAAGACTACGCTTGGGTTAGGAAAACGTTGTGTGGAAAATGAAGGGAAAAACGAATCTAATTGTTCATTAACCACACCTTGTGACATAGACAGGGCCAAATCCCTCCAAAAAGATGCAGCCAAACGGTCATATGTGCTTTTGTATTGCCTCAAAATTGTGCTTTCAATCTGTTCAAAACTAAGTCCATTGTCAGCGAGTTCTTCAACAAGGTTGATTAAAGGTAATGTAAACCCATTTTTGTGAGTCAGGAAAAACGGTATTGCAGTCCTAGCATTGAGAATTTTCAAAACGTGTGGATGACAGGCTGCAATTTCATGGCTGCGACAACATTTGTAAACCGCACTGACCAGAAGTACTACAGTATTCGTATCGAAAATAATTCGTGGGTTCAAACGTGTCAGGCATCCATCATATACCATTCGCCAGAGCGTAGCAAATTATTTGATAGAGCACCGTCTTCATGACACAAAGGGCAGCACAACTTGTTTTCAATAAACAGGGAATGATATTGTGACAAAGGATCCCAAAGCAAATATGGATATGTTATGTACATCTCCCAATTTATTTCATTGTATTTGGGGCTAAGAAACTGTCCATGGGTTGTAATGGTAACTGGTATATGTGCTGGTTGCTATTCGTGTCTGTCGGCGTCGGCGTCATGTAAACTCTGTTCGTACTTAGTGGTTGCATCTTCTAACGTTTTCTTCATGGCACTGTTTAAATCTATCGATATTGAGACCGAGATCCATCTACAATCAAACAACATGTTTCAAAAACCTAACTTGTTTGCAAAGAAACACATATGTATTAACAAAGGCACAGAGTAACTTTCTAAGCGATGCGATTTAGTCGGAGTTACATGCAATTCACGAAAATTGATAAAAGTTCACAAATTTTTGCCGAGGGTGTGATGACAATATATTCCTGACAATGACCCATATAAGTGATAAAACCTGACCAAATTTACACGGAATGCATGTTTTATTGAACTTTGACCTCCTGAGGGATGTGATTTTGCCCATTGCAAAAACATGGCTCTATAGTGTTTCTTTTAAAATAATGAATATTGAAACGAATCAGTTGGGAAGGTATTGTTTCCTTTCTGTTAAAATTAACATTACATTGATGAACTTAAACATTAATAACATTTATGAGTAACATTTACATACATGAGAAAGAACACGAGATTAATCCTCAATACATTCATATCAAAAAATGATATTCAAAAAATTTATCACCGTACACGATTAAACGGCGTGCAAGAATGTATAATCCTTCGCTGATGAAGTAATGACGTTAGTAATTCACTAAACAGAACGTTTGCCCTTCGAAATATCGTCTATTATAAGAATATTTCTTTTCTCGACAAAATGATCAAATCCCCCTGTTTGAATAGTACCTTAAATGAATTAGCTGCATACCTTTCAGTGCATAGCTTGTATAGTGTGTATATCCTGTATAGCGTGTATAGCTTGTATACCGTGTATATAGTGTGTATGGCGTGTATAGTATGTATATAGTGTGTATGGCGTGTACAGTCTATATATAGTGTGTATAGCGTGTATAGTCTGTATATAGTGTGTATAGCGTGTATAGTGTGAATAATGTGTATGACCTGCATAGCGTGTTGTATAGTGCGTATAGTGTGTATTGTATAGTGTGTGTGGCCTGTATAGCGTGTATAGTGTGTATTGTATTGTATAGTGTGTATGGCCTGTATAGCGCGTATAGTGTGTATATAGTGTGTACTATGTGTACAGCGTGTATAGTCTGTTACAGTGTGTACGCGTGTACAGTGTGTTTTGTGTGTAAGGGTGTATAGGGTGTATAGCGTGTATGGCCTGTATAGCGTGTATAGTGTGTATGGCCTGTATAGCGTGCACGTGTATAGTGTGTATGACCTGTATGACGTGTATGGCCTGTATAGTGTGAATAGTCTGTATATGGTGTGTATAGCGTGTATAGTGGGTATAGCTTGTATGGTGTGTATAGTGTGTATAGTGTATATGGCCTGTATAGTGTGTATAGCCTGTATAGTGTGTATGGCGTGTATAGCCTGTATAATGTGTATGACCTGTATAGTGTGTATGGCCTGTATAGCGTGCACGTGTATAGTGTGTATGACCTGTATGGCATGTATGGCCTGTATAGTCTGTATATGGTGTGTGTGAGAGCGATTTTAGTTAAGACAGGGGATTTGTTGACATTTTTTGCGTAGTTGCGTGGTTGCCAAGGGTACGTATCCCTGGATTTCCGGGGAGACTGGGGCAGGCAAGATGGCGACGAAAAACGTACAAAGAACGTTTTGCATGTTTTTAGAAAAGTTATAGTTTTATATGGTTTTGTTTGAATAAATATTTGGAACCAGCGCACATGTAGTTCGAATCTACATTTTGGTCCTTCGAGCCGGATCTGCAAACGAAATAAAGGATATTTGGGCATAGCTTTGACGGAATTTCTATCGTACGTGTTAACGAAGTGAGGGATATTTGGGCATATCTTTGACGAAATTTATATCGGACTCATAAACGAAATAAAGGATAGTTGGGGCATATTGTTGACGGAATTGTATCGGATTGTTTAACGACATAGAGGATATTTGGGTATATCTTAGACGGAATTATATTGGATTTGTAAACAAGAATATAGACAGTTATATTTTATGACTTTATCGAAAACAATTTGATATTCGAACTCGTCGCTAAAGGCGCATTTTTCGACAAGCAAGGATATTGGCTCTACATTACATTGGGAAAATTCGTATGTACATTTAGTATTTTTTTGCCACACAAGGAAGTTTATTGCGATACAAATATGGGCGACAAAGAGGATGAAATTACAACGGAAGTACAAAACACGAAAGACAACCAAGTGGACTTGAAACTTGTTATTTCGGATATAAAAAAAGGAAAAAGAAAAGCGAAGTCATTACTTACACGTTTGTTTACGCAGCTGGTTGGGTTACTTGCAATACCAGAAGAAATTGAACACAATCGAAGTCAACTTTATGAGTTACTACAGCGAATCGACGAACAGCAACAAGTTGTATTGGATATTATGGATGAACTTGAGGCAGCGTTTCGAAAAATGGATGATAATGTCAATGCAACAAAGACAACAGACGAAGCAGAAAAAATAGAGCAACAGGTAGAAGGTGAAATTGTTGTAGCTAGGCAGCTTTTAGCATCACTTGCAAAGAAACAGGCATTTGGGAACAGTATCCATAGTGGATTAGTATCAGTCGAACCAGGAGGTACAAAAAAAAAACAAGCAGCTCATAAGGTTCTAGAAAAGGACGGGGAGAATAGCGAACAGGTTAGTCCATCCAATAACGAATTACATGAAATCATCTCTGGAAATGCTCCTGAGGATGACAGCAGCAGTCCATTGAACAGTGAAACCGGAAATATAGTAGAAAGTAGTGTAGTACTGGGAAATCTAGGTGGTGATTCTATCCAACCAGATTTAGGCACCCCGCTGGATTCAGGAAACCCTTCATCAGATTCATCTAATACCCCACCAGATTTGCATGCAAACTTGCCGAGCGTAAATTCTTTGGACTTACATCCCACATCCATTTCCCCTTTGGCAGCTGGGAACCCTCCATCAAATTCGCATGTAAATTCACTGAATTATCCCACCATCCCTACCGTATCGAATTCATATACCACCACAACAGGATTTCATGCCACCCCATTGGATAGAACCATTTCCCGGGATGGAACGCATCACTTAGAAAGAATCCAAATCCCTGTGTTTGCTGGTGACAAAATGAAATACCAGCAGTGGGATGCAGCCTTTACAAGTTGCGTAGACCAAGCCCCATTAACGCCACAATTCAAGATGCTCCGGTTGGAATCATGTTTGAGGGGAGAAGCGGCTGAAACCATCAAAGGTTTGGGTTATTCCAAGGAAGCTTATGATGCTGCAAGGGCTCGCTTAGCGCGAAAATACGGCGGAAGTCGGCGACAGATTCAAAGCCATTTAGAGAAACTAAAAAAGCTTAAACCATTACAAGAAGGAAGTGCCAAAGATCTTGAGGCATTTGCAGACGTTTTGGAACACGCCGTTATATGTTTGAAAGAGAACGGTCATCAAACGGACCTAGAAGCTGGGACATTGTATACGATCATTCTAGAAAAAATACCAGAGCGACTGCTGTCACAATATTATCGCTGGCTACAAGATCACCAACGACCCGAATCCATGGAAACTCTCAACGACTGGATTGCTCAGGAAGCAGAATATCAAGTCCAAGCGGCTGAAATCAAACACGGATTTCCGAGAGTTCGTCAAGATAAGTTCAACGGACATGACGCAAGAGGAGGACGGTCATACTACCTGTCAAAAGGAGTCACATGAGATCACGTGATATACCAAACCTTCGGTGCGTGAACCTTTCCGCAGTCTTTAGAGTAAACAATTTTGCTCTGTTTCTTTATTTAAATTAATCGACCTTTGTCCAAAAATTAAGTACTGACATTATTGAGACACTAAAATTAGTGAAAATTCAGTACGAAAACTAACAGCACGAGAGGAATCTCTCGCTTGAGCAACTTGCTAAAGAAATATGGGCGCCATAGAAAAGGTCGCTACTGATAGCGAAGGCGATGAAGCTGGTCTTCTTGATAATTCTGGTGATGAACAGCCGCCTAATACGTCCCGCGATGGGACATTGGAAGCCATTCATGCAATGGAAACTAAAATGGTAGATACACTGCGAAATTTTGCAGAAACTTTGACGACTTCAATTGGTAGATTGGCGCCTAAACGGCGCTCACGTTCTTCATCAGAAGACGCAGACAGTTCGGATACTGACCGCACACCTGCCCAAAGGCAGGGTGAACCAACTAAGAAAAAACATAGGGATGACCCCACGGTTGAAATTGATAAGGAGGTCAGTTAATTGTTGTCTATGTCTAATAAAAAACAATCTGCAAAGGATGTGGCTGGAAGTCCAACGGCTAGTACTTCCGCAGGCGACGCCATTTTGGCAGGCATTGCTAACGATTTCGATCTTGTCGATCAATGTGGGGAAGACATCCCTGAACAGCTTGCTTCCCTAGTTGACAAACTGTTACAGACAAAAATGAATGAGGAAAAGTTAATGGAGAAGCAGAATAACTATCTTCGCCCCAAAAACTGTGAGAAAATGATTCCAACGAGAGTGAACGCCGCAATATGGGCGCGTTTACAGAGTGATAGTCGTTCTCGGAACATTAAAATGCAGCGAGTGCAGTGCTTATTGTTAAAAGCTGTAGTTGCTCAAACACGAGTGACTGCAAGCCTTCTAAAACTGAAGGAAACCACATCAGGGGCCATGAGCCCTCAAAGTGACACTGCTATTGTTCAGGCTATCGACGCCATTGCATTTGCTGTTCAGGCAAATCACGAACTCAATCAACGCAGACGAGAACTTATTCGCCCAGATTTAAATGAGCAATACCGCCAATTGTGTGCGGAACATGTTCCCTGCACCACAGAATTATTTGGGGATGATTTGCCGAAAACGCCCCAGGATATATCGACTACTAACCGGGTCGGCCAAAAATTGGCAGGGAGAGAACAGCGCCATTACGGTAGCCAGTCATACAGTTACAAAGGACAGTCAACTCGAGATTATCGATTTCCAAATGCAAAAAACGAGAGAAGGAAGCTTCGCCCCCAGAACTTCCAAAGAAAGCGAAGAGGGGGAAAACGGCAGCAGACACAATGACAACCACCAGTACTAATGCAATTAAGGTGAGTAAAAAAACTTGTGCTATAAATTTATCGACTATTAAGACTTCAGTTGAATGTTGTGATATTGCGGGTCCGATAGCCAACTATGTTGAGTCTTGGCATCAGATCACGAATGACGGTTGGCTGCTACATACAATACAGGGGGTCAACATTGAATTTGACAAAACCCCAGTACAAAGCGTTGTACCGAAACAGTTTAGTATGAGTGACATTGAGCACAATGCCTAACTATCTAAATACAACGATTATTCTCTAAAAGAGTAATCAGGCCTTCTTGTCACGAACCAGGAGAGTTCATTTCAACTATATTTGTAAGGCTAAAAAAAGGATGGGAGTTATAGATTGATTTTGAATCTTAAACAGTTGAACAATTTTGTGACATACCACCATTTTAAAATGGAATCGGTGCAAACAGCACTGCATTTGATGAAGAAAAATTGGTTTATGGCATCTATAGACCTTCGTGATGCTTACTATTCTATCCCAATATCACAGCAACATCAGAAGTATTTGAAATTTAATTGGCAAGGCCAGCTTTATCAATTTACTTGTTTACCCAATGGACTGGCATGTGCACCAAGGATTTTTACTAAAATACTCAAACCTGTTTATGCAACATTGAGGCAGCAGGGTCATATGATATTTGGCTATATTGATGACTCCTATCTGCAAGGAGCAAATTATACTGAGTGTGAACAAAATGTTAATGAGTCATCAGCCTTGTTTGAACAATTAGGTTTTATTCTACATGATGAAAAATCAGCCACAATACCAGCTCAACAATTAGTGTTGCTAGGCTTTGTACTTAATTCTGTGAGTATGACTGTCTCACTAACATCAGAAAGGTCCAGGAAACTGAAAGTAGCCTGTGAACACTTACACATACAATGAAACCAAGCCAACTATTCATGAGGTGGCTCATGTAGTAGGACTAATGGTTGCTAGTTTTTTAGCAGTGCCCTATGCTCAGTTGTACTATCGATCACTTGAGATTGACAAATGTGATGCCCTCAGGAACAATCAGGGTAACTTTGATGCAAAGATGACACTTTCATACCAATCAAAACAAGACTTGCTTTGGTGGGCAGCATCAATTGAGGGAAGCCAAAAATCTATCTCCCAGGGAAACCCTGATATAACAATATATTCGGATGCCTCACTGGCTGGTTGGGGTGCCCACCATAATAACCAAACCACGGGTGGTAGATGGAATACAACTGAGTCAGAATTCCACATAAATCAACTTGAATTGTTGGCTGCAACCTTTGCTTTAAAATCATTTTGTGCAGACTTAAACAATGTGCATGTAGGCTTAAAGCTTGACAATGTTACAGCCATTACCTATATCAATAATATGGGTGGAAGTCACTCCAAGCCTTGCAATGACTTAGCAATGCAGCTTTGGTTATGGTGCATTGAGAGGAACATCTGGGTAACTGCATCACATGTACCGGGGGTAGACAATATAATAGCTGATAAGGCATCACGAGAATTTAATGATGCAACCGAGTGGGCTCCCTACCCTGAAATCTTTAAACAGATTTCCCAAACATTTTTTCAACCAGAGGTTGACTTGTTTGCTTCCAGACTCAACCACAAAGTAGACAAATATTTTTGTGGAAGTCTGACCCCCAAGCTTTTGCATTTGATGCACTGACTCTAAATTGGTCATGCATAAAATTTTATGCTTTCCCTCCTTTTAGCCTAATTGGCCGAATACTACACAAAATGGAGGAAGAATTAGCAGAAGGGATTCTTGTGATTCCTGGTTGGACAACTCAAGCCTGGTTTCCTCAAGTAATGAGAATGCTTGTTGCAAACCCCAGATTACTAACGAAAAGGGAAGGGGTTGTGTTCCTGCCATCCAATCCAGAGAAAAAAACATCCACTACAGGGGAGAATGAACCTGATGGCTTGCCATTTATCCGGAAATCCTTCCAGAACCAAGGAATTTCTAAACGGTCAAGTGACATTCTCATTAGCGCCTGGCGAGATGGGACTCAGAAGCAGAACAAAGTTTACCTCAAACAATGGAGAAACTTTTGTAGTAAATGGAAAATTGATCCATTTACTCCACCTCTAGGCAAAGCCTTGGATTTTCTGACTGAGCTATTTGATGAAGGGAAGCAGTACAGTGCCATAAACAGCAAGGTCAGCTCTATCAACGATTATTAGCCTACCTGCCATGATTCCTTTTGGTAAACATCCAATGGTTAGTCGTTTCTTGAAAGGGGTATTCCAACTTAGACCAGCTCTACCACGATATGTTGCTACGTGGGATGTAGGAGTAGTGTTACAATATTTAAGGAAGTTGCCAAATCTAACTGACATTTCTCTTAAGCAACTTGCCCACAAACTAACTATGATGCTTGTTCTATTGTCGGGACAAAGAACCCAAACATTAACATTGTTGGACATAAAAAACATTACTGTCACAAGTTCATGTTGTATTTTTTACATTAATGGATGCTTAAAACATACTAGACCAGGAACTCATCAAGCTCCACTTGAGATACCAGCATATCCACAGGATACCAACATTTGCATAAAAGCAGTGCTTAGCAAATACTTGGAAATGACTAAGGACAAGCGTGGTCGAGAAACACAATTGTTAATAAGCTTCCAAAAACCATTTAAACCTGTTACTGTCGACACTTTAAGCAGATGGATTAAAACCATTATGTCTCAGGCTGGAATTGGCATTGATCGATTCAAGCCTTACAGTGGACGTGCAGCATCAACATCTGCTGCCAAGGCAGCTAATGCACCTATTCACACCATTATGGCTGCAGCAGGTTGGTCAAGGGAGTCGACTTTTGCCAAGTTTTATAATAAAGCAGTTACACAATCTGGACAATTTGGACAGTCCATTTTAGATACAAAATTGTAACTAAGTTAACAGTATATTGGATACTGATATTAAATTGTTATTGTTTGTTATAATCTTGAAGACTGCTAATTTTCTCACTCAAACACTGGTCTTTGAAGTCTCATGTGACTCCTTGTGACAGGTGTGACAAGGAGGTAGAATTATTACATTAAACGAGACTTACCTGTAAGTTGAAGTTTGATGGTGATTCTATCGACTTGTCACACCGGAACAAGGGGTCACACCCTTCCCTTACGAATTCACTTCTGTGAGGCCCACCCAACTTGTATTTAGTGTTTGTGTGACTGTTAAAGACTGAAGGTTTGGTATACCACGTGATCTCATGTGACCCCTTGTTCCGGTGTGACAAGTCGATAGAATCACCATCAAACTTCAACTTACAGGTAAGTCTCGTTTAATGTAATAATATTGTACTATATTCATATTACATGACGTTTTACTATATTAGTGACCGAAACATAACTGTAATGATACATTATAATGGGGGGCCACTTAAAGTATCTACCGAAAAAACATCACCAATATGAAATGGTATGATATAATATGAAGTTTGTTACCGGTTTGCGGTAACTCTTTTGGAGTGAACGGTAAACCCTGCACCTATAATTGGCAAAAAGCTGACTGGGACTTTCTTTAAACTTGGGCGTAATTTGCCATATCCTCAATTTAAGGTGGTACACCACAAGTGAATAACATTGTTTTAAAATAAGATATTTCATTGTTTTATTTACATAGAACTACTTCTGTCATAAAATAATAAGCAATGACATAGTTTCTACAGTCACTGTTGCCATGGTTACAAATAATTACCCCTAATGGTGACAAAATGGTGTCATGCCAAAAAAGGTTGCAAAAGAGCAAAACATGATAAATATCTAAAAGTGGTATAAATAGATACTACAATGTCACATCTATGCTCTGAACCTGGATCTTTGCAAAATATTGAGTTTTAGTTTTTTGAAAGAGATTAATATCGCAAAGATTTTTCTGCCATTTTCAACAGAAAAATGGCAATTATGTCAAAAGTATATCTCCAATAAAAAAAATCCTGGTTCATAGCATAAATAGTTATCTTAGAAAGCTTCTCCAAAAATTTCAAATCAATTGGTTAAATACATTTTGAGATATCATTTTTGGCGCACTGCTTATTACATTAAAATTTGAAATCGAGTAAATATGTTCTAAAGTTTTACACATTAGGCATTTAATAAGAAAGTACCCTGTAGCTTCAATTTTTCAATTTGAACGCTTTGCAATACTTCATCTAAAGCCTTTTGAATTAGAGCGAAAGATACTATGACCATAAAGAATTTCGGGTAATTATGAAAAATTTTAGCGTGACCCATGGGCCTCTGCCGAAAACAAGAAATTATATAAAGTCCACAAGTATTGTACAATACAAATATTTCCAAACACTAGAGCGCTACTTCAACACCTCTAACTTACGGATATGAAGCCAGTTTTCGTATAATTTCAAATGCTTGTGGACAGATTTAACATCAGCCTCTCAGCACTACCGAGTCGTGTATAAGTTTGTAAAATATTCAACGACTTACGTAGTGTTTATATCACACACTTCTTCGTGCAAAAGAGATTGGGATCCTCAGACTTTATGATGTTCTAACCCAATATCGCGGACGCTTGCCTCTAGCTGATATCCGCCATGAGTCACAACAAAATACTTTTAATAAACAAAATTCTCTAGATCACAATCTTTCACTAAACCTCGTGTGTGTGTATTCGAAAAATCGTAGGTTCAACATGACAAGTACTCCATGTGAGCCTTATTAAACAAAGTTATAAATAATTAACTAATAAACCCGTCCCAGTCTTCGACACACTACCCCCATGAAGCTATTTTAAAACTACATGTCAATGAGAAGACTGTCACCATCAACTTGTTTTTAAACAACTCAAATTTTTTAAAGTTTCATAGTTCAAACGACTATTAATCCGAGTCTTGTTCATTAGCAATTGCAACCTCTATCTTCATTTTTGCGTCTTTACTTGCTTGACGTTTGGGTTGAAATTCCAGGGCTTCAACATTCAAGCTTCTCTTCTCCGACCGTTCGCATTTCAGCTCCAGTGGATACAAATGCTGCAGTGTTCTTTGCAGTACTCCCTTTTCCGTTTGGACCCTTGCTCCTATAACCACTCCATCACGGCCACGAATCAGTTCAACAACTTTACCAAGTTTCCACCGGTTACGATTCTTTTCCTCGCTCTTTATTATGACAATTTCATCCACTGCCGGTGCTCGGACTCCTCTCACTCCCTGCAACCGATGTCGTTCTCGTAGGCTCTTTATGTATTCTTTACTCCACCGTGCCCACATTGCATCCTTTACTTTAGATAAGTGTCTCCCTCGTCGTCGCAGGTTTGGCTCTTCGAGGTGATGGGATTCCAATTTGGGTAGATAGTTTGGCTGAAGAAACAGCAATGAGTTAGGTGTCAGCAATGGAAGTTCAACATCTTCTTCAACGTAGTCCAATGGTCGGTTGTTAATTGCAACTTCTACGTCAGTGACAATTTCAGCCAATTCGCTAAAAGACAACATTCCATTTCCAATTGCTTTGTAGAATGCTCCCTTGAATATACCCACTAATCTCTCATATTGCCCGCCCCACCATAGTGCTCGCGACAAGTTGAACTTCCATTCAATTTTATTCTTAGCAAGCTAATCGTGCAGCTTCTCGTCATTCATCACCTTCTTCATCCATGACGCCGCTTCTTTGAAGGTACTTCCGTTATTCTGTGATATATTAGTCTAGGTCGACCTCGTCTCAATACGAATTTCTTAAGACAACTGAGGAACTCTTCCATCTCTAACGTGTGTAACAGTTCGAGGTAAACACTGCGCGTTAGGCTACAAGCAAACAAACAAAGATAACTTTTCCCCTCTGTTTTTCCCTTGATGATAAACTTGATCGGTCCAGCGAAGTCGACTCCCACCACTTTGTAAGGTCGTTCTCCCCGGGTTCTGCTTACCAGCAACTGACCAGGCGGTGGTGCAGCGTATGAACTGACTTGAAATCGCTTACATCCTTAACAGCGTTTTCGAACTTCTTTAACCAATTTCCGTAGTCTCGGGACCCAGAACGTTTCGCGCACTCTCGCCATAGTAAGAACCACTCTCCCGTGTAGCGTGTAAAGATGGGTGAAGGGTGCTCCATCAGGTAAGTAAATTGGGTACTGGCCCCGATGGCTGCTCTACCACAGCATAGACAGCAGCACAAACACCCTTGCATCTTGCATCTCCAAATGCATGTAAACTAATGGTCGTTGCTTTCTCATGATATGGCAACAACGATCTTTGTACTGTTTCTCCAGATGGCAACGACCCCTCCCAAACCTTCCAGCGATCAGCCATTTCTCCTTCAATCTGGGTGTCCCATGACCACTTTGCATCACACACCTCCCGGTAGATCATCTTTCCTGCCACAGTGATTGGCAAAACCAGTCCGAGGGGGTCATATATTTTTGCTAATTTGCTTAGGATACTTTGCTTCGTTGTTGAAAGAGACTCTTGTTGGAAAGTGACGGTTAACGTGTCCGATAACTTATCCCATGCTAAGCCTAAAAATTCAAATCACCACTCTTAACGTTTAGTTGCAGCTTCGCACAGGTTTAACTTTCGGCTTTCTCATCCCCAACAGCATCACCATCTCCTTCGAGCTCTTTCTTACTTGCATTCTACTTGTGCAACTTGAATGTCGCATCGCTGAGAACGTCCGTCATTTTCCTTTTCTTCTCTTGCGCTTCAGCTACAGTGGTACCACCAGACAACAGATCATCTACGTACAGATTCTTCCTTAGCTCAGCTACGATCTCGGGTTCTCGTTTCTGCCACAGTTCTAAATGTTGATCAATCACTCCACCAAGAAGGAAAGGCAAACAAGTAAGACCAAAGAGAGCACGTGTAAATCTGTAAATTTGGATTAACTCATCACCAGGATGCTTCCAATGAAATTTGAGGGCATCGCGCTCGCAGATCTTTACACGAACTTGTATGAATGCTTTCTCTATATCGCCGCACACTGATACCGGGTAGGATCTTTGCCGTACGAGGACACTCCAAAGTTTATTTTGAAGAGGGGGGCCAGTATTTAAACAATCGTTGAGCGATGGACTGTTCGATTGCGCTCTAACTGAAGCATCATACACAACTCTAAGCTTGGTAGACTCAGCATTTGCCCTTTCAACACCTTTATGAGGTAAATAAAACTCCTTGCCTTGAGGTATCTTCGGTGCTGGTTCAATGATGCCTTCGTTGAATTGGCTCTGCAGGCTTTGGTCATAAGCTTTAAATTTATCTGTTCGTTCAAGCTTCCGCACTAAGCTTTCCAGACAATGCAAGCTTTCTAGATGATGCAAGCTTCCCTTTTCGATGTTGGGCAATGGAGGGTGGTTTGCTCTCCATGGCAATCCTGATTCATACCATCCATGTTCATCAAGTTTCTGTTGTTCCTTGAATTCTGTGTACACGTCACCTTGATCATTCTCAGACGTGTCCTTCAGTCCCAAGACATCCAGTCGCCATAACTGCTCGTAGTCGGTCTGGGAAGTTTGGGTGAGCAACATTCGGTTATGGTCAAATTCTGCTCCAGGTGACATCATGAACCATCCTAATTTCGTCAGTTCCGCAATCTTCAATTCCCACATTCCATTCACCAATTTGTGCAAGTTCTTCCTTTGCTACAATCTTTGCCATCTCTTCTTCCCTTCCATATTGATCAGCTTCGTCCACAATAGTTTTCAGAGTTTTTAGGTGACGTTCAATCGCATCAGGTTGTTCCGATTTGAGTACATCGTCTGTACGATCTATGGTTAGTTGCAGCTGAACCAGCTTTGCTTTTAGTTTAGTGTCACTTGCCGTCATGATTGTATTCTCCAAAGTTAAACAAAGGTTCGCTAGAAGGATTAACTCAAATTCCACTTTACTAATCGTCAATAAAATTGTATAGCGTGTATTTTCCCCAGAAATAGCTTTTCCACAATAGTATTGTACAGTGATGTAATAATCTCGTATGTAGTGCGTGGACGTCTCGCAACAACTCGTGTACAATATATCACCTGTTTAAATGAGTAAAATCACAGTTTTAAACTCAACAAAGTTCATACAAAATCAGCTTTGAAACTAGTATATAACCTTTAAAGGGTCTCCTACTGTCCCAGTAAACCTTCGCGTAGAATGCACGCACCAAACTGTCGTTGAAATATTTCCCGATTCTCGTATTTAGTTCGCCACTAAAGTCCGTCGAATTTTCTTGCAGAGGTGCCAGGTATCATGGACGCTTGCCTCTAGCTGATATCCGCCATAAGTCAAAAAAATACCAAAAATAATACTTTTAATAAACAAAATTCTCTAGATCACAATCTTTCACTAAACCTGGTGTGTGTATTCGAAAAATCGCAGGCTCAACGTGACAAGTACTCCATGTGAGCCTAATTAAACAAAGTTATAAATAATTGACTAATAAACCCGTCCCAGTCTTCGACACCAACTGATTCTGGTTAAATCTAGGCAGTAAACACGTTACAAGCTTCATGCTTCGAAAAGCTTGTTTTGCTAACCGCCATTTTGTCTCTAGTACCAGAAACAGAAACTAGTTACAAGGAATACACAACGCGGTCAGCTCAAAATTATTTCTAAAAGCCTTTAAAAACATATTAAAAGTTTCCTTTTCGATGCAAAACATTCATAGCATTATTTTTTAGTTGATGAATGCATTATAATAGACAAAAAAAAATTTTGACCAAATTTCTAAATTTCTTGTAGAATAGCCCCTTAAAGAGTCTATTGTATTGTTCCATGCACTTATTGAAAAGGTACACCATAGTTTATGTCGGGTTGGCCCGATCTATGTAATCACCATTAATAACTTAAAAATTCATTCAACCCTACGATGGCAAATAGATTTCTTTATGCGATTTTTTTTTTGTGAACTCTAATTAAAGTTCAGTTGAACATTATTGTATTAAGCTAATTTGCCAATAATATTTAGAAATCAACAATGATGTAAAAAGAAAATGTATGCTGTACTTACATTGCCACACCGTCTGTACGACGCACATTTAATATATATCCATTATATTTCTTGCAAACACAGGACTCAAATTTCACAAAGCAATCTATTACGAAATAGAAATTTGCGATACACTGGTATCGTTGTTTCCCCGCCTTGAAGTGCAGAGCACGAGAACCAAACTGATCTTCCCGGACCGAGATACTTTTAATAGGCAATTCTGGTGCCTGAGGTGCGTCCATGGTTCATATCACTGTAAGAAAGATCACATATACAAATGTATGTGAGGAGAATATTTGCAAAAAAAGTGTATATATGCATAGATGGATATAGTATCGTGAATTAACGTACCACAAACAAAGAAACTTGGTCTTTTGAGGTTGAGGTCCACTCCTTGATACCCGCTAGAGGAAATTACAAGCTCTTTTATTCATTAGTGTAGCAATTAATAGTATCACATACCTGTCAACGGTGTTGACAATCAGCCAATCACCAAGTGTTTTTACAGAAGGATCAAATTTTAAGATTATGCATTACATGAAAAAATGTTGAAATTATCAATTTTATGCTTTTTATTAAAAGCAAAAGAGATATATTGGTAAAAGTATTAACATTGCTAAATATTTGCCCCCTCGAAAGTTGCAATCCATTGATTTGGCGTGAAAACCAAAGCCAAAGCAGAGGGGGCGCTAATGCAATTTTCTTACAATGAAACCAGCAGAAACACATTGTCTGTCGGCGGAAATTCTGTAGTTTAAATGCCAGTTGTTTTTTTGCCACTTCGAATTTCGCAAAAAGTCTCGTCCGTGCTTTCGCCATTTGGTTAAGTCCAATAAAGTTGTTAAAAATTTTAAAAAAAATTAAAAATCCAATAAGAGATTCTCTATAAATCTAAAATATAGATTCTCTAGTCTTCCTCGGCTCCCCATCCCAAATGGCAAGGCACGGAGGCATGGCAGAACGGCAACAGATATCATAGATACTGCAAAAATGCGTGTGTTGTATTGTCAAGGCAGGAAGGCACGGCAGAACGGCCATAGATACTGCTAAAATGCGTGTCTTGTATTGGCAAGGCACGGAGGGACGGCAGAACGGCAACAGATATCATAGATACTGCTAAAATGCGTGTGTTGTATTGTCAGGGCACGAAGGCACGGCAGAACGGCCGCACATATCATAAGTACTGCTAAAATGTGTGTCTTGTATTGGCAAGGCACGAAGGCACGGCCACGCGTATCATAGGTACTGCTAAAATGCGTCTGTTGTATTGTCAAGGCATGGCGGCACGGCAGGACGGCCATAGATATCATAGATATTGCTAAAATGCGTGTCTTTTATTGGCAAGGCACGAAGGCACGGCAGAACGGCCATAGGCATAGATGTCATAGATATTGCTAAATGCGTGTCTTGTATTGGCAAGACAGGAATAAAATATTAAATTACCCAATCAACTTATAGTAAGCCGATAGGCCTACGTCCAAGTAAGAATTAATGTTTTCTGTTAACTGAATACTCAATGGAGCACGTAAGCACGCGTTCCTTTAAATTTTTTTGAGAACCTATGGTGTATTTTAGGCATGGTATATTGCCCTCATGGTTTTATTGACAGCAGTGGTCAAACAAATGGTGCATGGAGGATGGAGGTGGCATCTGACAACAATTTCCTAGATTTATCTAGTTATAGCTCGAAAACCTAGTCAAGAAAGGCAAAAAGTGTCTGAAATAGTTTCAGAGATTACTTCAATTCCTCTCAGGGAGAAGTTCCATGGCAGTGGGATACAGTGGACAGTGTAATAGTTCCGACAAACAACCAATTACCATTGAGGATCTTTTGCATTAGAGGCAGGGCAAGGACAGTGCTAATCCTCTTAATGATTAATTCAAGTCAAATAATATAATAATAATTCACTTTTTTAGAAATCATAAAGATTTTTTAAAAAAACATTTTAAAATACGAAACAGACCAATGTTGAGATAAATTATGTAAATACACAATGTAAATAGATTAATATGCTAAAATAGATAACACAAGGGTCAAGAAGTCCCCAAACAAAAAAGCACCATGTATGCTTGCACATAAACAGTCAAACCTTCAGTCAAACTCAGTCTTCAATGTCCTGTTCAAACTCTATATTGAATAAGACTTTTGTTGTATTTGTATTCTAACCAACTGGTTTTTTCGGGTATCCAAATGGTCAAGTATGGGAATCAGGCTTTTTCAAAATGACTCATTTTCAGATCTTCCAGTGCTTTCATCTTTTCCCTGTTTCTTCAGGTGATTGATTATTTGTTGATCAAGCACAGTACTTATATCCTCTCTTTCTCTTGCACGAAACTTTCTTTTTGTTGGTATTAGTGCTGGAACTTCTTTACCTAACTGTGCTGATGTGGAGGAAACTGGTGAATGCCTAGAGGAACACGAGGGTTCATCATCCACTACATCAGCATCTACATCAGCATCTACTGAGGGTGACTGAGTTGCATTGTTAGGAATAAGTGTGAAGTTGCTTTTACTTTGTTTGCTGGTCACAGTATCCCTTAAAAAACTCAGTTGGTTGAAATAAGCACATTCTGGTAAACATTTGTATCCAGCACCTGAACACGTAGCAAGGTCTCTACTCTTGTTACACTTTCGGTAGGTATCTCGAATGTTTTTCCACTTTTTACGACAAATGCTCTCTACAGCAAATAAAATACTCTCTTTGCAATTCATGTACAGATATAAATTGTCATTTCATAAAATAAACTTTACTTACCATCAACTTTCAGTTGGGATGCAACATTATTCCATTCTATGTTCTTTTTGTTTGTCTCTTTGTACGCTCTCAGTTTTGTATTCCAAAGTATTGGGAAGCTTCATATGACTTCTATTAAATGACAACTATCTATATTTCCATCACGGCCTAATAGATCTTCTTCAGAGTTTAGATCTTGACTTAAATTAGATAAACTCTCCTGACTATCATTTAGTAAACCATCCGCCATGTTGAAAACGCAAAACAGCATGCTGAAATGTCATTGGTTGATTTTCGCACCGCCGTTGAAATTTTCCCAGAAGTTGAAAATTTTCAACCACCAGAGTGGCAGGACAAATTTCACCAGCGACGAAAAATAATGACGTTACTGGCGAAAATTTTCGCCAGCGGCGGCGAAATACAGGAGTGGAAAACGGCCTTAATTAGATTCAAAGACATTTGCACAGTTGATATAGAGGAACTCTCTGAAAATGATAGTTTATGGAAATATTTCAATGATGCCAGATTTACTGAATTTCCAAATAGTGTCCGTGGCAATTGTCCAATGCTGACAAGTATAATTGAAATTATTTCAATTGGTGATTGGACTAAATACAATACAGGAAAAAATCATCTTTGTACAAGTTCAAGAGTGCAATTCAAATGGTGCTAGCACTAGACGATATGAAGAGTGAAAGGACATCATTGAATTTTTCAACTTTATTTGGACTACTTCTGATTTCTTGTGGAGCTGGAAAGTCCTTGCTATGTGCATTGGAGCCATTTGGGCTCTGCAGGAGCTATTATTTCTAGTTTTAATTGGAATGTTTAATTAACAGAGTGGATTAATTTTGACAAAAATGATAGCGATGTGAATTTTATTTTATTACAACGACATTTCAATGCTTCTTGCATCATTTTCAAGTTACTAGTGAGAAATATTCGTATTATTACATAACTTGAAAATCATGCAAGAAGCATCGAAACGTCGTTGTAATAAAATAAAATTCATATCGCTATCATTTTTGTCAAAATTAATTTTGACTGATGTTTTTCTTAATAAAGTAATTTAAAAGATTGCCTTTTTGATAGCCCTTATAGAAAAAGCTTTATTACTTCTTGTATACGAAGATTGTATAGAGTTCTTGTATAGATTCTCTAGTCTTCCTCGGCTGCCCATCTTGTTTGTCGGAAGTAGCGGGTGGTTAGGTTTCCATGGTAACTCAGTCTCATACCACCCCTTTGGGTTTCTCCCTAATTGCTCTCAAGATTCCGTATACACCGAACTCTGGTTGTTCTCCGAGCTGTCGGCCAAACCAAGGACGTCTAAACGACAAAGTTGATCAAAATCGACTTGAGACGTTTGGGTCAGCATCATCTTCTTCCAGTCAAACTCTACACGAGGACTCAGGATTGTCCATCCGAACTTTGTCCTCTCGGCAACTGGTTCCTCGTCCCGTCCAATAAGAGGTTTTATAGGGATCTTTATTCGCACGCGTAATCGCTACTTCCGAGGATGACGTAGATAGGTAATTGACTCTTAGTATCAGTACCAATCATTTGCACGGGATTTAGGTGTTGATAACGCTTTATCAGGTCGCCATATTGTGGATTATTGACCAACAAAAGTCCCCCCCCTGTCAATCTTACTTAAACGTGTGCTTGTTTCATTGCTGCCATCACTCTAGGAAAGTTTTACATAGTAAAATTTGATGTTGGTGGTGCGTGACATCATCAATATGTCAATTTGTCGACACATAACTTCACTGGGCTTTATTTTTGGAGTACTTATCAGATTAGCAGACGTATAGAAGCTCCCGACGCCAGAGTCTATCAATGCCCGACAAATGATCCCATTTACTTTAATTACCACCACAGGAAATATGCCCTCGCCACTTGTACCATCTGTTATCAGCTTTTTATCTCCAGAAGAATGTTTATCATTCTGGTTCTCGTTCTTTTGATCACAAATTGAAGTGTGATGCGGAGGTGACAGTTGCCGCAGGCAGATTTACTGGTGCATTCTGTGGCGCAATATTGTTTTGTTGCACAGTTAAAACACAGGCCTTTCCTTGCTAAAATGTGCTTTCTCTCGTTAGTGTCCATAACCTTTTCGCACTGAACAGCTTTGTGGCTCAAATCCCCATTGTAAACCCAACCTCGTGGCCTGGAACTGTCGTTTTGGGCACTGAAAAGCTTTTTGCGTTTGAATTCCTCCCAATTCCTGGGGGAATTTGTAACAGGGTTTCTTCTTACCCACTGGTTTAAGGCTTCGGTCAATTGCACACAGTCCCAAGTCTGCCATTCAGGGTCACTACACACTAAATCACCCCGTATTTCCGAGAGTTTGTCTAATGTCATCGAAACATTACCCTTGACGTTATTAAGCTTCCCCATCGTCTCGGGTGCTTGAACTGAGTGGGCAAAATTCCTTTATTTTATGAGGATCTGCCCCTGAAATGTCTGGTAAATCCAAAATTTCTTTAACGAAACACTTCTCAATCAATCTCAGATTCTTCCCCATATTTAGTTTTTAAGATAGTTTTGGCTCGGTTATAACCCTCGAGGGTGACTGGTAGTGACTCGACAGAACACTTTTACATTCGGTTCAAGCAACTCCAGAAGATAAATGAATTTTGTTATTGTCGCTATAGAACTCTTGTCAATTGCCTCTGTGAATTGCCCCCAGAATTTTGGCCATTCAGTAAACGAACCCCAAAGTCGAGAAATGGCTAATTTCGGTAACTTAGCTGTCTTTGTCGAAAACAAACTAAGCTCCTTCGCGTCCGTGTTAGTAAGGGATGTGGCGAACAATTCACCCTGCATTTTCAATCGATTCTCATGCAAAGATCTCTCGCGCCTTAACTCCTCGTGCGTTTCAAACTTTTCAGCCTTCTCGGTATCTGCGAGAAATTTTTGTAGGTTTTCTATTGCCACATCAGCGGCATCAAGTTTTAAGTCTAAGCTTGAATTCCATTCCTGACTTGCTGAAATCTATTCCTTTTTATCAATTTTAAAGGCTTCGGCTTTCTGTCTGTACTCATTTACCTCGTTAGCTGTTTTTTGTAACGCCTGGAGATGTCGCTTAATTGTTCACCTCTTACCTGCGCTCAGCAGTGTTTTCGATTTTCCCACAGCCAGATCCAACTTCGTCAGCTTCGTTTCGAGGTGTGGCTACTAATAAAGATTGAACATTAAATTTAAAATATGCATGCATATCAATTAGATTGAACTTAAAATTGTTGGGTTGAACATAGAATGAGAGATCGTTTGAACGTTGGAATTGGGATTAGTTGTTGAACCTGGAGATTTTAGACGATACAGTCGGTATGTGTAATGTTTATGTTATGTATTTGTCTTATATATCTATTCTATTTGTAAACTAGTAATGTAAACTATGTTGTAATGTTTATTTGTTTATTAGAAAACCTCGTATTACAAACGTGAGTTTGGCTGTGTTGTATAATTGCGTAAAATCGGAGGATGTCCGATACAGTTTTCGACTAATCGAATTGAGCAACGAATTGTCTAGAATTTGAAGTGAAATTCGCAGTTTGAAAAACGTTAGAAATCGATTTGAAAGCTGCCAACGTGGCACTGAATAAATCATGTCGAACTTGTCAAGTGAGTCTTGAGAAGTCGAAGAAGAAGTAGATAGCAAATTCCCTGCAGAATATTTGAGGTTTGGAAATGCACTATTACGAGATACCATGTCAATGCCGAGCAAAACGCTTTACGGCGAAACCGAAGGATACTATGAAGAGAAGAAACATCAACTTTCAAAAAGCCTTTCGAGACATATTGAGCTATTAACCAGAATTTATGATGAGATTCAAGATTTGATTTTGCATAAAAAGGGAAACGTGGGCGACATTTCATCCAAGTACAACAGTTTTAGGCTGTTTGCCGTGACCCGATGTCGTTCACTTTCATTAAGCATGTCGTGGAACTGAGGAAACTTTACAGAACATAACTTTTTCAAACACTAGGAGTTCAAATCTGAAAAGTTGCCGCTCCTCTGACCCGCAGTTTTTTCATAAAATCCATTTTAATTCCACTCTTTCGACGCGCTTCAAATAATCTCCCGCCATTTTGAATTCCTTAATATTCCGTTTGCAATCGCTCAGAATGGTGTTTATTCCGTCCCAGATCCCTCAAATCACGGTAAATTGTCATTCTAACCAATGGAATTGCTAAAATCATTAATTTTGTAAACAAATGGCTCCTTACAAAGCTGCTAGTCATGTTTGTGTGTGTGAAGTCCATTTCCACGGCAGATGGAGAAATTAGAAGGGATATTAGCAAAAATTTTTGAGGCATAATAAAGCAGTGCTTACATACGTCTTTATCATAAACAGAACTCGCAGAAGTGTACAATTCAGACAAGTTTACTATAATACAAGTAACCTTTAATGAGAGAGCTAAAGGCATCCTTGCCAATACTGGATGAAAACGTTTGTAATGGGAATGCAACGGACAAATTGATTCTATTTCCAGTTCTGAAAAAGGTAATAGGTTAATTGTCCTTATCCATCTTCAAATGTTTTTCCCTAAATTTGCTCAATCTGTAAATGGCCTGGGGCTTTAGACATCACAGATATGATATTTCCATCTGGCTTTTTTCAATCTGGGTTAACTTGAAATGAAGTTGTCACAATGCTACATAGTTCTCAGACAGTAACTATTAAAGGCGATTTCTGATTTCAGGGATAATGTAATGATAAAAGTATAACAATAGCATGCTTTTCATAGCCAGCATAGAACTGTAGAGCTGCTACTGGTTTTTTCTTATGCAAAAAAAAAAACTTGATTATTTTGATAAACAGGAACAAGACGCCTGCTAGAGCTTTCACTTCGCCTGCCAAGAGTAAAAGAAAATGTGCACAAGGGACACCAACAATTCCCTTTTAAAATCAGTTGTTATTAGGGTCAATTGTATATGTGATTCTAATGTAACACATAGGTTGGAAACATGTTGGAAACACCTCTCACTTTTAGATACCTTCCAGGAAAATTTAATTAGGCATTGGCTTGAGAGATACCCCTCTTGCAACTTGTAACTGGGGGGTATTACCCCACCAGTGATATCACAACTGTTGCAATAACACTCCATTGTAAAAATGATATTCGGTGCACTATTTTGTCACCTTGTTTATATATATATTGAACAGGCATTGTTTATATATATTGAGCAGCCTCTTAGTGAGATCAATGGTCACTTAATGGGCTATAAATTGTGTCGCTTTTATGGGAGGTTTGGATGAAAACCCCCTTTATTGAAAATTGTTCTGTGGGTTTATTTTCAACTTAGGTTTATAAGTGTTTTAGTGTATGTTACTGTTGGTGTTTCAGACCTCATGTTTCTGGTGCACTGAAGTAACTGGACGCATTGAAGACAATATATATTTTATTTGTAGTTCTAATAATATTATTGGAAAGTGAGGAACAAAACATTTAAAACAGAAGTTTCTAGCGTTAACGCTTAATGAATACATGAAAACAATTTTTGCAAAACTCTCTGATATTTAAAAATTGTCAACTAATTATTTATCCTGGGAGGTTATGTACAGTTAATTAATCCATGATGAAGGTGGACTATTATTGATTTTACCTATTTTTGGTCAAAGGCAACATTTTTGCTGCAGTTGTACCTGGTTGACCGATGGTTTCCTCTGACAAACGTTTTCGACCAGCATTGGCAAGGGTGGTTTTAGGTCTCTCAAGCTTAGTTATATTACCTGGACTTCGGCTTCTGTGAGTTTTTTACATGATAAAAATAGGTTTAAGCACTGTTTTCTTATGTCTCAATAATGTTTGCTGATATATCCCTTTTGGTAGCTCTTTTATTTCTGCATTTGTCATGGAAGTGGACTTCAGCTTTGTAAGAAGCCATGTTACAAAGTGAATGACTTTAAGAAATCCATCAGTTAGAATGACAATTTACCACGAGTTGAGGGATCTGGGATAGAATAATCACCATTCTGAGCGATTGCAAACGGAATATTGAAGATTCAAAATCGCGGGAGATTATTTGAAGCGTGTAGAAAGAGTGAGAATTAAAATGGATTTTATGAAAAAACTGCAGGTCAGAGGAGCAGCAACTTTTCAGATTCGAACTCCCCGTGTTTGAAAAAGTTATGTTCTGCAACGTTACCTCAGTTCCACGACATGCTTAATGAAATTTGTTTTCTAGCCACATTTTCGAACTACGGCGAACAACCTATTTTGGCAATGCATGGCACAGTTTCGTAGATGTTCGCGATACTGGATGATGCTACACAACGAAAGGGATCAGAAAATTGCAAGTGCTAGTTATGAAGAACAGACGAAGAGAAAGCTACGACTTGACTCATTGGTCAATGATTGGCGTGATATGATTGGCTTATCACCATCAGAGGACTGTAAAAAACACGAAAGTAAAAAGTCAAAGTCTGAAAGGTCAAAGCATGAAAGGTAATCGAAATGTAGTCGAGGGTGAAGTACAAGTTCAAATTCATCAATATTATCAAGGAAGAAGGAAGAAATGGCACTTGCACAATTGAAACTACAGCAATTGAAAATAAGACAAACATTCAAAGAAAAAGAACAGGAGCTAAAAAGATCAAAACAATTGACAGAAGCTGAGATGGAGATCACTCGGGCAGCGGTTTTCCTGGAAATCTATCAAAGGGCTGAAGAGGAGAAAAATTGTGAATCAAAAGTGAATCAAGAGCAATTGTTGCAAACTGACTTATCAAGAAGAGAAGAAATAGCCGCTGGTCAAGAGGCCTCCAGAATTACTGAGCAATCGAGAGAGAATACCAATTGCACAAAGCGAGAAAAAATGTTGGCTGCGACCTCTCAGGAAAGGCCTCCTGCACATAGCAACGAAATTCTTAGTGGTTTATTAGATGGGCAGTATTTACATGAGAAAAGCGTACCCTTGGTTAATGTTTTATTGAAAACAAACGATTTGTCTGATCAGACAGAAACCACATCTATACATTCTGGAAGGTATCAAGCCTTTGTCCCTTCCACAGAAACCATCTACAAGTGAAACCTTCCTAGAACCATTAAACCTGAGAAGAACACTAGGAAAATCCAGTGCACCTGCAAACCTCGAAAGGGATGCAATTAACCCCACTACGAGTTCCTACAACTCCACTACGAGTTCCTACAACCCCACTATGAGTTCCTACAACCCCACAACAAGTTTCTACGATGCCACGAGTTTCTACGACGCCACAACGAGTTTCTACGACGCCACAACGAGTTCCTGCAGACCCCCAACGAGTTCTTATAATCCCACAGTCTGTTTTCAAAACCGCACAGATGACCTCTAAAACTTAAGATCAGCAACCACTGGTCATAGTTTTCCTTATTCCGCAACCTTTCATCCATATTCAACACCTTGGCAACCGCCAATGGTATACGAACCAAGCCCAGTAGCTAATAATGGAGAAATGGTATAAGTGTTGAGACAAATCGTCAATACACCAAAATTGGAATACCTTCATTTTAATGGTGAACCTATGAAATACGGTGCATTTATGCATAACTTCGAGAACTTTTTAGAACGAGATAATCCAGATGAATCAAGAAAACTACAGTTATTAATCCAGCATTTACAGGAAAAGCAAGAGAAGCAATTGAAAGTTGTGTTAGCTTGTCGAACGAAACTGGCTATCGAGTTGCAAAGGAAACGTTGTGAAAATTTTGGAAAGCCCTATATTATACCCGATGCCCATACAAAAAAATTAACGAGTTTGCGTAATATAAAGAATGGAGACGGTCCTTCGTTGCTACAGTTTGCGAGGCATTTGGAAACAGCACAAAGACCCTTGAGTGGTATGGGATCATCCTATGTTATAGATCTAAATCATATGAATACTCTAAGAGAACTTGTAAAGAAACTACTTATGTACCTTAGAGCCAGATGGACAGAATTGGCGGGTAACCTTCTGGAAGAAGACCACGATTTGAGCATTTTCTCAAGTTTATCAAGGATCGAGCAAAATTAGTAAACGAATTTGGACGGGATATGAGTGTTAACAAAGAGACAGACTTGAAATTTACATCATTTGCAACAGATGAAAGGAGTGAAAATGAATATCGTCCAAAACTAGTCTGTAAAGCTTGCTCTGGTCCACATAGAATATGGAAATGTGAATCGTTTAAGAAGAATGATTACAAAGCGAAGCATAAAATCATCCTGCAAAACGGATTGTGCAATAAGTGTTTAGAGAGAGGACACATTGCAAGAAATTGCCCTAAACTACATTTCAAATGTCAAGAATTCGGATGTGGCCAACCACACCATACCTTGATGCACAGACCTCGAAAGGAAAATGCTAAATCCTCACAAACTCAAACTGGGGCAGGTGAGGACAAAGGAACTACAGCGAAAGAAGTATCTAGTGACCAAGGCAGTTTCGGCACCGCAACTCGACATAATAGAGGAAACAGGGTATCTTTAGGAGCTGTTCTGGTTAAGATACGGGCAATCGACGGGGCGGAAGAAATACAGACATACGCACTATTAGATAACGGATCAGAGGTTACTTTATGATATAAAAAACTTGCCAAAAGATTGAGAGCAGATGGTGAACGTTCGAGATTCACGCTGACTGGAATCAATGGTTCTGTTGAAGTAGAAGGTCAAATGATTGATACTGTTGTGACATCGTTGGATAGGTCAACTTAAGTGGAATTACAACAAGTAAAAACTGTCAAAGAAATACCAATCTCTAAAAGTTGTGTCCTGAAACAAGTTGACCTCAACAAATAGCCGCATCTTCGAGATGTCTGTGTTCCTGAATTAGAAGATAAAAGCATCATGTTGTTGATCGGATTGAAAGAAAAACCTCCTTTGTTCCTCCCACTTGCATGTAAAGAAGGCAGTGACGGTGAACCAATTGCTGTTCGCTATAGTCTAGGATGGACTGTAATGGGTCCTATTGGTGGAGAAAAAGAAGATGATGGGTTCTCTGTAAACTTCACTTGGTTTACTAATTATCAGCACGTTGAAGGATTTGAAGATCAAGATCAGGGAAAAGAGACAAACTAACGCATCAACTAGAACGATTGTGGAATCATGGTTTTCAAAATTTAAATTCCAGCGAAAAGGTGTCAAATTTGGTAGAAGATGAAAGAGCATTAGTGTGATGGAAAAAGGTGCAAAGCTGGTAAATGGCCACTATCAAGTCGCGTTACCTTGGCGTAGAGAGCCTCCAGATATTCCAAATAATAAGATAATAGCAGAACGCCGACTCCATTCTCTCAAGAATTGACTAGAGAAAGACGGCAACATGTTTGAGAGATATACGAAAGCTATGCAAGAATATATTGATAAAGGTCATGCGCAGAAAAGGCAAAACATCCGATAATAATTCCATACAAGCATCATGTAACAAATCTAATAATTAAACATTATCATCTGAAAGTTGGCCATATGGGTCAAGAGTCTGTACTGGCATCCTTGAGAGAACAGTTCTGGATACCAAAGGGTCATTCAGCAGTTTGTCAAGAGATTCGATTATGTATCGATTGTCAAAAGAGAAAGCGACCACCAAGTATGCAATTCATGGCAGATTTACCTCGAGATCGGACAGAGGTATATGAACCACCATTCACATCTGTGGGGATCGATTACTTTGGTCCATTTGAGGTAAAACAAGGAAGAAGCTGTGTGAAAAGATGGGGTTGTCAGTTTGCCAGAACTCGATGATGGTAAGTTATTTAGTTATATTTTAAAAGTCAAAGCTGTGGAGGTCGACTATATAGGTAAGTATAAAGATGAGAAAGCCTATTCTTACTGGATGAGTGGTTTTGTTGACACAGTTTTTGTAGCCAGTTGCCCTAAAGATTCCACCTTGATATTTCTTAAGGGCAATGTGTGCCCCTCTCAAAGAATTTGAGAAGACCCACAAAAGGTATGGATTTGTGTGAAGGGCCAGAATAGCCCCAGTATTATTACTTCTTGGAGCACCTGTATTGCTGGCACTGGAGAAGTTTGCAATCATGTGATTTTTATTCTTTATAAGGTTAACTATGCCTATCATAAAAATTTTATTTCCCCTGCATGGACAAGTATCCCACAAGGTTGGAACAGAGGTACTAGAAGGGAGGTAACCCCTATTATCCCATATATGTGATAAAAGCGGGCTTCTGATTGGCTCTGAGCAGGTTAGTTTTTTTTAACTAACCTGCTTTTTCCAAACTTACCCGCTTTTCTCTTTTATCGATAAAACCAGCTTTCTGATTGGTTACAAAAATCTGAACTTACCTGCTTGTTGCTTACGCTGCCATCTGCCTCAAACTGCTCAACAACAATGGCGAACAAAATTTAGCTAATTATTAAACCTACACTTTAAAGAACATTTTTGGGCAAAAAATGTCACAGAAACCAAGCAAAAAGAAATGGAAAATTGTAAACTAAAGACAATAGAGACCCTGATAAAGAAATATTAAGAGACCAATAAGTTTAAGAAGAGAAAATGTTAACAAAATACATTGGTGACATCGGCGACTCAGCGAGCCTCGGAAAACAACACAAGAAGATAAGTTTAGCATGGGATGAAAACCCAACTTACTTGCAGGTTCGGTTGGTTTGGGATTAACGTACCTCAGGGTCTGACAGCTGTCAGACCCATCGGTGCATTAATCCCGAACCAACCTCCCTGCAAGTAAGTTTGTTATAGTTAATTACAAAACCTTACTTTTCGACGAGATAAGAAGTTAAGAAAGTTAACTAACAAAGACCATGCTATGGGCCAAGCATTTGACCCTCGAAGGCCCCAAGACAGGAACATTTCAGATGAAAGTGTTTCTAATTTGCTTTCAAACATTAAGAGGGTTTTACCTACAGCTTGTGCTTTATATTCTTTTGAGCATGGGGCAGATGATAGTCTTCCTCCATCATTAGCAAGTAAAGCCCTTAATGTTATGGCTAATGGAAATCATTCAGGTAAGACACTTGAGGAGATTACTCCATTATTTATTGAACATTGTCAGTTATCACCTGAGCAGGTACACCAAGTTGAAATATATAAACATAAAACATAAGGTCAACATAAAAATAATGTATGGTTTGAACTAAGATCTGGCAGAATTACTGCATCTAGGTTCCATGAAGTAGCAACCAAATGTGATACAATCATGAAGAAAAGAGGTAAGAAAGTTATTGCATACTCCCCTTTGGGTTTTCAACTGCTTGGTAAGTCAGGAGATATTTCACACATTCCTGCTATTGCTTGGGGTCAGACGCATGAAAAGAATGCTATACAAGCATTTCTTTCTGATGTAGCCAGTCAGCATGTTAATGGCTACATGGATTTCAATCATGTCGATCATAAATAAACTGCCCATATTTTACAAGACATATGTTTTACCATGTTCGTTAGGCTTTAGAGAATTAAAGGAATGTCCACATTGTGAAAAAGTTATTTTATAGGAGTCAGAGGTCAACAATCCTGCTGAGGAATACAGCATAACTTGTACTTGCAAGACTTCTTGGGATCTCTGTTGTGCTCATGTAACAGAAAGTACTGCTAAATCATCAGAATCCTGGCTGTGTTTTAGTTGTCTTGCTGGTACCTGCAACACTGGTGGTGATGATTTTGATGATTTGAGCAGTGAAGGTGATGATGTCAACATTGATGCAAGAACAAGAACAGCTTCATCAGAAAAGTCAGTTATTCCTTTTCATGATATTGGTTCAAGTATTGATACATGTCCAGTTTGCTTTGACACAAACATTCCTGTAGGTGCTATGCATGTTTGTTCTCTTTGTAGGAAAAAAGTTCATGCATGGTGCAGTAACCATGAAGATATTACTGATTTGCCAAATTTGATCTGTAAGAACTGTCTGTAAACTTACTAACACCTCTTATATTTCAGAGAGAATTTGCCTGTGCATACCTATTTACACATTTTCCTTTGCGAGCAAAACCATCTGGTGTAATGTAACTTTAGAAATAGCATAAAAATGTCTTTGTAGAAATACAAAGACATAGCTATGCATTAGCAGACTTTTAGAGATTTATTTAGGTCTGATGTCAAACAATTATGAGGCGCCATAGTGGACAAAAGTCCACAACAAATACAATGATCGCTTTTTAAAAAATAGTGCATGTTAGTTATCATTATATAAATTCTATTTTATTTATATAAGGTCTATTTTATTTATATAAGGTCCATTTTACCTATGTAAGGTCTACTTTCAAAAGGCCCCATTTATAAGGTCTAAATTTGGTTTTTATTTATAAGGTCTGATTTGTTATGCATATATAAGGTCTACCCTGGGAACAACTTTTTTATTCTGTGCCGTCAATGCGTAAACATTCTATAAATAATATACAATGAAGTATTGAGCGATGTTTGGCATTTCAAATTGATGTTTCAAAATGAATGCCGCGGAGATCAGAAAGTAAGAGAAGTTGTTGAAAATATCATTAATCACTCATCGTTTCGTGCATTGCTAACTAACATTTTGAATAATTCATGCGATCAGTCGTCGCCGTCCACAGCAACATCCACCAGGAAGACTTCGTTAACATCCTCACCTGGATTGTTTCGCCTAAGAAATGACAATTCGTTTGGCTCTGCAACAAATGCCCGCTCAAGCTCTACGTTGTCTGTTCTACAATCCAAATCAAGCACTACAAATCAAACAGCATCAAAAAATACATGCACTACGCCGAGCGAAGAATTTTCCAGAGTCACGTGACTCGCGCTTGCCGTAAAGTTTGCCGTTCACGTTTTTACGGCAAGAAGTGCTCCTAGAGGTAAGTTATTTACTTCAAGATTTTTTGACTATTTTTGGCTATTTTCATTATTCAAATTCATGTAAAAGACTCATAAAAGTTTCTTATTTATATTAATAATAAAAATAGTGCCTTAAGAGTTGATTTTAATCAATAATTTTAACTATTTGCTTAACATGTATGAATGGTCAATGGTGAAGTTATTATAGAAATGATTTTTTAATTTTGTTTCATGAAATCATAGGTCACCCAGGAATACTCGCAAGAGTGATGCAATACCTATTAGGTTTACCTAAGGTAGGAAAGTCTCGCCTGTACTTTGAAGATGTCACATTTTAAGACGTCCGAAAATTACAAAACCACATTTAAAATAGCCATAAAAACTATACAAGTATACACACGAGTATCTGTACTAACCTCTGAGTAACTTTTTTCCCTAAAGCATTCATCAAAATGTGCATAAATATAGGATTATTTACAATGTTTTGCCATATTTTTTTGTGTCTCCATGCGGGATGCGATTGACCTGTGATACATCATAGTTCTTAAATGTTTTGCCAGCTGTTCGTTGGCTATTAAAATCCAAGGAAAACAGCCAAACCGGGGGGGGGGATTTACTGCGTTTTCTGCTCAAATAAGCTAGGCTTTTGTGGCGTCTTTCCCTCCAATATGAGAAACAGTAAAAACAGTAAAAAATATATTTTGTTTTGGGTTTAAATTTGACACGTATAATGGCCATGTAAACAAAAACATCAAATTCTATACTCGACTTCGAGTTTCATGGTGTTATGCCTTGAAAATGGATGCAGAACAGCAGCAAAGCTCTTCAAAAAGTGTGAGAAGTTTTACTATTTGGTAAGTTGACCAAATAATTATAGTACTTTTAACTATATTTCCTTTACAAAATGCTGTACATATTGCATTAATTTAAGCACTTTACTCCCGCGTTTTGTTTTCAAATAGAGCTTCCTCGACATATAATCAAACAGAGGCCGGTCTTTTTTTATATGAACTATTCCCATGCAGGGATGTAGTATAAAATATAGTTAACTTTGGATAAGCGGACGAAATACGTCCGTGTTTAATTAAGAATAATGAGGCGATGTAAAACACAGAACTAAAATAGCGAAGTGTCGCAAAACGCCAGATTCCGATTTTTTTGAAGTTACAAAAACACCATCAACTTTCAGTTGCGTCCATAATATTTAATTTCTGGTTCATGCATGAAATCAAAACGAAAAAAATATGCTGCACCACACACAAATCAACCTCACAATCTGAAATTTTATGGGGAAAAAACGTTTTCCAGTATATAATTTTAACAAAAAGAAATATGTTAAACCTGCAGCAAAACTTTAGACCAGGAACTCCGCAACATCTGATATTTTCAAAGGTAGAAATGCCAAAAGAGCATGCCCCATCACAAACATCAAAACAAAAAGCTTGCTTTTCATAGTTTGCCCAAATCGGACCTTCGAAGTTCACCGCTTGATCGCCGCAATTCTCTAGTTTCTCGCCGGTCAAAACAATACAAAATGTATAAAGGCAGATCGGTCAAAAATTGGTGATCTGAACCTTTTTAAGCTAACTTTTTTATCTTAAAAAACAAAAATTCAGCCTTTTTTATGATCCCAATTGACATTGGTCGAAACTTAAACATGAAAACCAGAAAAAACGGCAATCGAACTTTTACTAACCGTTCGAAACGTAAATGCATACAACGGCATGCAAACATAAGGAATAAAATATATTACAAAGCTGTATTCCCACAACTTACAGTTTTATACAATAGCATATTTACATACCTTTCATGTTAAAGAACATAATCCATAAAAAATATGTTGACAAATATGGCGAAAGGCGTAAGCAACAAGCAAATATAAGCGGGAGTAAAGTGCTTAAATTAATGCAATATGTACAGCATATAGTTAAAAGTACTATAATTATTTGGTCAACTTACCAAATAGTAAAACTTCTCACACTTTTTGAAGAGCTTTGCTGCTGTTCTGCATCCATTTTAAAGGCATAACACCATGAAACTCGAAGTCGAGTATAGAATTTGATGTTTTTGTTTACATGGCCATTATACGTGTCAAATTTAAACCCAAAACAAAATATATTTTTTACTGTTTTTACTGTTTCTCATATTGGAGGGAAAGACGCCACAAAAGCCTAGCTTATTTGAGCAGAAAACGCAGTAAATCCCCCCCCCCTGGTTTGGCTGTGTTCCTTGGATTTTAATAGCCAATGAACAGCTGGCAAAACATTTAAGAACTATGACGTATCACAGGTCAATCGCATCCCGCATGGAGACACAAAAAAATATGGCAAAACATCGTAAATAATCCTATATTTATGCACATTTTGATGAATGCTTTAGGGAAAAAAGTTACTTAGAGGTTAGTACAGATACTTGTGTGTATACTTGTATAGTTTTTATGGCTATTTTAAATGTGGTTTTGTAATTTTTGGACGTCTTAAAATGTGACGTCTTCAAAGTACAGGCGAGACTTTCCTACCTTAGGTAAACCTAATAGGTATTGCATCAGTCTCGCGAGTATTCCTGGGTGACCTATGATGAAATGGCCCCCTTTCGTTGGCCCAGTATCCAGTATGATGCAATGTTGTGCAAGAAAGTCCTTGCAAAAAGGCCATCATCTCCCAATGACTGGGATATTGTTGCAGAAGTACTCAGTCAGGTTTTCAGTATGGAAGATAAACCTGTTCAGCTGAAAGGTAGAGGATGTAAAGAGACGCTAGATTGATTAATTGAAAAATACATTCAAGATGACAAGAGAGCTCTTAAAAAGTAATTGTATTTGAATCTTATTTTAAAGTGTTAATATTAAATTTAACCATTTCTGTCTTATTTTCAATTTGATTTAAAATGTTTTCCAATACCAAAAATCCTTTGAATTGAGGAGTACATATTACATTCCTCCAATATTTTATCTTGCCATAGCATATACAAGTAGAAGCAAAATTATTAGCAAAAAATTTAAACAGATTAAAAAATTAAGTTGGCTTTGTTCAGATCTGGTACAAAAGAAGAGTACACAGAGCTTCAACAGCTGCTTGAGGATGTGAGTACCTACAAAAGAAACATACAGGATCTGAAAGAGATGAAGGCCAAACAAAAATCAAACAAAAAAGAAAAAGAAAAAGAGAAACTGGAAAAGGGACTTGAAATGAGGGAAGCTGCTTTAGTTGAAATGACAAGTAAGTGATATATATTAATAAAACACAGTACTTTGCACATCAATAAATATTACTTGATAGACCTTGGTCTATTACTTAATACTGTACCTGGATTTGATAGCATTATTTTTATTCACAGAGAAAGCATGGTAGTGATTTTCTGGGTGTGTCCACTAGTAACACAGATGACAAAGATGATGAAGATGATGAAAATGAGTCAGTTAATCAGCAATTGGCAAAAAATAAGACACTCTGGTGCAGTATGGTGGCCTAGGAGTTCCATTCACAATTTTCATTTTTTTAAAAAAAATTCAAATACATTTTAATTTTGTTTTAAAAAATGAAATAATTAAAAAAGAAAAATAAGATTAAATTCTAAAGAAAGTAAATTGAAACCTCCATTTTTTCAAAATACAATCAATGTAAAAGGAAATCACTTCTGAAATAATTATAAAATGAAATCAACTTAAAAATTCCCCATGGCCTAGACGTGCCACAATATACCATGATGCTTTCGAACTGGACTGGACCACTGATCTTCCACTGATCTGGACCACTTAGCATGTGTTATATATTCACAATAATGGCGGCTGCGTGGAAAAACTACAAAGCGAAAATGGCAAAGAAGCGTTGCAAAACAACGAAAGAAGATTGCTCAAATACAAAAATGGAGGAATTAGTTGTGCAAAGATTAAGTACAACCGTGTCTGGGAAGGCGCAAAAGTATACCGGTGTAGAATCAAGGGAATTCGTAGCATTTGACTACGACGAAGTAAACATAGCAAACATCAAGAAAGCCTGCGCAGAACATTATGGCAGTTCAATAGGCGATGACATGGAGGTAGACGTGTTAGCTGGAGAACAAGGGCCGTCTTGTCAGACTATGAAGCATGTAAAGGATCTACGATTAATTTACATCCGATTCATCCAGCGTGAAACATCGGAATATTGTGAATCATTAGCTGGTACGAGTGCTACTGTTGACAACGACCGCGTGCTTTCTTCAGAAAAACCTAGAAAAGATGTTAGGAATATTTTTTCAGATTCGCACGTACTTAATCGACAACAACATTTATGTACTGAAAATGATCCCGAACTATCAGCAACCAAAGAAGGGAATGTGTTTTCTGCTTATCCGAAAAGCCTTTCCATAGCGGACATCTTAAAGTTAGGAAAAGTTGTGACAGAGTCGCCTGCAACCGTCATTGAAGTTTCAACGTTTTGTACATCGAGTATGTCATGGTCCAAGGTGAAGCAGAGTAGAATTTATCATCGACAAAACTCCATTGGGTAAGGGTGGTTTTAGAGTGGCTTTCAAAGCTTCTTGCTCAACACCTTTGGATGCTTTCAATGGTAAATCGTGGGTAGTTAAAAAGTTTCTGCCAAAAACTCTTGAAGCTGTTCAACTTCTAGATCAAACTCCAGAGGAACATGCGAGGCGTGTTGTGCAAATGCATTGCTTAGCTCGTTATTTTGCACAACAATTTGCCGAGTGAATTGCAAAGGAAGCTGCAACCATCAGGTTTGGAAAAAGTTTCGTTTTTCAAAAAGTCTACTTTGGTGTTACAGATTCTGGCGAAGTTGTTACCATTGAGGAGTTTATCAATGGCACGTTTACTAAGTACATAAATAACACAGGATTCTTATGCGTACCAGGAGATAATGTGATTGGTCAAAAAGCGGAAACATTTGTACATTTCTCACATGAATTGTCAAAAGGAAAGCTTGTGGTGGTCGACATACAGGGGAGCTCCTTCGATTTGTATGATCCTGAAATTGCTAATTCCGATCAAGCAGTGAACGTCAACGAAATGTTATTTTGTGCCGGTAATTTGAATGGTGTTGCAATGTCAAATTTCAAGTCACAACATAAGTGTAACATGTTTTGCAAGTTATTACACCTAAAAGAACTGTCTCAGTCTGTGTGATACAATGTATTGCTCAGTTATGAAAATCAAAACAGCCTGGCTTTGTCTTTTTGACATTTTATAATCATTGAATCTAAAAACAAGTGAACTTCGTTGGATGCAACTTACATACATAACCAGTGGTAGACACTCCAAAAACACTGAAAATATCAGTTGCATGAATCCTATTCTCAAATTTTATTTACAGTGTAGTTACTGAGGCTACAAAAATGTTGCATTTGTGAGATTAGTCAATTGCCACCACCAACATACTGGTGTCCACCACTGAATATAGCATTACAGTAAGCCATGTAAGCTGTAGCATCCAATCATTAAATATTGTTAATGTTTCCTGTTAATGTTGGAGTTTATAGTAGATGGTATCATAACAATTTATATTAAGTTTCTTGTAAAGTTGTGGAACTTTATTAAAACCATATTTATTATCTCTCAGAGATTTTGTCTCTTAGAAAAAGGTAAGCATCAACGCAATCATTCGCTGCTATTTCATCAACATCATGAATGTGTTCCTGGAAGTGATTACGACAATCAAATTCTAGGAAATCCTCTGGGCAGGCAAGAACACTAGACTTGGGTGGCTGCATCTTTTAGGTCCTCTTCTGAAACTTCCAAACCTTGATTGAGTAAAAAAATGTATTATTGCAACAGCAAATTCAACAAAAACATGTTGATTTTGCTCACCACATGCTTCTAGATTGTACTGAACAGGAAAGTTATATATATGGTTTGGGTACACCATTTGGAAGAAAAGTATCCTTTTGTGGTCTTATTCTTTGAGTATTCCACATATTCATGAATGTTTCCATTTCCCTCTGCAACACTGGGATGAAGATGAACGCCAGTATCTTCCTACAAAGAAAAAATGTTAATATGAACAAAATAATTCCAATCCATGATTCTACTAAAAGTTATCATTTCAACCATCATTTTTTAAAATAACAATTTTTATGTCACTGCTTTTATTTAAAAAGGTTGTGAATTGAAAATAGAAAGAGTAGCATACTGAACACTCATCAAAAATGCCAATTCTGAGTTGACAGCTCTTAATAATGAAAAGGCACTTTAGCACCCCCTTCCCCCACTCTTTGCCCCTAATCTCTCCCACCTCCCCAGCTTAGACATCTAAAACATCCATTGTGAACTGAAGTAAGCTCCAAAAAATGTTGGGATTATCTGAACTGCCCATTTGAAATAAAAATTATTTAGTACATCAATGTAGCTTTAAAAAGCCATTAATCACTACCTGTCAAGTGCATTCTCAGGTTGATAATGACCCTGATCTAAAAGCCACCTCAATTGCTGTTTGTAATATTTCTCTAGGCGATCGTGTAACTCGCGCTACCATCTTTCTATCTGCAATAACAAGAAAATGTAAGATGCAAAACTAAAAGCTTGACATCATACGAACATAATCGTAAACTGACCCTTTTGTTTCTTCTTTGATCCCAGAGCTCGACCTTTCAGCCCGTCTTGATTGAGTTCAGTCATAGTTGCATACACAACATCTTGGGGTAAATTCAGGTGGTGGTGTTGTCTTATTTTCTGATGCATAGCTCGATAGCCCAGTTGTTTGCCCGGACCATCTAATTCTTTGCCAACTGCTTCTTTTATCTCGTTTAAAGAAACACCAGAGTCAGTGTAACGGATGTCAAAATGCGACAGTCGTCGACACAAAGTTCGCAAGCTCCACGTATACTGATCAAAGTCTCGTTTCATAAAATCAAGTATTTCTAACCGCTGAATACCTTGATTCACATAAGTAGTTAGTTTTTCTTTCAGGTCACTGTCATCTTTCCAACCATCATTGCAAAAATAGTACCCCGCCATATTGGATTGTATATACTCGCGCTTGCGCGCGCAAATTTATAACCTGCATACAGGCTCTTCCACCCTCGAGTCAATTACTCTGTCTCAAGCACGCTGAGCATCATGGTATATTATGGCACGTCTAGGCCATGGGGAATTTTTAAATTGATTTTATTTTATAGTTGTTTCAGATCTGAAGTGATTTCCTTTTTACATTGATTGTATTTTCAAAAACAAATTAGCATTTGTATAGAAATAATGGAGGTTTCAATTTACTTTCTTTAGAATTTAATCTTATTTTTCTTTTTTAATTATTTCATTTTTTAAAACAAAATTAAAATGTATTTGAATTTTTTTTAAAAAAATGAAAATTGTGAATGGCACTCCTAGGTCACCATAGTGCAGTGTTGATTACATCTTGCTTCCTCTCTATTTTTAGGGACTCCAAAAAGAAAGAGAGTGAGCAAGCATTCTGTAGTTGAATTGTTGAAAACTAAATTTGATAGAAAAGCAAGCCTTAAGGAACAAGAGCTACAACAACGACAATTAGAGTTTGAATTTGAAAAGGCAAAATTTGAGTTTGAGGCTGAGCGAAAAAAAAGGCTAAACATGGAATTAGAGGAAAGAAAAGCCTTCCTTAATGTTTTCAAAGATAAATTGTAGACAGGATCATGTTTCATTTCATTCTTAACATTTGTTACACATATTACACAACTTTGTTACACAACTTCATAGTTACCAAATCTTGTTATATGTATCATATGTACAAAGATATAAGTTATATACTTACATATTTAATAAATTATTGAATAATGTTAATGATGATTATAATATAATTGGGTCTGAAATAAATATATGGAAAAAATTATTAGAAAATGTGTGTGTATTTCTTATTTTAGGCATCTTATCAACCACTAGGATCTAGTTTCCATTTGTCAGGTACTCCTCAAGTTTCAAAGGCTCCGAGTCAAAAATGAACTAGCGACAGAGCCATAAAGGCATGTTTGACAGTTTGTCAAGAGTGCTCCAACAGCATAGTGCTTTGCGACTGGTTGCAACAAAACCTTTAAATTCTTGCGAAAATCTAGGTAGGCGAAGTACTGAATAATTTTGCCAAAACCCCATTCCACAGATACTCGAACTTCACTCATTTTATGGTTAAATTGCTGTTGTAACTGAGTTAAGTGTGCTCCTTTGAATGGAGATATAATATGAGCTGACATCCCATATGCTGGGTCGCCATACACAACATAGGGTTCACCATCTGATTTTGTAATCCTTCCAAGCTGAGGTAGCAGACCGCTGATGCCTAAAATAAAGGCATCATGACGCCTTCCCTCCACAGGCCCAAATAAGTTGGCAATCAAACCATTAGGAGTGATAACTGACTAAAGGTAAAAAGAGTAAAATTTAGACTTTCAGGCCAGCTGAAAACATAATTTCACATGATAATTGGTCATCGTATATAAATTTGTTTTTTAACACACCTGAAATTTTATACAATGGATTCGTTTGTGGCCACTGTACATTACATTTTGATTTTTCACTGGTCGAGCAATAGGCCGAGCACTTCCATCAATGAAACCCCAACACTGGCATAGTGGAGCTCCTTTTGCATGTATAGTATTTGACATAACCTCTGGATCTAGCCACATTAGGTCTAATGTAGCGAGCAAGTGATTGAACCGTGTATAAACGTCATGGATAACCTAAAATATAGGGGCAGAGGTGAATTTAAAAAGACATACTAAGTGAATTCAGTATCAATTGTACAAATAAAGTACCGGTTTGTATTATGACAAGTACATGAAACAGCAACATAGGTTCGTATAATAGGTATAGTAAATAAAGTTAATTTTTGCAACACAGGCTAAAAAAGAGTACATACCGTATTAAAAATGATGCTCAGTTCAGCCTCTGGTCTACCAAATATATACACCAGGTCACACCACCTATTTGGATATGCGAGTCGCCGTAGCATTATCATAAGGCCTTCCAGTCCAGTACAAGTAGTCCCTTCATATCCAATATACTTTTCTGGCATTTGCAATGTATTCAAAAGCCGGAACATGTCATCTTTTTGAAATCTAACAAGTAAAGAGGTATCTTTCATTTATAAAATTCAAGATTCCAAGTGGCCACTATGTAGAAGTTAATTACCCAAAGTCCTTGCACTATTGACATCATAGCCGAAGCTAACCAAATTCATGGCAATAGTATTTTTACTGTACAGAGTTTTTCTTTCGAATTCTAAGCAAACTCATTTTCATTTGAAATTACTCAATACATTATAAATGCATCCTAATTTAAGATACTAATTTAAGTCAGTTCTGCATTGTCTGTTTCTGTTATCATATTTTACTAGTGTAGAAATTCAAAATGTGAACAAAGCATTTGACATGTTTACATTTAACACCTTTATACTTCATTTTGTGATCATTGCAATGCAGCTATATTAAAATTATTAAGCGCAGAAAAGCTACCTGAACATCTCTTCCACTGTATTTCAGAAAGGTCAGCAAGGTGTAGCCTAATCTCAGATATTCTACTCCGAGCACGAAACCCTGTGTCTAGGCAGTCTAGCAACAACAAGTCCAGGTCGTCTTTATTGCTGGATGAGCTGCTATCGTCATGCAACATCAACTGCAAAACGTCTCTAAAGCATCTCCTAGCAGAAAATCAGGCACAAGTTCGATGTTTTTCATTCTAAAGAAGTATAAACAAAATTTAATAACCAAAAACGATAAATACAATACCTTTGGGCCACCGCCATTTTGAAATTTCCTCACACCACAGTATTTCCCGTAATCTTAATTTCCCAAAATCAGATACCGCAATTGGCAAACAGCAGCCCGCAAACTGCGGTTAGGCATTTGAGGTAAACGGCAATCTTAAGGTCTCTATTCAGACAAGGATCCTTGCGTGGCAGAGCCCCAATATTTCAGAGGAATTACTGTAATGTAGTTTTAAAAACAGTTCTGTTACGTCAGCACGCCAGCGGACCATGTGCGAGGTCTGTGGCGGGAAAAACTAAAAACAAGAGACTAGCTACGGAACAGCTTTAAGATATCTGCGTGTATATGCAATATAACTTAACAAAAGGTTGATATTACTATTAAAACACTACATCTGGCGACGAGGATACGCGATCAACACTCCCACGACACAAATCAAACAAGGAACGAAGAAGTGAACCAGCCGAAGCAGATCATAACAACACAACATTGAGAGTGTCACCGACACACAAGTAAATACATACCGCACAATTTTAGTATAACGCACCTTAAAATAAAAAATGGCTTCGCTCCCAGATTTTCCACTGTTCAACATACACGAGGATGCGAATAATGGGCCAAGATGGAAAAAGTGGCCTCAACATCACTGCTGACAAAAGAAAAATGGCTTTGCTCTTGCACTATGCTGGTCCTGATGTTGATGATATCTACGATACTCTACCCACTAGCAGCAACGAAAACTACAAGACCGTTGTAGAAAAGCTCACCCAGTACTTCTCACCCCAAACAAATGTTGCTTTTGAAGTTTTTAACTTTCGCCAAGCAAAGCAAAAACCCGACGAGTCCCTCGACTCATACCACACTCGATTACGCCATCTCTCTCAAACATGCGAATTTAGCGACCCCGATAAAGAGATCAAAGACCATATTATTTTGACTTGTACCGTCTAATTCTCTATGCCGACGAGCCCTTCGTGACAATCTGGATCTACCGAACCTCATGAAAACCGGCAGAGTCCTCGAAATAAGCGACAGACATGCCACAGTCAAGTCAAGAAACAAGAGTTTTCCAGTGTCAATTCAGTTCGCTACGGAAATCAACAACACCAAAATACGGAAGTCACAGGCCACCCAGCTAGCACAATCACGTTGAGGCAACGTTGTATCAACGTTCGCCGAACGTTTATACAACGTCGTTCTCAACGTTGTGTCAACGTTTTTTTGTGAACTCGTAGGAACGTTGTGACAACGTTGGGGCTAACGTTAGATTACGACGTTATTACAACGTTCAAGCAACGTTTAGCTGACGTTCACACAACGTTCAGCCGACGTTCACACAACCTTAGACCAACGTTCAAAATATAATATAAAGTATCGATACTGTCTTAGCTAAAAATCAACTTAGCGAACGTTCATCTCAACGTTCAACCAACGTTGAAACAACGTCACTATACAACGTGAAATTGAACTTAGCGAACGTTAATCTCAACGTTCAACCAACGTTTATCAAACGTTGCTATATAACCTAAAAATATCACATTTATCAAACGTCAATTTCCACGTTCAACCAACGTTGATACAACGTTAGGATACAAGGTAAAAATATCACATTTATCAAACGTCAATCTCAACGTTCAACCAACGTTGATACAACGTTACTATACAACGTAAAAATGACACCTTGGCGAACGTTAACATTTAACATTCAACCAACGTTGATACAACGTCTGGGGCTTTTAAGTAAGAAAGACAACATGGTGGGAACGTTGTATTAACGTTAGGTCACGACTTAACGTAAATACGACGTTCAGCCAATGTTGGGATAACGTTGTGTGCTAGCTGGGCACCCAAGATCCCGTTTTGAGAACCAACAATCGCGTAACATAAGAGGCGCTGGAGAACAAAATCGTGTCAAAGAAACCTGTGGAAACTGCGGTGGGACATACCCTCATTTTAGAGCTTGCCCAGCCAGAGGCAGACTGCAAGTCCTGTGGGAAAATCGGACATTTCGCCCGGGTTTGCCGTACCAAACTTCCATCCTCACAGCACGTAAGGAATGTCACCCATATCCAACCCAAGGCCCCACCCGATTCCGACTCCGAGCCCGAGTATGTTTTTACCATCGCAAATCTCTCTGGTATACCCAAACCACCAAAGTGCCAGGTAAAAATTGCAGGGTGTAGTATATTAGTCATGATAGACTCTGGTGCTTCCGTCAACATCCTGGATGCTGTCACCTATAACCAAATTACCCGTACCAAAAGAATCAAACTAATCCAAAAAAACCACAAAATTTATTCCTATGGGTCATGCCACTGAAAGGGATCATAACAACCGATATTTCCGATGATTCTAAACACCTTTCTGCCCAATTTTATGTGGCTGATGGGAACTCCAGAAACTTGTTAAGTTACACCACTGCTTGCCAACTCTCCTTGCTCCAAGTTACGATCAACAGCACCACCCACCACTTACCATCAACCGACCAGTATCCCCCTGAATTCGAGTGCCTATTCTCTGGGATTGGAAAGCTAACTGGTAAGACTGTTAAGTTGCACATTGATCCTGATGTCTCCCCCAAACAACAACCCCACCATCGAATCCCTTTCCATGTTCGTTCTGACGTTCCATGTCTGTTACGTCAGCACGCCAGCGGACCATGTGCGAGGTCTGTGGCCGGAAAAACTAAAAACAAGAGACTAGCTACGGAACAGCTTTAAGATATCTGTGTGTATATGCAATATAACTTAACAAAAGGTTGATATTACTATTAAAACACTAGAATTACCAATCGCCAATCTGCTAGGGCATGCCAACGAGAGCAAATGTGCCTTACACACGAGGTTTTGACAGCAACCGACATCGAAAGAGAGAAATATTTAGATCAAAAGAGATTATATTGTTACCCAATTCTAAGACAGACAAGATTGTACGGGCATCCGAAAAAGCCAGTCGTCTTGTGGAGGGAGGGTTGGTGCTGAATGAACTCATGATTGATAAAAATTGGTCAGATGAGGAAGTTTTTCAATATCTAGACGAGTGTTTCAAAGAAAAGCTTTCCAGCGAGTCTTTTTCGTCTGTGGATATTGGAGGTACAACTATCTCAACACGGTACGCTTTTTGTTTTGTATGCAGACTAAGCCCTAAAAAATACTTGTGGTTCCGATTACATATCGTTAAAAAACTAGGGTTGGTAGGTCAGAAAAAAACTTTTTAAATAATTTTTCATGGTTTTTGGCAGATTTGTGAGTAAATTCATCATTGTGGCAACACATGCCATCAATTGGCATGCCACATGATCAGCCCGCAACCACCCGGAGAAAATAGGGTTGCGTGGTCAACGGCATAAAAAAATAATAGGGTCGGCAAAAAAATTGATCTACATTTAGACAGGCTTTTAACGCCTGTTTGAGAATCAATTTACACTTACCTGTGACTGACAAGTATTGCACCTCTAAAATTAGCACTGGTATTGTGACCAATCAGAATGCTCAGTCACTCAGCTGACAGGGAACTCAGAATATCAGTGAATAATTTCAGCAGATGGTATATTCATTACCACCTGTTATGCAGGCTAGGGTTCAAATGATTACTAAATAGCCATTGGCCTACTGAGGAAATTAAACTGGAAAGGATGTTTTGGTAGGGGTGTACAGTTGATGATTTACAGATGAAACTGTGCAAACCCTGTACTTAGTATATGTACTCAAACCTGTAATCTTAATATGCATGGTTATTGGTTCCATGTTTTGAATATAACAGGTTGTTTGAATATAATATCGTTAGTTTACTTGAAAACAATTATTGTTCCAATGACCAAGTTGATTTCTGCATGTCAGTGTAATATTACCAGACTTAATTTGTTGGCTGTCAGAAGGGGGACAAAAGTACAATAGAAATAAAAAGTAATATTGCATTGGTATGCAAGCCTCCAGCAATGCAGTAGTGTATACAATGACCTTATAATTCAGTACACAAAATCACATATAATTGTAAACTGATATCCTATTTTCAAAGGGTTTCTTGCAGGGGGGGGACTGTCCCAGGCCTGCAAAATTGTATGGGCGGTCCTGATTGTATGGTCACTTAGTTTTCAAATCCACATGACACAAGTTACTAATTATAAGTTTTCCAACATCTCCAAAATAAAGAAAAATGAAAAATTCCCACAGCAACTCTCGCAAGACACAATTGGTGGCAAATAGTTCCCCATAATTCCAAATCCTTTCTATTTCTTTGTTAAGACTTGAAATACTTCTTGGTGTTGGGTTAAGTTTGAGAAGACCATGTTTAACAAAAGACCAGTTGCTTGATGGGGCTATGATCAGCCGCCTTTTTTCTCAAAAAATTATATGGCTCAGACCATTTAATGATCTTCCTTGCATGTTCCTCACAGTCCTGTCAAATGACATTGAATGAACTTCATGAGGTATGAATATACATGAAAATCCTAATAGCAATAATGGCAATTAAATCTTAATTTTACACCTCAGATTCAAATCATCCAATAAAAAATGTATTTCTTATCACATGATCTCCCCAAATATCCCCCCCCCCCCAATGCTATAAAAGTGAGATGTGGTAAACATCTTATGTTATCATGGCAATGATTCACATGGTAGGGCATAGTACCCAGTCTTGTCAAAATATTCAAGTTGGCAGAGGCAAAATGAGATAGCAAAACAAAACAGTTGGAAAAGAAATTAAGATAGCAACGATTTTTGAAATGTTTCTTCAATTAAATCTGTATTAGATATTTTGAATATTTCTCACATAAATGTGGTCTATTTTTAAGTATTTTGTGCACGAAATTGGGGTGAATATGTCAATTATATACTCGCATCTTGTTGTATTCAACAAAATACCACTCGATGCAGGTATGTAACTGATAAATACTGTATTTCCCAGATTGGTTTGAATGAATGTCATATAGAAAGAATGTATTTTACAATCATGTGTTTTTCAAAAATGATTTTTTCTTGACTTTTAGAAGAAACTGCACCATTTGTCCTGTTTTCTTTTTAAAAAGATATGGATATAAATTATCATATAACATTGATGTTTTTTTCATGTGGTATTGGTTTTTTATATACATGATATATACATTGTGTAGGATGATGTTCAGACAATTCATGATCAAAATCACAATGATCAAAATGATGACAGATATTCTGAAGCAATGAGTAAACTCGCTGAAATTTGCCCTAGTAAGCAGCAATCAGAACATCTTTCAGCACTCACCATCTCAAAAGGCTGTACTGATGAAGCTGTACAGTTATTGTTAGATGCTGATGCACCTGAAGTTATCAGCAGTCCATCCACTGTTCCATCTTCTTCCTTAGATGTTCATGAGCAGGGTCTTAGTATCTGTGAGTCGACCTTTCTGTCTTCATCATTAGATTCAGATCAAGATCTATTTCTCCTTTCACCTCTGGGTCAGAACAGGTCCTTGCATGATATACTGCAGAATTTTGCTAATAATGTTGTTGACTCTAACGATAATTTATGGTTGGATGTGAATAGGGATGATTTGTGGTGTATTTGGCATTCTATAAATTGGCACTAAAGCATCCTGAAAGGCTGAAAAAAAATATTTGTGTTATATTCGTAGGATCTGGAGAGTCGGGTGATGATGCTGGGGCACTACGCAACAAGTTTTTTTGTCTGTGTTTTTATGAGGTTGTTAAAAGATTGTTTGAGGGAGATACGGTCCCATTTAGGAGAGGATCCTAATTTGCCAATTTCTAAGGAATACATAACTTTAAGTGAAATGACATCAACTCTCCTGAATTTGATTGAAGAGTTGGATGAAGCCAAAACTGAAAGAGGCGTTACACGGTGTGTTAGAAACACATCCAAAATCTGCGGTTTTTTGGGAGGTTATTAATGCATCTGAATGGTCAAAGTACTGAGTTGATTAATATTGGAAATAAGGGGTGCTTGGTTCATGAGCTGACACACAATGAGCTTGTTAGGCATAGAAAAGACTAGCTTGATTCTTTATGCAAAGGCTTGCAGTCTCTAGGCTTTCTATACATGCTCAAAATGCATTGTAAGGTCACAGTTCACGTTCTATCATTCCGTAAGATTGCGCTTAAAGCAGATATATTCACCGCATTTCTTAAGAGCAGCCCAAATTCAAATGCTGAAAGGCAGGCATAACCTATTCTAGATTATATAACATCTTCTGATTGCATAAGATCTGATGATTTTCCACATGGTAAGCTTTCTACAATGTTAAAATTTTGCGTGGTAAGCTTTCTACTCTGTTGAAAATAGAACACTGAAAGAAATGATATAGTAGTTACTTAGATTATGTGATCTGGGATTTAAAGATCTTGCCTTGTTCAAGTTATGTTACTTATATTTATTAAGTAACAAATGTATATTGTAAAAACTGAATTCTATCAGTTTCTACCGCAGAGACTCCACAAGATACTACGCATGCGCACAGTTGATCATTCTACGTTGCACACTCTGCCATTAATGGCGTGTTTGGTCATCCATAAACGAAATCCTAAAAATATACATACCATCGAGTTTGCGAGGCAAACTCTTCGCTGTCGTGGCAAATATTTCATCATACACCATGGCACAAACAAGCAATGTCATGGACAACATGTTAGTCAAAACACTGCTCTCAGAACATGACCCAGCGCAGCCGAGTATGTCGGGAGCAAGCATCGAGGTTTATCACCCGAGATCAAAACAGCCCTGTATATCGAGGGAAATGGGAAAATCTGGCGCAGCCAGTAAAGTAAAACCTGTAAACGCCGTCAGCGATGAGGCTGGAAATGGCAGCAAAACACCCTAGAAGAGCTCAATAAAAAAAGTCTCTCAACTCACCGAGATAATAAGCACATTTGCTCCTGTAGTGCAAAAACTGAAAGGTGCTTATAATGCTGTGCAGCAGCAGGACAGAGGGAGCTCTTCTGGGGGAAAAATTGACAAACCTGGTCTGATCAGCATGACTGCCGAAGGCGCAGGCGAAGCTGGTGCCTTGCTACGTGACACACAAAGCGATGGCTTGATTGACGAACTTGTCCATGAAGTGACTGCCAACGAACCTACTGATCAAGCATTACCGGAAAAACTTTCCCTTGTTGTGAACAATATCTTAGCTTCAGGATTAAACGAGCAGGCACTAACAAAATGCAAACAAAGTGTTAAACGACCCGAAAACTGTAATTTTTTCAAGTTACCAAGGTCAATCCAGAAATTTGGAACATAGCAAGGAAAACAACACGAAGTATGGATGCAAGGCTACAAAAATTACTGGTAGCCTTAATAAAAGGCCTCATTTCAATCTACTGATTGGCCGGGCGTGTTGGTGATTCTTTTGGCAAAGATCCCCAAGAACTGGTACTAACTCCAGAGGATCTCTGGGAGCGTTTGTCTACCTCTGTCCTTCTCATTGCGTCAGCAAATCATGATTTGAACATGTGTCGTAGGGACTTGTTCAAAGCTGATCTTGATGAAAATTACAAGGCAATCTGCAGCAACAAAGAGCTTGTTGCTGCTGTACTGTTGGTGATGACTTGGCAGAGCGATTGAAGACTGAAGGAAAGCAAAAGGCAGCACAGCAACTAACAAGCCAAAAACGGCAGCATTGTGAATAACCGCCCAGGTAGTTAAAGTACTTCCATTGTTTATTTTTTATCCCAACGACAGGCCAGTCAGTTTCAGGGCCGGCCCCAGGGAGGATATCACTACCAACGACAGACAAAGAGTCTGAGGGGGAAATCTGTGAAGCAGACAAAGTAGTAAGTACCCTTGTATCATAATGTAAGTAGTGACAATATTAACTCTTATTCTTTTAAACCCAATAAAAATGTCACCACAAGAGGCCTATCATTTCGACTCACAAATAGGCAAACTTTTACAAAAAGAGATTATTGTTGCAAGCTCTCATGAACAGGGGGAGTTCATATCTAATATCTTTCTTCAACCTACGAAAGATGGATCATTTAGAATGATATTAAATCTCAAAGAGCTCAACAAATTCGTGCAGTACCACCATTTTAAAAAGGAATCTATTCACACATGCACCCAGCTCATGCAACCGGGGTGCTACATGGCATCTATAGACCTACAAGATGCTTATTATTTGATACCAATTGACACAGAGGATCAAAAGTACCTTAAATTCATGTGGAGAGGGAAATTAGACCAATTCACATGTCTAGCCCAAGGATTGCCATCAGCTCCATGCTTATTTACAAAGCTTATGAAGCCAATCTTCTCTCAGCTGAGCGGAAAGGGGCACATATTAGGTGGCTACATTGATGATTCCTTTTCACTGGCGTACTCTATAGCATACATGACACACTGCATTGTTTTCACGAATTAGAATTCCTGACACATGATGATAAGTCTGTGACCACACCGACACAAATTATACAACATCTAGGTTTTGTGTTAAACTCAATAGATATGACAGTATCTATATCGGAGGCAAAACACAATAAGTTATGTGATGTTGCCTCCGCTATTCTCAAATAAAACAAATCTACAATAAGACCAGAGGCTCAAATGATTGGCATGATGGTAGCATGTTCTCCAGGCGTAGAATATGTGTCACTGTTCTATCGTCAAACTGACAGGGAAAAAACGGCTGCATTGAAAGCTAATTTAGGGGATTTTGACAAAACCATGATCCTCTCCCTAAAAGCACCAGAAGATATAAAATGGTGGATTGTTAATGCATGTTTATTCAAAAAGCATTTGGATCATGGGAAAATTAGTCATGTGTTATACACAGATGCCTCCATCAAAGAATGGGGTGCTAGCATGACTAACGAAACAACAGGGGGTGAATGGTCCACAACAGAGAAAGACCATCACATAAACTATTTGGAGATTCGAGCTATTTTGTTTGGCTTACAATCCCTTTGTAGGGATATGTCAAATGTACATATCAAAGTTGACAGATAATTCAACAGCTGTTGCTTATATCAACAGTATGGGTGGTTCACATTCTCTGCCATGCAATGGCTTGGCAAGGGAAATTTGGGAGTGGTGTATGCCCAGGAATATCCGCCGCACCACTAGTCATATTCCTGGGACACTTAATATTGAAGCTGACAAAGCATCTAGAGCATTTGATGATTCTAAAGAATGGAAACTCAATGCTGACATCTTCCTTGAATTAACATCACACTTTGGCATCCCCAAAGTGGATATGTTTGCTTCCAGGCTAAACTACCAAATGATGCCCTATGTCTCATGGCACCCTGATCCACAAGCCTGGGCTATTGATGCTTTTACTTTAGACTGGAGTAACTTTTTTTTTATACTTTTCCGCCTTTTAGCATCATTCCACAGGTCTTGCAGAAACTGGATGTATTTCAGGCACAGGCTATTCTAACTGTACCAAATTGGCCAACCCAACCATGGTACGGCACATTGACAAAGTTATTGGTTCAACAACCAATCCTTCTTCCCAAGAACAAGAGCAATGTGACTCTACCATCCAAACAAGGAAAAAAACACTCATTGGAAAAGAAACTGAAGCTGATGGCTTGTCTCTTATCTGGAGATCCCTTTCAAATAAAGGCATTTCACCAGAAACTCAAGCAACAATACTCAACTCCTGGCGATCTGGTACGCAAAAACAATATCGAGTATTCCTTAGACCGGCATTGCGCAGGTACCGAGCAACATGGGATATATCAGTTGTTTTTGCATACCTAAAAACATTTTGCCCAGTGGAGGAAATTACCTTACAGCAGCTTACGCATAAACTAGTTATGCTCTGTGCATTAGTAACAGGACAACGTTCTCAATCACTTCATCTTATGAGCCTGGCAACACTCCAGAAGAAAAATGGCTCATATGTATTTCACATAGACCAACTGGTGAAGCAGTCGAGACCAAATAGGGACCAACCTACTCTTGTAATACCAAGATTTCTATCAAATCCCAGGTTGTGTGTCGCGTCAACACTGGAGGAGTATATTGAGCATACAGCACATATTCGTAAAAATGAAAATCAACTCTTCATTAGTGTAATAAGACAACATCATTAAGTGTCTAAAGCCTGGACATCTCGCTGGATAAAGATTGTAATGAAGGCTGCAGGAATCAACACAGACATATTCACACCTCATAGCACACGGGCAGCATCAACTAGCAAAGCTGTGATGTCTCTATAAATTCCATTCTCAAGGCTGCAAGTTGGAAAAGTGACTGTATTTCATCGGTTTTACAACAAAACCATTGAACCTGATCCAGAACACACAGAATTTGGGAATGATATTTTGTCAGCTGTTCAGTAAAGGAATACATTGACATTGTTAACATTTGGATTCTGTTAAGTTAGCACAGACCTAGGGTAACCTTCCTTGCATGAGTAAGCAAGTAGTTACAAAGCTTAGTAAACCACGGAAAACGCCTATCACCACCAACCACGCAACAGGACATTGAAAATATATTTGATCCAAAATAGTGCACCATAACAATATAATCTTTTTTGGTTGCATGCAACAAGCTTGAAATTATGCTAATTACTATACCAATTTTGAATCTAATGTATACAAAGTTTGATTTGCTGCCACAGTATACTGTTGTGTAGAGTATTGGTAAAGTCTATAATACAATTTTTCAGAATCCTGCATACATGTGTTGTCTACTCTGTCGGAGCGATTATAGAATACCCATCCATTTTTTTTTAAACCCAAAAATAACCGTGGCTACTGGCTACGCGGTGAGTTCCCATGACAACAAGGTAAAACTGCTAAATTACGTAAAGTAAGATATTTTTATGGGTACTGGCTACGCGGTGAGTTTTCTAAACAACGAGGTATAACTACAATGATGCAATCTAAAAGTAAGATATATTAATTTTGTAGCTACTGGCTTTGCGGTGAGTTCCCATGAGAATGAGGTATAACTATAATGACGTAATCAAAAAGTACTGGCTACTGGCTACGTGGTGAGTTTTCTAAAGAACGAGGTGTAACTATAATGATGCAATCTAAAAGTAAGATATATTATTTTTGTGGCTACTGGCTACGCAGTGAGTTCCCATGAGAACAAGGTATAACTATAATGACGTAATCTAAAAGTAAGATATATTATTTTTCTGGCTACGCGGTGAGTTTTCTAAAGAACGAGGTACAACTATAATGATGCAATCTAAAAGTAAGATATATTATTTTTGTGGCTACTGGCTACGCGGTGAGTTTTCTAAAGAACGAGGTATAACTATAGTGACGTAATCTAAAAGTAAGATATATTATTTTTGTGGCTACTGGCTACGCGGTGATTTTTCTACAGAATGAGGTATAACTATAATGACGTAATCTAAAAGTAAGATATATTATTTTTGTGGCTAGTGGCTACGCGGTTAGTTTTCTAAAGAACGAGGTACAACTATAATGACGCAATCTAAAAGTAAGATATATTATTTTTGTGGCTACTAGCTACGCGGTGAGTTTTCTAAAGAACGAGGTATAACTATAATGACGCAATCTGAAAGTAAGATATATTATTTTTGTAGCTGCTGGCTACACGGTGAGCTCCCATGAGAATGAGGTATAACTATAATGATGCAATCTTAAAGTAAGATAATTATTTTTGTGGCTACTGGCTACGCGGTGAGTTTTCTAAAGAACTAGGTATAACTATAATGACGTAATTTAAAAGTAAGATATATTATTTTTGTGGCTACTGGCTACGTGGTGAGTTCCCATGAGAACGAGGTATAACTATAATGATGCAAACTAAAAGTAAGATATATTATTTTTGTGGCTACTGGGTACGTGGTGAGTTCTCATAAGAACGAGGTATAACTATAAGACGTAAGATAAAAGTAAGATATATTATTTTTGTGGCTACTGCCTGCTGGCTATGCAGTGAGTTTTCTAAAGAACAAGGTATAACTATTATGATGTAATCTTAAAGTAAGACATACTCTTTTTGTGGCTTCTAGCTACGCGGTGAGTTTTCTTAAGAACGAGGTATAGATATAGTGACGTAATCTTAAAGTAAGATATATAAATTTTTGTGGCTACTGGCTACGCGGTCAGTTTTCTAAAGAACGAGATATCGCGGCTATCACGCGGCTATCACGTGGGTCACTGCGTAGCCAGTAGCCAGTGAGAATATGGCAACACAGTGATGGGTAGCTAGTGGAGGGGTATTCTACAATTTAGCCACTCTGTCATGAGTTGTTTACTCCTGAAAGTTATCTTTATAATTAATACTTGCCATTCGGTGGATATTTTGACTGCAGTGCAGAGGCGTAAGGTATATAAACATTGTTCACTGACTAGATTCTATGTCAATGCGATCAGTATACTCTGGGAGCATAAATTGCAGGCTATGTGAGTATAAGTGCAGACTAAGATTGCGAGCTGCATACATTGAAATTGTAGAATTTATGCACAAAAATCCACAATTAATACATAATTGTCTTGTTTTTTTGGCACACCATGTATACATAAACTTACATTTTTTAAAACTCCAGTGACTAGTTATCTTTTTCTTTACTTTTCAAGCCAGAACATTTTGATTGAAATATAAACTGCTTTTTGTCGTTAAATGTTTCATTCTCCCCCAAAGACTTCATTGTATATACCCAGTCTGCATTTTACACTCAGTATGCAATTTGTACTTGGTGTGCATCTATATAAGCAGTCTGCTGTCTGGATATTATACTGACCCTTTGGCAATGTAAGCCCCATAATATCATTTCATATTATTCCTCACAGCGTTTTGGTCTTTCAGTTCTCTATATGACAACTGCATTTTTTGACTTTACATGAAATCCTGCCAATAAGATCAGTTTTCTTGTCTTTCACTTGAAGTTCAAAATGTGCACATATTTCTCTGAGCATGATAACTTTAAAAATGGTCAACTTCTTCTGTTGATGCAAATCACAAAGATTGTATGTGTCATAGAAAATTGGATGAGCCACATTCAATTCCTTCTTGATACTGGAATTAGTTACTCACACAATTCAGTTTCCTCACTGTCACTTTCATCTTGATCATCCTTGAAAAGCACATCTGTTGTGCAAGGGTCAGCTACACTGCTCGACATACTGTGCTTTAATTTTCTCTGTTTTAAGTGACACTGGCCATGTGAGAGCACAGTTTTTTTTTTGGAATTTAATTGTCGGTGACAGTTGTGAAATGACTTGATTGGACATACTCTAGATCCACCCCTGCTATTGTGTTTATATTTTGTGAAAATTGCAAAACTACAAACGTGTCAGTGTGAACTTTGCATTTTAACTCTGAAAAATATGCTGTAAAATGCTATGACATTTGTCTTTCTTGTTTTTATATTGAATGTTTGATCTTCATAATAATTTTGAGCTTTTAGTTGCTGCTTCAAACCCCCAAAACATAAAAAAATGAAAAAAGTATATCTAGAAAGCCTCATAACTCAAAAAAGCAAATATTTTTACACAATTTTTTGCTAACTTTTTTTCTTTCTGTGATATTTTAATAGTTACTTTGTTTCAGATTATTGTGAAAACATCTACAAAAAATATAATTATCACACCCTGCTTTAAGATAAAGGGAAGTGTAAGAAATTTTAAGGTAAAAAATTCATTGATATTAAAAGAGTATTTTTTCGAAAAAAAAAATTACAAAATGGGGACTGGCACTACCGATAAAGCATGGCTCCAAATTTCCCCCCTTATTGTTCCTGTATACTTAGAGTTCAATGTGTGGGTCTCGCACATTGCGTCATTGCATGCATTATTAGTAACACTTTAAATGTAGTTTATTCAACAGAAATTGATTAATACCGCTGCTATTTGGGCTATCTAGGATAGCAGAACATTTTTTTTACTTTAAAACAAAATTCAGGGTTATGTACACCACAAACAATCATATTTTTCAGACATGCAAACAATTTATTGCCTTCCTTGTTTACATTTATACATAAAAATGTATATTTTTCTCCCATAAAAGAAAAAGTTACAAAGTTGATATATATTTAGAAATTTTGCCGTTTTCATCAAGAATTTTCAGCTGTTCCTCAAGTTATCACCGATATAGTATTGTAATTATGAAAACATTATCAGCAATAAGTTATTCTGTTATTGACAGAGAATATAGCCTGTGGAACAGGTTTTCTTGGGGTTGGAAGGTGAAAAGGAGACCCAGTGAACGCAACACACCAGGAAGGATAACTGTGATAAAAAGCTCTATGATTGGTTGAAGGCAGATTTTGAAAGCATGGCATGGCGAGGTTGATTTAGTTGCTTCTTTAATTATATATTTTCGCTTGATCCATGGACAAAATTAGAAGATGGATTCTGATTATGGAAAGCACAATTAATAGCACAAGCTATACAAACAAAGGAGTCCTTATTGTTTAAAAAAACCCCAAGAAAATTTATTGTTTATCAACGAGCTTAGAAATATTTAATTATCAAGCGCCAACAAATGTGCTGCTTAAAACAACAACAATACTATACAGTAAGATTAAACTATTAATATCAAAAGTGTGAATAAGCCATTTATTGCCTATTGAACAAAATCAACTTTGTCAACCTGCTACGCTGGCGGGTAAAACGTTTACCTTAGATAGAGACGCAATTGAATGTACGTTTCGGCTATCAATTTGATCAGTGTTGCCCTGTGATCGCCGTTAAACATGGTTTCATTCAATCCATTGTCTTGATCTGTAAATAGTTTCTGGGTGCTTTCAACTAAAAAGTGATTGAAAACTATCATTGGTAGCTTTTCTTTCAGCCCTCTCATTCTTTTCACTAGTGTCTGTGTTGGAAACTCTTTCTTTGAATAACTTCTCTGAGTAATCAATTATGTTGTAAACTGATTGGGGTGGGATTCATAGGCCACTATTTTGGACCAAAAGTTTGTAAAGCCGATGCTTGAGCTGTGGTTCATTGAGCAGTAGTTGCGGTCTGTAGTAGGTTCAGTGAATTGAGAAATAAGGCAGCTTTTGCTGGAGGAACATATTACTTTGTCAAGGATTTTGGAGACAATGTAACCACCAATATAATATAGAATGCTGGAAACAAACTCTGTATTTGGGGACTTGATTTCTTGACAGAGGAGGCCTGTCTTCTGTTGTAAGAAAAATTCATCTAAGGTGTGACCTTACCTGCCAAGCAGTTGGTGTTTTTTGAATTAGTTACAGCATATTGCATCAGCATTTTCCACAAGGCGTACTTAAGTTGAAGACAGTTTGGGTTATTGTTCCACCCACTCATGAATCGTATACAAGAGAAAAGGAGTTCTATGTGATCTTGGGAGGATTTGTATGTTAATATATACTTAAATGGATGGCTTAAGGAAAACATTTTATCTGCCATTTTAATTGGACTTTACTGTGACAACAATCCTAAAATAAATGTTTTATTGTTTGTGTGTTAACAAGAGTTTTGGGGCTTTATAGTGTTCTGTTTCAGTGTAAGTAGGTAATGTGCAGCACGGGACGAAAAATCATATTTTCACATAGTGCAAATGTATGTGCAAATGTGATGCGAATTTGAAATTGGCTTATCTTTGTTCACATTTGCACCCATGCAAACATCACATCTGCACGAAATACGCACCGGGTGCTTTACCATAGTGCAAATTAAGTGTGATTCTATTTTAATTTTTAGTGGTCTGAATGTGCCGTAAATTTTATACTGTTTTCTTTGCTTAAATGGTTTGGTAAAAACTGTTGTTTTTCTAAAGAAATATGGTGTATACCTTCTCCACACTTGGCAATTCAATGGTCAAAATGTTACGTTTACGCCCGGGTAAAATATATAGCAATAGTGACAAAACATTGCACACTAGGACACTTTATAGCTAACACCATTGAATTTTCACCATTTGGGAATTATTGTAATATATATCTACAAAAACGGCCAGGACATTTCTAGTTGTTACAAAACACTAGGCCGAAATTAGCTGGTTTCAAATACATCCAAATAAATGCTAATCTTGACACAGATCCTTTGGAAGAGACGAATTTTGAACAACTTTTGCCCTGGTTTAAAATTATGGCAAAAATATTTATGGGTTAATCTGTACGTGATACATATAAAAAATCGTCTACCCTTCATAAATTTGTCGCAATGTACTTCTTTTGGCCATTAACCTGGTTAAGGACCAACATACTGCAGGTATTTCGACCACTACTCAAAAACTACTGCATCTTGATCTTTTTTAAAGATTTTACTGGAAAGCTTGAAAGGTCAACGCTCCTGTAGTTTTTAGGTGATTTCAACAATACCTGCAGTACCTGTTCTTGACGCGACTCTGCATAAATCTAGACAATATCATGCAAACAGAGCAACGTGTATCGTGGTCAAATATACAACTAAAAGATCAGTAATAAAAAAACCTGTTTATTTCATAATGTTACAAAGTAATCTGTGCTTTTTGGTGATAGCTATAAACATGTACGTACATTGAATCGTCAAAAGGATTAACACATGCAGACCTCAACAAAAGTATGAGGAAGCCCGCAGAATGCTATACATTGTGTAAAATGCACTCTTTGATGTATTCCTACTCTTTAGAAATAGGTATGGTAATTTTATTCTGTCTGGGACAAAAAAAATTAAAGCAAAATTAATTTGATGGAAAATTAATTTTCTAGAATTATCATACCAAGCAGCATTTTGTAGCTGCATATTGTACGACATACTCATGTAGTCTGAGTCTGTAAGCCTTTCAGACTCACTTTATTTCAGTACATGTATAGTAGTTGTAGGGAGGTTTGGTTTTTGTCCAAATATTAAAACATGTTGGAGTCATCCCCATCATCACTGAAATAACAGTTTTTCAAGCTGGAAAATAGGGTTTTTACCATTTTGCATCTCCCTACATTTTTGGTTATGGTAGAACTGAGATCATCTTTATCATCAAAGTGTTATTGGTCATTGTGATCTGTTGTGATCATCTAATTTTTCAGTGTGAAAAATAGACCATCATACCCATTGAGTAGCCAAGATATTTCCATTTTCTGCAAAACAAAAGCAAGAATGTTAATTAGCCTATTGGCTTTTCTTTAAAACAGTACAAGAATCTGTTATATGTAAAGTTTTGAGCACTTCTCATTGTCAACATTATGCTTGCTTTAGGATACAGCAATTAATGGCTTATATAACTATTGATGAATCAGTCTTCACCATGTAAAATTTGAGTTGTTTCACAAAACATTCAGTTGGAAAATTATGGCCATAAATGTGCTTTTAAAAGACTGACAGATAGATGAGCTGGGCCATGGCTTTCGAGCCATAGGGCTGGCTGCTAAAGGATGTGATCAACAGGCCATAATGGTTGCTAGTATACTATTGAAGGCATAAATATTTTCCACTGTTTTTTTAAATTTTGTTACATTGTGTAAGCTGCCAAGTCACCAAAATGTTGCTGTTCACAGTTCTATAAATCTTTCATTGAGTACATAGAGTTGTTAATAACACATGACATTAAATGATCAGCCAATACCAAAAAGACTGGTGACCTATTATTATTAGAAGAGTTATAGGTTATCATCAATATCAACACTTTTTAGGAAATTCATTGATCATGGATGTCAACTTATCAGTATAACCTGTTAATTACAGGTAGGTGATATAAGTCTACATTGCTGATTAATGAACTTCTTAAAAATAATTAATGAACTTGCTAACTAAAATGATTTAATATTTGCATATAAAATTTGCTGTTAGTTGTAAATTCACAAAGGTTAATGGCTAAAGCTATTACCTGCCCCAAACCTTGCCAACTGTAATCATTTAAACTTCATTTCCTGTGTTCATGGTATGCATTATCTAAGTTTATGTACTACAATGTACAATACTTGTAGTTAACTAAATAACTGCATCTCAAAATATTTACACTTGGATACTTAAAGGTAGGTTACAGTCGCTTCTGCGCATGTGCGATAGGTTTGTTATGAGGAGCCTCCTCATAACAAGTTTCCAGTCCCATGGCATAAAAAGAAACACGCGCGGCCGTCTGAATCGTTCTCTGTTGTATTGCAAGGAGCGATGGCGCATCAAGTCCTGGCATAAAAATTGTTGCTTTGAGAGTTTCAAGATCAAACAATTAATATTGGATTCTGAAAACGCGGCAAATCGCGTCGCCTAAAGGTTTAATTATTCGCGTTCGGTAGCTTTTGCTTCAGATGCTGTGGGTTTCGTTCGAGACTTCGAATCGCACTACAGAATATTCGCGAGTCACGACATGCTCACAGTCACAGGCTCTGTCATGCAGAGTGGTAAGAAATATATTGTATTACCTTTCACATAATAAGGAAATGTTAAGCTAGTTACGCTAGCTGAGTTCTACCAATAATATTCAGGATGTATTTAGAAGTTGACAAGTATGTTTAAAACATGAAACAGTGTAGAGAGGAACCTTACATGCAATCACAATTTTGGCAGAGAACCAATTTTATCAAAAGAAAATCACGATACTGTAGTCTGTATATCACTCAATGAGTATATTGTGGATATGATCTATAACATAACTAGCAATACATAGAGGATATTACACGGTGCATGGCGCGAAGATATTATTTACGAGTGGTGAAAACATGTTCAGGTTGGAACAAGTGGACAGAGAACATATAAATCCCAGGGGAAAACACGCGTTTTTCACGTCTTCACTAGTGAAAATATGGGAGATACGAGTGTTTTAGTTTACGGTGAAACACCCATAAAGCCATAACCATATAATAAATGAGCTTATTCGATGGCTTACACAGATATTGAGTGCAGGCTTCAACCGCTTGTACAAGGTGTGAAATAAATTATACATTTTATATAGACCCTGTAGAATATTCAATTAAATTGTCGTATTCTCGATTCCATTAACTCTATAGTATAGTAACTTTTACAATCCGTTTCCCAAACAAATTCAAAGTAATGAGTGAATTCAAAGCCGCGAAGCGAGATGCGGAAATTGCGAGTTTGAATGTCCGGTATTAAAATTGTCGGTGTATCTTAGGCGTTGATGTCTCTGGAAGTGTTAATTTTGTGTTTCAAGCATAATAGCCTGGAATATATTTCAAACTGTTATACTGTATACAGTTTTTTACTACATATTACAATCCCAGATTCAATATAATGCAATATAAGCACAATATGTGCTCTCGTCGTGATATTATATCGTATAAACATGATATAATGCTCTCGTCCAGGTGCACGCCATAGGCATAGATGTGATTTTGGTTGCTTGAGCGAGAATTTAGCCTGTTTGACGTACAGTAATTGTCGCTCATTTTCTCTTCTGCTGAATCACAACAAAATACGCGTGTGTGAACTGCCCAATTATGTAAAAATCCTGGCAAAATTTTCATGTATTTGCACCTGGATAATTTTATTATTTTACTTATTCTGAAATTTACATGCAGTAGTTTCATACATTGAAATATAATACAAGTGTTATCTAATATCATCGTACTAATCGTAGGCCTTCAAAACATGCTATGAACGTTTATATACACATACACAGGCTACAGTTCTAAATGCTTATCCATTCCATTTTGTAAACTATTTGTTTGTAAAGTATGAGTTTTTGCTTTCATCACTGTGCTTTCAATTTCATTACTGTGTCTGTGTCTTCACTAAAAACACATTCGCTGCCAGTTAATGTACCCTCATCATGATATATAAGTCTGGAATCGAGAATACGACAATTTAATTGCATATTCTACAGGGCGCATATAAAATGTATAATTTATTTCGCACCATGTACACTCGTAAATAATATCTTCGCGCCATGCACGGTGTAGTATGCTCTATGTATTGCTAGCTATGTTATAGATCATATCCACGATATACTCATTGAGTGATATACAGACTAGCCTGTGAGCATGTCGTGACTCGTGAATATTCTGTTGTGCGATTCGAAGTCTCGAACGAAACCCACAGCATCTGAAGCAAAAGCTACCGAACGCGAATAATTAAACCTTTAGGCGACGCGATTTGCCACGTTTTCAGAATCCAATATTAATTGTTTGATCTTGAAACTCTCAAAGCAACAATTTTTATGCCAGGACTTGATGCACCATCACTCCTTGCAATACAACAGAGAACGATTCAGACGGCCGCACGTGTTTTCATTTATGCCATGGGACTGGAAACTTGTTTTGAGGAGGCTCTTCATAACAAACCTATCGCACATGCGCAGAAGCGACTGTAACCTACCTTTAAGCAAAACTGATCCAAGTGAAGCATATTAGAAGGTGTAAATCTATCATTTTATTGTTTTACTTACCGGTATTTCAAGGTGTTATTAATGAAGGTACACAATTTGAAGCATGCATCCTGGATTCTGGAAACAAAAAATAACTTAAGTTAAATAAATACCTAGGGGTTAATTCATTTTTTTCTAAGTTTCGTGAAAAATGACAGACTTGTTATAAATATGAAAAACACATTGTCCAGCAAGATAAATATGATGGATTTAATACAGTCACAGAATAAAAATGCTGCATGGCTATTTTTGCAGTGGAAGTGAAAGCTTGAAAAGATGCAAACAAAACTATAACAGTCACAAAATAAACCTTGAAGAAACAAAAGGCACCTACCGTCTCGTTAAAGCATTACATGTTCCTTCGTATCTCTGTTTTTGGCTCAGAACAAAGCGATGCTTTGCTATAAAGTACGGAAGCTGCTTTGAATGCTGACCAATCTGTCCACACGTAACAATTATGTCTTTATGCCTTGTTTTTAGCCCAGTTCTTTAAATATCATTTAAGAATGATGAAGTTGTGTTTTGTTGTGCCACTTATCTATTTCAACCGCAAGTATCTGCATTTCTTCACCTTTTTTTTAAGCAAAAACTTGCCTGTTTCACCTCAAAAACATTTTCCTTGTCAGTTCACTTCAATATCAATAGAAGCAATTTGATTGGTCAAATTTTGCGCCCAAACCACGCGGAATGTTTTCCTCATATTTTATATACGTCAAAAGTTGATTATTTTTTAAAATTCACTTTTAAGGTGCTGGGTTCAACAAAGTATTAGTATAAGTATGTCATCATTATTAATTTATTTACGGTCTTTTAACATTATTCGAGTAGTAAAGTAATGCTTGCACAGCATGACAAAATTTTCGGACTGCCTTCGCCACTGCTTTGGTTTGCCACAGCGATTCTGTTTCGAATCCTGCTATAGAACAAAAAAGTGTATTTTACTTTGTAATTTTCATTCCGATAGAGTTACTACCGAAAATTGAAAAAAAATATTATTGTTTAAACATTGCATCACCTTTGCACGCATGCAATGTTGAGCAAATTTTCCAACACATTTGCTATGGCAATTTAAATACACAAATATGTGTGCAAATTTATTGCCAATATTTTAGAATGAAAACATGCTTAAAATCTGATTAAACTTTGGTCTTTTCTGTTTTCAAACTTTTCTGATCCTGCCATAGAATAAGAAAGTGCATTTAACTTTGTAATTTTCATTCCGATGCCCACGATAGACTTGTTACCAAATATTGCATCAACCGTAAATGGATATAAAGTTTAGCAAATTCCAATGGATTACATATATACTAGATGTTAAACTTCAGGGGCGTTTCAAATTTCCAGGCTTATGTACTTCTTAAATAGTGAAAAATAAATAAAGTGGAAAACAGGCCAGTACTGTCGAAGAAAACATTAGCCCAGCATACAAGGTCAACCGGCAGCTGTCACTCTGTCAGGACAACTTTAATTTTCATTATCATTACATTAATTGCATCCGAGTTAACCCTACACACAGTCATACACACGGAAATATTTCATCAAAATAAATTCCCTGTAGCGGCTTTTACATTGAAATAAGTTTGCTTAAAATTGGCAACAGTGTGTAAATGTACTGCGAATGTATCCATAATTTGCATATCACCTAAAAAGCACGGCTTAGTCTGCAATATAGTTTGCTCTACTTGGCAATTATTTAAACCCCAAAATGGAGTTTGTTCGCAATTTGCCCTCACCACCACAAGCGGATGGGACCCGTTTCACAACCCTGAAATGCATATAAGATAATTTCTAAATTAGGGTACAACCCCGGGACACCCCGAGACTTTGCAAAAACAACTTTAAAAGTTCATCATCCCCCCTCCCTTCCCAGGGCAGGCATGGGTACAAATGCCCCTACCCCCAGCACACGAAAAAATGTTAAAATTTTAAGTGTTTTTTCTTCAAATGCTTTTTTTATTTGTAAATATGAACTATACTGTATATACATACAATTAAGTTATATTCCGAAAGTACGCACTACCCAACTGTAGACACAAAAACTTGATCATATAAAAACTGCAGTATAGCATGGAAAAACATATCTTTAAAATCACACAAGCTATGTTGATATATGAATAGTGAATTTAAAACATGATCAGTAACTTTTTAAACAACACAACAACGGCAACTCCGAATAGACAACATTTTGATTCAAGATTTCGACAATTTATTCATCATGATGACTAGATAAAGTCGAAACATTGAATCAAAATTTTAGCTTTATTCAGAGTTACAATTGTTGTTTATTTTATGAAAATACTCAGGGGTTCCAGCAATTACTATTAATGTTTTCAGAAAAACATATTTATAAATACATATTTAAAAAATCTTTCACCCCAAAGTAAGACCCCCTTAGAATAGTGCAGCGGCTATGGCCAAAATCGTTCATTTTGTGATAAAAGCACCAAAGTTGGCATAATAAGAGCTTAAGTAGTTCTGATCAAAGCCAAATCAAAGACTTAATGCCAATCAGATTTCTTATTTGTATTAGAGTTAAGGCAATGTTTTGATTTTTTATAAAAAAACCACACATACCCAAGTCATATTTTTGATGAATCGATTCATAGCAGCTGTTAAAAATGCTGTCAAATGAAAAAAAAGTTGTGAGATGAATATTGATTATACAAATCTTACTTAAACTTGAGCTTAAAATTTGTTACTGTGCATGTCAAAACTGTTAATTTTGTAAAAAAAAAGGCCTTAATCTAGTGCAAAATGAAAACAAAAATTAAAATAAAATTTTTTCATCTATCCTAAACTATTTCTAATGCCTCCTATAATGAAAAAAGTGTTAAAAACAAATGTGTAATCAAGAGGAGTTCAGCAGTTTTAGTGATCAGGAGAAAAACTCACTCGACCCAGGCCCCCTGTTGACACATCCAAGATGGCAGCCTCCAGTACTGGCAGTCCTTCCAGTCACGTTGTTGTCACCTTTCTCACTTACGTGAGTTTCAAAGATGAATTCATATATTTACAAATGCCACAAAAGGGGAATTAAGAACTCATTGTGACTTTTTGTAGGGAAAATTGATGTAATTCAAGCAAATTTGTGATAATTTTCAGATGATGCACTCAGTTCGAAGTTCGATTGAAATAGCTCACTTATTTACAGAGATGTAGGAAGGTATGTTTGAGATAGTTTTTTGAGACCATTACCTGAATCTAATTAAATAATTAGAGTTAAGGAGATTAAAACGTTAAAAAAAATTATCTATTATCAGATGTCAAGAAAAGCATTCGTGAAAATACAGCATCCAGGGGAGAGAATTAGAGAGAATGAGACCGAAGGCATCAGTAACGCTATTGACTGGGGATTGTGTATACTTTGCCAAGAAGATACTGGTGAAAAGCTTCAATGTCCCAGAACTTTGCAAAGACCCGATTTTGGAGCAGGGTACGAACGGATAGCACAAAACATTGAGGGTTTTTTAGCATTGATAGTATGCCGTTTGACATACAAGAGACCAGCTTGATGATGGAAGTGGCTTTAAAAACATGTTTTTAAAGAAAAAGGTATCGTGGCATATATCATGCAAGGTCAAAGTAAATTCAACTAAATTAGCTAGAGCCACTAAAAAGCCCAGAAATGCTGTTAGAAAATCCTATGAAAGAGGCAATTAAGTAAGGATGGTCATAAAAGAACTGACGACAACCGCTGCTTATTCTGTAATGAATTAGCTCGAAGTCAGGGTCTTCACTGGGCATCTACTCTAGAGATTAATAGAAAAGTCTGAGAAAGTGCGAAAAAGCTTGAAAGGCCTGATCTACTAGCGACACGTTTGGCTGGAGATATGGTTGCAATTGACGCTTTGTACCATGCCAAGTGTCTGTCCTCACATTATAACGACGTTCGCACTCTTGAAAACAAATTAAATTCCAATGAAAATGCTCGGATTTACATGGACTTGGATTTGCATCACTTGTGTCTTATGTGGAAGATTATCGCAGTTCTGATGAGATAGCTCCTGTGTTTAAACTTGCTGACTTGGTTAAATTGTATACTACGAGATTACAAGATTTAGGCATCCATGTTAACGGGACGAGATTAAAGAACCACCTGCTTGAATCAATACCATCTCTGGGTGCTTGGTGACGCCATCCAAAAGGCCTGTGCTCATGACTATGATTCAGAAGCATTGTTGATGGCTGAAGTTGAAAAGATTGTACATAGAGATGCAGAAACTGTGAAGCAAAAGTTTCTGGGAACATTTGACGTTGACTGTCAGAAGAATTCCATCCCCGCATCCCTGCTCGCTCTTGTTGAAATGATAATAAAAGGTCCAAGCAAGATGCAAAGCGGCCAAATGGAGGAAGATAAAAAGATAAGAGCATCGCAGAATTCCTACTATACAATATTAGCAAGCAAGGGAAAGGAAAAAAACATAGCAAAGAAAAAGAATGCCCTCTACCGATATGCACTGCACTTAAAATCCGTGGTGAGACATGAAAGAGAACTCTAATTGATGCCTTTTGCAAACTTGGCTTGTGTATCTCATATGATCGAGTGCTTTACATTTCTACTGACTTGGTCAATGCAGTGACCTCACGCTTTGAGAACGAAGGGGTGGTTTGTCCGCCTAAACTTTGCAAGACTCTCTTCACTACAGCTGGTGTTGACAACATCGATCACAATCCCAGCTCAACAACTTTGACTGATTCATTTCATGGTATGGCTATCTCACTAGTGCAACACCCAATCCAAGAAAACAAGGGAGTCGATCGCCAGATCACTGAAGATTACCTTTCTGGTGAAAAGAAGAAAACTATGCGCGCGGCCTCTCCTGCATACCATGTACCCGAAATCAAAATGGCGGATGAAATGGGAATGGATTTTTGGGCAAAGAAGATGACGGATCTTTAGCTGAACCTAACCTGGAAATCGCAACTAGTGTTGACTGGATTTATTCTGAAAACGGTAGATCTTTCTTTCAACAAGTGTTGGTGTGCAAGAGAGGGAAACAATCGAGTCAAATGCTGCCAAATGTTATTCAAATATGAGGAAAATAATGAAGTTGTAACTGACTTTTTAAGCAGATGTCAGCTAGTTTTTTGGTGTGTTATCAAAACGCTGAGCAAATAAGATGCCTTTGCCATTAGACAAAAAGATAAATAGGGTACACTGGAGCAAATTGCCTGTTAATGAGTTAAGACTAGATATGTAGTTCTGGAAATAGAAAATCATAATGAATTTAAGATCAGACTTCTGATAAATATGCCTAATATCACAACATTGTATTTTGTTTAGCCACATGAAAAGGAAACAAAGAAGTGAACAATTAAGATATGATACTACAGTATACAAAACAACGGTTACTCCAAAAATAAACATTTTAATAATCTAGCTTTCGACTAAGTTTCCTCCTCCAGGAATGATGCTAGGTTACATTTCACAAGTATATATAGAAGATTAATAAGGTAATATGATATATATGTACATATAGATAAGAGATTATATATATTATAGAGTTAGTTGAATATTATTAAGTCTTCAGAGGCCTTAGTTCCATGACTGAGTTCAGGTTTAAAACGTCGAATGGCAAGCGCTTCTTTGGATAGCAATAAGGACCAGTGATCAGATCTGTCTATAATTAGATCTGGTCACTGGTCCTTGTTGCTATCCAAAGGGCTTACCTTGTCAGGGAAGATAATATTCCACTTCTTCCCATCAACATTATGTGTCACCAACAAGTCAAGCAAGCCCTGAATCTACTCAACGAAGGCCAGCCACCTGTCATTGTTCTTGACCAGCTGCTTTACGCCCTTGCAAAGCAAATACAATGAAACTGGCCATCCACTCAGGGAGAAAGCAAGTTCGTAATCATGCTTGGAGCCCTGCACATTAAAATGGCTTGATTTAAAGTACTTGGTTACTGGCTTGACGGGAGTGGCTGGACTGCCGTCTTTGAAGTTGCGTCAAGTGGAGTAGCAGATTCTTTTTTAAAAGAAAGTCACCTAACAAAAAAAGGCGAGCTCATCAGATTACTGCAGCTGCTCTATTTATCTTACAGGGTAAACCCTATGACTCCTATCTTGAAACCGTTTCAAGTGATGAGGAACATCTAACCTTCTCAGCCTGGGTTGAAGATCTCACCTGCAGTTCCTATACTGGAATCAAGTTCTTTCACTTGAATTATCTGTACTGCAGCTAGTACGATCAATCAGAGAGGGAAATTTTGCTCTTTTTACGGCTTTGATCCATTCACTAGTACCGTGGATGTTCGTAATTGACCATGTGAACTATGCGAGGTGGCTTTCTGTCCATGTACGTCAGTTTTACCAGAAGTTGATGAGGAGTTCTGTAAAGGATTCTTTGTAGTTCGCAAGACAAGAAATCCATTCTCAGCAATCGCTCTGCGCTGAGGAGATGGATGATTGCTGAGCTTGTCTTGGTGCTTGTCTCGAGATCTTATTGCTTTGGACTCAAAAGAAATAATGAAAGAAGTGGTAGAGTCAGTGAGAAAAGCACATGTGATTGCTGTTGAGCAGTACAAGAGTTTTGTCAAGGAGAGATTTGGCCAGAATACAAAGCTGATAATAGATAGCATAAAGAAGAACAAATTACCCTTGTTTAAAGCTAAGTTCAGAAAGAGTGTCTCCAAAGACAAAGAAAAGTTGAATTATTGAAGAGCGACTGCTCGTTGTTCTCACATCTATACATTGCATGTCAAAGCCGAGATGGAAATCTTGAAGAATCCTTTAAATACAAGAATCAGCCCCAACTCCCAGCCCTGTCCGGGGGAGAAAAACTCAGAGGAGGAAGCAAGTCAGATCTTGTTAAGTGCTTGGAAAAAACTATTGGATGGACCTAGTGAAACTCATAGTGTCGATGCCATAATCATGGATGGTGCAGTTCTTGTTCAAATGTTGAAACCCATAATGGTGCAGACATTCAAGGGGTATTCAGATTGCGTCTTCAAACCACATGTCCTGCAACATCTCGAACCTGTAGGAAGGATAGACATGGTATGGGATGTGTATTTGAAAAACAGTTTGAAGTCGTCAGCAAGAGTAAGACGAGGATCGGGGGCATGTATCAAAGTTGGGCCAAAGGCCAAAATACCCAAGAATTGGGAAAGCTTCCTCAGGGTTGATGAAAACAAGACCAAGCTTTTTTTATTTCTAGCCAGATAATTGAAAGCTCTTTCAGTAGTAGATGGCAAACAGATCTACGCTACATGTGGCCAATTGGTACTCAGCTCACCCTGGGCAGATACAGCAGCATTCCAGTGCTCACATGAAAAAGCAGATACCTGTATGATGCTCCATACACATCACCATGGATGCCACGAAGTTCTCATCAGAACCATAGACACCGATGTGGTTGTACTGGCTGTTTCCGGAGTACAGAGATTTGGTATGGAAGAAACCTGGATCGCATTTGGAACAGGCATGAATTTTTGGTATATTCCTGCCCACAAAATTGCAGAAAAGCTCTCCCGACTTTCCATGCTACCACTGGCTGTGATTCCCGTATCCTTTCTGTGTAAGAAATGAAAGATCACTGCCTGGGATGTGTGGAATGTGTTTCCTCATATAACATATACCTTCATGTCGTTGGCGGAAACCCCTGACGGGATTTTTGATGAGCAAATGGATGACATTGAAAGGTTCTTCCTTCCACAGTATTGCAGGACAACATCACAAATCAAAGTAAACCAGGCCAGACAAGAGCTGTTTACCAAAGAAAACAGAGCTCTAGAGAATATCCCCCTGACACACGCAGCACTCGTCCAACACACAAGACGTACTGTTTACCAAGCAGGAGGCATCTGGGGAAACTCCCCAGTAGCGATGCCCAATCTCCCAAGCCCGTCCGAGTGGGGCTGGACACAGTTGGCGAAAGGTTGGATACCGTTTTGGATGGTGTTAGCGCAAGCTCAACAGATGTGTTATGAACTAATACGCTGCAGGTGAAAGAAAGGGTGTGCCGAGGAAGATGTAAGTGTGTCAAGGCCAACCTGGTCTCTGCACATTGCTCTGGCAAATGTGGGGGCGACTGTGATTGCGATACGTGAGTTCAAGCTGGGAGCATGAAATTCACTTTGAGTCTGGACTTCAGTCTTTCTTATGATTTTAGACATGAGAATAACTTTAACCTGTGTTATGTATACACGATGAAGACATTTTTTTCTTGACTCGTGGCAGTGACACGATCAGCCAGCACATGGGATCATTTAAATAAATGTAACACCTATTTTAGTGGAAATAGTGATGAAATAAACTGCCATTTAGCCATTTTACCAGGAAAGCTTGTCTCGTACTTTATACTGTATTTAGCTTTTGTACTTTATCATTGATGTAAGAGTATTAAGGGACTAGAGCTGCCTTGAAAGAGAGTTTACTTATCTTTTGTCAAAGTAAGTGATAATTCTCTTGTGTCTTTGTATATAAATGGTACAAAATTCCCCTCACTACCCCCCCTGAAAAATCAGAGCTAGATCCTCATTGGGTTATAATGGTTGAAAAGTGAGATTCACAGTACTTGGAGAATGTTCCATCTGATTTTGCCTGATTAAAATGACCGATACACCTTTTTTTCATAACTAGAGGTGGGTACTGTGGTTTTTAGTCTAAAATACAAACATCCCTTTAACTTGACTCAGCAAAGTAATCAGGATGGCATTATGTCAATATCTTATGACACATACTTGGTGACTAAGTGTACCAAATTTCATGCTTTTATCACAAAGTGAACAATTTTTCTACGTAGCCGCTGCCCTATAAGAACCTTGAAGGCTAAAACTGCTTAAGAATAACATGAAAGGTTGGCATTAAAAGCAATAATGCTATTTATAAACACACCTCTATTTACAAAACATACAGTAATATACATCTATCTCTCGTGCTTCGTCCTCTGTGATATTTACACCTTCTCAGTGATACCAACAATCGCAGCTATCACACTGGATTATAAACTTAAAAAATGTTTTTCCATTTATGTGCAGATTTTTTTCTCCAAACTGCATTATTGAATAAAAGTTTCCTTACCCTTCTTCTTCGTCCTGACAAAACCAATACAGTTCCTTGCTGTCAATGTCACTGTCTTCTTCAAAGTCAGAGACATGTGTTTCTATCAAAAATAGTATAAAATACGATTAAAATTTAGTTTTTTGATTATTTAAAATAATTTCTGCTTACCATTTCTTGCTTCGTCACCTGGCTTTCGCCCTTTTACTTTCCTGGCTTTTTACCGCAATTCCTTTCGTTGTTCAATTGCTTTTAAATGGTCTACCAAGTACTGAGTATTAGATAGGCTAAGAAGACATTTCTTGGCTAAACCTTGTATGTCTTTTTCGGTGGGATTTGCATTTTCTTTTATCAATGTTTTAATTACTAATGATGGTGGTTGAGCATGACATTGAAAACCATTTTTCTTTACATACTCTACAACTTTTTCTGAAGGTAAGTAATAGCCAGCACATGCTCCTAAGCAGGTGTCACATTTACCACCCCACAGTCGTTGCGAGTCTGCAAAGTGGCAAAACTGAAAGCGATGGACCACTGTCATACCAGCGCCAGCTTTTTTTTTTTACCTTAAGCAGGCAATTCTTTTCAAAGCACGGCAAGAACATAAAGACGTAATTCTCTGGCATGTTAGGAACTATGTGTCGGTTTCTGACATCCCAGATCATTTTGAAATAGTTGTACTGTTCAGGGTTATTCTCATCAAGCTCATCTTTTTGTTTTTAGGACCCCTTAGAAAAGTAAGTAGATTTTCTCATCTTTGCTGGTAAGAGTCTGCAATTAATCCTGTTGCTCCCTTTGTAAGGCGAATATCAGTTCCACAGCAAGGTGAACCATCAACCACACATGTCTGTGGCTGCATCCAGATTTATTTTCTGCTTTACTTTGTCATTGTTTCGCATTTCATCCATATTGGAACCTTTAATAGTGGACAGAATGAAAAGGTTTGCGTGACTGACAGAAAGGCAGCCATTTTGCTGCTCGACTTTATTCAAATAACTTCCCCCCTGAAAATCACGAAGTGACCATTGTACAGACTTTTTCCTTTTTAACATGTCATTCTGTCCACAGAAACTGCACTTCTACATGGCTCGGGCCTTCATCCACCCCGCCATCAACTCTAATACAGTCAATGATTTTATCCAAAAGAAAAGGCTGCGACACAGGATTCGTCTCGAACATTTCAAGGTCTGCTGCATGTTGAGAAGGGTTTTTAGGAAAAAGGAAGTGGGGTTTCACTGCTCCAAAGCATCCTAATGGTGTATTGCAAGAAACATATTTGAACTTGTCTGGAGAATTGATGAATACTATTGAGGTAGTCTGTGTGTGGTAAGCTCAGGATTTTCTTTTTCACACAAAACTGTTTTTTGCTTGTGTGTGAAAGTCGTGGTTTGCGGTTCAAAACTACTTTATCGAGACTGTTTTTTAACTGCAGGAAATCTAAATTTTGTAGAACGAACAACTCCAATGTGCATCCACATTTAGTTTCACATTGAAACCTTTCCTGGCCCTTCTTTAAACTACTTTTGCTGCTCCTCAATATCGCTTTGCTGAAAGGCGTCTTTTGTTCCTAGCACAATACAACTGTACTATTTCCACATACATGTCCAATACTGACAATCTGTCTCCGATCGACAAATCAACTTTACCGTCGGTACGTTTTGATCCATCGGTCAGTTGTTACCTACGCTCGGACAGTTGTTATTTACGGTTGGACAATATTTTGCAGTTGGTACAATGTCGTGCCATGCAGGAAGTGCGTCATACAGCACTTGCGCTTCTGTCTTGCTGGTTTCCGCCCTAGCTCGAACCTGCTGTGCATGTGCATGGTCAGTCAGATGGTCCGATCGATCGATCGGATCCATCGGACAAAGCTGTTTACGGTCGGACAATTTTTTACCGATGGATATATTCTAACCCACTGAGAACAAAAATATCGCTTTGTTCGTTAAAAATTGCTGAAGTCGGGAATGTGAACAAGGCTTAGAACATGAAGTTTTCATGCTAAACATTGACTGAATAAGTAGAATACATATATTATATTTTACGACGCACATATGACAGAACAAGTAGAATACAATAAAATGCAGTTCGTAATAACCATATGACATTTTGACAATTATATTTTACGACGCACATAGTCACAATCATATTACATTGACTACAATAACAATATGCTTGCTTCGTTGTCAAGAAAAACTATATGACATGCTGACTCCTATATATTTGGACGCAAATAATGATAATCGTATATTGTTTCGTTCTCAAGATAACTTAAAGACATGCTAACTATTATATTTTATGGCAAAATAAGTAGAATACAATCAAATGAAAGTCGTAATAAAACAATATTACATGCTGTAACAATTGAAACCTGTTTATACACGAAAAGAATTTATCTTACACGATACCGTTATTGATTCTGCAATTACGAATTTGCCAGATCAAATTAGTTTTACGTGGTCAGCTACTCAAGACAACAAACAAAGAAAATTTAACTACCCATCATACCATCGCTATGGACTGAACTTAACGATTAATCGCCAACTGTCCCACGTTTTCCTACTGATTTTACTTGCTGGAGATGTAGCAACAAACCCAGGTCCTCGAACTGAACCAACCCTTCATTGCTTATCCTTCAATGCTCAGAGTATTCGAAGTTCAACAAATGTTTCATTTATGAATAACTTGAAATCTTTTCAAGATATGGTCTATGCTGAAGAACTGGATATGATTCTATTGACAGAAACATGGCTAAATAAGAACGTTTTGGATAATGAAATATTACCTTCTGGTTTTAACATATTAAGAAAAGATCGTCCAGCTGATCAATGCGGCGGAGGGGTGCTAATTGCTATTCGTGACTCCATACCTTACAAGAGAATTGTTGCTAATGAAAGTCCGGTTTGGTCGGAAAAACTTGAAATCGTTGCAGTTGAGATTGAAATGAAAAGCTCAAGAAAAATTCTCGTTAGTGTGTGTTATCGCAAACCAAGCTGTGACCCAAAGGAATGGCTAAAGTTTTTTGCATCGTTTCTAGAAACCTGTTCTACCTATGACAAAGTTCTCATAACTGGTGATTTCAATTTTCCAGATTTAACATGGAATTCCTGTCTTGTACCAAATACGACTCAGCGAAATATTTCTGCTGGATCATTTGGGTTTAGAGAACTAACGTTTGATTTTTTTTAAGTCAAGTTAACATGCATCCGACAAGAATTAATAGTATTTTGGATCTTGTTCTATCCACCACACCCGAAGATGTTACCAACTTGTCATGCCTTGAACCATCAACAATGAATCTTTCCAGCGATCACAAACTACTATTCTTTGATCTCAAACTTTGCATTAAGCATTTAGAGCACGATTCAAGAAAAGTTTATGATTTTTTTCGAGCCGACTGGAACGCTTTATTAAATTCATTAAACAATACCGATCTCTGTCCACTAACCCAGAACGATGTCAACGATGACTGGTTACGCTGGAAAAGTCTATTTCTTGACACAGTTACGAAATATATTCCGCAAAGATTACTAAAACGCCGAAATAGCCCCCCATGGATTGACAAAGAGGTGAAGTGTCTGCTAAGAAAGAAGGATTTGTGTCGGAAAAAGGCAAAGCATAACTTGTGCCATGCACTTTGGCAAAAGTACCGAGATCTACGACGTAAATCGAAATCCATGACCTGTGACAAACGAAAACAGTATTTCCAGACTCTCCCGAATCTGTTGAGATCAAGCAGCAAAAAATTTTGGTCAGTCTTTAAACCGGTTTCTAAGAACTCGAGTATTCCGAGTAAAATGAAGTGGTGTGAAAATGACGAATTGCATCGCTCAGCCAGCAACCCAACTGAAATTGCCAACATGTTCAACCACTATTTCTATTCTGTGTTTCACCCTTCTGACAGTAACATCGATGAAATTGATTTTTCCTAGTCGAACTGTGATCAGACAAGTACTATCGCTAGTATCGTATTAACAACTGAAGAAATCTATCATGTTCTTTCTAACCTCGATGATAATAAAGCAACTGGTCCAGACAAGATCCCTGCCGCTTTACTTAAGAACTGTGCGTCGAGCATTTCCAAGTCATTATGCGAACTATTCAATAAAAGTTTGGTTTCTGGCAAACTTCCCGACGAATGGAAACTATCGCACATTATACCAATCCCGAAGAAATGTCCGAATGACGAAGTAACCAATTACAGACCAATTTCTCTATTGTCTGTCGTGTCAAAAGTTCTCGAACGATGCATCTACAATCAACTGATAGTGCATGTATCCAGTCAACTACACCATTTACAGTTTGGCTTTCTTAGAGGCAAGTCAACTACGTCTCAACTACTTCACGTAGTAAATGAAATCAGCAAAGCTTTGGAGAGCCGAGAACAAATTGACTCGATCTACCTTGATTTTGCGAAAGCATTTGATAAGGTAGAGCATATTCTTTTGTTAAAAAAACTTCGAAACTTCGGAATAACGGGTAAACTTCTTAATTGGTTCAACAACTACCTTTCAAACCGTTTGCAGAAAGTCACCGTTCTTGGCAGTACATCTCAACCGCTTCCTATTTTGTCTGGAGTTCCTCAGGGGTCTATCCTTGGTCCTCTTCTTTTCCTCGTCTTTGTCAACGATCTGCCTGATTCGATTTCTCGTCAATCATCGGTTGCTTTATTTGCTGACGACACGAAGTGCTATCGCTCTGTGACAAGAGTAAGTGACTGTGAAATTTTACAATCTGATCTTCACAATCTTGTTCAATGGTGTTCCAATTGGAAGATGGACCTTAATCTTAGTAAATGCGCAGTTAGTCACATGTCTCGAAACCGTCAACCCATTCATTATGATTATGAACTTCTTGGTCATTCTATTAAAGTTGTCGACGCCCAGAAAGACCTCGGGGTTGTCCTTTCAAGCGATTTAAAATGGAACAAACATGTAGACATAACATCGTCAAAAGCAAACAGAATGCTTGGCTTCGTTCGCCGAGTAGCAATGAATATCAATGATTTCCAAGTTCGCAAAGTTCTTTATCTCTCTCTAGTTCGTGGATTGTTTGCTTATGCGAGTCAAGTGTGGTCACCACAAACTGTTAGTAATATTGCAAAAATCGAAAAAGTACAGCGACGAGCAACAAAATTTATCCTCCCTCTCCCTTACAAGACTGATATCTCCTACAAGGAAAGACTGCAAACTATCCATATTCTTCCGGTTTGTTATTGGCAAGAATATTTGGACATGGTATATATCTACAAATGCTTAGTATATAAATCTGACGAAAACATTTCAATAAAACGTCGTGGCCGTGTTACGAGAATGAATGATATTACGAATTGTATTCTTCTAGAGATACCAAGAAGTACAACTGTGGCATATAAAAACAGTTTTTATGTACGAGCACCCAGTGTGTGGAACACACTTCCTAAAGATTTGAGGGACACAACCAGATCAGTATCATCATTTAAGACAAATCTGCACCAATTCTATAATAAACTGCTTGATGATATATTTGATCCAGATGATTCAAGAACTTATAAGACAGTCTGCATTAAATGCCACTCCACACGCTCCCTGTTGACTTTGTCAACATCTTTCTGTTGCTAAGGGGTGCGCTAGTTATTCCTGTTTGTATGTGTGTTGTACTGTTGTAGTGTGTGTTGTGTTGTGTCCTGTTAATATTGTGGGTCCCGTAATTGGAGTTTTTCTCTGTGGACAGCCCCTGCCTTTGTATTTTTTATGTTGTCAATTTTGTCCTTATTTTGTTGATGGCAAATTTTGTAAATAAATAAATAAATAAATCTTATTTCACCAATGCCAAGCTTTCTTCATTGACAAACTTCATATCGTTAGTTACAACACAATCAAGTCGGTATCGTTTGTTCTTTCTCGGGATGTATTTGACTGAGAAACAACTGTTGAAAAGCTGGGGGTGGCTTTTGGATTCTCCCAGGGGAAATCGGGGTTGATAAAAGAATAATGATTAGGAGGGTTTGTATATGCAATCCTGCGGACTGTATATACAATCCCAGGGACTGTATATAGTTATCTAGCTTACAACCTCCTTCTTCAGTTTGTATCCTATACTTAAGTTGTTGCATTTATATATTGCACTTTCTTTTTCTAATGTAGACTCATCAATGTTGATTTTGATGGGTACTGATTTCACAGGATGAACCTGTAACAAAAATAACTTCATTTAGTAACTGAAATATGTGCATAGATGTCAGTGCTATGCTAAATAATAAGGGTAGCAGTTTCAAGTAGACTTATAAAAGGATGAGTGTACAGAGTACTAGTTGTTGTATTGCTGGTTTAAGAATTATTTTCCCTGTCCTTGGCACAATTTGCAAAAAGTTGAAAATACAAGAACCTTCCACTTTAGCTTCTGTAGTACGTTGTACTTTTCTATAAATTGTTGCTGCTGCTCTGTCCAAATAGTCAAATTAAATGCATCCTTTGCAATAAATTATGTATGCATAAGTAAGAAAACTAATTACTCCACCTGCCATAGGTGAGGCAGAGTTTTAAATTCGCCCCATTTCTGTCTTTTTTTGTTGTTTTTTGGTGCAGAAGTCAGTGCAGTGATCGTGGGTGATACCCGCTGGGCACAAGCGGCGTGAGCCGACCTAAACACGGCGTTTAAACTCAATTTCTGGTGGAATATGTCAACAAAACACACATTTTAACATGCATGCAAGAACATCTGAATTGCAAGGTTTTACGTGCAAAGATTCTCATACAAAATGTTTTAAAACGACAAATTCCACAGCGAAACTTTACCAAGGAGCGATGTATCGCAGTGAAGTTTTGAGAGCGTATTTCTGTCATTTTCTGTTGTGTTTCCACTTTTAAGAAATTTTCAAATTTCTACACAAGAATCAAACGCAAATTCCACTGAAATATCTATATACAAAACACAATTTTTAACATGTAATAGTGAACAAAAAGGGACAGGAAGGTTCTTTATCAAAACATTGCTCCAGAAATGTTTTAAAATGGCAAATTTTGATAGACTCCATCAATCCATGACCAAGAGGTGAGTCTAAGAAATGTGTTCTTAATCACAAAGTATTCATTATGATTTCTTTCCTTGGTTTTCTATACCTATGTTGAAATGCTGATATTTCGTGCAAAATGATTTATTTGCTTGTAAGATATCATAAATTTATACAAGGTATGACACATTTAACATTCTAATTCCAGAAATACATATGCTAGTCTAAAGTTCCCAACAAATTATATCGTGGAAACTTCAGACAGTGTTCTACAGAATTGATTTAAATGATGCTATCAGGTTAATATATTTATGTATTGTATACACTTTTAGTAAAATTTTCTTTACTTCAACTACCCAAAAATAAAACAGCCATATGTCAGTGGTATTATGACAAAAGAATTTGTTTAATATCCTTAGCAAGCATCTTGTTATTGTTTCTCTAGCTACCAATTGTTAAATGTAACTAACCAACAAATTACATGAATAAAATCATGATAATACAATCTGATAATGTGTAATGAATAATGCATGACATAATTATTACAATCTGTATGCATCAATCATTCGAAAACCTTGGACATTTCCTTTGTATATTTATGAAATTTAGTGAAGTCCCTAATCACTGCCATTTGCTGAGCCAAAAAGAATCCTTTGCAATTTTTAAATTAAAATTTTTGTTCCAGATTTGTTTACTGTTTGCAGGTCAGGGTTCTAATTGAGAGGCAGGGTGAGAGGCAACTGAAAGGGGTTTTTTCAGGGTTTTTCTTTAGATTTTGTTTTGCTGCTGGAAAGATTGAGTTAAGGTGAACTGCAGGTGTTGTGCAGGATCAGCTTGAAGTGGCTTTCTGATCATATATATACAACTACATGTATCATAACTAAAATGTTTAGTTTTTCTTGTGTTGTGAGATTATTTCCAGCAATTTTTTAGCTATCCAGTTTTCCATCTTTCCACCTCTGATGAATTTTACTCCAACAACTTCATTTCAAGTATGTGGTCACTGAAAATGTTGGTGTGAAGTTTGAGTTTCAAATCGCAATTCAAAAGTTTTAGATAGGGTTTTTATTGTACTAAAAATTCTCTGAATGAAACCATGAATCCATGGGGTTATTTAGGCAAGTGTCACATGTTCATTTTTGTCCATGAGAAACGTCATATGGACATTGGTGGGTTGAAAGTGTTTAGTATTTTGAAATCATCTATACAAAGTACTGGTATACTAAAGTCCAGCAATCATATTTTTAAGGAATATTTGTATGGTCTTGTATCATTTCAGAGATCACAGTTCTCAGTTTACATTGAAGACGACCTCATATCATCATAACAACAAATTATTTCATGATTTCTTGTTACAAATTCAAATTTTATCACAAGAAATTATTTCACACAAGTTGCAATTTTTTACGTGCAACAAATGCACTACTTGTAATTTGCCATCCAGAATCTGGGTGGCACACGACCAGCTCTAAGCCAAGATTGCAAGCCTTTACTCTATGCCTGAAACTGCAGCAAAGACCTTGGTTGGAGCTGGTCACCCCCAGGTTTTGAGGGTAAATCGAATTACTCCCTTATTTTTGCTTAAAGGGGTGGTAGAGTGGTGTTGTGTTTCTTGTAATCAATAAATAGTTATTTTCAAGAAGAAATTACCAAGAAAGTTCATCAAAAATTTTACTGTTGCATCTGGGATTCTTTTTCCATGCATGAAAGCTCAAGCACATGTCAAGGTAGTTACGTCCCTTGTTTTGTTGTTTTGTGTGTAAGAAAACCCACAACTTTTTAACAAAACAAAGAGCTGATGTAAAAAGTGCTATTTTTAATAATGATTAATAATCTTTTTCAAAAATGCAATAAATTACATTTTCTATATAAAAAATTTTCAGGAGGCATGCCATGTACAGAAGCACCCTACCCCCCCTGTATATAACAACTAAATCAGAATTTAAACCACAGAGTTGGAAGGTGTGTAATATAAAATAGGCACTAGGGTAATATGAACACAAGTACTTGTGGACTCGACCGTAATTATTTCCTGTTTTAAAGTCAGTTACGTGATATTAGTAAAAATTTAAAGTACAAACATTTCACTGCTAAATTCACTCAAAACAGTTTAAGATTTAAACAAAACAATTGGCAGCACAGTGCTGTTAAAATGTTCCAACTATCCTTACAAAGAAATTGAGAGCAAGTGAAAATTGATCTTTAAGCCATTTTGTTAAAAAATTCGTCTAAAAATACACCAAGAAAACTTTGGGACTCGGTATCTATCGAGGAATAAATGGCGGGTAGTGTAGCCAGCCAATCAAAATACAGCGTTTGCGATAGTGCACCTAGTATGATTCTACTAATATAGAGTACGAAATATACCAAGTGCCCCAAAATAGCTATACACTGTTTGCTCTTTAACTAAAGTAAAAGCATCGTATTAATAAAGGATCAACTTAGATTTTGATATGTAACATTTAATTATCTGCACGATAGTGACAGAGGTTATTAATGTTTCAAAGTTAAAGTACCATTTCAGAATACGTAAAAAGTTAGTATATTAAACTCCAGTTTATTTTACTTGTTGATTATTTTATATTCCAGCAAAAAGAATACATTTATGACCAAAAGAATTACATAATATATAAGTTTGCTCATTAGGACAAGCCTGTCCTTGAGCCTGTATGTACCATTGTGCCATACCATGGTATTGTTTGTCGTATTTGATACAAATCCAAACATTTTAACGAATCAAAGAAGAATGGAAAAAAAAATCAATGGGGTCATGTGGAACTTTAAATTAATTCCATGTCCAGGGGACAGGGCCAACTGCTGTCAATTTTGTTTGATGCGGCGATTTTTATCATTTTTTGCCATTTTCTAAAAGTCCTTGCAATTTCAAATGTCAATGTTGCACAGAAAATGAAGTGTTATACATAAAAAATCCAAGTTAATCCTTTGTAAATACAGTGCTTTTTCCTTTAGTGAGTTTTTATATATACTATGTTTTATGTTACATGAAATCAAACAGTGTGTTTAGTTTTTCTATATGACTGTGTCAGATATATGGCTGTTAATCTTTAGATGAAAATAAATGTTTTTTTCTTGATTTTGGCAAAATGTCTGCTCGACGCACTGATTCAAAAGCTGAGGATTCAGGTATGTTTGGGGGTTAATTTTTGGAATCGTTTATTTTTTAATGTTTACTTCAATTCTATAAACAGCGCAAATACAACTGTGCTGACAAATAAACGTCTCTGTGCGGTTCTTGGATTACTAGAAATTGGCCGCATTGCGATTATTAGACCTCATTATTTAAAAAATACATCACGATCTTGAAATTTCTACGAAGTGATAATGGACAGTCAACTATCGTCTTTTTGAAATCGAGACCGAATTACTTCGCCCACGTACCCACCCTAAGGCGAATTAGTTGGCCAACCCCACCCACCCTATAAAAATATGGATATTCTACTGCTTAACTTCTTAAACTGTAAATACCATCATGTAACTATAGTTATACATATGTTTAGCATTTAAAAGACTGTCCAATAAAGAAGAATAAGAAACAGCCTGTACCCCCTTTGATGAAGAATACATACAATCTAACAACTGCGGCACAAATTATAGCGTGCAATGTGTTGTATAAGATCAAGCAGTTTTGGAAGCGAAACGAAAACTTTATCATCTGGCCACTGACAGAATTTTTTTACCACTTCATGATAAACATGAAATGAACAAATTACACGTACCATTTTGGCAGAAATTTTTTCAACGAACCTTTAATAAAGTCCGATAGTGTGAGTTTTTAGAGATTTTTTACGTATAAATTGCATTACATGGGTGGAAATTTAGAAAAGGGCCCTTTCCCTTCGCTCTGATCTGATTTCCCAAACTCATCTGAAGCCTTACCCCTACCTACGCCGTGTTCTGTCTCAAATTTTGGCAAAAAATGAGATTTGCTTGCCCTAATATACCTGTGTTAAGTATTAGTCAATAATTTTATTTGACCATTATTTGACTACAAAACAGTGATTAAAAAGTGATTTTTAAAGCGAGTTTTACACAACCAGCCCTAGGTTTTTTGTGAGCGTGGTGTCCTTGAACAATGTTTGCAATTTTTTAATAGAAATGTTTGTTTTTAATTTTTTGGTGATTCAAGTTCTGATGACTTTGACGGTATGTCACTTTGCTAAAAATCGAATATATATGACATTACTCTCTAAATTTGTTAATTACTATACTGGGTGTGTGTAAAAAATAAACAAATTTAGAATCACCCTCAACCTCCCAAATTTTGCCAACCAACGATTAGCTCGATTTATCAATCGAACATTTATTTACCTTACTCAATTACCTGACTTGCTGTGAGCGCGGATTCCTTGAACAATTTTAGCAATTTTCAATAATTTTTTCAATTCGAGTTGCGCTGTATAATTCCAGCATTAACTATATGCAACTGTTTCTTTTTCATAAATTCACCATGGCAATTCCTGAAATACCATTATTAAACAATGGTCGGATATGTTTTGGGTAACTTTCAGTAATCATGCATTTATCTTTTTAACGTTTTATTTCAAATTTGAAACAAAATACAAATATTACAAATGTTACTCTGGTGAAATATGAGATTTATACTCAACGGTTTGTGTGGTTCTTTATGGATTGCAAGAAATTTGGGAGAAAATTTGTTGTCTTGGAACCCACACTTTTTTCACGTTCATATTCTAATTTTCGTACGTAGATCACAATATAATGAATTAACCTGCATTATATACAGTAGATTGCATTACAATGTTTTAGACTGCTTTAAACTGTAACAGAAACGTGTAAACAAAGAGTGTTTATGTACTATTTAAAACTCGAGCAGGAGTGTTTTATTAGGGATAAAGCGTGAGTGGCTTTACCTAATGAAACACATCATGTGAGTGTTTTAAACTGCTTCAAAAATATTTCCATAATAAAGCCAAATCTTTATATAAAAATCTTTATATAAAAATCTTTATATAATTTGCATCTGACATACAAATGACGTCTACATTAAAAAGTGGACCACCTTTTGCCTTCAACGGCAAATTAATGCACTGCAGCCAGATGTGAATCATGTGTTAACCTTTCTTCACGGGTTTCATAGTTGCAAACTTTCGTATTCTACAATCAAAACAGCTCACTTCGCGTTATCCAGTTACCTGGTGGGGTTTCAGGTTCTGGTACAAGGTACACTGTCAGTAACTATCCATTTATTGTGCGATACCTCAAAAGTGTATTTAATTGTCGGAAACCCGCTCCAAGGTATCTGGAAACCTGGGATGTCAACCCTGTGTTAAACTATATAGCCACGTTATACCCACTTGAACCGTTGACACTCAAAAAGATAACATTCAAACTAGCAATTCTTCTTGCTCTAACATCAGGCCAAAGATGCCAAACGCTAACATTATTGCATACTGACATGATGACAAATGTTTCCTATTCAAGATCTAATAAAACAAGATAGGCCAGGGAAGGTTTTCAGTTCTCTGTTCGTGCGGCGGTATCCAAAACCAAGCTTCTGTGTCTATACAACACTTGAACATTATCTTGCCCGCACTGCTCAATTTCATGACACGCATTGTACGGGCTTAATTTTGTCTTTTTGTAAAGCCGCGTCTGCCTGTTGGCACCAGCACTATTGGACGGTGGATTAAAAGTATTCTTGGGATAAGTGGAGTGGACACAACAAAGTTTAAGCCTCATAGTACTCGTGCTGCAGCTGTTTCCAAGGCAAAGCATACAATCACTACGGATGATATACTCAAACACATTGGGTGGTCAAAAGAATCCACCTTCAGAACATTTTATGACAAACCTATTGTGGAGAACGGTTGCTTTGATAAAGCTGTGTTAGATTGAAATTAAAGTTGTTGGAAGTGACGTCACCCGGATTTGATAGAATTAAAAAATTAAATGAAGCTTACCTGTAAGGTGAAGTTTGATTGTGATTCTACCAAATCCAGGGTGGCGCGCTGACGGTTAACATGCCCACCCTTAGGCATCACTATCCCCATCCTAACTAATAATAATGGTGTTGTAATTTATTTATTTATTCTTTCTGTGTGTGTTGTATAATCGTGTCCACCACTATAAAAATCTGACAAGCCACGGCGACACATGTAAATCTCATGTTAACCCTCAGCGCGCCACCCTGGATTTGGTAGAATCACAATCAAACTTCACCTTAGAGGTAAGCCTCATTTAATTTTCCACCGCGAAACTTTACCGAGGAGCGATGTATCACGGTGAAGTTTTGAGAGCGTGTTTCCATCATTTTCTGTTGTGTTTCCACTTTTAAGAAATTTAGAAATTTCTACACAAGAATCTAATGCAAATTCTAGTTATTCTACTGAAATATCTATATACAAAACACAATTTTTAACATGTAATATTAAATGTGTTCGTAATTCTAATCACAAAGATTCATTGTGATTTCTTTCCTTGGTTTTCTATACCTTTGTTGAGATGCTGATATTTTGTGCAAAATGATTTATTTGCTTGTGAGATCTCATACATTTATGAAAGGTAAAAAAGACATTTAACGTTCCAATTCCAGAAATACATATGTTAGTCTAAAGTTCCCAACAAATTATATTGTGGAGACTTCAGGCTGTGTGCTACAGAATTGATTTAAATGACGCTATCAGGTTAGTATATTTATGTGTTGTATACACTTTTAGTAAAATTTTCTTTACTTGCAACTACCCAAAAATAAAACAGCCATATGTTGGTGGTATCATGACAAAAGAATCTTGTTTAATATATATTCTATAAGAAACTTTAATTTAAATTAAATTCTAAAAAATGCAATCTTACTGGGACTCTGGGCAGAGTACCTGGAAGTCACTCAGGAGTTGATTTTTGGTTATCTTAGTGATTACATAAGATGTGCTGGCAATGTCTTAAAATGCCTTGGAAGGTACCCTAATAATAACTGATTTAAAAAGAAATTTGTTGGGCAGAACAGAAATAAGTGAATATACCCCACCCCCAATGAGTGCTCTAGTTACAGCATTGTGCCCACTTGTGGCCACTCAGGCTTTGACATGGTTATTGGTACCTCAGCAATGCAATCTGCAGCCTCCAAAACTGAAATTTCATTAAACATTATGAATTTCAATTTATATAATACATCTGGTGGATAACCTAATAATTACAGTCACTGTATATAGCCTGTGTGCAGTTCTCTCCCCATACATATAATGATAGTCGAAAGAAACAGCTAGGGTTTGGAAAATTTCAGTGTTTAAATGAGTTTTACCATAACACAAATGTTTTGAAATTTTGTTGAATATTGGCATTTAAACTGACTCAGTTGAAATCATTGCTTTACCATACAAAAAATTAATTGCCTTCAGTGTGCACAAGCCTGTACAAGAACAAAAAATAGGAAGACTTTGGCCAAGTCCCAGAACAGACCAGACCTTGCTTGCTTCTTGATTCCTAAATTTATACAATTGTGTATTCAAATACTTTCACTATAAAATGTTGTCTGGATTATTTATCATAAATTGTTTTGAAATCTTTAAAAACTCTTCACGATTTATGGCAAATATAGTAATGAAACAGCACAACAGAGTACAACAATATTTATAAACTCATCAGACCATATTCTTTTGTTTTTCGTCGGTTTTTAATTTTCCCATGATAACCTTTTTCATCCTAAAAGCAGGCGGTGGTATTTGATTTTTCCGGGGGAAATGCGGGGTTGAAGGTTATTACGAAAAATAATAACCAGTTACTGGGTTATTACGGAAAATAATAACCGGTTACTGGGTTATTACGGAAAATAACCTCAGAAAACTTTCTGTTCAAAATCAGCTTATTACAACAACACTCGCTTAAAACATATATTTCAACTCTTCCAAATCTTAATTGCCCACGTATTACACACATCTTCAAATAAACAGAGTTCCAGTACATAGATTGTATCGTTATGTAAAGCAAACCAAGCCATGCAGTGAGTTCTAACTTCAAAAAGAGATATCGAATCATTGAGCTGGGCCAGCGACACATACTGTAAGGCCAAGCTTCCAAGGCTCTTACTGCCCATTCGTCTTTGTAACGAGCTGCTAAAACAATAGACTATAACAATTCGTTTATCAATCTAAGCTATCAGACCTTCGTCACTGTCGTAGGACAAGATTCACGCGATCTAGCTTTGCATGAACGCCTATTTTACATGAATTCATGATGTTTGGATTGACAATTGCAACAATAGAATTAATTTTCCTTTACAAATACAACAATGCAGAGACAGAGTGTCTTTGAAATTAAACCTAGTCAATATATAGTTCCCTGGTTCATAAAAGATATGTGCCTAAACAATTAATGAAACGCGCTGGTAGAATTGAATTTTCAATTAGGAAACCTCCGAAAAACAAAAGAATATGGTCTGATGAGCATATAAACAAGTTATAGCCCTCAGGTATTGTTTTTATTTGACTGTAAAGACCTCAAGCCTACGGCCCTCGGTCTTCACAGTTAAATAAAAACCTCTCCCTCGTGCTTTAACCTATATATAACTACTCGCCATAAACATTTACCCTTTTCAAGTAATTTCCGGAAGGAACCTGCCACAACAGTCACCTTTTTAGAGTGTTTCACACACCACACTTTATACAGTTTAGCATGAATTATAAATGAATTAAACATGTGTATTTTTATACGATATATTAAAATATACGCAGGTCTTATTATAAAGTCATGCTTAAAATGTAAAATTCTACAATATGCAAAAATGATATTCATAAATAAACATTTGTAGCAAGGAAGATTGATTTATGTAGCAAATAGTTACAACTTTAAACGTTGGCTGAACAAAAGAAATGCAGAATTAATACAGATTTAAAACTAACCTCAACTAAAGACATTCTTCTTCAAGAGATGTATACACGTAGAGGACGACTCTTTTGAAACTTGAGCCCACAATATCTTTTATATATGAAGAAATCCCCCTCCCCATTTCCCTAGTATTTGGAAACACCGCGAATTCTGTCAATTCTCCTTGTCCCCATGGCAAAATAAGTTTCAAACCCCCTTATAATTGTTTCCCCCCTGTAGCTCCCAGGGTTGTACCCCCACAGCAGGCCGTTGATAGGTACATAACTGACTTTGTTTTTTTCTTGTTTTTTCTTGAATATTAGGAATACAAGATGTCTATTTTCAGAATTTGTTTTATTTTGTACTCCCTCAAGTTGTCTGTATGGCGTTTCGTTACGGACAAAAAAACATAAGTAAAAAAATATTCCAAATTGACAAATTTTACTCCAAAAAGTCACCAATGTTTACAAAATGCTGCCAAATTTTCAAGTCATACATCGAAAATGTGAAAAAAAACAATTGAAAGCTACATTTCATTCAAAAAAATAAAATTTTGTCGACAAAACCGGGAGTTGTTCGCTGAAAAAAAATCGTGTCGAATGGAAACGGAAGTGCGACGCCAAAACATGTTTACGAAAATTGGTTGACACAACTCGAGAAAACGGAAGTAATTTTGTGTTCGAACGATTTGAACTGTATACGTGATTTGATCGCTTTGAATATGGCTGGTGAGCGGAGCTCTCAGCAGAGTATAAATATCCAAGACATCGTGAGAGTGGTGGTTGACAATTTCAATAGCCTGCCATTAAGATCAATTAATAATTCCACATCTAGTGCCACAAGCTCAACTGCCTCAAGGCCCTCAACAACTATTGGCGATGAGTTAAACCGTTGCTTCCAAATTCCTCAAAGCGAAAGTCACCCGAACTTGAAGCCACTTTCGTAACCAAATCTTACAGGTATTAATTCGCTATCATCGGGCTTTTCTGCGAGAGCAAATTATGGCTAAATTTGCATTAATGCACCTATCAATGTACATTTTGGGGGAGGGGTTAGGGATTTAACAAAATTAATAAAACTAAAATTTCTGTGGTTGGCAAGATCAGCGATTGAAAATGTATAAAAAAGCCTCCATCTGGGCAATTAGATCATTAAACTGGAATATGTTAAATTTTACATACTTATTTAATAATTACATGCAAATTAGCTTTTTGGAATTTTAATGTTGCAGGTTTGAGTTTGTTAGAATTGTAGGAACTTCAATTGTTCCAATAACATTGTGTCAAGGACAGGATCTTGATAGCAAGGTTTTGTGACTGGGTCTGGTCCAGTTTATATAAGAGCACTCAGGAATTTAGACAAAGATGAAGAAGTAAACTCCTGAGTATATTTTGCAATTGTGTGTACAGTTTTTTTAATTGGTCTATGGTTACTTTAGTGTACTACTGTTGAAGGCCAGGACGAACCTCTTCCTGCAACAAGAAGTGACATTGGGGGTTTTGTAATGCCAACTTTCAATACAGAAATTACACCATGTAAGTACTGAAATGTAATTTTACTTCCTTGTTATGCTACGTCACAAGATCACATGAGATTGCGTAGCATGCCCAGAATTCAGTGCGTGCATGGTTTAGCCTTGAATTCGTAGGAGCACAAACAATTTTGTCGCTCAAATAATTTGAATTTTACCCTTTTTTGTAAGCAAAAATTTGCATAAACTCACTGTCTTGACCACTAGCAAGTCACTGTTATCGGATTAGTGGGAATAGACCAAAATTGGTCAGAAGAGACAGAGCTTGGGGTGTTTTCGAGGCGTTGCAAAACGCTTAGCAATTTGGCGCCAACAATATGGCACAAGAAAGTGACCAGGAGTCGAATGACGCTTTCGAGCAGGATTTCGAGCATAGTCTCGAAGCCAAAGTAGCTCAGTCATCAAAAGATGAGCCTACTACCAAAATTGTTGCCACTGAACTTGGTAACGTACTGGCAGACCAGTGTACAGCACTTGCCGAACACTTAACACAGGTTTTTCATCTCTTAAAAGGACGATGACTAAAGCAATACAAACAAAGCGTAAGTCATCATCTTCGTCCAGTTCTGGGTCGGGATCTTCTGACCATTCTGAACAAGAAAGCACTCCTGCCAAAAAGCCTAAACAGGCAAAGACAAGTACTACCACAGACGACTTGACTGAGCAGGTTGAGGACCTGCTGAAAACTCCAGAAGGAAACAAATCAGAAACCTCAAATACCATCAATACAATGCACGATGAAGTGCTGAACGAAATCTCACAAGAATTAGATTGTGATGAGCTGTGTAGTCCACCACTGCTGGACAAGCTAGCAACTGTAGTGAATAAAATGTTGCGAACAAAGCTGAGTGAAGACAAACTCAAAGAAAAACAAAGGCTGTATACCAGGCCACAAAATTGTGAGACTCTAACTACTACACGAGTTAATGCCGAGATCTGGGCAAAATTACAAAGTCATACCCGCTCAGTTGACATATGTCTTCAAAAGGTTCAAGCCCTACTCTTAAAAGGAATTGTACCAATCCTCCAAATAGCCAATACTCAGCTAAGTACTGAGGCCACAGCAAAAGATGAAAACCATAAGGAAATAGCCAGACAAGCACTGGATGCAATCTCTCTGCTGTCTCAAGCTAACCAGGAATTAAACCAACGTAGACGGGAACTGATTAGACCTGACCTTAATGAGAAATATCAGCAGATCTGTGCTGAACATGTGCCATGTACAGATCATTTGTTTGGAGATGACCTCCACAAAACGTTGCAAGACATTACAGCAACAAATCGAGTAGGGCAGCAAGTATCTGGCCCTCCTCCTTTTAAAAAGAATAGTTCTCATTGTCCAAAAAACGAACAAGGGAGGTGGCAAATATCCCCCGCGCCATTTCCAGAAAAGAAGAGGGGGAGGACGAAAAAAGCAAACCCACTAAAAGAGGGTATCAGACTTACTAAAGACACCTACAGTCAGGTTAGTGTCAAGTTTAATAATGTAAGTAAATGTATAAAATCTGACCAGGCCACTTGGCAAGCAGGTCAACTTGCATATTGTAGGGGTTCATGGAAACAAATAACATCTGATCCATGGATTATACAGACTATTATGGGTGTGAACATTGAATTCACTAGCCAGCCTTTTCAGGCCACAGTTCCATGTGAAAATACATTCTCAAAAGCTGAACCAGAGTCAATTGACTTAGAGGTGAATAAACTCCTCCAAAAAGGTGTAATTACCCAGACTGCACATGAATCTGGAGAATTCATCTCACAAATATTTGTTAGGCCCAAAAAAGATGGGACATATAGGTTAATTTTGAACCTTAAGAAATTCAATAAATTTGTAAAATATCACCATTTCAAAATGGAAACTATACACACTGCAACGGAACTTATGAAGAAAAATTGTTTCATGGCATCTATTGATTTACGAGATGCATACTACTCTGTGCCAGTGTGTAAAGATCACCAAAAATATCTAAAGTTTTCTTGGAGAAACTTGCTGTATAAGTTTAGTTGCTTGCCTAATGGCCTTGCTTCTGCCCCAAGGATATTCACAAAATTACTTAAGCCTGTGTATGCCACGTTGTGTTCTCAGGGGCATGTATCATTTGGATACATAGATGACTCTTATCTACAAGGAGACTCTGTCAGGGAGTGTAAGGCAAATGTAGGTCAAACAGTTGAGTTGTTTGAACGTTTGGGTTTTACTGCACATGATGAGAAATCTGTGCTTCTCCCAACTCAGCAGTTAATCCTTTTAGGGTTTTTATTAAATTCAAAAGACATGACTATTTCCCTAACCCCAGAACGAGCTACAAAGCTTAAAACAGCTTGTATGAAGCTAATACGGAAAACCAACCTGACTATTCATGAGGTTGCCCATGTTGTTGGACTCATGGTTGCCTCGTTTCCAGGCAACACATATGGGCCACTGTTCTATCGGACAACTTGATACCATAAAAATTGAAGCTCTAAGAACCAGCAAAGGTTCTTTTGAGGCAAAGGTTCAATTACCTTCTCATGTCCAAAGTGATTTGCAATGGTAGGTAGATAATATTGAGCACATGCATAAACCAATCTCACATGGTACGCCATGTTACATTATACAAACTGATGCCTCAACTTTGGGTTGGGGTGCCCATTTTCAAGGAACCCGAACTGGGGGACAGTGGACTGAAGAAGAAGCCAAAGCTCACATTAACTGCCTTAAGTTAAAGGCAGCCTTTTTAGCACTACAATCCTTCTCCACAACCTTGTCTGAGACTCATGTACGACTAGAACTGGATAATACCACTGCAGTATCGTACATTAATTGTATAGGTGGTAGTCGTTCAAAAGAATGTAATAGCCTGGCAAGACTAATATGGTTGTGGTGCATAGAAAATAAGATATGGGTTTCAGCTACCCATATTCCAGGATCACAAAATGTTGAAGCTGACCAAGAGTCGCGTATTTTTCATGACAACACAGAGTGGTCCCTCAATCCTGCTGTGTTTCAGCAACTGTGTGAAAAAATATTTATGCCAGAAATTGATCTATTTGCATCCAGGCTCAATCACAAAGTCCAATCTTATGTTGCCTGGCAGCCCGACCTGAAGGCTGTAGCAGTAGATGCCTTCACAATCAGTTGGACTAACTGGTTGTTCTATGCTTTTCCACCATTTAGTTTAATAACAAGAGTTCTCTAGAAAATCAGAGAGGACTCAGCAGAGGGAATCCTAGTGGTTCCTCTTTGGGAAACTCAACCCTGGTTTCCACTGTTGATAAAGATGTTGGTTGCTCATCCTCTAATGCTAACACAGGACAGCAATCTGGTATACTTACCGTACAAAATTGGGAAACTGCATCCACTACACAAGAGACTTCAACTGGTTGCTTGCCACTTATCAGGAAATCATTACAGAGCCTTGGTTTTTCAGAGTCTGCAACCAACATTATTACCTACTCCTGGCGGACAGGTACTAAAAAGCAGTACAAGACATACCTCCAAAGGTGGATTCAGTTCTGTAACAAACGGAAAATTGATCCAGTTTCACCAACTGTGAATACTGTCATTGAGTTCCTGACCATGTTATATGAGGATGGGCTACAATATAGTGCACTAAATACAGCACGTTCAGCTATCTTTACGGTTGTTACATTAGCAGTGGATGTATCAGTCGGTAAACATCCATCAGTCACAAGATTTATGAAGGGTGTTTTCCAGTTACGCCCTGCATTACCCCGCTATACAGAGACATGGAATGTTGGTGTTGTTATCAAATATCTGAGTAACATGGCGCCAACACCTGAACTTACAATGGAAAACCTAACAAAGAAACTTACTATGCTCTTAGCTTTGCTTAGTGGTCAGAGGACACAGACTCTTGCCAAGCTGAGCACTGACTTTATGGTATTGACAAGTGAAAAATGTTCCTTCACTATTCCTGAGCTGTTAAAGGATACAAGACCTGGATCGCATCAAAAACCAATAGTGATCAATGCATATCCAAATGACCGAAAACTGTGCACTGTCTCTGTATTAGGACTATACCTTGAGAAAACAAAGGGTGTTCGTAACAATGAAACACAACTTTTACTTAGCTATCGGAAACCATACAAGCGTGTTTCGAGAGACACGATAAGTCGCTGGCTCAAATGTGTAATGAAGAATGCTGGCATTGACACAGCTAAATTTAAATCACACAGTACAAGATCAGCAGCAGTATCTGCAGCAAACCAAGCAGGTATTCCTATGGATACTATTCTGTCTGCAGCGGGATGGTCCAATACTAGAACTTTTGATCAGTTCTATAACAAGAACATAACTGAACAAGGATTATTTGCTAACACAGTACTTGATGCTGTCGTACAGGGACCTAATTAATCAGGATTGTTAGATGTTTATATTGAAGTTTCCAGTAAAGTCAATTGGGGTTTTCCCCAAGCTTGTATTTGTTGTGTCCAAAACACATTACTTTAAAATCTCATGTGATCTCCTTGTGACGTAGCATAACAAGGAAGTAAAATTGGAAAATTAAACGAGACTTACCTGTAAGTTGAAGTTTGATGTAGATTTTACTGACTTGTTATGCAGGAACAAGGTGATCACATCCCACCCTAAAATTCACAGGGCAAACCCTGTCTTACCCATCCCATTGTGTTTTGAGTATTTAAATACTGAATTCTGGGCATGCTACGCAATCTCATGTGATCACCTTGTTCCTGCATAACAAGTCAGTAAAATCTACATCAAACTTCAACTTACAGGTAAGTCTCGTTTAATTTTCCAATTATTTACCATAATATGATGACAAGTAATTGTAGCAATTGGAACTTCAGTTCTAATAACATTGTGTCAAGGACAGGATCTTGATAGCAAGGTTTGGGGACATGTGACAGGGTGTGGTCCTGTTTATATAAGAATTTAGACAAAGATGAAGAAGTAAGCTCTAGATATGAAATTTAGATATTGTATGCACAAGTAGGTGTTGTATAATGCTTGTTGTGTTATATAATTTAATTATCCAATACATAACTAGCTTCCTTATATACAAATAGTATACATAAATTATCCTATATGAATATATTACACCTCCCCTGATTTAATATACAATACGCTATATTTTTTTTTAAACTGTTCAGAATGCCTAATATTCAATAAAAAATATATCTAAGTAAATAACTAAATGTTCTTAAACTATATAATTACTCTAAATTCTACTTCTATCATTCATTATGTTCATTGTCACCAATCATCTATCATATCGCCCATTACTGTTCATAATCACCGAATCTCTTCGGTTTCTTCACAACTCTCCCAGATCTGTTTGTCACATATCCAGTGGTAGGATGCTGTTCAATGTTTCCTTCATGCATGTCTTTCCGAGGCGAGTCGTGCAATCTTTCCCCACTGATCGTCTTTGTTCCTGCAGTCGCTATCTGTTCATTTTCTTCAGATTTCGGAACCTGAAGAAGATGTTTTCAATTCCGTCTAAAGGTACTACCATCGGGAGTGCGAACATGATGCGATCTTGGTGTTTCATTCACATCAATTACAATGGCTGGCTCCCATTTCCCTTTCTGACACATTCGCACTGAATCATTTGGATATAGAGGTTGTAATGCTTTTGCTGAACGATCATAATATCGTTTTTGTTCTAACTTCCCTTCTTCCAAGGCTTTTCTCGTTGCTTTAAAATCAGCAAGCTTTGGAAATAGCTCTTTATGATGAATTGGTAAGTCTGTTCTCAATCTTTGATTCATCAATCGTTGAGCTGGAGAACCGATCTGTTGAAAAGGCGTGTTCCTGTAACTTAGTACACTTAAGTATAGATCCTGATTGGTCGCTTTAGCCTTCGTTAGTAAATTTTTCACGGTTTGAACAGTGCGTTCTGCGAAACCGTTTGATTGCGGGTATGTAGGTGACGATGTTTTATGTACAAATCCCCAAGTTGTGGAAAATCGCTGAAACTCTTCCGAAAAGTACTGGGGACCATTATCAGAGATTACCACTTCGGGTATCCCATGTCTTGCAAATATTGACTTGATATGTTGAATCACCGTTGAGCTTTTCGTATTTGCAAGTTGTGCAATCTCAAAATAGTTGCTGTAATAATCCACCACAAGTACGTAGTTGACATTATTTCAGACAAATAAATCAGTGGCAACCATTTGCCATGGACGCTCTGGTATGTCGTGAGGAAGAAGAGGCTCTTTCTGCTGAGCAGTACGATATTCTTGGCACGTTGTACATTGCTTCACCATATTCTCAATTTCTTTGCACATTCCGGGCCAGAACAACACATCACGAGCACGCTTCTTACATTTATGTACACCCATGTGTCCAGTGTGGATCCTTCCAAACATTTTGCTTCGCAAGGCTTTCGAAATTATTATTTTCCGCGACTTAAACACAATACCGTCAATTACGGTGATCTCATCTCGATAGTTCCAATATGGACAAATCATTACTGGCAAATCTTTCGGTGTATTTGGCCATCCTCGTTGAACATACTTTTGAAGCTCTTGCAATTCATTGTTGTCTTTAGTTGTCTTACGAATTTCTTCCAACTTTTCATCGGACACTGGCATTTGCTTCAAAATGGCATCAACATACGCATCAAGACCAATTTCATCAGAAACGTTACCGTCACAAGCACCATTTCTGGACAAGGTATCAGCAACTGGAATACTCTTCCTCTTACGTACTGGACTGTAACGTTATAACGTTTTACCGCAAACGTATTCTCAATCTCTGCAGTCTCATTGGGACCAGATGCAGAGGTTTCTTCATTATAATCTCCAGCGGTTTGTGATCTGTTTCAGCTATAAAATCTCTTACGTACAAGTAATGGTGAAACTTTTCACAACCAAACACAAGAGCCAAGGCTTCCTTTTCGATCTGCGCATATGCTTGTTGAGCAGTTGTTAACGATTTCAAGACGTATGCTATTGGCTGCCCATTCTGCATAACCACTGCACCTACAATCAGGTGCAAAAATTATGAGACTTCTCCCATTTTACTTGTTATTTTAAAACAAATCACCCCCTTCCCCCCTGGGCAATGTTGGAGGAAATTTTTAATTGTTTTTCGCCTTCGTACGATAACAGCAACATTGAAATAGGGGGGAGGGGGAAAATTATATTGTTGTCTCAACAATTTTTGCACTTGATTGTCTCTATGCATTTTCAGCTTTTCTGTAATAAAATTCATTAAATTATCGAGTTTGTTTGTCTACTTCCAGCTGTGTAAACCGTAGTATCCTGTCTATTGGTATTTGTAAACATGTCCAGTATATTTAGAATATGAATCTAAATATATCCTTTACATTGATTGATGACGTCATCGTAGGGTTATTATTACGTCATTATGAGTACAATCACTGGTGTGATCTTACAGGTAAATATCTAAGTTTTCGTTGTGTAAAATATGATTATAAGATTTAGAGCTAGTAAACGCGCACTTGGAAAAATTTAAAGCTTAATGTATTTTTATAAATTTACATAATTTTTCAAAATAGTATAACATTTTGTTTTCCTCAGAATAATATTCGGAAACACGTGTGGTTTTGCGAGTCCAATAATTTCGTTATAATTGCACAATAGTCTTTGGAGTATATTCGATTTCATATAATAACAGTTAAGCTGTTATCAGTATGCACTTACTGTTTGCGTAATCATTTCATACAATATTTCCCAATTAACCGACTTCATATATCATGCGTTCAAAATTATTCGCTAATTAAATATAATAACCTCAGGTAATGAAGACAAGGAAGTTTGTCCCGAAGGAAACCTCCATTTATATGAGGTTTATGTATCAGAAAAATCATGTTAGAGGAAGGAAGCTGTTAGAAGCATTTCCGAACTATAGTAAAGCTACCATTTACCGCCACGCAAAATTATCAATTGACGAAGAGGATAATTTTGACAATGTAGACAGAATGAAGGTCGTCCGAGAAAGTTAACTGTTCGAGATGAACGAAATCTTGTGAGAGAGTTTCGCAAATGTATAGGGCAACGATTGGGTCGTTTTCAGCTTCAAGACTTCGAACTGCGGCAGGCATAAGTCCTGATGTTTCCTTGTGGACGATCAGAAGAGCATTAAAGAGGCAAGGCTATCACTATTTACATTCTCGTAAGAAAGGCCTTCTGACCCGAAAAGATATGTCGCGCAGGCATCAATTTGCACGAAAGATTAGGAGACTGTTGCCGGATGATTTCGGCTGAACTTCCCGCAGATATTTGCCAAAAGCGCTAATTCCATAGTAATGCGCTTCCTTCAGGATGGTGACCCTGTACAAAACAGCGCCCTCGCTAAGCGAGCCGATTCAAAGACGTTGCAGCATTGGTGTTCTCCATACCACCTCGTAGCCCAGACCTTAACCTGATTGAAAATCTGTTTCACTTAGTGTCAAAACAGCTTGAGAAGGATGCGCTCGAAATGGAAATAAAATATGAGGACTTTGGTCAGTTCTCAAAGAGAGTTAAAGATATACGATTATGAACTTTCCTAAAAATACTATAGACAAAATCATTGAATCGATGAAAAAACGCGTCGTAACGATCATCGAAAACCGAGGACAAAGGTTGAAGTATTGATTAAATAATACACTTGCTCCCAAACGTTGTCTTACCAATGTAACCAGATCAATAACCAGTAACTGCTGAAGCATTCCATTCTGCAATATCTTTACAATATTATGTGTTTTAAAACACCATATATTAATGTATATTGTAACCATAACTCAACGCTCGTGTCTCTTTATTTCTCTTACATGTTTATGTCAGTTTCTCTTTTCTTCAATTGACAATCCAACACGTTACACCACGTTACACCACACGTCACACCACAGGTTACACCTAATATTATAAGAATTAGAGAGTAAATTGCACACGTTACACACGTTACACTCAATGTTTTTAAAAGAAAATTAAATTATACTTTTTAATAAAAATGAAGTGTAACGTGTGTAACGTGTGATATTTAGTATATATTTCTTAATATTTCTCTACAAATTTACTGTAACGTGTAGTGTAACGTGTTGTGTTACGTGCTGTAACGTGTGCGTAATGTAAGCATGGTGAACACACTGTGTACATGGATTATAGCACGGACTAGCACGGACAAACATATCGCTTTAAAGCATTTAAAAATGTGGAAAAAGTAGACAGGCAGTTAAAAATCTTCATCTAGAAGAACCAATTCTGTGAAACAGCATGGGCATGGCGAAACATCCTTTTGCTCTTCTTCTGGTACATACATACATACGTACCCCGGCCGTGGTATCGTGGGATTCCTGACAACATGCCCAGTGTTCAACTTCGACTTTCCCCGAACCAGCATTGAAATACCCGACAACTTGCTCCCCAAACCTCTGTCTTGCCGGAAATTTGCTTAAATCTGCTTGACTGTAGATGACAAGATATGTTCTTCGTGCCTGACTGGTCTTAAGCTCAATCTTAAAGTCGTCGTCGATCTTCAGACTGATTCATTTTCTGCGAAAGAGACACAATTAGCGTTATTCCAAGTTATTTGATTTATAACAGTTAAATAACTCATACTTTAATCTTAGCCTTAGGTTTTTATTTTTGTTCTCATAGATTGAAATTTCAATGTATTAACGTTAATGAAATTGTAGATATAATGGCATTAATTATGTATACATATGTGATTTTAAATGTTAAACAATAGATTAAAATTGTTTGGACTAACCTTTCCAACCTTTTTCTTGTTATGTTCTGCTATTAAAACGCTATCAAAAGAAATTGTTCCACTTGCTTCTGTATTTTGTACTTCATACAGCAATACATAAACACATTACGTAATGAAATTCGAATTCCCCGCCAATTATACTAGAACCCAGGTTACTAGAATTTAACCGCGCTCGTCCTTGTATAGTTTCTACCTATAGAAAATATTTCATCGTAAAAAATAATTTCCTGAAAACACGAAAAAAATACTTTATTCTTATGTAAAGTTTGTAGCTGTAATTTGATAAAATTTTAAATTTGGGACGCACTATGTGATCAAATGACTTACCAGACAATCAGGTGCAAAAATTATGAGACTTCTCCCATTTTACTTGTTATTTTAAAACAAATCACCCCCTTCCCCCCTGGGCAATGTTGGAGGAAATTTTTAATTGTTTTTCGCCTTCGTACGATAACAGCAACATTGAAATAGGGGGGAGGGGGAAAATTATATTGTTGTCTCAACAATTTTTGCACTTGATTGTCTCTATGCATTTTCAGCTTTTCTGTAATAAAATTCATTAAATTATCGAGTTTGTTTGTCTACTTCCAGCTGTGTAAACCGTAGTATCCTGTCTATTGGTATTTGTAAACATGTCCAGTATATTTAGAATATGAATCTAAATATATCCTTTACATTGATTGATGACGTCATCGTAGGGTTATTATTACGTCATTATGAGTACAATCACTGGTGTGATCTTACAGGTAAATATCTAAGTTTTCGTTGTGTAAAATATGATTATAAGATTTAGAGCTAGTAAACGCGCACTTGGAAAAATTTAAAGCTTAATGTATTTTTATAAATTTACATAATTTTTCAAAATAGTATAACATTTTGTTTTCCTCAGAATAATATTCGGAAACACGTGTGGTTTTGCGAGTCCAATAATTTCGTTATAATTGCACAATAGTCTTTGGAGTATATTCGATTTCATATAATAACAGTTAAGCTGTTATCAGTATGCACTTACTGTTTGCGTAATCATTTCATACAATATTTCCCAATTAACCGACTTCATATATCATGCGTTCAAAATTATTCGCTAATTAAATATAATAACCTCAGGTAATGAAGACAAGGAAGTTTGTCCCGAAGGAAACCTCCATTTATATGAGGTTTATGTATCAGAAAAATCATGTTAGAGGAAGGAAGCTGTTAGAAGCATTTCCGAACTATAGTAAAGCTACCATTTACCGCCACGCAAAATTATCAATTGACGAAGAGGATAATTTTGACAATGTAGACAGAATGAAGGTCGTCCGAGAAAGTTAACTGTTCGAGATGAACGAAATCTTGTGAGAGAGTTTCGCAAATGTATAGGGCAACGATTGGGTCGTTTTCAGCTTCAAGACTTCGAACTGCGGCAGGCATAAGTCCTGATGTTTCCTTGTGGACGATCAGAAGAGCATTAAAGAGGCAAGGCTATCACTATTTACATTCTCGTAAGAAAGGCCTTCTGACCCGAAAAGATATGTCGCGCAGGCATCAATTTGCACGAAAGATTAGGAGACTGTTGCCGGATGATTTCGGCTGAACTTCCCGCAGATATTTGCCAAAAGCGCTAATTCCATAGTAATGCGCTTCCTTCAGGATGGTGACCCTGTACAAAACAGCGCCCTCGCTAAGCGAGCCGATTCAAAGACGTTGCAGCATTGGTGTTCTCCATACCACCTCGTAGCCCAGACCTTAACCTGATTGAAAATCTGTTTCACTTAGTGTCAAAACAGCTTGAGAAGGATGCGCTCGAAATGGAAATAAAATATGAGGACTTTGGTCAGTTCTCAAAGAGAGTTAAAGATATACGATTATGAACTTTCCTAAAAATACTATAGACAAAATCATTGAATCGATGAAAAAACGCGTCGTAACGATCATCGAAAACCGAGGACAAAGGTTGAAGTATTGATTAAATAATACACTTGCTCCCAAACGTTGTCTTACCAATGTAACCAGATCAATAACCAGTAACTGCTGAAGCATTCCATTCTGCAATATCTTTACAATATTATGTGTTTTAAAACACCATATATTAATGTATATTGTAACCATAACTCAACGCTCGTGTCTCTTTATTTCTCTTACATGTTTATGTCAGTTTCTCTTTTCTTCAATTGACAATCCAACACGTTACACCACGTTACACCACACGTCACACCACAGGTTACACCTAATATTATAAGAATTAGAGAGTAAATTGCACACGTTACACACGTTACACTCAATGTTTTTAAAAGAAAATTAAATTATACTTTTTAATAAAAATGAAGTGTAACGTGTGTAACGTGTGATATTTAGTATATATTTCTTAATATTTCTCTACAAATTTACTGTAACGTGTAGTGTAACGTGTTGTGTTACGTGCTGTAACGTGTGCGTAATGTAAGCATGGTGAACACACTGTGTACATGGATTATAGCACGGACTAGCACGGACAAACATATCGCTTTAAAGCATTTAAAAATGTGGAAAAAGTAGACAGGCAGTTAAAAATCTTCATCTAGAAGAACCAATTCTGTGAAACAGCATGGGCATGGCGAAACATCCTTTTGCTCTTCTTCTGGTACATACATACATACGTACCCCGGCCGTGGTATCGTGGGATTCCTGACAACATGCCCAGTGTTCAACTTCGACTTTCCCCGAACCAGCATTGAAATACCCGACAACTTGCTCCCCAAACCTCTGTCTTGCCGGAAATTTGCTTAAATCTGCTTGACTGTAGATGACAAGATATGTTCTTCGTGCCTGACTGGTCTTAAGCTCAATCTTAAAGTCGTCGTCGATCTTCAGACTGATTCATTTTCTGCGAAAGAGACACAATTAGCGTTATTCCAAGTTATTTGATTTATAACAGTTAAATAACTCATACTTTAATCTTAGCCTTAGGTTTTTATTTTTGTTCTCATAGATTGAAATTTCAATGTATTAACGTTAATGAAATTGTAGATATAATGGCATTAATTATGTATACATATGTGATTTTAAATGTTAAACAATAGATTAAAATTGTTTGGACTAACCTTTCCAACCTTTTTCTTGTTATGTTCTGCTATTAAAACGCTATCAAAAGAAATTGTTCCACTTGCTTCTGTATTTTGTACTTCATACAGCAATACATAAACACATTACGTAATGAAATTCGAATTCCCCGCCAATTATACTAGAACCCAGGTTACTAGAATTTAACCGCGCTCGTCCTTGTATAGTTTCTACCTATAGAAAATATTTCATCGTAAAAAATAATTTCCTGAAAACACGAAAAAAATACTTTATTCTTATGTAAAGTTTGTAGCTGTAATTTGATAAAATTTTAAATTTGGGACGCACTATGTGATCAAATGACTTACCAGACAATCAGGTGCAAAAATTATGAGACTTCTCCCATTTTACTTGTTATTTTAAAACAAATCACCCCCTTCCCCCCTGGGCAATGTTGGAGGAAATTTTTAATTGTTTTTCGCCTTCGTACGATAACAGCAACATTGAAATAGGGGGGAGGGGGAAAATTATATTGTTGTCTCAACAATTTTTGCACTTGATTGTCTCTATGCATTTTCAGCTTTTCTGTAATAAAATTCATTAAATTATCGAGTTTGTTTGTCTACTTCCAGCTGTGTAAACCGTAGTATCCTGTCTATTGGTATTTGTAAACATGTCCAGTATATTTAGAATATGAATCTAAATATATCCTTTACATTGATTGATGACGTCATCGTAGGGTTATTATTACGTCATTATGAGTACAATCACTGGTGTGATCTTACAGGTAAATATCTAAGTTTTCGTCGTGTAAAATATGATTATAAGATTTAGAGCTAGTAAACGCGCACTTGGAAAAATTTAAAGCTTAATGTATTTTTATAAATTTACATAATTTTTCAAAATAGTATAACATTTTGTTTTCCTCAGAATAATATTCGGAAACACGTGTGGTTTTGCGAGTCCAATAATTTCGTTATAATTGCACAATAGTCTTTGGAGTATATTCGATTTCATATAATAACAGTTAAGCTGTTATCAGTATGCACTTACTGTTTGCGTAATCATTTCATACAATTATTTCCCAATTAACCGACTTCATATATCATGCGTTCAAAATTATTCGCTAATTAAATATAATAACCTCAGGTAATGAAGACAAGGAAGTTTGTCCCGAAGGAAACCTCCATTTATATGAGGTTTATGTATCAGAAAAATCATGTTAGAGGAAGGAAGCTGTTAGAAGCATTTCCGAACTATAGTAAAGCTACCATTTACCGCCACGCAAAATTATCAATTGACGAAGAGGATAATTTTGACAATGTAGACAGAATGAAGGTCGTCCGAGAAAGTTAACTGTTCGAGATGAACGAAATCTTGTGAGAGAGTTTCGCAAATGTATAGGGCAACGATTGGGTCGTTTTCAGCTTCAAGACTTCGAGCTGCGGCAGGCATAAGTCCTGATGTTTCCTTGTGGACGATCAGAAGAGCATTAAAGAGGCAAGGCTATCACTATTTACATTCTCGTAAGAAAGGCCTTCTGACCCGAAAAGATATGTCGCGCAGGCATCAATTTGCACGAAAGATTAGGAGACTGTTGCCGGATGATTTCTGGAAATCTGGGATCAGCTTCTATATAGATGGGATGTCATTTGTTGGCGTGGAGAAAAAGAGGAGAAGGTCTTGCACTACCTTGTACAAGCAAAGGGAAAAAAGCTGGTGTGGAAGGTAGAACGGCTCACTTTTTTGTGTCCATCGCTTATAATAAATTAAGGGGTAATAGCATGCGACCAATACTTTCAGCGTATGAATGGAGAGTCCTTTTCCGAATACGTTCGGCTGAACTTCCCGCAGATATTTGCCAAAAGCGCTAATTCCATAGTAATGCGCTTCCTTCAGGATGGTGACCCTGTACAAAACAGCGCCCTCGCTAAGCGAGCCGATTCAAAGACGTTGCAGCATTGGTGTTCTCCATACCACCTCGTAGCCCAGACCTTAACCTGATTGAAAATCTGTTTCACTTAGTGTCAAAACAGCTTGAGAAGGATGCGCTCGAAATGGAAATAAAATATGAGGACTTTGGTCAGTTCTCAAAGAGAGTTAAAGATATACGATTATGAACTTTCCTAAAAATACTATAGACAAAATCATTGAATCGATGAAAAAACGCGTCGTAACGATCATCGAAAACCGAGGACAAAGGTTGAAGTATTGATTAAATAATACACTTGCTCCCAAACGTTGTCTTACCAATGTAACCAGATCAATAACCAGTAACTGCTGAAGCATTCCATTCTGCAATATCTTTACAATATTATGTGTTTTAAAACACCATATATTAATGTATATTGTAACCATAACTCAACGCTCGTGTCTCTTTATTTCTCTTACATGTTTATGTCAGTTTCTCTTTTCTTCAATTGACAATCCAACACGTTACACCACGTTACACCACACGTCACACCACAGGTTACACCTAATATTATAAGAATTAGAGAGTAAATTGCACACGTTACACACGTTACACTCAATGTTTTTAAAAGAAAATTAAATTATACTTTTTAATAAAAATGAAGTGTAACGTGTGTAACGTGTGATATTTAGTATATATTTCTTAATATTTCTCTACAAATTTACTGTAACGTGTAGTGTAACGTGTTGTGTTACGTGCTGTAACGTGTGCGTAATGTAAGCATGGTGAACACACTGTGTACATGGATTATAGCACGGACTAGCACGGACAAACATATCGCTTTAAAGCATTTAAAAATGTGGAAAAAGTAGACAGGCAGTTAAAAATCTTCATCTAGAAGAACCAATTCTGTGAAACAGCATGGGCATGGCGAAACATCCTTTTGCTCTTCTTCTGGTACATACATACATACGTACCCCGGCCGTGGTATCGTGGGATTCCTGACAACATGCCCAGTGTTCAACTTCGACTTTCCCCGAACCAGCATTGAAATACCCGACAACTTGCTCCCCAAACCTCTGTCTTGCCGGAAATTTGCTTAAATCTGCTTGACTGTAGATGACAAGATATGTTCTTCGTGCCTGACTGGTCTTAAGCTCAATCTTAAAGTCGTCGTCGATCTTCAGACTGATTCATTTTCTGCGAAAGAGACACAATTAGCGTTATTCCAAGTTATTTGATTTATAACAGTTAAATAACTCATACTTTAATCTTAGCCTTAGGTTTTTATTTTTGTTCTCATAGATTGAAATTTCAATGTATTAACGTTAATGAAATTGTAGATATAATGGCATTAATTATGTATACATATGTGATTTTAAATGTTAAACAATAGATTAAAATTGTTTGGACTAACCTTTCCAACCTTTTTCTTGTTATGTTCTGCTATTAAAACGCTATCAAAAGAAATTGTTCCACTTGCTTCTGTATTTTGTACTTCATACAGCAATACATAAACACATTACGTAATGAAATTCGAATTCCCCGCCAATTATACTAGAACCCAGGTTACTAGAATTTAACCGCGCTCGTCCTTGTATAGTTTCTACCTATAGAAAATATTTCATCGTAAAAAATAATTTCCTGAAAACACGAAAAAAATACTTTATTCTTATGTAAAGTTTGTAGCTGTAATTTGATAAAATTTTAAATTTGGGACGCACTATGTGATCAAATGACTTACCAGACAATCAGGTGCAAAAATTATGAGACTTCTCCCATTTTACTTGTTATTTTAAAACAAATCACCCCCTTCCCCCCTGGGCAATGTTGGAGGAAATTTTTAATTGTTTTTCGCCTTCGTACGATAACAGCAACATTGAAATAGGGGGGAGGGGGAAAATTATATTGTTGTCTCAACAATTTTTGCACTTGATTGTCTCTATGCATTTTCAGCTTTTCTGTAATAAAATTCATTAAATTATCGAGTTTGTTTGTCTACTTCCAGCTGTGTAAACCGTAGTATCCTGTCTATTGGTATTTGTAAACATGTCCAGTATATTTAGAATATGAATCTAAATATATCCTTTACATTGATTGATGACGTCATCGTAGGGTTATTATTACGTCATTATGAGTACAATCACTGGTGTGATCTTACAGGTAAATATCTAAGTTTTCGTCGTGTAAAATATGATTATAAGATTTAGAGCTAGTAAACGCGCACTTGGAAAAATTTAAAGCTTAATGTATTTTTATAAATTTACATAATTTTTCAAAATAGTATAACATTTTGTTTTCCTCAGAATAATATTCGGAAACACGTGTGGTTTTGCGAGTCCAATAATTTCGTTATAATTGCACAATAGTCTTTGGAGTATATTCGATTTCATATAATAACAGTTAAGCTGTTATCAGTATGCACTTACTGTTTGCGTAATCATTTCATACAATTATTTCCCAATTAACCGACTTCATATATCATGCGTTCAAAATTATTCGCTAATTAAATATAATAACCTCAGGTAATGAAGACAAGGAAGTTTGTCCCGAAGGAAACCTCCATTTATATGAGGTTTATGTATCAGAAAAATCATGTTAGAGGAAGGAAGCTGTTAGAAGCATTTCCGAACTATAGTAAAGCTACCATTTACCGCCACGCAAAATTATCAATTGACGAAGAGGATAATTTTGACAATGTAGACAGAATGAAGGTCGTCCGAGAAAGTTAACTGTTCGAGATGAACGAAATCTTGTGAGAGAGTTTCGCAAATGTATAGGGCAACGATTGGGTCGTTTTCAGCTTCAAGACTTCGAGCTGCGGCAGGCATAAGTCCTGATGTTTCCTTGTGGACGATCAGAAGAGCATTAAAGAGGCAAGGCTATCACTATTTACATTCTCGTAAGAAAGGCCTTCTGACCCGAAAAGATATGTCGCGCAGGCATCAATTTGCACGAAAGATTAGGAGACTGTTGCCGGATGATTTCTGGAAATCTGGGATCAGCTTCTATATAGATGGGATGTCATTTGTTGGCGTGGAGAAAAAGAGGAGAAGGTCTTGCACTACCTTGTACAAGCAAAGGGAAAAAAGCTGGTGTGGAAGGTAGAACGGCTCACTTTTTTGTGTCCATCGCTTATAATAAATTAAGGGGTAATAGCATGCGACCAATACTTTCAGCGTATGAATGGAGAGTCCTTTTCCGAATACGTTCGGCTGAACTTCCCGCAGATATTTGCCAAAAGCGCTAATTCCATAGTAATGCGCTTCCTTCAGGATGGTGACCCTGTACAAAACAGCGCCCTCGCTAAGCGAGCCGATTCAAAGACGTTGCAGCATTGGTGTTCTCCATACCACCTCGTAGCCCAGACCTTAACCTGATTGAAAATCTGTTTCACTTAGTGTCAAAACAGCTTGAGAAGGATGCGCTCGAAATGGAAATAAAATATGAGGACTTTGGTCAGTTCTCAAAGAGAGTTAAAGATATACGATTATGAACTTTCCTAAAAATACTATAGACAAAATCATTGAATCGATGAAAAAACGCGTCGTAACGATCATCGAAAACCGAGGACAAAGGTTGAAGTATTGATTAAATAATACACTTGCTCCCAAACGTTGTCTTACCAATGTAACCAGATCAATAACCAGTAACTGCTGAAGCATTCCATTCTGCAATATCTTTACAATATTATGTGTTTTAAAACACCATATATTAATGTATATTGTAACCATAACTCAACGCTCGTGTCTCTTTATTTCTCTTACATGTTTATGTCAGTTTCTCTTTTCTTCAATTGACAATCCAACACGTTACACCACGTTACACCACACGTCACACCACAGGTTACACCTAATATTATAAGAATTAGAGAGTAAATTGCACACGTTACACACGTTACACTCAATGTTTTTAAAAGAAAATTAAATTATACTTTTTAATAAAAATGAAGTGTAACGTGTGTAACGTGTGATATTTAGTATATATTTCTTAATATTTCTCTACAAATTTACTGTAACGTGTAGTGTAACGTGTTGTGTTACGTGCTGTAACGTGTGCGTAATGTAAGCATGGTGAACACACTGTGTACATGGATTATAGCACGGACTAGCACGGACAAACATATCGCTTTAAAGCATTTAAAAATGTGGAAAAAGTAGACAGGCAGTTAAAAATCTTCATCTAGAAGAACCAATTCTGTGAAACAGCATGGGCATGGCGAAACATCCTTTTGCTCTTCTTCTGGTACATACATACATACGTACCCCGGCCGTGGTATCGTGGGATTCCTGACAACATGCCCAGTGTTCAACTTCGACTTTCCCCGAACCAGCATTGAAATACCCGACAACTTGCTCCCCAAACCTCTGTCTTGCCGGAAATTTGCTTAAATCTGCTTGACTGTAGATGACAAGATATGTTCTTCGTGCCTGACTGGTCTTAAGCTCAATCTTAAAGTCGTCGTCGATCTTCAGACTGATTCATTTTCTGCGAAAGAGACACAATTAGCGTTATTCCAAGTTATTTGATTTATAACAGTTAAATAACTCATACTTTAATCTTAGCCTTAGGTTTTTATTTTTGTTCTCATAGATTGAAATTTCAATGTATTAACGTTAATGAAATTGTAGATATAATGGCATTAATTATGTATACATATGTGATTTTAAATGTTAAACAATAGATTAAAATTGTTTGGACTAACCTTTCCAACCTTTTTCTTGTTATGTTCTGCTATTAAAACGCTATCAAAAGAAATTGTTCCACTTGCTTCTGTATTTTGTACTTCATACAGCAATACATAAACACATTACGTAATGAAATTCGAATTCCCCGCCAATTATACTAGAACCCAGGTTACTAGAATTTAACCGCGCTCGTCCTTGTATAGTTTCTACCTATAGAAAATATTTCATCGTAAAAAATAATTTCCTGAAAACACGAAAAAAATACTTTATTCTTATGTAAAGTTTGTAGCTGTAATTTGATAAAATTTTAAATTTGGGACGCACTATGTGATCAAATGACTTACCAGACAATCAGGTGCAAAAATTATGAGACTTCTCCCATTTTACTTGTTATTTTAAAACAAATCACCCCCTTCCCCCCTGGGCAATGTTGGAGGAAATTTTTAATTGTTTTTCGCCTTCGTACGATAACAGCAACATTGAAATAGGGGGGAGGGGGAAAATTATATTGTTGTCTCAACAATTTTTGCACTTGATTGTCTCTATGCATTTTCAGCTTTTCTGTAATAAAATTCATTAAATTATCGAGTTTGTTTGTCTACTTCCAGCTGTGTAAACCGTAGTATCCTGTCTATTGGTATTTGTAAACATGTCCAGTATATTTAGAATATGAATCTAAATATATCCTTTACATTGATTGATGACGTCATCGTAGGGTTATTATTACGTCATTATGAGTACAATCACTGGTGTGATCTTACAGGTAAATATCTAAGTTTTCGTCGTGTAAAATATGATTATAAGATTTAGAGCTAGTAAACGCGCACTTGGAAAAATTTAAAGCTTAATGTATTTTTATAAATTTACATAATTTTTCAAAATAGTATAACATTTTGTTTTCCTCAGAATAATATTCGGAAACACGTGTGGTTTTGCGAGTCCAATAATTTCGTTATAATTGCACAATAGTCTTTGGAGTATATTCGATTTCATATAATAACAGTTAAGCTGTTATCAGTATGCACTTACTGTTTGCGTAATCATTTCATACAATTATTTCCCAATTAACCGACTTCATATATCATGCGTTCAAAATTATTCGCTAATTAAATATAATAACCTCAGGTAATGAAGACAAGGAAGTTTGTCCCGAAGGAAACCTCCATTTATATGAGGTTTATGTATCAGAAAAATCATGTTAGAGGAAGGAAGCTGTTAGAAGCATTTCCGAACTATAGTAAAGCTACCATTTACCGCCACGCAAAATTATCAATTGACGAAGAGGATAATTTTGACAATGTAGACAGAATGAAGGTCGTCCGAGAAAGTTAACTGTTCGAGATGAACGAAATCTTGTGAGAGAGTTTCGCAAATGTATAGGGCAACGATTGGGTCGTTTTCAGCTTCAAGACTTCGAGCTGCGGCAGGCATAAGTCCTGATGTTTCCTTGTGGACGATCAGAAGAGCATTAAAGAGGCAAGGCTTTCACTATTTACATTCTCGTAAGAAAGGCCTTCTGACCCGAAAAGATATGTCGCGCAGGCATCAATTTGCACGAAAGATTAGGAGACTGTTGCCGGATGATTTCTGGAAATCTGGGATCAGCTTCTATATAGATGGGATGTCATTTGTTGGCGTGGAGAAAAAGAGGAGAAGGTCTTGCACTACCTTGTACAAGCAAAGGGAAAAAAGCTGGTGTGGAAGGTAGAACGGCTCACTTTTTTGTGTCCATCGCTTATAATAAATTAAGGGGTAATAGCATGCGACCAATACTTTCAGCGTATGAATGGAGAGTCCTTTTCCGAATACGTTCGGCTGAACTTCCCGCAGATATTTGCCAAAAGCGCTAATTCCATAGTAATGCGCTTCCTTCAGGATGGTGACCCTGTACAAAACAGCGCCCTCGCTAAGCGAGCCGATTCAAAGACGTTGCAGCATTGGTGTTCTCCATACCACCTCGTAGCCCAGACCTTAACCTGATTGAAAATCTGTTTCACTTAGTGTCAAAACAGCTTGAGAAGGATGCGCTCGAAATGGAAATAAAATATGAGGACTTTGGTCAGTTCTCAAAGAGAGTTAAAGATATACGATTATGAACTTTCCTAAAAATACTATAGACAAAATCATTGAATCGATGAAAAAACGCGTCGTAACGATCATCGAAAACCGAGGACAAAGGTTGAAGTATTGATTAAATAATACACTTGCTCCCAAACGTTGTCTTACCAATGTAACCAGATCAATAACCAGTAACTGCTGAAGCATTCCATTCTGCAATATCTTTACAATATTATGTGTTTTAAAACACCATATATTAATGTATATTGTAACCATAACTCAACGCTCGTGTCTCTTTATTTCTCTTACATGTTTATGTCAGTTTCTCTTTTCTTCAATTGACAATCCAACACGTTACACCACGTTACACCACACGTCACACCACAGGTTACACCTAATATTATAAGAATTAGAGAGTAAATTGCACACGTTACACACGTTACACTCAATGTTTTTAAAAGAAAATTAAATTATACTTTTTAATAAAAATGAAGTGTAACGTGTGTAACGTGTGATATTTAGTATATATTTCTTAATATTTCTCTACAAATTTACTGTAACGTGTAGTGTAACGTGTTGTGTTACGTGCTGTAACGTGTGCGTAATGTAAGCATGGTGAACACACTGTGTACATGGATTATAGCACGGACTAGCACGGACAAACATATCGCTTTAAAGCATTTAAAAATGTGGAAAAAGTAGACAGGCAGTTAAAAATCTTCATCTAGAAGAACCAATTCTGTGAAACAGCATGGGCATGGCGAAACATCCTTTTGCTCTTCTTCTGGTACATACATACATACGTACCCCGGCCGTGGTATCGTGGGATTCCTGACAACATGCCCAGTGTTCAACTTCGACTTTCCCCGAACCAGCATTGAAATACCCGACAACTTGCTCCCCAAACCTCTGTCTTGCCGGAAATTTGCTTAAATCTGCTTGACTGTAGATGACAAGATATGTTCTTCGTGCCTGACTGGTCTTAAGCTCAATCTTAAAGTCGTCGTCGATCTTCAGACTGATTCATTTTCTGCGAAAGAGACACAATTAGCGTTATTCCAAGTTATTTGATTTATAACAGTTAAATAACTCATACTTTAATCTTAGCCTTAGGTTTTTATTTTTGTTCTCATAGATTGAAATTTCAATGTATTAACGTTAATGAAATTGTAGATATAATGGCATTAATTATGTATACATATGTGATTTTAAATGTTAAACAATAGATTAAAATTGTTTGGACTAACCTTTCCAACCTTTTTCTTGTTATGTTCTGCTATTAAAACGCTATCAAAAGAAATTGTTCCACTTGCTTCTGTATTTTGTACTTCATACAGCAATACATAAACACATTACGTAATGAAATTCGAATTCCCCGCCAATTATACTAGAACCCAGGTTACTAGAATTTAACCGCGCTCGTCCTTGTATAGTTTCTACCTATAGAAAATATTTCATCGTAAAAAATAATTTCCTGAAAACACGAAAAAAATACTTTATTCTTATGTAAAGTTTGTAGCTGTAATTTGATAAAATTTTAAATTTGGGACGCACTATGTGATCAAATGACTTACCAGACAATCAGGTGCAAAAATTATGAGACTTCTCCCATTTTACTTGTTATTTTAAAACAAATCACCCCCTTCCCCCCTGGGCAATGTTGGAGGAAATTTTTAATTGTTTTTCGCCTTCGTACGATAACAGCAACATTGAAATAGGGGGGAGGGGGAAAATTATATTGTTGTCTCAACAATTTTTGCACTTGATTGTCTCTATGCATTTTCAGCTTTTCTGTAATAAAATTCATTAAATTATCGAGTTTGTTTGTCTACTTCCAGCTGTGTAAACCGTAGTATCCTGTCTATTGGTATTTGTAAACATGTCCAGTATATTTAGAATATGAATCTAAATATATCCTTTACATTGATTGATGACGTCATCGTAGGGTTATTATTACGTCATTATGAGTACAATCACTGGTGTGATCTTACAGGTAAATATCTAAGTTTTCGTCGTGTAAAATATGATTATAAGATTTAGAGCTAGTAAACGCGCACTTGGAAAAATTTAAAGCTTAATGTATTTTTATAAATTTACATAATTTTTCAAAATAGTATAACATTTTGTTTTCCTCAGAATAATATTCGGAAACACGTGTGGTTTTGCGAGTCCAATAATTTCGTTATAATTGCACAATAGTCTTTGGAGTATATTCGATTTCATATAATAACAGTTAAGCTGTTATCAGTATGCACTTACTGTTTGCGTAATCATTTCATACAATTATTTCCCAATTAACCGACTTCATATATCATGCGTTCAAAATTATTCGCTAATTAAATATAATAACCTCAGGTAATGAAGACAAGGAAGTTTGTCCCGAAGGAAACCTCCATTTATATGAGGTTTATGTATCAGAAAAATCATGTTAGAGGAAGGAAGCTGTTAGAAGCATTTCCGAACTATAGTAAAGCTACCATTTACCGCCACGCAAAATTATCAATTGACGAAGAGGATAATTTTGACAATGTAGACAGAATGAAGGTCGTCCGAGAAAGTTAACTGTTCGAGATGAACGAAATCTTGTGAGAGAGTTTCGCAAATGTATAGGGCAACGATTGGGTCGTTTTCAGCTTCAAGACTTCGAGCTGCGGCAGGCATAAGTCCTGATGTTTCCTTGTGGACGATCAGAAGAGCATTAAAGAGGCAAGGCTATCACTATTTACATTCTCGTAAGAAAGGCCTTCTGACCCGAAAAGATATGTCGCGCAGGCATCAATTTGCACGAAAGATTAGGAGACTGTTGCCGGATGATTTCTGGAAATCTGGGATCAGCTTCTATATAGATGGGATGTCATTTGTTGGCGTGGAGAAAAAGAGGAGAAGGTCTTGCACTACCTTGTACAAGCAAAGGGAAAAAAGCTGGTGTGGAAGGTAGAACGGCTCACTTTTTTGTGTCCATCGCTTATAATAAATTAAGGGGTAATAGCATGCGACCAATACTTTCAGCGTATGAATGGAGAGTCCTTTTCCGAATACGTTCGGCTGAACTTCCCGCAGATATTTGCCAAAAGCGCTAATTCCATAGTAATGCGCTTCCTTCAGGATGGTGACCCTGTACAAAACAGCGCCCTCGCTAAGCGAGCCGATTCAAAGACGTTGCAGCATTGGTGTTCTCCATACCACCTCGTAGCCCAGACCTTAACCTGATTGAAAATCTGTTTCACTTAGTGTCAAAACAGCTTGAGAAGGATGCGCTCGAAATGGAAATAAAATATGAGGACTTTGGTCAGTTCTCAAAGAGAGTTAAAGATATACGATTATGAACTTTCCTAAAAATACTATAGACAAAATCATTGAATCGATGAAAAAACGCGTCGTAACGATCATCGAAAACCGAGGACAAAGGTTGAAGTATTGATTAAATAATACACTTGCTCCCAAACGTTGTCTTACCAATGTAACCAGATCAATAACCAGTAACTGCTGAAGCATTCCATTCTGCAATATCTTTACAATATTATGTGTTTTAAAACACCATATATTAATGTATATTGTAACCATAACTCAACGCTCGTGTCTCTTTATTTCTCTTACATGTTTATGTCAGTTTCTCTTTTCTTCAATTGACAATCCAACACGTTACACCACGTTACACCACACGTCACACCACAGGTTACACCTAATATTATAAGAATTAGAGAGTAAATTGCACACGTTACACACGTTACACTCAATGTTTTTAAAAGAAAATTAAATTATACTTTTTAATAAAAATGAAGTGTAACGTGTGTAACGTGTGATATTTAGTATATATTTCTTAATATTTCTCTACAAATTTACTGTAACGTGTAGTGTAACGTGTTGTGTTACGTGCTGTAACGTGTGCGTAATGTAAGCATGGTGAACACACTGTGTACATGGATTATAGCACGGACTAGCACGGACAAACATATCGCTTTAAAGCATTTAAAAATGTGGAAAAAGTAGACAGGCAGTTAAAAATCTTCATCTAGAAGAACCAATTCTGTGAAACAGCATGGGCATGGCGAAACATCCTTTTGCTCTTCTTCTGGTACATACATACATACGTACCCCGGCCGTGGTATCGTGGGATTCCTGACAACATGCCCAGTGTTCAACTTCGACTTTCCCCGAACCAGCATTGAAATACCCGACAACTTGCTCCCCAAACCTCTGTCTTGCCGGAAATTTGCTTAAATCTGCTTGACTGTAGATGACAAGATATGTTCTTCGTGCCTGACTGGTCTTAAGCTCAATCTTAAAGTCGTCGTCGATCTTCAGACTGATTCATTTTCTGCGAAAGAGACACAATTAGCGTTATTCCAAGTTATTTGATTTATAACAGTTAAATAACTCATACTTTAATCTTAGCCTTAGGTTTTTATTTTTGTTCTCATAGATTGAAATTTCAATGTATTAACGTTAATGAAATTGTAGATATAATGGCATTAATTATGTATACATATGTGATTTTAAATGTTAAACAATAGATTAAAATTGTTTGGACTAACCTTTCCAACCTTTTTCTTGTTATGTTCTGCTATTAAAACGCTATCAAAAGAAATTGTTCCACTTGCTTCTGTATTTTGTACTTCATACAGCAATACATAAACACATTACGTAATGAAATTCGAATTCCCCGCCAATTATACTAGAACCCAGGTTACTAGAATTTAACCGTGCTCGTCCTTGTATAGTTTCTACCTATAGAAAATATTTCATCGTAAAAAATAATTTCCTGAAAACACGAAAAAAATACTTTATTCTTATGTAAAGTTTGTAGCTGTAATTTGATAAAATTTTAAATTTGGGACGCACTATGTGATCAAATGACTTACCAGACAATCAGGTGCAAAAATTATGAGACTTCTCCCATTTTACTTGTTATTTTAAAACAAATCACCCCCTTCCCCCCTGGGCAATGTTGGAGGAAATTTTTAATTGTTTTTCGCCTTCGTACGATAACAGCAACATTGAAATAGGGGGGAGGGGGAAAATTATATTGTTGTCTCAACAATTTTTGCACTTGATTGTCTCTATGCATTTTCAGCTTTTCTGTAATAAAATTCATTAAATTATCGAGTTTGTTTGTCTACTTCCAGCTGTGTAAACCGTAGTATCCTGTCTATTGGTATTTGTAAACATGTCCAGTATATTTAGAATATGAATCTAAATATATCCTTTACATTGATTGATGACGTCATCGTAGGGTTATTATTACGTCATTATGAGTACAATCACTGGTGTGATCTTACAGGTAAATATCTAAGTTTTCGTCGTGTAAAATATGATTATAAGATTTAGAGCTAGTAAACGCGCACTTGGAAAAATTTAAAGCTTAATGTATTTTTATAAATTTACATAATTTTTCAAAATAGTATAACATTTTGTTTTCCTCAGAATAATATTCGGAAACACGTGTGGTTTTGCGAGTCCAATAATTTCGTTATAATTGCACAATAGTCTTTGGAGTATATTCGATTTCATATAATAACAGTTAAGCTGTTATCAGTATGCACTTACTGTTTGCGTAATCATTTCATACAATTATTTCCCAATTAACCGACTTCATATATCATGCGTTCAAAATTATTCGCTAATTAAATATAATAACCTCAGGTAATGAAGACAAGGAAGTTTGTCCCGAAGGAAACCTCCATTTATATGAGGTTTATGTATCAGAAAAATCATGTTAGAGGAAGGAAGCTGTTAGAAGCATTTCCGAACTATAGTAAAGCTACCATTTACCGCCACGCAAAATTATCAATTGACGAAGAGGATAATTTTGACAATGTAGACAGAATGAAGGTCGTCCGAGAAAGTTAACTGTTCGAGATGAACGAAATCTTGTGAGAGAGTTTCGCAAATGTATAGGGCAACGATTGGGTCGTTTTCAGCTTCAAGACTTCGAGCTGCGGCAGGCATAAGTCCTGATGTTTCCTTGTGGACGATCAGAAGAGCATTAAAGAGGCAAGGCTATCACTATTTACATTCTCGTAAGAAAGGCCTTCTGACCCGAAAAGATATGTCGCGCAGGCATCAATTTGCACGAAAGATTAGGAGACTGTTGCCGGATGATTTCTGGAAATCTGGGATCAGCTTCTATATAGATGGGATGTCATTTGTTGGCGTGGAGAAAAAGAGGAGAAGGTCTTGCACTACCTTGTACAAGCAAAGGGAAAAAAGCTGGTGTGGAAGGTAGAACGGCTCACTTTTTTGTGTCCATCGCTTATAATAAATTAAGGGGTAATAGCATGCGACCAATACTTTCAGCGTATGAATGGAGAGTCCTTTTCCGAATACGTTCGGCTGAACTTCCCGCAGATATTTGCCAAAAGCGCTAATTCCATAGTAATGCGCTTCCTTCAGGATGGTGACCCTGTACAAAACAGCGCCCTCGCTAAGCGAGCCGATTCAAAGACGTTGCAGCATTGGTGTTCTCCATACCACCTCGTAGCCCAGACCTTAACCTGATTGAAAATCTGTTTCACTTAGTGTCAAAACAGCTTGAGAAGGATGCGCTCGAAATGGAAATAAAATATGAGGACTTTGGTCAGTTCTCAAAGAGAGTTAAAGATATACGATTATGAACTTTCCTAAAAATACTATAGACAAAATCATTGAATCGATGAAAAAACGCGTCGTAACGATCATCGAAAACCGAGGACAAAGGTTGAAGTATTGATTAAATAATACACTTGCTCCCAAACGTTGTCTTACCAATGTAACCAGATCAATAACCAGTAACTGCTGAAGCATTCCATTCTGCAATATCTTTACAATATTATGTGTTTTAAAACACCATATATTAATGTATATTGTAACCATAACTCAACGCTCGTGTCTCTTTATTTCTCTTACATGTTTATGTCAGTTTCTCTTTTCTTCAATTGACAATCCAACACGTTACACCACGTTACACCACACGTCACACCACAGGTTACACCTAATATTATAAGAATTAGAGAGTAAATTGCACACGTTACACACGTTACACTCAATGTTTTTAAAAGAAAATTAAATTATACTTTTTAATAAAAATGAAGTGTAACGTGTGTAACGTGTGATATTTAGTATATATTTCTTAATATTTCTCTACAAATTTACTGTAACGTGTAGTGTAACGTGTTGTGTTACGTGCTGTAACGTGTGCGTAATGTAAGCATGGTGAACACACTGTGTACATGGATTATAGCACGGACTAGCACGGACAAACATATCGCTTTAAAGCATTTAAAAATGTGGAAAAAGTAGACAGGCAGTTAAAAATCTTCATCTAGAAGAACCAATTCTGTGAAACAGCATGGGCATGGCGAAACATCCTTTTGCTCTTCTTCTGGTACATACATACATACGTACCCCGGCCGTGGTATCGTGGGATTCCTGACAACATGCCCAGTGTTCAACTTCGACTTTCCCCGAACCAGCATTGAAATACCCGACAACTTGCTCCCCAAACCTCTGTCTTGCCGGAAATTTGCTTAAATCTGCTTGACTGTAGATGACAAGATATGTTCTTCGTGCCTGACTGGTCTTAAGCTCAATCTTAAAGTCGTCGTCGATCTTCAGACTGATTCATTTTCTGCGAAAGAGACACAATTAGCGTTATTCCAAGTTATTTGATTTATAACAGTTAAATAACTCATACTTTAATCTTAGCCTTAGGTTTTTATTTTTGTTCTCATAGATTGAAATTTCAATGTATTAACGTTAATGAAATTGTAGATATAATGGCATTAATTATGTATACATATGTGATTTTAAATGTTAAACAATAGATTAAAATTGTTTGGACTAACCTTTCCAACCTTTTTCTTGTTATGTTCTGCTATTAAAACGCTATCAAAAGAAATTGTTCCACTTGCTTCTGTATTTTGTACTTCATACAGCAATACATAAACACATTACGTAATGAAATTCGAATTCCCCGCCAATTATACTAGAACCCAGGTTACTAGAATTTAACCGCGCTCGTCCTTGTATAGTTTCTACCTATAGAAAATATTTCATCGTAAAAAATAATTTCCTGAAAACACGAAAAAAATACTTTATTCTTATGTAAAGTTTGTAGCTGTAATTTGATAAAATTTTAAATTTGGGACGCACTATGTGATCAAATGACTTACCAGACAATCAGGTGCAAAAATTATGAGACTTCTCCCATTTTACTTGTTATTTTAAAACAAATCACCCCCTTCCCCCCTGGGCAATGTTGGAGGAAATTTTTAATTGTTTTTCGCCTTCGTACGATAACAGCAACATTGAAATAGGGGGGAGGGGGAAAATTATATTGTTGTCTCAACAATTTTTGCACTTGATTGTCTCTATGCATTTTCAGCTTTTCTGTAATAAAATTCATTAAATTATCGAGTTTGTTTGTCTACTTCCAGCTGTGTAAACCGTAGTATCCTGTCTATTGGTATTTGTAAACATGTCCAGTATATTTAGAATATGAATCTAAATATATCCTTTACATTGATTGATGACGTCATCGTAGGGTTATTATTACGTCATTATGAGTACAATCACTGGTGTGATCTTACAGGTAAATATCTAAGTTTTCGTCGTGTAAAATATGATTATAAGATTTAGAGCTAGTAAACGCGCACTTGGAAAAATTTAAAGCTTAATGTATTTTTATAAATTTACATAATTTTTCAAAATAGTATAACATTTTGTTTTCCTCAGAATAATATTCGGAAACACGTGTGGTTTTGCGAGTCCAATAATTTCGTTATAATTGCACAATAGTCTTTGGAGTATATTCGATTTCATATAATAACAGTTAAGCTGTTATCAGTATGCACTTACTGTTTGCATAATCATTTCATACAATTATTTCCCAATTAACCGACTTCATATATCATGCGTTCAAAATTATTCGCTAATTAAATATAATAACCTCAGGTAATGAAGACAAGGAAGTTTGTCCCGAAGGAAACCTCCATTTATATGAGGTTTATGTATCAGAAAAATCATGTTAGAGGAAGGAAGCTGTTAGAAGCATTTCTGAACTATAGTAAAGCTACCATTTACCGCCACGCAAAATTATCAATTGACGAAGAGGATAATTTTGACAATGTAGACAGAATGAAGGTCGTCCGAGAAAGTTAACTGTTCGAGATGAACGAAATCTTGTGAGAGAGTTTCGCAAATGTATAGGGCAACGATTGGGTCGTTTTCAGCTTCAAGACTTCGAGCTGCGGCAGGCATAAGTCCTGATGTTTCCTTGTGGACGATCAGAAGAGCATTAAAGAGGCAAGGCTATCACTATTTACATTCTCGTAAGAAAGGCCTTCTGACCCGAAAAGATATGTCGCGCAGGCATCAATTTGCACGAAAGATTAGGAGACTGTTGCCGGATGATTTCTGGAAATCTGGGATCAGCTTCTATATAGATGGGATGTCATTTGTTGGCGTGGAGAAAAAGAGGAGAAGGTCTTGCACTACCTTGTACAAGCAAAGGGAAAAAAGCTGGTGTGGAAGGTAGAACGGCTCACTTTTTTGTGTCCATCGCTTATAATAAATTAAGGGGTAATAGCATGCGACCAATACTTTCAGCGTATGAATGGAGAGTCCTTTTCCGAATACGTTCGGCTGAACTTCCCGCAGATATTTGCCAAAAGCGCTAATTCCATAGTAATGCGCTTCCTTCAGGATGGTGACCCTGTACAAAACAGCGCCCTCGCTAAGCGAGCCGATTCAAAGACGTTGCAGCATTGGTGTTCTCCATACCACCTCGTAGCCCAGACCTTAACCTGATTGAAAATCTGTTTCACTTAGTGTCAAAACAGCTTGAGAAGGATGCGCTCGAAATGGAAATAAAATATGAGGACTTTGGTCAGTTCTCAAAGAGAGTTAAAGATATACGATTATGAACTTTCCTAAAAATACTATAGACAAAATCATTGAATCGATGAAAAAACGCGTCGTAACGATCATCGAAAACCGAGGACAAAGGTTGAAGTATTGATTAAATAATACACTTGCTCCCAAACGTTGTCTTACCAATGTAACCAGATCAATAACCAGTAACTGCTGAAGCATTCCATTCTGCAATATCTTTACAATATTATGTGTTTTAAAACACCATATATTAATGTATATTGTAACCATAACTCAACGCTCGTGTCTCTTTATTTCTCTTACATGTTTATGTCAGTTTCTCTTTTCTTCAATTGACAATCCAACACGTTACACCACGTTACACCACACGTCACACCACAGGTTACACCTAATATTATAAGAATTAGAGAGTAAATTGCACACGTTACACACGTTACACTCAATGTTTTTAAAAGAAAATTAAATTATACTTTTTAATAAAAATGAAGTGTAACGTGTGTAACGTGTGATATTTAGTATATATTTCTTAATATTTCTCTACAAATTTACTGTAACGTGTAGTGTAACGTGTTGTGTTACGTGCTGTAACGTGTGCGTAATGTAAGCATGGTGAACACACTGTGTACATGGATTATAGCACGGACTAGCACGGACAAACATATCGCTTTAAAGCATTTAAAAATGTGGAAAAAGTAGACAGGCAGTTAAAAATCTTCATCTAGAAGAACCAATTCTGTGAAACAGCATGGGCATGGCGAAACATCCTTTTGCTCTTCTTCTGGTACATACATACATACGTACCCCGGCCGTGGTATCGTGGGATTCCTGACAACATGCCCAGTGTTCAACTTCGACTTTCCCCGAACCAGCATTGAAATACCCGACAACTTGCTCCCCAAACCTCTGTCTTGCCGGAAATTTGCTTAAATCTGCTTGACTGTAGATGACAAGATATGTTCTTCGTGCCTGACTGGTCTTAAGCTCAATCTTAAAGTCGTCGTCGATCTTCAGACTGATTCATTTTCTGCGAAAGAGACACAATTAGCGTTATTCCAAGTTATTTGATTTATAACAGTTAAATAACTCATACTTTAATCTTAGCCTTAGGTTTTTATTTTTGTTCTCATAGATTGAAATTTCAATGTATTAACGTTAATGAAATTGTAGATATAATGGCATTAATTATGTATACATATGTGATTTTAAATGTTAAACAATAGATTAAAATTGTTTGGACTAACCTTTCCAACCTTTTTCTTGTTATGTTCTGCTATTAAAACGCTATCAAAAGAAATTGTTCCACTTGCTTCTGTATTTTGTACTTCATACAGCAATACATAAACACATTACGTAATGAAATTCGAATTCCCCGCCAATTATACTAGAACCCAGGTTACTAGAATTTAACCGCGCTCGTCCTTGTATAGTTTCTACCTATAGAAAATATTTCATCGTAAAAAATAATTTCCTGAAAACACGAAAAAAATACTTTATTCTTATGTAAAGTTTGTAGCTGTAATTTGATAAAATTTTAAATTTGGGACGCACTATGTGATCAAATGACTTACCAGACAATCAGGTGCAAAAATTATGAGACTTCTCCCATTTTACTTGTTATTTTAAAACAAATCACCCCCTTCCCCCCTGGGCAATGTTGGAGGAAATTTTTAATTGTTTTTCGCCTTCGTACGATAACAGCAACATTGAAATAGGGGGGAGGGGGAAAATTATATTGTTGTCTCAACAATTTTTGCACTTGATTGTAGGCCTGACTGTGAAGCATCTACTTGTACTCTCATTGGCTTGGATGGATCATAATACTGCAGTACGGGACCAGGAACTTCAGTGGTCATCTTTTTTATCTCTGTAAATGCTTCTTCATGCTCCGGGCACCATATCCATTCTCGATCTTCTTTACATAGCTCTCTTAGACTAGCAGTCTTCTGAGAAAGATAAGGTGAATACTGTGACAGATACGTCAACATCCCCTGCTGACATTCGAGCGCTTTCTTGCTCTTCGGGGAACTCATCTTCTCTACTGCTGCTATCTTCTCTGGATCAGGCTTTATCCCATCTTTTGTCAACATTTCACCAAAGAATTTCACCTCTGTAGAGCATCTTTGTATCTTCTTTGGGCTAAACTTAATTCCGTTCTTTCTGGCTGTAACAAGGGTTGCTCGTAGCCTCTCATCATGCTGTTCAACTGTTGACCCTGCAACTAAGATGTCGTCAACGGTAATGTGTACACCCGGAAGCCCCTCGAAAATTCTATCCATTCTCTTCTGGAATACCTCCTGAGCGGAACAAATTCCAAATGGCATTCGCAAATAACGATACCGACCATACGGAGTTTGGAACGTAGTTAAAATCGACGATTCTTTGGATAGGGGTATGGCCCAATAACCCGATGTCGCATCAAGTACTCTGAAGTATTGAGCCCCTGACAACTGACTTGTCACTTCCTCAAGGGTTGGCATTTTATAGTGTTCCCGCTTTATTGCCTTATTCAGATCCCTTGGGTCTAAACAAATTCTCACAGTCCCGTTTGGTTTGGGTACCACCACCATTGAGTTTACCCATTGTGTTGGCTGATCTACTTTGCTTATTACGTTTAACCTTTCCATTCTGTCTAACTCTGCCTTTACTTTTTCTCTTAGAGCTACAGGTATCTTTCTTGCTGCATGCACTACTGGCTGTACTTGCAGATTTAACTGTATAGAATACTCCTCTGATACACAGCCTTGTCCAATAAACACATCGTTAAACTCATGTAACAATTTGTCAGTTTGACTTTTGCTCTTTGTATTCACTGCTAACACCACTTTGATTAGCGCCAAGTCCTGACATTCTTTCAAACTTAGGGCACACGGTGCACATCAATTAACCACATAGAACTTTAGTACGCGAACTCTATCCTTATACCTGGGCTTGAGATTACAACAACCGAGAAATTTGTATTGGTAGGCTTAAGTTTTTTAGGGTCTTTTCCAAGTGCTTTGTATACCGTTAAGGGCATTACATTCACTTGTGCCCCTGTGTCCAATTTTACTGTCACGGTGTGTGAATCTTGAATTACAAGATCAACTAATAATTCGTCTCCGCCCTCATGATCACTTGTTCCAATAAAAAAGTCATTGTCCTCAAGTTCAGGTTCATTAACTTTGCTGCACATCATGCACGCTTTTACTCCTACACATTCTTGCATAATGATTGTTTTTTACACTTAAAACATACCTTTCCGCGTGCAGGGCATTCTTGCTTGGCATGTTACCACAATATCTACATTCACCCTTGTCTTACCATCATGAGTTTGTTCCAATCTTGTCTGTTTCTTTTCACGCTTGTCTTTATACATCCCGTGTACAGCTTTGTTCTGCTCCGTTAAATCTTTCATCTGAGTGTTCGATATCTCAATTCCCCGCGCAATAGTTAAGGCTTTAGTTAGGTCAAGCGCGTCTGCTTGTAAAAGTTTTTCTTTTACTTGAGGGTTATTTGTTCCGCACACGATTCTGTCCCGAATCATTTCGCTTGTTAACTCCCCGTACGCACAGTCTTTAGCAAGCCGTTTGAGTTCTGTTACATACTGATCAACAGTTTTGCCATCACTCTGATTTCTCGTGTTAAATTTATACCGTATAACAGTTACGTTCTGTTTAGGATTGCAATATGCTTCGTATTTCTCAAATAACACATCGATTTTATCTGTCTGTTCCAACGTTAATGTCCAAGTGTTATAGATATCTCTCCCGTTCTGTCCTACATACAGAAGAAAATAGCCGCATTGCTGTTTTTCGTCTTTTTCCGATAGTGGGCCCTGAAGCATTAAACGCATAATTTGTTTCCATCTCTTCCAATTCTCTGGGATATTCCCATTCTCGAAATCAAGCTCGCTTATACCAACCGGTTTAGAGGCCATTCTAGTCGTGTCGTGTTATATGGTTATACACCATGTCGTGTTATATAATTTAATAATCCAATACATAAGTAGCTTCCTTATATACAAATCGTATACATAAATTATCCTATATGAATATATTACAATGCTGTCATTTTAAGATCTTTGAACCGAAGAATGTAAATGCAAAAACTTTTATTTTTCATTGTGTCTCTCAGATTGTGGCTGTGCATGTACTTTTGTGAAATCCAACCAAAGCCATAATCTCAAGCTGTGGCAAACACTGCCCCCCCCCCCCCCCAATATCTCAAAGTGTTAGGCTTTTTTGTGTCTATAATGTTCGTTTAAAAATTTAACATTGTACTTTTCAGCAACAAGTACCAGTAATTGTTTCCAAGTGCAACAGATAGAGCAGCTTGAGAAAATATTTCCAATGCTCAGTGCTGAAGCTATAAAAAGTGCTATTGAAAAGTCAGTCGATGTGCATGAAGCAGTTAATATCTTACTTGAGAATACAACAGAAGAAAAAGGTTGATTTATATAATTAATTAGTAATTACTAATTACCTTCCAACTAAAGCAATTTTACCATGTCAGCTGGGGTGGAAAGAATAAGCGGGGACACAAACAGCACGTACAAAAAATCGATTGTATAACTTTATTGGTTGGTAGTTCTATTTCAGAAATACATAGCTACAAAACAAATATATTTCTACATATAAAAGTGATAGGCAGCAATTGCTGCAATTCAGTGGATTTAACAAGTACTGTAAATGGGTAAACTGTATAATTATAACCTTGAACAATATCATTGCACTCTAAGTATGCAGTTAAAAAATTAGGATTCCTGAATACCTGAACATAGCAAACCTGGGCTTACAGCTATGAATTCATAAAATTAGAGCCTATAAAGCACATTGTTATGACCACAACTTGTACTTGTAGATAAGACAAATATATTGTATTTGATAAAAATGTACAGTCACACTTTTATACATGCGTATTAATTACAATAAACACATGCATGGTAATTAATTATGAGTATTACACATGTAGTGAGCATGGTTTAAAATGGAAAAATGCTTTCTTGGCAGTTGGTAGACATCTAGTGGCAAGTTGACAGCAACTCATTGTTTCTGTTCTATTTTGCATTCACTACATACTTCATTTTCGTTTAGCACAGGTGATTAAAATAGTGAAAATACTTTGGATTTCTGGCATTTCAGATAATGAAGAGTCTGCCAGTTTGTACATTTTTACATCCTGCCACAAGAACAACTTCCAGTGTAACAGGTATGTGAACTTTTTGGCGTCGGCATGTCATAATACCGTTCCATATGGAATGAGATGGATGATGACTTTCTCACCTCCTATAACTCCATTTGTAGTCATCAAACTTCGGCATAAAAACTACCATTCAAATTGTCATGTAATTACCTATTCAATGAAGCCAATATCGTTTGTTTACAAAGCGATACGACCGATTTATGTACTATCACATACTCTGAATTTCGGTTTGTTAACGAATTGAATGTCTGCATATGTTCACAACTTATTGCGTATTCCATGCCTCATAATTCTTTCGGAATAAATGGTATAGTCTTGAAAATACCACCATTCGAACACGCTTTTCTTCAGCTTTCAAAAGCTCTGTAATTTATTGTTGTATGACAAACTGATGGCATTTTACGGCAAGATTCGTGAATGTCAGTGTTTGTCGCCTTGTCAATGCACGTTCGGTAAACTTTCGGTGCTATTTTTTGGTTATTTTTTGGCTCAAAAACATTGGCAATCGATTCCCCATGATGTAATTGTTTATATGGCAATTTTTCATTGGTTTATGCAGCAATGCTTGCATTTTATGCCATATTTTACAAACTATATTGGCACTGCACACACACGATCTGATAAATTGACATAAATTGATACGCCATGGCGTTGCGAGAGTATACAGTTGACAAAGTTGTCGCAGCTATAGACGATTGGGTTGATAGTGATGCAGGAGGAATGTCATCAAGTGAAGAAAAGCTCCTTGATCGACAACTGCTTGGTTTAGAAGGAAGTTCGAGGTAAGTTTTGTTTGTATTTCATTACGCTAATACAGCATTTAGCTAAATTTACATAACAACACACGCTTTGTTGTCTTGTCTCCTTTGGACTATATAATATTGCTGTAAATTATGACTCAAAGAAGTCAAAATTATAGCTTACTTATTAGTTGAATGTTCTGGCAATGTTCACTTTTGTGTTGAATAGAAGAAAAGTTTTTTGAATGATTTCCAAAGTATAAATATTGGGTGTGTATGTGTCCTGTAATGTCACTATAAAATTCCACCATATGTAGTTTGCTCTGAAACTAATGTGGTTTTTTTATACTTGTATATTATATGTATATAGTGAAGACGCATTGCTTAGTGAAGTGGATAGTGGTGGGGGCCTGTCAGATTGGCAAATTGAAAGTTCAAGGCAGGTTTTGTTTGTACATTTATGTATATAAAAGTCATATTGCAGTATTTTTTGTTGGGATCCTAGGTAGCCGCACTACCTGCAAGTGCCTGAAGCTAACTGAGATCCTTGGTTTCAACTAACAAGTGTTGTGTTGTTTGAACCACACTGGGCTAACTGCAATTTTTTTTGGCTACCTGCAAAAAATCCAAATATACAGGCATGATATGTTGTATTCTGAAAAGAAAAAAGATGAAAATACTTGAAATGTAGTTTACTGTGTAGAAACACTTTAGATTGCAGTGGTGCCTCATTCACCATGTAAATAATGATCTCATTTTTGGAACAGACTGAAATGAATTCCAAACGACCAGAGATATGTGGTCATAACTGATTGTTGTTCTTTGCATTGCTAAATAACCACTGAACACAATCAATACAGAATAGGAGGCATCATTAGACAGTCTAAATAATGGCAAAGTCAAAGTGATGACAATGATAAGATTTATTGACTGTAGTTCTTTTACAACTTACCTAATAACAATTGTTGTGATTATTGCTTTTATGTACAGCTATATTGTAAATAGTTGAAATAATGTAAATAGCATCGCATAGATTTTCCATTTTTGTGATGTTGACTGTGTTTTATATTGTTTGTGAGCGTACACAGAGTGCGAAACCTTGTTTGCAAAATTTGGCACTTGCTTTTCAATTGACAATAAAAGTATTTCTGTTTGCCCTGAAGAGTTGAAATTTTGTGTAGTCATTCTTTGCACCATAAGCTACATTATTCTTCCCATCTTGCTTTTCCATTTATGAGTCCTTTGTTGCAATCCACGTTTTTTCAGATATAATTGTTACATTTTTGAGATAATTTATGCAGATTAATGTTAATTATTTTGCATACATAATATCAAACCGAAAACAATTATGCGCATTAGAAAGAGAAATTCATTAGCAATCGAATGGTGTTTTTGTCCTGTCGCGATATCGTGAATATTTCTGGAGATATCAGCAATCAAATGAATAGCGTTAAACTAAGCCAAAAGCATGCCGAGACGAAGGAGTTTTAACCCACTATTGTAACAACAGTGACTAAATCAACATTGCCAGGTAGCCACTAAGGCAGCAAACTGTTGGGATCACACAAAGGCTAAAGCAAAATTAATTACCTAAATGAAGTTTGTAGATATTATATTGCATTTAATTTATTGCAGAACATGTCGATAGTATTGATGATGATGATATAACTGTATTAGAGAGCTACCCATATAGTATCTCAGCAATGAATCCTAGAACTGCATTCATTACCCATAAGAGAAATGTTTTGGATTCATCTGTTATGCAGGAGCTATATATTAATAGAAATTCCGATTCAATCAAAGATTTTTTTAAAAAACGAAAGGAAATTGCGCCAAAGAAAAAACCGGACATGACTTTCATTGGTGAGGAAGGAATGGATGCAGAAGGGCTAACTAAAAAGAATTCTTCTCTATCGTGATGAACTCACTCAAATGTGGAACAGGAGGTTACATCATATTTGAAGGTTCTGAAGACCATTTATTGCCTGTCATTAGTGAAGAATATCATCAGAGTGGGTACTAGAAATATGTTGGGCTGCTCATCGGCATGTCTGTGTTGCATGCTGGGTTCGGAATGACTGGTATGTCTAGAGCCTTGTCGGTTTTTCTTGCAACTGACGATGTATTTAAAGCAATGTGCTATCTCTCAATCACTGATGTTCCAGATTATGGTGTCCAAGAAATTCTCCGCAAGGTAACTACTGTGTGTCTAAAAAAAGACTACCCTTTGAAGTCAAGTGCTATTTTTAGGTGCTGGATGAGTGCCAAGTGCATAAAACTGGGAAATCTAGCACTGTTCAGCGACATGCTAGCAGAAACATACACCTAGCACTGTATTGGTTACAGTTTAGTACAGTGATAAAAATTAAAAGCAAGATAAATTTGATCTTTTTGGACCTCTCTTGCACCCCAAGCCTACAGGGGTGTACTACCCCCCTATAAATCTACCACTTACTTTTAGTGCTGGTACATATCCTTTCTAGTTACAAGGATTGGATGATCCTGAAAATTTGCTGACCTTCAGTATGCGTGATGATATTTCAATGCCGCTGTACCATGCAGGTTTTGCGAACGAATCACTGACACCTCAAACGAAAGAAAAAGCAATTCAATGTGCCCTGCTTCATCAGGTGTTTCATTCAAGAAGAGAACAAATTGATGAGCTTAAACAAGGGATCCAGGAAGTTTGTCTTTTAAATCTACTGAAAGGAAACCAGTGAGCATGTCATCACAGCTGCTGAATTTTTTCAATTTATCCAGTCTGGTAGTGATTCGACAGAAAAACAAGCGCAAGTCCTGGCTTGGTTTAGAAAATTAGATGAAGGTATAGTTTATTAAATAAATATAAAACTTACCCCAAAGAGTATTAACTTACTGGGATCTCAGTATTTGAGTTGAGTGTACTTTGGATCGTTATTTTAATCGCATTGAATTATTATTCTTATTAAAATTATTATATATAATTACTAAATTATTATAAGAAATTCTTCAAGAAAATAGCCAAATTTCAAAAATCATACATCTTACCTGCCTCCCTATTCAAAAAAGCTATTCCCACCAGGAGATTGACCATCATAAGTACTTTGAGAATCAATCGAGAAAAATTTGATCCATTTATATTTTTGTATTATTTAAGAGCTATTTTGGGGCATAGTTTTGTTAAAATGTAGAAAAAATAATTACCCATTTTTGCAATAATAATGAGTTCAGACAAAGTTGTAATCCCCATGTTTGATTTATTTCTTCTTAATATAAAGTAATCAATGTACAAAAGTTGATAGTTTGACAGAAACCATGATTCTAACTTCATTTACCCATCAAAGGATGACGTTTACTTTGTTAGCTGCAATGAAAACTGCACGATTTTAGAAATTAACACAAAATATATGTCGTCAATCTGCTTGTCAATACTAAAATACTAAAAGACAATACATTTATGGTATCTAGGCATTATTTTAAAGTTCTAGTTGCATGCCTAGGTTCGTTATGAGGGTATACTGTCTGAACATTGACATTCAAGACATTAAACTGGATATCGTATATTCGCAACAAACTACTTATCTGAGGATTATATTTTAAGATTATACAGCTACAGGTAAGCGGCGTTATCTTCTATTCGAGTATCACTCCAATGCTTTTAACATAATTGTTGTTTTAAAGCACTTTTGGACCCTTTTGGACGTGACACTGCTGATGAAATCATTGACATTGATCTGCCGTTTTGAAATGTTGAGAGGAACTGGGCCACTAGTCTCCAGTCTCCAAGACGTGGCAAAACAAATAGAAGGAATCAGAACTTGTATATGATGTTTGTATTATTTTTATTATGACTTTCTGCCCATTTGGTGGAGATAGTGACCTTTGTGGTGCAGTGGATTGGGCACCACAAGATAAATTAATTATTCATGTGTTATCTTGCAAAATTGATATGACTCAGTGGCTAAAAAAAAATTAAAAAGATCAGGTGCATCAGGATCAAGAGGGTGCCCAGGAGAATCAAACAATACTAAAGTTATGTTTTGATTGATTGACTTTTGATGGCTTCCCTTTAATTTTAGCAGTCGTCTGTTTTTTTAACATATATGATACATTTTATTATATGATTAGCTCGTTTTGTAGTTGATCAGTTAAAATGGAATGTTTCCTTTTGCAGACCTTGTTCTAGAATGGTAATTGATTTTAAACCGTGCATGTGTTGTCTATGATGATGAAGAAACAGGCAAATTGATTATCTGTCCAAAACATCGATTTAAACTGACAACTCTTTATAAAGTCAAGTTATTATAAACTATAATGTCAGCTCGTAATGCATATATCTTCTGTAGCATGATAAAAAATTTTTTATTCCCCCCCTCCCCTTTTCACGTATTTCTTATTCTTCATTGAAAACCTCTTCTATTTTATCATTCTTTAAAATTTCTCTCTTCATTCGCTAAAAAGACATGTATTAATCATTCATTTAATATTCATTATTGAAAACGTAAATAAATTTAGTAAAGTTGTTTTCAATTGATGGCATCACCTAAAATAGTAAAAACGCACCAAATTACAGTCATACTAATCTTAACAAAAAAAAAATGGGAAAAAAGTAGATCTAAACATCGTTTCCCTTATGATTTTGGAATTTAGAAGACGTCATCTAAAAAGAAAAATAGTCACCCAATTTAGGTGGCGTCACTTATTCAACGTAACAGTCTTACAATTGAAAACAAAGGGTAGAGTATAAAATAGTGCTAATTGATACTTATTACTTATTATCGTTCACGGGCTTAGTGTCCATACTCTACTTGCAACTGCTTTTTTCTCTTTTTTTACCAACTTTTTTAGAATAGTTGCTGTTTCCCTGGATATGTAGAAAACACTGGCTCGTCGAAAATTAAAAAAAGAATGTCTACATTGGTAAAAAATCCACGTCGTATCAATAAAAGTGTGGCCAACTCTATCTATGAACAGACTGGTGTTATACCTGCCATTGGATCAGGTATTATGCTTATTTTTTCAGAACTGATATTTTTTAAATTTAGTGCTGATAAAATTGAAATCTCTGGGCAAGTGAGCACTTTCATACAAGTATTAGTTTCGGCTTTTCTATCGCTATATAACTGTATAATATGTACTATCCTAAGGCCATTTATGGTCTTGTAGTGTTTTATTTTTGACGGTCATCAAAATTGCAAGCATTGATAATGAAAGAAGATTTAAAAAAAGTGAATATTTCAAAAATTGGTACAACATTAAAATAATATTTTTTTTGTTTTTAGTTATTTGCCAGAAGTGTCTATGAATACTTCAAGGATGTGCACCAACTTCCGCCCATAAAAGTGACAAAACCCCAATGAGGGAAGCTGGATCGATAATATCCCTCGACAGTTACGCTTAACAAGAAAGACTTCAATAACCAAACGAGTATCATTTGCCTCAGCAATTTCCGGTAGCAGCTGTTCTTCATATGAACAACAAAGAAGCATTTACTTGCCAGAGGGTGAACGTGAACTTGAATGAAGTCAATCTCAATCTCAGATGGAACATTTTCTGCATTTCCAAATTACATTGATCTTTCATGGGATGAACTTTCAAAACAAGCTAAAGAAAATCACATTAAGAATGTAAAAAACGCAGTTATGCTTGTTTTAGGCACCGTTGCACCATCACAAGAAGACGCTATTTGGCAGTCCCTCTTACAATCGGAACTCTCACGTCGTGATCCAGTTCGCTGTACCTTTGATGTTGGGCTAGAAGCAATCTTGCAAGCGTACAAAGAATGTGAAAACAAATCGACGAAAATACAAATTCTCTCGCTCATATATGTAACAAATATAGTGTATCGGAACTTCAAGTATATTTATACCAAGAATGTAAACAGGAAGGAAAACTACCGCTAATTGAACACACTTGTTACCGAATCCTTGAGGTGTGTGCCGCTTCAAAGCAAAAATTTCTTCAAGGACTGAACAATACGTCAACAGAAGGGGTGAAGGCATTTGAAAGCTTAGAATCACTTGTAGATAATTTGGCAAAGCATGGAGCAGAAGCTGCTTGGGTACAAGAAACAGTTCAAAAACTTAAAGCTGGGAAGCAGTACCTGAAGGGGGAATACAAATGCCATTTAGGTTCCAATGAAATGTGTGCAAACCACTGCACTGTCTATTCTTTGCCTGATCCTGAGAAGGAATTTTCTGAAGCATGTAAACAGGAGCACAATCTCACATGTCTTGACTGTAAAAACATTAGAGATGTTCTTGGAGAAATAAGAAGAAAGATTGAAGACAAAGATCTAGATCTTACTCAGGAACAAAAAGACAAAATTGCATGGGATCTTGATTACACAATATCGGACATTGAATCATGGAAAGCGCACTTGGTTAGATCATATCAGCAAGACCTCGCAAGGCAAGACAGTCTTCGTCATCTTGATGACAACACTATACTAATGATTGATGACTGGGTGATGAAACTGGTACCCATGAGATTTAGAGAAACCCAGTCACAGTGGTTTGGGAAGCATGGCTTAAGTTGGCACTTTGCAGCTGTAATTCACTTATCTGATCATCCTGATTGTAAGCCAGTTGACTCAAACGAGTACCACATTCACATCTTCATAGTGGTATTTGATAGCTGTGAGCAAGACTGGTTTTCTGTGTGCTGTATAGTTGAAGAGGTCCTTGAAGCTTTCAAAAAGTCCCATCCATCAGTAACAAAAGCTCATCTGCAAAGTGACAATGCTGGTTGTTATCATAATGCACCTCTGCTGTCTACTATCAATGCAATAAGTAAATGCATCGGCATAGAAGGAACTCGGTACGACTTCTCTGACCCACAGGCTGGGAAAGATTTATATGATAGGCGGATTGCCCCATGTAAGCAATGGCTACAAAACTTTGTGTCAGAGAACAATAATATTGAAAAAGCTGAAGATGTCAAGAAAGGTCTTGAATCACCACCTGGTATATGCGGTACTCAAGTAGCCGTTGGTCAAATTGACACGTCGAAGATGTCAAAAAATGTTTCAAAAAACAATATTCCCAACATCACAAAGTATAACAACTTCACATTTGAAAAAGAAGGAATTTCAGTCTGGCAAGCTTATGGGATCAGGAAAGGTTTGAAAATCAATACTTTCAACCATGTTCAAGAGATCTCAGGGATGAAAGAAACCTCTGGTCTCAAGAACCCTCTTGTTTGAAAAAGATGCAAGTGAAAACTACAAAAGGCAAAACATCTGCAATGACCGATATCGTCATGACCAATAAATTCAGCTGCTTAGAACCATCATGTGTCATGACCTTTGATAGTGCACAAGATGCTGATGATCACATGAACGCTGGACAACACATGATGCCAGAGAAAGAAAATGTCTATGATAATATCCGACGACAATGGGCTGCATAAGCAACATCAGTAAAGGGAACAAGGAAGGGCTGGGCTTTGAAGACCAAGAGGTGTGGCGTGAAGATATCACCAGCTGTGAAAGAATATTTAACCAAAGTCTTTAATGAAGGCACTAAAGATGGTCATCCAAAAGCAAACCCAGCACGAGTAGCTGAGGATTCAAAGAAGAAATTTCAAAAAAACGAATGGCTTGAAAGTAAGACCATCAAAAGCTTTTTTCCTGTTTAGCAGCTCGTCAAAAAGGAAAAGAGATTGAAGAAACAGATGATGATGAAGAAGAAGACAGTGACTTGGAAGAAAATGCATTAGAAAAAGAAGCCTTCTTACAAGAGCTGGAAGCGTGCGTCGATACTGAAATTGGTCTTCATCACCCTTTGGTGTACAATGATACTAATCATTGCAAATTATTAGGCAAAGGAAAACTTGAACAAAGACTAAGAAAATTAAAACTATCTGACTTAAAAACCATCTGTAATTTCTTTGACATGGAGCCTCATGGATCGGCATCAAGAAAGGCAACATTTGTCAAACCACTTCTCGAGTTGACAAAAACGTGCACGTGTCAGAATGAAGCTTAAATTTCCATTTCATTCAAAGTCTTGAGACTGTAAACAAAAAGTTCATACTTTGCGTGTGTTCAACTTGTTTTGTATGTAGGCGGATCTACATTTCAATAGGTGTTTGCTTTTATTATGATCTTCTGACCTTTGCTTTTAGAGGGTTCAGCATGTTTGCTATAGAGAAACAGATTTAAAACGGAATTAAAAATTAACGTTTATGAATGTTTAGAAAAACAAGTTTTTTAAGAGAGGGTGATTATCGAAATGATAAATAATGACACATAATGAAATTAAAGCATATTGAATAATAAAACTAGGTACAGCAGTTTTTAAAACAGAAATATGATACTTTTCCAGTACAACTTTCTAAATTTAACATCCACACCTTATAATTTTCCGGTTTGTTTAAAATGATTCTTAGAATTGTATTTGTTAACCATCTACTAATATGTCTAACGACATAAGTTTTCGCTAGTTCAGTTTATATGGCACATACAAATTTCGTATTTTTCGTATTTCTTCATATTGTAATTGTCATTGTACAAATTTATAATACAGCAAGTTGTTGCTCTGTTGTTGTTTACAGTATGTTGTTCGAAATGATCATCCCACATAACCTATACGTTTAACTCCCAACACTTTACTTTCAATTTGTTATGGCTAGTTTAAGATCACACACAAAATAAAACTGCAGCAAAAAAGGTTCACAACACAGAAAGCAGACGTCTTGGAGACTGGAGACTAGTAACCCAGTTCCTCTTGACATTTCAAAATGGCGGACCAATGTCTATTGATTTCATTGGCAGTATCACGTCCAAAAAGGTCCAAAAGTGCTTTCAAACAACAATTATGTTAAAGGCATTGGAGTGATACTCGAATAGAAGATAACGCCGCTTACCTGTAGTTGTATAATCTTAAAATATAATCCTCAGATAAGTATTTAATTTTAGCCAAATCTAGTACCAGTCTCCTCTCAGCCAATACTCTCTATACCATAGTCTTGCATATGGTTTGAAACAATGTTAGTAGTGCTAACAATAAATGCTATTCAGAATTCTACTGCCTTTCTGTGTTAAGATTTATGAGTCCTCAAAAGTACCATACTGAGTAGGTGATTTTTGGGCACTGAAAGGGGACCCCCCCCTGTAACTTTTGAACAAAACCACAGAAAACGAAACCAAATTGGCTATCATAATATCTCATCAAGACTAACTTCCACACCAGGTTTTAAGAAAATCCGTTGACCCCCATTTCCATGACCTGGCACACTTTCTCAGTCAATGCCTCTTAAATTACATCAATGCAGGTGACAATGATGGTGATGAATGAAAGTCAACTTGTTGGGATGATACAATAAACCTTACGCAAAATTATGTCACAAGGGGTGATGCTTGCAGGGAGTTCTAGTCTTAGTAATCACAGCAGGAAATATTTGTTTTGAAAGTTTTCAGCAGTGACTATTAAGCCTAGAATTTCATGCACACATCACCCATTGTGACGTCATTATGCCTAAGGCCTATTATAAGTAATAACACGACTTGTCGGGACAGTGATTAAATTGCCCGCCACCAGATTTTCACAAATCTTCCCTCAGCAAAGGGCAATTTAATTGCTAATTTCTCAACAAGTCATGTTATCATGTTGTAATATTATGATTGCAGAGGAAAACTAAGAGAAGTTTTACATTCCCTTTGAGAACAATAAAAATTGAGATTATGATATTACTCTAAATTATTTTAGGCTGTAATCTGTGCCCGATTTTCATTCACTTTCCCAACTACTTTTTCTCGATATGATTCTATCGATTTTTATGTGCTGAATTAGAATTTTAATGTTGTCACTTCCAAAAACCTGCAGTTTTTTTGTAATTTACGATCATAAATCGATCTTTTTTTCCCCTGAAAACTTCCTGTTATTTACAATTATTGTACTAGTTCAAGCCTCTTAGCAGGGGGTTTCTCGAACACCGTGGAAAAACGTCTGCGCATGCCTCAGTTTTACTGAGATTGGCTTGATGAATCGGTGTTTCGAGCTTGTTTATTTTGCAATATGGCGGCGAAAAGAAGTACCTCACATATGTGCCTTTGGAGTAAAATTGTTAGCAAACCAACGAACGTATGAACTTAAAAACAAGAAATAATTGTAGTTTACATGCCTAGAAAAGAATAGTATTTTAGATGCAGGTCAAAGGTGAGTAATGAAAAATTTATTGTTTACGAAAGCTAGCGACCGAATCAACATGCAAGGAAATTTTCCATAGGCTAATATTATCCACATTTTTGCCAACAACTTTTTTGTGTAGCATCAATAATTTTTGCGTTGAGCCTTAGTAAACTTTGGTATTTATTCGAAATATTTAGCAACATTAAATCCTTATATTTTTGATAATTTGCTTATATTTTAATTGTGAAGTTCACGAACTGTTAATATAGTATGAAGTTCTCGATGCATGGGTGCTGAAAACCAATGTTTTTGGCCTTATATGAGTTTCTTTACTCATTTTGAACATTAGAGGCCTTAACATTGATATCTGTCCTAGCCGTTCACCAAATTTTTCTTGCGCTTTTCACTTACCTTAAATTTACCTTAAAATGCGCAGACGTTTTTCCGCGGTGTTGGGTTCTCGCGGATACAGGCATTTTTGTATTATTTTGATCATTGAGTTCATACAATTTAAAAAAAAATAGTTATGAACATACGGGAAACATTAGCTTTTAAAGAATTATCATTTGTATTTGCAAAGATTCTGCAGTTACTTTTAGCGGCCTTAGGCCCGTTTAGCCTGTTTACTAACTTAAAGGTATGTTGTTTTGTATTTTATGTAAGATAATTGTGGACATTGGCCGAACATTCTGCTATGCAAATTCATACGACCTTATTTTTCTCGTCAGTGTTGTAAGTCATAATTTTTCTCAGCAGCATCTTTTTAATTTAATGGTGCTATTTAAATATTTGTTTCAATGAGGCTATTGCTTAGTTATTGATCTGAGTCATGCTTTTGCACATCCAGCACGAATGGTATACAACAATTCTCAATAAAACTGGGATTTTTTTGGTAGTTTAGTATTAATGGAGTTTTATTGATACCTCACATATAATAGTTGACTTATCATAAGATTGATCTCTAAATTCTCTTGCACAGACCTTGGAAAATTTTTTAGTTTTAAAATAATAGATTCTAGTATTTGATACATGTATTAAGGGGCATCATTGGCTTCTTAAGACCCTAGCTTAATAAGTGTGCCCTGCTTATTTTTCTAAATTTTTTAATGCCAAACAATTTAAATTGTCAGTGGAACAGTTCTGAAGTTTAATGGATTAATTGATTTAAGTGACATTTAAAAGTATATTCAGAAGTAGTCTTCCTCCCGATCCTGTAGCAACAGAGCTGTGTATGCAAGCTGGCTTGGTTGAAACACATATCTTCATATCTTAGTTTTTAAGATTACATAGTATAGAAGCTACAACACAGTTGAAATCAACAATGACAATAAAAATGAAATTCCCTTATAGATTCCCAGAAATAAATGTAGAAGCTTGCAGTAGAGTAGCCAGCCTGAAGATTTAAGTCCTGCAATGCAAATATTTTTATATTCATTGACTGTAAAAAGAGTCCATTCGTAAGGAACGAATAATGATAATCACTTGAAATTTGCATAGCAAGACTAAATGGTCAGGCTACTGGGGGCTGAGTTAGTTATTATAGCAGCTGAGTTAGAGGCTTTGTAGAAGACTGTAGCATACCATTACAGTATCATACTGGAAATTTCAACTGCAGAGTGTGTAGTGTTAATACAATAAATTTCTCAGCTGAAAAGCAAATGTAAAAGTTATACTATAAAGTAACGCCTGGAGATACATCTGCACACTTTAACACCATGTAATGATGCCATATTTGTAGCTCTCAGAGATCTTACACAGCCAAAAATCAGAAGCTGTTGAAAACAGTATGCAACAATGTTTTGGGGGCAATGTTGTCAGCAATATTTATTGTTCAGTCTTGTTATTGCAGGCTAACTCAGGCTCAACAATATTGTTGACAACCAGGAACAGTGATCCTGTTTTCAACAACCTGTTATTCCTTGCTATGTAATATAACTGTAATGCTTCGAACCACATCAGTGATCATTGCCAATCTAGAAAACTAGCAGCTTAATAAAAAAATCAACTTTACATGGTTTGTAAATACTATAGAATTTAATGATCTTAGTTTGAGTTTTACCATTAACTAAACAATTTCAGAAAGTTTAAAAAACTATCATGTGCATAGTGCCATCCACGTTTAGTAGAACTTTTACCTGGAATGTAAAACCTACTATAACCCAGATACACTTGTACTGAAACATTTCTCAATGGTGATATCTTATCATTTGTTAACATTCAAGTATAAGATAAAAATGCACTACAGTAGTCTGTGCCTAATATGCAATGTTTAGTACTTTTTACACCTTTAACACTACTCACACTTCACACTATTAACAAAAACTGAAATTAATATAATATAATTGTATATATCAAAAGTGATATTAATATGACTGACAGCATATATACAAAATAGGGTAATAAAAATTGCATAGCAGACCATTTGGCCAATGTCCACAATTCTCTCGCATAAATAAACAACATAAATAAGAATACATAAATATGGAATCATCAAGCCAACATTTTATACGTATTTTTCGTTGGAAAAGTATGATTTCATGAACTTCGTGATCAAAACAATACAAAAATGCCTGTATCCACGAGAAACCCCCTTGCTAAGAGACTTGGACTAGTACAATAATTGTAAATAACATGAAGTTTCGTGGGGAAAAAAAGGATTGATTTTTGATCGTAAATTACAAAAAACTGCAGGTTTTTGGAAGTGACAACATTAAAATTCAAATTCAGCACATAAAAGTGCATAGAATCATATCGAAAAAAAGTAGTTGGGAAACTGGGGCAACGAAAATCATTTTCTAAATGACTTTTGAAGTCACAGAATACGGCCTATTTGATCATTATGCAGAAACAGATCAGTAAATATCTTGTTAAATTATTGTGTCTGCATATTCTTAGCCTATTGTTTTGAAGTAGTTTGAAAAGTATGTAAAATTTCTTATACTGATTAGCATTAGTCACTGAGTGAGCAGACTGTCTGCAATTTACCTCTAACACTACTCACTGCCTTTCAGGTTGCAGGATGCCCATAACAATACTTTTAGCAGCTGCATATGCTTCAATACCATTGTCATCAAAATCCTTCAAAGTATTTATAACAGATATAACAATGTGCAACTGTTCATCATTAGATGTACAGGTGAGGGAGGAACTTCTACAACATACTGTTGTGCATCAGGAATAGGAACTGGCTCATCTTCATCTACACTATAATGAGACATATCAGTTGAACCATCCAAAACAGCTTGGACTGCTGTGTGGTGTGTGTTCTGTGTTCTAATCATGCCTTGAACCCATAACTGATTTTTTATTCCTAAATAGCCCAGTTGCAAAACTTCATGCAGAGACGCACTCCAGTTTATAATAATTCGTACAGCGCAAAGATGATTAAAATCATCTTTGACGCTGTACGAATTATTATAAACTGAAGTGCGCCTATATTCGGAGTAAGTAAAGAATATTAATTAACTCTTGCAATTTTTACGTTAGTCGCGTGACTTACTTGACTACCCCTAGATTCACCCCTGCTGCCAACTGCCATTTGTCACGGTCAGAGTTGGAGGAAGTACTCTCACCTGGTTAGTAGCAGGGGTTTTTTTTAAATTGTCCTGGATGTCCAGAGTTGGAGAAAAAACACCAATATCTCACACAGTCAAAGGTATTATACTGTTTTAAATGCTTTGATGTACCCTTTTTGCTAGAATAGGTTAAATTTGTCCTGAAAACTACAGTGTCCTGATTGCACGGCAAAAATTTTGCATTTTTCATCAAAGTGTATGTCTTTTTGGGTTTTTTATTGGTGTTCATTACAACAAATGTTGAGATATCAAATTGAAAGAAATAATTTTAGACCAACTGAATCTTTTTTTATGCTAAAAATCTAAGTCAGCCTGTACAGCAAAGTTGTAGTAATGGTTAAAATGTGAGGAGTATACTGTTAATGATATATAAAGCCTGCACATGTCTATTAAAACCCAATGTAAGCAGTAATACCGTTAAGGTGAACATTTTTAAATGATTTTTGCAGCGTTAAAGTCAACATAAGCATGCAGTAATGGTTTACCAACATTTGAAGTTAGGGAATTAGCTACCTGATTTATTTATAGCAGTATGATAACCTATTTAGTGTTGGCTACCACAATCACATAATGAGAAAACCAGAGTTACCAGTATGAGAGTAACCAGCCAAGAACATGTGGCAGTTGAGACCTGCCAAATGGATAGTGATATATGTTTTTCTAAGTATTCATATACCATGGTTTGATAATGCTGCCTAATAAGCATGGAATATAAGCATGGAATATAAGCATGAGGATTGCAGTAAATATTATGCTAGTAGATACACTGATATAATCTTAGAAATTAGACCCTGGGTGGGTAACAAAAATATTTTTCACATAAAAATAATAACATATGTACCTTTTCAGCTAATAAGAACAATTCAAAATGGGTGATTTCACAATAATAGAATTCCAGTATGCCAAGAACTGCAAAACCGAAGACCACATCATTGCTCTACTCCTGAAATTAGAGCAATTTATAACAAATTAAGTTTAATTATACATTAATGTTGGTGTAGAGTGTAATATTGCAGGTCTTAATGTTACATTTTGCTACCTTTTGGCCTTGCATAGGTAACCTACCAGAGCCTGAAATAATTTTAAAATTTGTCTGAAACACATGTCTGACTGAAATCAAATTTGATAAAAGAAAATTTCAATTTTTATTAGATGTTCTTGGCTCCAGTTTTATCCCCCTGTTGGTTAAATCCCATGAAGGATGATTTTTAATTGACTCGCCTGGCAACAATGAAACCATTTAGAAATACCTTGGATAATTGCACTTTTAATTAGTTTCTAAGTAATGGAAAATTGTTAGGACAAAATGTCCGATCAATTGGCATTTGGTTGGAAAAACTTGATTGTGGTAGGAAAATCACCAACCGTTATTTAAGGTTCTGGGTAGCAGTTGATTAGATGAGGGGCAAAATGTAGATAGGCCTTAAATTTTCATCCAAAGTTGGTTATGTTAGTAACACATTCCTCTAAGTGTAGACAAACAAGAGGGTGCTAAATTAATAGACAGTGGGGTTTATTTTCCTGAAGGTTGGGCACCAAAGTAGAGGAAATATGGTACTTAGTAAAGTTTAGAAATATTAGCTAGCAATTAACATTAATTTTCTACATATTAATCTAATTACTATTGTGTAATTTGTACCTTCTTAAGGATGCTAGTGGCACATATGGGAAAAGTTGGGAAGACACAGGAATTCTTCACAAAGCTTAGATCCAGATTACCGGGGTGGATAAAGACCCCGACTTTCAAATTCATATATCTTCACTTGTGGTTGAGATTTTTTGATGAAAAATACCACCATTAGATCCACAGCATTAAGTTTGTTTACTTAGTGTATATTTACTTGCATTTTGAAAACATTTTTGTGGTATTTGAAGCAAATTCTTGTCTGGAAGTGAGAATTGTGTATGAATATATTATAACGTCTGTCTGAAATCTTATATGCCTCCAAGTTTTACGGCTCGTAATATTGCCTTCGCTTCTCGGCTATTTTTTATCTTTACACCACTGTATAGCCCTTTGAAAATACTGTTTAGTCACCAAGTTTTAGCTCAATACAGAGAAAGACAAGAAAGTTATAAAAAAATATAATTCTAAGCAGCCGCATAATCCGACAACAAAACATTCCAAACCGGAAGTGAGATGTTTGATGCTTTATCTTGAAGAAAGCATGTTACCTAGACAACCAACGAGAATGGAAATCGATTCTACAGGTCAAAGTTTACTATATGGCATTTTTCCCCATGAATTTACCCCAATGCAATTGCTAGATCGTCGGCTCTCGAAGGTTAGCACATGTGCTGGAAAGCACGGGAAAATCCAAAGAGACTCACGTAAACGACCGCCACAGATAAAAAAATGCTCGAATTACAACCAAACTTGTAAGAATTATAACACCCAGCATAAGGAAGATTTTGATCCTCTTTTGGAAGGAAACTGTCAAATACATTAGGAGATATTGGCCAATGAGTTCATCATGTACATATGTCTGACTGAAATCAAATTTGATAAAAGAAAATTTCAATTTTTATTAGATTTTTTCAATGTCTTAAGCTTTGATTTTGAATTAATCTACATACTTAGGCGGCAAATAAAAGCTCAATAAAAAGCCTATCGAATGAGGAATCGATTTGTAGTAATTAGATGTAAATAATCGCGAATAAATGTGATTTTATATTCGACCGGGGTGATGCAGGCAAGTGTAATAAAATGGCCGACCTGTCGAGTATGAGTTAACATCCCCAGCAAGGTACAAGTCAAACTCATTCATGTTAACATATTAAGTTTTGAGTACCAATCTCATTCATGTTAACATATTAAGTTTTCTAGTCCCACTGATATTTCCACCTGAAATGCAAATATTTGTGGGTATTTATTGAAGTACATGTATATGATGATAATTCATAATGAAAAGCAAAAAAGTTTTAAATTGTCCACTTGTTTGTTCATTTTCACACATTTGACATACTTGTGAATTAATAAAAAACTACCATATTTGTGGGCTCATTGGAAGGGGGTTAAATAGAGAGTGGACGCTTATTAGGTAACACAATAGAAGCTACAATCCCGGACAAAACCATTAGCGACACTCACTCAATGTAGGCAAAATTATATAAAATGAGCTGGAAAAGTTTACAAAGTCCCCCCCCCTTCCCCCCGAAACAGTGTTGAAAGTTTTCAGATTAGTTAACCATCGTTTGAGGCATCTCAGCAACATTGAAAGGAGGGGGCGAGGGGGAAAATATTCCGAAAGGTATACAAATTTTGAAAACTTGCAAAGTGTCGCAGATGTTTTGTCCGGGATTGTCTGAGGAAGAGATGTACTGTTATCTGATCTATAGGGCTAAAATAGTTTATCATGACCATGATTTAGATCGTTTATCACTTTCAACATGTATCATCAATAATTTTTGATGCTTACATTTCCTGTTTATTTTTCGAATGTGAAGATTTTTCAAATATAACGTTGAAATTTCCACCCACGCACACGTGGGTGGCAAGGCGTGCGCATTGAATTGCATTCTTGCTTAAAGTGCAGTGGGGAATGAAAGTATTCGCGCACGAGATAACCGGTTAGTGTACCTTATTACATACAGTCAAGCCAATTTAAACAAATTCAGTTCGAGAGAGGAGTTTGCCGAAGCGTTGGTTCTTGCTTTTAGCAACGGAAATAATGTTATGCAGTGGTGTTGCTGCCTCGAAGATCATGAAGATGGGGGGAAACATTATCATATGGCCATCAAGCTTGAAAAAAAAAACAACGATGGCTGAAAGTTAAGAGATTCTTGTTGGAGCGTTTTGGCATCTCAGTACATTTTTCGTCTGTTCACTACAACTATTTCAGTGCATGGCAGTATGTTACAAAGTCTGACCCTAACTATTTGCAAAGCGATGATCATCCGGATTTGAGCAATGCCGAACCACCAAAGACTGATTCTGCCAGCATTTCCACAATCCTGATGAGAGACGATTCAAACAGTGACAGCGATAATGCATCAGGGCAAAGACCTCGAAAGCGTATGAAAAAGAGACTAACATCGTTACAAGTATCTGAAATTATTCAACAAAAGTCCATTAAAACGCGTACTGAGCTGCTTGCCTTAGCCCAGCAACAAAAGAATGAGGGTAAGACAGACCTTGCAGAATTTATAATGAACCGACAGCCTAAAATCATTGCCCAACTATTAAAAACTACGTGGGATATGTTCAATGCTCAGGCGAAATTAGACAGGAGCAGAAAAACACGCTTGGAATTGTTAACCGAGGCTGCTGAAGGTGAGTGTGTTGATGGCTGTGAAGGCAACTGGCTCCGTTTGGCTGAAGAAGTCCCGACAACGAATGGCATTGAATTAACTGAATTTGCCACGGCCGTTTACAACCTCTTAGACAAGGGTCGTGGGAAATATCGCAATGTTATGCTTACTGGCCCGGCAAATTGTGGAAAAACGTTTTTACTGAAACCCCTTAACTCCATATATCACACCTTTAAAAACCCAGCAACTTGTACTTTTGCGTGGGTTGGAGTTGAAAATGCAGAGTGTATATTCCTAAATGATTTTCGTTAGAATGAAAAAATTATTCAGTGGCACGATCTTTTGTTATTGCTTGAAGGCGAACCTGTCCACTTTCCTGCGCCGAAAACCCACTTCGCAGAGGACATTTTGTTAGAAAGTGACATTCCTGTATTTGCTACAAGCAAATATAAATTAGCCTACGTCAAAGGCGGGTGTATTGATGCGCGTGAAACTGAAATGACGTCAGTTCGATGGAATGTATTTAGCCTCAGTAAACAGATACCGCAGGAGGAACAGACAGACATTACACCTTGCAGTCGTTGCTTTGCTCATCTCATATATCACGGACGCATGTAAAAAGTCAAAGCCGCAAGCATAGATATGAACATAGCTATTTTGAAATTTACTTTTGCCTAAACTGCAGACACACGCGGTATACGCTGAATAGGTAACTGTTACAATGTAATTATTTTGAAGAATAATAGCTGATACGATATATGTTTTCACTACACGTGTTATGTTTCAATTACAAACTTGTCAAAATAGCTGTTGTTATGGCAATAGTTGGCCAAATTAACGGTGTACCAACGGTACACCGTTCTCACTTAAATAATTAATTATTATAGTATTATTCTTATGTCGCGAAATGGTACACCGTGGAAATTTCTTTCATTAAACGCGTTTAGGATTAACTGAGAACATAAAAGTATTACCAAGCAAATTCACTTTTGAATCAATTGTAAATCTTTTGCGCACGTCGCTACAATGACAAAATATTAGCAAAACAAGATTACTTTTTTGGTACACCGTTAATGTCTGATATTGTGTGACTTGTAATTCTATACGGCATGAACATTTCTGCTTTTAGGTTATGTGCGTTTTTAATATTTTTGTATTTATGGCTCTGCACAAATAATTCATTAATAATCATACTTAATAATGCACTTATTAGTGCCTGTCAATGAATTTGGTCAACCTCTATTCCCAAAGAAACAAAATATATTTCGAAGTAGATTGTGCTTAATTACGCGTGATATCAGACAATCCCGGACAAAACCATTAGCGACACTCACTCAATGTAGGCAAAATTATATAAAATGAGCTGGAAAAGTTTACAAAGTCACCCCCCCCCCTTCCCCCCGAAACAGTGTTGAAAGTTTTCAGATTAGTTAACCATCGTTTGAGGCATCTCAGCAACATTGAAAGGAGGGGGCGAGGGGGAAAATATTCCGAAAGGTATACAAATTTTGAAAACTTGCAAAGTGTCGCAGATGTTTTGTCCGGGATTGTAGGCCCTAAATAAGGGAAGGAACACATGGTAATTCAGTTGTATACAGTAGGTGCCAAAAGTATGAGTCTAGTTCAATTTTTTTGAAGAAACTAAAGATAATATTATACCCGGAGTTTTTAAGTACCTAAACATGTAGTACCTAAACATGTTTAAGTACCAACATCTTTAAGTACCAACATCTAAACAAACAAGTTTAGTACCTAAACATGTTTAAGTACCAACATGTATCTGTCTATATATCTCTATATATATCTTTACCCGTGTCATTGATATAGCGAACAACATGGCGGTGATGCTTCATATAATGTTGATTGTGTTCTTAAGTTTATGTATACGTAAGAAGGAGTTCATTCAACCAGATGGTATTAGTATAACCCAGCTGGAAGAAGATATTGGTAGAACGAAAGAAATGTATGCGTTTTCAGCAATTTGGTCAGCGATAAGTGAGGGGGGCATATTCATATATTCGTGTTCTGCACAATTAATTTCTTTTGAAATCGAATCGACTTCAAAATAGAACACGAATATATGAATATGTCCCCCTCACTTATCACGCTGGCGCCGCTACTGAATTTGGTGCTTTAAACAGTGCAATAGCAGCTTCGTCTACCAGCCAAAATGTAGGACAATGTGTGTGCTTCTGCTGTTGATATGTGGAGATATAGAGTCGTGCCCTGGACCATTTCAAAATATGGACGATTTTATGAAAGGTAAAGTTATGAAGATTTTTCATCAAAATATCCATGGTCTGTTTGGGAAATTTGAATGTTTGGAAGAGCTGTTTGACCGCCATAGCAGTATCAACATACTCGCACTCACGGAGACGCATATAATCGATGGGCAATACGATGATAACGATAGTTTATTTAAAATCCCAGGATATCAGTTTATAAAGAGAAATCGGAAGAATGGTAAAGGTAAAGGTGGGGGAGTCGGTATGTTTATCAAGGACGGTGTTGAGTGGAAAAGGGGACATGATATGGAGCATGAAAATCTTGAATGTATTTGGATTGAAGTGCATATTAAAAATTCGAAGAGCATTCTAGTAGCCGTGTATTACAGGCCTCCTGAGGGCTCGATTTATCTATCAGCAAATTTTAATGAAAGCATTAGGGAAGCGCTCTATAAATGTGTACAGGAGTCTAAGGAAGTCATTATTTTGGGAGACTTTAATGTCAATTATTTGAAGGGAAACGAAAACAAGGATTTTAAGGCCTTATTTCGCCTTTACGGATTTACCCAGCTGATCAAGCAAGCCACCCACATTTTTAAGGACACGTCGACATTAATTGATATTATATTGTCAAATAATCCAACAGCAATAGGCAAGAGCGGTGTTTTTATGAACAGTCTAAGCAACCATGAAATGGTTGGCTGCATAAGAAAATTACACCAAGCAAAGTTTGCCGCTAAGGTCATTACGTGTCGAAATTATTCTAAATATGAGCCAGAGGAGATGAAAGAGGACTTTAGAGATGTAAATTGGGAGCAAGTGTATTACACGAATGATGTAAATGAAGCCTTAACATGTTTTAATCGCACAATGAAAGCCATTTTTGATCGTCATGCACTGCAGATTGTCAAGAAAGTGAAAGGAAAACCTTGCCCTTGGATGAATTCGGACATAAGGAAAATGATGACATCACGGGATCGAATGTTAAGAAAGGCTCGTAGAACGAAGAACACTGGAATTTGTACAAGAAGTTGAGAAATCAGTGTAACAACAAAATGAAGTATGCAAAAAGTTCATTTCATAAAGAGACTTTGGAGGAGAATACAACAAATCCCAGGCGGTTTTGGAATACAATTAAGAACGTTTTTCCTACTAAACCTAAGCAAATGACAACAAACTTATATAGAGCTAACGATCCGAATCGACCTACTATGTTTAGCACATACTTCGCAAGTGTGGTCCGAATGCTCAAAAATAAAGCAATTCCTTTGGTCGATTTTGTATGGAGACAACCTGTTGCATTGTTATCACGAACGGATAAGGTTTTTAAAATCACAGTAATATCTCATGCTTTTATTGTTAATGAGTTGAAGCAATTTAAAAGAAACAAAGCTACAGGAGCTGATGAACTGCCTTCGGGCATGTTAAAAGATGTTCGAGAGTACATATCATACCTGTTGTGCTATGTATTGAATTTGTCTGTAACAACTGCTACCGTACCGATTACATGGAAATGTGCAAAAATCATACCAGTGCATAAAGCAGGATCATATGACCAACAAATTTTCGACCAATATCGGTGTTACCAATCCTATCAAAATTGCTGGAGAAGGTGGTTCATAAGCAATGTTTAGCTTTTTTGGAGGAAGAAAAGCTGCTAACTGATTGTCAATATGGCTATCGATCAGGGCACTCCACTGGTTTAGCAACGATTCAATTCACGGATGATATAAGGAAGGAAGTTGACCAGGGAAATCTTGTTGGGGCTATTTTTATAGACCTAAGCAAGGCTTTTGACACTATAAGCCATGGCGCCCTTCTGAACAAGCTCCAAGCCAATGGTGTTCAAAATAAGGAATTGGCCTGGTTCACTGATTATTTGTTTGGCCGTGAGCAGTACATACAGTTAGGCGTCAATAAATGGACAAATCAACCTATATTTAGCGGAGTTCCCCAAGGCTCAATATTGGGTCCTTTACTATTCTTAGTATTCTACAATGATTTGGTTGACATAGAAATTGCCTCACGTGTTATAAAATATGCTGATGACACTGTTGTCTATTGTTCGGGGAAAGATACAGAAACTATAGAGAATACGCTATCGCAGGACATGGAACTAATCGCTAAGTATTTTGATCAGAACGAACTGGTAATGAATTTAAAGGAAGGGAAAACTGAAGTGATGTTATTTGGTACTAGGAAAAGATTATCTACCCAATCTCATGAGATTAAAGTCAAATATAAAAGTCAGGATATAAACATAACAAAGTCTTATACATATCTTGGATACAAGCTTGACCCGAGTTTGACATTTCGTGATAATTTTGATACTGCGTATAAGAAAGCTGTTGTCAAAGTTACGCGAACATTTGACATCTACTGCTGCAACTAGGATATTTCAAATGATGATCGTGCCTATAATAACATATAGTGGAATGGTTAAGTTGTTATTGACAAAGATACAGCTTCGAAAACTCGATTCTATTGAAAGACGTGCACGAGAAATTATTGGTAATGATGTATACATTCCGCATTTGGACAAACTTATAAAGAAGAAGGCATGTGTGATGGTGAGAAAATGTCTGGATAAGGAAATATGCAATAACTTTCAAGAATATTTCAAAATAAATGAACATAACTGTGGCACAAGAAATAATGGTATTATGCTAAAATGTCCGAAAGTAAAACTGGAGTTTGCTAGGCAAGCTTTTCATTTTTCCGCTGCAAAGATTTATAATGAACTTCCAATGCAAATAAGGGTGGAAAAAGACAGTAAAATCTTCAGGGACATGTTAGATAGTAATTTTATATAGAATAACTGTCTTTGATACAGTTTTTAGATAATTCTAATGTTTTTAGTTTTTGAATATTAGTGATTTAAACTTTAAACTTTATACATTACTTAATTTCAACGATAGTTTTTAGATCATTAGTGATTGTACCAATAGGAGTAACTTATTATAGTTATAATCAAACAGAGGACACGTGTTGATAACAGTAATTTATACTGAAACGTCTATCCTCTGTAAAGATTCGTAAATAATAATAATAAATAATAATAATAATGGACATTTGGTCGTAAAATATGTATATTAAGTACTCGAACACGTACATTATGGTCTACGATTGCTTCCGACATTCTTGCTTTAACATTTTTACCACACTTATTTGCAGCATTAGTGAGTTTAGTCTTGTACAAACGTGAGAATAAAGGATAACTGAAGATCTATATCAAGTTAGAGCACAAATGGTTACGTTGAGTTGTAGTTGCTAAACCATTATGCTTCTTCAAAATAGGCATAATTGATTGTTGTGGAAACAAGCAGAATATATTAGACGGAGACATCCTGAGAGATCACACTGTCGAATGGACCCTGATACAGAGTTCAGAAACATCCTATGTTTATTGCAGTTTTCAATGGTGCTCGGGATATCTGTATGATAAATAGTATTCATAGAAAACATAAATATCATCAGATTCTACAAAGGCGTGCTATAACGTCTAGGAAAAGGCTATGTGAAAGATGGTTTGAAAAGAATATTTTGACCTGTGTAATCTGAACTTAAAGAAGATGCGAAAACCAAGATAATTTAGTGCTCATGGTATTTCTTCGTCAATCTCCAGAAGTTTATCTAATTCCACACTCGTAGGTACATTTTATAGAAAAAATCAAGTGGGTAGCCAGGAGCCAAGACAAGCTATAGGATGTAGTTTTTCTTGTTATAGAGTGATATTTGACGTTGACAATGCTACATCTGCAGTGAAATGAATGCAAAAGAGTACAAGCTATTTCAAAAGGAAATGTTTCTTAAAATTATATAGTTTATTATTTAAATTACTTGATTTCAGCAGAAAAAAATATTTGTGTTGTGATGCGGAGCGGTAATCTCGTATAAATTGGCTATAATAGCAATTTAATATCAAATGGACTCATACTTTTGGCACCTACTGTATAAAATATGTTATACTAGAATTTTAGTTTTATCTGGCATGCAAATTTTGAAAATGAATCAAGTCTAGTGAGAATTTTGACCTTAGCTCTGTAAATACCATTGGCTTGGCCAAGTAATGGGGCCTTTGAAGTGTAGTTTCAATATGTCCAGAACATTTGCCCCTTAGAAAATATGAGTATTAACTCGTACTGGGTGATAATAGTTTGTAGCCTATGCCATGGGTGAAATAAATATTCCCTAATGTTTAGCAGGCAAATATTTTTGGAGGACACCCCATACGGGTTAATTAATTTAGGGGTCAGGTGTGGCTGGGCAATTATTATACAATTTAGTATTTTTATCAAATATTGGTATAACCGTATATATTTAATGAAATATCATGCACATGGAGTTCACACTGGAGAAGGGATGTTAACGACACCATATTAACCCATATTTGTACCATGAAATAGTACAAATTTAATTTACTTCATTTCTCACAGAGCTGTTTTTTTAAAAATACAGAGAATTTATATGATACAATTTTAGCTTGTTTTGTCATATAAAATAGCCAGTTTTAGCTTGTTCTTTGATATGGGCAGATGGCACTAACGGCAAGGATTTAAGACATTGTGTATAGCATATAATGTGCCTTGACTGCTAGTGCATCCTCACATTTATTCAAAATTATTAGAAGCAAACAGAAACATTCTTTACATACACGATAGACTGACAATATAGGGTCTAACTTTACAACTTGCATTGTATTTAAACAAAAAGAAACAAGTAAAAAATACAGTGCTGTCTACAGCATTGTGTCAGAGTAAATTGTCACAAGCAACCAGCAAGACATGTATCAAAATCTATGCATGAAACTATCCAACTTACTGGAAAAAAACAGCAAAAGATCAGTGAAGTATTTAACTGTTCATTTAGTTTGATGTTTGTCTGCATTATTCACAAAATATACATAGATGTTATGCCAAGTTGTCTTTATATAAATTAAAACCATGAGTCACGAATTATCACGACACCACTTTAGCTGATGTGTGCCACGCGTGATACCATGCGATACTGATCATGCTCATTTCAGATTCATATTATTAACATTTGTATTATCGTGGCTGTACAATTTACCATTTTGTCGGCTAGGGCTTTTTCCAGATACAGCTAATAGGCCATTGCTATTTATAAATTCTGTGTGCGCATTGTATATAAAATGATAGCACTCGAAGGGGTGAGTGGCTAATGATAGCACTAAAATAATAAATTGCAATTTTTAAAATAATAATAACATAATTATTGCAATTGTAAGCGAATTATTTTTATCAATCTGTAATCCATTTTTTGGCAAAAAGGCATCTGAGCAGCAAATAGATTTTTATAACGCATCAAACTTTAAAACTTGCCAATTGATTATGATTCCACAGTCGTTGTCGAGGAGAAACTAAAAATTTGCACTTCAAAATTGCAACATTGCATGTATCACAAATTGCCTCAAATTCAGATTGTTCAAATTACAGTAGGTTTAGTGGTTTGAAATTGCAGTTTCAGTACTTAGACTTTTTTCTAAAAACGTGGCTCATCCAAAAATAATTTACATATTGATAATTGTGATTATTATAGTTTTGAATCACTCTTTATTTTAGTGCTTCATGAATAAACTCATTCAATGCAAGCAAAGCTCAAAGTTTTGTGCAATTTGATTAAAGCAACTTGCTCCATTAAGACTTTAAGAAATATTTAAACATAAGCTATAGGCATAGCAATTACTTTTTACCTCTGTTATACAGAATGTCAATGCAGTTTATACATGCCTGTGATTTTATTATGTAAGGAACGCAAATACGTATACAAGCATGAATCTTATTTTCTGCATGCGCAACAGGACAATTTTTTCCCACACATGTTCGCACACAAAATTTTGTAGGCCTAAATTATAGCCTTGTAACTGAGGGATTTTCTAACAAGATGCCAAGTGCAGCATGCACTCTGGCCTGTTAACAGTTTTATTTGGCCAACCTGTGTGCATTAAGACGACAACACATCAGGACATGAGTCAAGTTGGCACCATCACAAGTTAGTTAGGCCTACATTTAAATGGACAATTTGCATGTTAGACTAACTTTCAGTCTAGCCAAGACGAACAAAATCTTTTACCACAGTTAAAAAGAGCATCCTAAAATTAGTAGAATTGCCAAGTTTGGTGGCGAAATGTTGTAAAGCATGGAAAATATGGCGTCGCAAAGTTTGCAAATTTGTATACATTTGTATTACGCGAGGAAAAAGTTACCACTTTTCAGCTAAAATTTAAAAATTAAACGAAACTTACCTTAAGTTGAAGTTTGGTTGTAATTCTATCACATGACCATAGAGGCAGGAGATAACATGAGAAGCACTGCGTCTGCGTGGAATCATTCTTTAAAGACGAAATAGGTACATCCATCACATAAGCACATCATAACCCAATGATGACTTCTGTGTAGACATCTTTTGTATGCAAGGATGCAGAACAAAAGAAATAGTAAGATGAACTGGTAACCAGTAAAGGGCAGGGATGACAACTTCATGTATCCTCTGGGTGGGCATGTTATCTCCTGCCTCTATGGTCATGTGATAGAATTACAACCAAACTTCAACTTAAGGTAAGTTTCGTTTAATTTTTAAATTCTATCACATGACCGAGGCAGGAGATCCCATGAGACTGTAAAGCAGATGTACCTATTTATTCAAGCATAAGAGAGACTGGAGCCCACATGCTTTATTGAATATCTGCAAAATTTTATGCATGTTATATGCAAATTACATAACACCAAATATAAACTCAAACCAGAGTATGTTCATACAGATGACAACAGTGCATTTGCCATATCATTGGCATTGTCAGTGTCTACTATCTCTTTATTGTAGAAGCGCTGAAATGTTGTTGCATTGGACCACCCTGCTAAAGACATAATAATATCCATTGAAACAGACTGAGCCTTGGCTTTTGAAGTCGATGCTGCCCTAGTGCTATGTGGTGTAAATACTGCAGTGTCGATGCCAGCAGCAGATAACCCCATCTTGACCCAGCGTGAAATAGTGTCTCTTGAAATCGCTTTGTGTGGCTTTTGGTAACTAATAAACAGTTGCTTTTCTTCTTTTCGGAGTGACTTTGTGCGTAGCAAGTATTCTTTGAAAGTTAGGACTGGGCAAACAGCATGATTCTCTGTATACTTTTTAAAAGACAAAACGGTTGCCCTACCACCAGGTTTACTTGTCTTGATATGCTCCAAAAGTTGAAATATGCAAGTGTCATCTATAATATTTAAACCAGCCAGGTTTAGTAGATGAATAGTTTGCCCCCTTTGTCCTGACAACAATAACATCAGTAAAACAAGTTTGATTCTCAGGCACTTGAGAGCTATCCCATTGTTTGGGTACAATGTAGCAAGGTACTTCAATACTTTAGATACATCCCATGTCGTAGTACACTTTCGGGCAGGATTCTTTGTTTCAAAAACAGCTTTCATAAATCTAGTTACCACATGATGAGTCCCAAATTTCACACATTCACCTTCTGTAATAATATTTGACAATGCAGATCTCGCAGTGTTTACTGTTGAATAACTTAGACCTTTGTTGACCAACATCATGAGGAACTGAAGAGTGTCCTTCATCTCTGGTGAATCGTAAGAGATCTGCCTTTGACTACAAAATTCCACCCATTGGTTGATGTATGTGCTGTATTGTTTCTTAGTTCCTTTGCGCCAAGACTCCGTGATGAAATCGGCAACTTCTGTAGAAAGGTTGAAGCGATCAAATGATTTCCTGAGATAGGACATACCATTAGGTGGAGTTTCTTGTGAAGTGGGTGTGGTTGCTGATTTGTTGCTGGATCTTGCAATAATGTTTCTTGAGGAAGTAGAATCCAGGGCTGATTGTACAACATTTGTAGTAACATAGGAAACCACGCTTGTGTCGGCCACAGTGGTACAATCAATATGCCTGTGGCTTGGTTCCGTTGAATCTTCTGCAAACATCTGGGTACAAGGCTAAATGGTGGGAAGGCATAAAATTTGTAAGGCTTCCAATTTATTGAAAAAGCATCAACAAATTTGCATTCAGGGTCTAGATTCCAAGAAACATAATTATCTAATTGTTTATTTAATCTGCTTGCTAACAGATCCAGATTAAGGTCTGGGTACTGGTGTAATATCGATAGAAACACTTCCCTATTAAGCATGTATTCATGTTTATCATTAAAAACACGGGATTTATTATCGGCATCCCCGTTCAATTTTCCTGCAATGTGAACTGCAGACACCCACAGGGATCTTTGAATGCACCATTCCCATATTGTTATGGACAAGCTATTAAGTTCAATAGATTTTGTACCACCCATATTGTTCAGATAGGCAATAGCAGTTGTGTTATCCAGTTGTAGTTGTATATGGGTGTTATTATCTCTGGTGCAAAAAGTTTTTAATGCTAGGAAGGCCGCAAATAATTCCAAATAGTTTATATGTGCCTCACATTCACCAGGCGCCCACCTAACACCTGACTTTTGAGTGCCACAAACAGCACCCCATCCAAGTTTAGATGCATCTGATTGGATAACTTTGGATGGGTTTGGTCGGGAAATGGGCTTGTATGCCTTAGCCATATTTGCAACCCACCATATAAGGTCTTGAGTTGCCTGAGACAATAACGTCATATTGGCATTGTAATTTCCCTGCTTAGATTTCAAAGCCTGAATTTTGTCAATTTCTAGTGAACGATAGTGTCGTTGGCCATACTCTACACCAGGTAGGTTAGAAACTAAAATACCAATCACTTCTGAGACAAACTTTATAGACGGCTCACAAGTTTGCAGAAGTCTGTTACAAGAGTCGATAGTTTTAGAAATTTTTTCTGGTGTAGGGGACACAGACATATCAATAGAGTTCAGTATAAACCCCAAGAATATTAAAACTTGAGTTGGGATAAAAACTGACTTGTCAGGGTGTAAGGTAAACCCCCTACTAGTCATCATATCAGCAGTAGCTGTGACATTGCTAGAACATTCATTGAATGTGTCCCCTTGCAAATAAGAATCATCAATGTAACCAGAATTTAAGTGGCCCATGCTACGCAAAGTGGCATAAACTGGTTTAAGAAGCTTTGTAAATAAGCGAGGTGCACTGGATAAACCATTTGGAAGGCATGTGTACTGATACAGGGTCCCCTCAAATATGAACTTTAGGTATTTTTGGTGGTCAAAATGAACTGCTACTGTATAGTAAGCATCTTTTAAGTCTATCGAGGCCATGTAACAGCCCGGTTTCATTAATTTGATGGCAGCTTCTAGTGTGTCCATTTTAAAATAGTGATACTCAACATATTCATTAAGTTGTTTCAAATTTAAAATGAGTCTGTACGTGCCATCCTTTTTAGGGCGTACAAAAATAGGGGATATAATTTCACCTTCTTCGTGAGTTGAGGGCTTTATCACCCCTTTGTGCACAAGGTTTTGTATTTCGGCTCTAACAGCACTTATCTTTGCAGAATTAATGCATGACTGCTTAGGATAAATATTCTCCCAAGTGGGAGGGGAATTGTTTTTAAATTCAATTTTCACACCTGTGACACATTGTAATATGGTGTGATCACATGTCAGCTCTTGCCATGCAGGCAAATGCTGTCTCAATCTACCAGCTTCTTATAACGACTGGTGCTTGCGGGGGGTCGAACTTTCTTGGCTAACTTATTTGCCTCCGATATTTCCTTTGTCAGCTTTGACAAATCGCCAAAAAGATACTCCCCTGCCGGGGTATTCACATTACACAGTGCTGCGAAATCTTTGTGCAAATCTTTCTTGAGAGCCAGACGTCTCAAATGATTTGTGTCATGGTTGCATTGCAAAACGAATGCCAATGCGTCAGTGAGCATAGAGACCAGCTCCTTGTTGCTGCTGTCAGTTTTCAAAACATGATCGACAGATTTTACAATGGCGCTCGCGACGCCAATCAAAGTATGCTGAGCTTTCTGTGATTTTGCATCACTTTGCTGAGTATTGGAGGATATTTGACCCCAAATAAGCGGATTGATCCGTGGGGTTATAAGCCCTGCGATATTTGCCGGCCGAGGATATTTCTGTAGTTTTCCTTTCAACTTATCCTCGCTAAGACGGGTTTTAACCAAGCTGGAAACAATGTCTGCTAAGCTCTTGTTTACTTCCTCACCCGTGTTCTCTTTAATCGCGAACTCTTGTGCGATGTTTGTCAAGATGTCTGGGTTTGGATTAGGTTTGCTCTGGTTCTCGACCAGTTTAGTTACCCGAGTGTCTATGGATTCGACATCCGCATCTCGGTGTTCTGTTTCAACTTGACCTTCCTCGTCGGTTGACAGTGACACCTCTTCAACGTCCTCGTCAAAAAGGCGGGCATCTTGCAGTGCCGAAATGCCAGAGTTTATACTCTTCATTTCTTGCAATAACAACGAGAACATGTCAGTGAGCGACGATGATGTTGTACCTCGTTCATCTGTGGGTGATTCGCTTGGCAAACTCTCACTATTTGGCATGTTTTCCCTTGATTGCTCAGCCATGTGGCCTACTGCCTCACTGGTGCTGCGTGGGAGAACCCCGAATGAAACTCAACTACGTTGAGTTCTGGTCAGCGATACCAACCACGTTGGACGCTTTAATTATATAAATGTCAATATATGCAATACCAACTACGTTGGATGCAAGCCGTTGTTCTTTGTTTTAGGATTTGATGTGGTTTTCTTTACAAATTTTGTTATTTCTTCACGTTGAAAAATATCTTCGTCCGATGTAATCCACGTTTGCTGTGCAATGATTCCATGCAGGCGCAGTGCTTCTCATGGGATCTCCTGCCTTGGTCATGTGATAGAATTGTATCAAAAATGGTAACTTTTTCCTCGCCTAATACAAATATATACAAATTTGCAAATTTTGCGAGGCCATATTTTCCATGTTTTACAACATTTCGCCACCAAACTTGGCAATTCTACTAATTTTAGGATGCTCTTTTTAACTATAGTAAAAGATTTTGTTCGTCTTGCCTAGATTGAAAGTTAGTTTAACATGCAAATCGTCTATTGCAAGACACATATAGAAATTTTGCTTTCAAATGTTTAAAATTAAGGTTATGCTGTGGCCAACTTGTGTGCATTCAGACGACACATGCATCAGGACACGAGCCAAGTTGGTACAATCACTAGTTAGTTATATTGGAAATGCAAGAAACATACAAAAATCTTGCTTGTTCGTGTCAAATGTTTGCATTAATCCCAGGTATATAGCTGATTACACCAAGAGCACTGTAATGCCATCATTTATCTGAGCATGTACACAAAAAGGAAATAAATAATATTACTTAACAGTAAAAATGAAAAAACCTTTTTGCTGTATTAGTGTATCATTAATGATTTTTCTCCCAACATTTTCAGTTGATTTTTGAAATTGCTGATTTTTCTCCCAACATTTTCAGTTGATTTTTGCAATTGCTGATTTGTTGGAGATTCAGTGTGCATGCAGTGGGAATAAACAATATTGTTACCAGATAGGATAATGTAACTTTATTTGCTATATATAATTTAGATTTAGGCATATCCCATATATAAGCGGCATATTTGAGTATAAGATTACCAACTACATGCACCACACCATTTATGCGGACAAATAAGTCTAAGACTTAACTAAGTCTAAGATGCGCTGCACGGGTGCGCGCTGCATATGTAAGACGTTTGGACATACTTTATGTACCAGCTTACAAGCTCATTTTATGTATTACTTATGTATTGGCAGAATGCATAGGTTCACACAAAGTGGTTTAAGATCATGCAGATAAAATCGCAGAAATAATCATTAATAAGAGCCTAAAATCACAGTGCTTAGCTAAGAGGAGTGTTAAACAAGAAGACACGTAATAAATAATGCGAACAAGGGTTTTGCGCCTTAATTTTACATGCCAAGCTCTCGTCTTTCATCAGATCTGTCGTGTGGTTACGTTACAGCTCACTTTGGGCACTAGTGTGTACCAAATTTCTAAAATTAATGTTAGTAGTCGTAGTGTGCATCTTATTGCTAAACATTTTATACTATTATCATTTTTAACTGGCAAGTTTTAGTCACCTTTAACTTTAATTCCCATGTTCTGGGTTTATCCAGTTTAAGGCGCTGTTATACTATGCAATTGTCTTGCAATTTTGTTGCAACACAAGTTGCAAGCGAAATTGCAAGGTGTAACATGCCTCGCAATTGTAAAGTCACTCAACATTTTTGTTGCAAGAAGAATTGCACGGAGTAGTATCAGGTTCCACTTTTCGCAACAATTGCCGCAATTCTGCAATGCATTTTCTACCTTCTAAAAAGAGCAACGGCCAAATTCTCACTGAGACGTAAACATGCAAATTTTTGGTTAATTTCATATACCATCCATATTTAATACTGGCTGGAATTTGGTTAAATTTTATAGCATGCGGATTAATAAATCAAAGTTTTTTTGAGACACCGTTCAATTCAAATTAGTTAAATTTCATAATTTCAGCTATAAGTTTTGAAAACGAATCGGGTGAAATGAGGGGAGGGGGGTAAGTAATAATGACCCGTACAACATCTCTTAAATAATGTCATTTTGAATATTTTTAGGAATTTGAGGACGATATTGATGCAATTTTAAAAAATATTGAGCTTGTGCAGGAAGAAGATCGAATGAGATGGAAAAAAGACCACGATGAGTCAGACAGCAAAAATTCCCCCTCCCCTGTAAGTTGCTGACTGCTATAGCGCTTAATGTCACACAATCAATTTTGATCATTATACGTTTTTAAATACTTTTTAACCAAGACCGTCTTCATTTATACCAAGTAGTTACCTGGCTGTTAATGCTAATAATAAATAGTTTTTATGTGGCATTTGAATTGTGTGCAAAAAATTACACCGTTCAAGATAAATTAATGAAAATTTGCAGGTATTCAGGGAGTTGGTCTTTTTGGCTAATTAACATCAAGGAAATTGGCAACAAAATTCGAACAGGCAATGTAAAAAATATAGTATAAAAGAAGTGATCTCTAACTTGTTGCATGTTTAATATAATACTGATATCGCTTGTTTATTAGAGCCAAATATCAGAAAGGTTATTCATATCACTGTGTTTTTGTTCTTTTTGCTCTACAAATACTATCTGGCGTTACGACAAATTAAAATGCTGACTTGGATCAACCCACCATGCAGATTGGAAAATAATGAAACCAATTATGCACACGGCCAGGATACTTGTTTATTCCGTATGATTTATTTATCGATTTTCTAATATCATCTCAATCAGACATTTTGCGAACGTCACAAGTTGACAAGGAGTAATCCTTATAAACTTTGACAAGGAGTAATCCTTATAAACTTTCTAAGTCAGAAACATTGCATTTAAGCATTCTGCATAGACACTGTAAAATGGCACAGCCCTTTAGAGAAATGTGTGAAGCGGGCAGGTAAAGTGAATACACCTGGGGAGGTGTCTAACATATGTACATAGTATTGTTGCACAATTCTTGCACTTTTTCGGGGTTGTGGTGTTTAGCTCAACCATTTTAGGATGAACAAGACAACGATGTAGCTGATGATGTGAGTGATGAAAGCTGGAAGCCGACTGTGACAGCCAACAATGATTTCCAACATGAAGTAGTCGTCGATGATGAAGGTAGGCCAACAAATTGAATCTATGCAGATTGCACTTGTTACATCATGGATAGTTAAAGAAGTGGAAATGTCGAATGTTATTTTTTAGCATGTTGATGCCGTTTGAACCTGGTTGCAAATTATGGCATCACCAAAGGCTCAAATAACTGCACGTTTAGCAATAATACAGATCAATGAACATTTTCATTCCAAAACAAATAAATTTGTCTAAGCATTCTATTATGAAATATCAAAGTATCCCAGTCCATTTTAGCAAATATTTCAAGACCAATTTAGGCTAATGCTTCAATATATTGCTTGAAAGAGCCAAATAAAAAATATCTAAAACCGTTACAACATTAACAATCACACATGACATCACGAATAGCAAATAGGTTCAACACTGACGCCAGCTAGTGTCATATCCACTTCTTTAACTATCCAATGGTTACATGCAGCGGACAACCTGGAGATCCCCGAGCTCTATTACTATATCTAGAGAGTGCGCTTCTGTAGCTTTAGTCAAACAGGCAAAGATAGCATCCGGGTGGCGAAAAGCACTGCATTTTATGTAATGGTTTGTTCACAACCAATCAAAAGCGGCACTCATCCACCAATTTGCCAACAATGACGTCAGTCTGTCATGTATTTGCAATCTACACTTATTTTAGTGTGCATTCTCCAGATTTATTAATACAGCTCAGCGCTTTAGTTGTATGTTCATGTGCCAAACACACGATAGTCGAGCCGATTGGTGTAAAATGATAAAGCATTGTGCATTTTATGATAGAAGCACACAACTTGCCATGATTGTAGAGCATATTTAAGAAAAGCATTTTTGCTATAGGGCCATAACAGGTTTTGTTGTAGATGCAACAAAATCGAGTTTTCTTACTAATGATATATTCAATTACTATTCCTTCAAAAAAACGAAATTTCTGTTGCATAATGAGCAAAAACCACTTATATTTATAAAAAGTTTGGGAAAAACTAAATATAAGATATTTAAGGGGAAAGTACGGGTTTTGACTACGACTTTGGTACGACTTTGGAGTATTTTGCAGCATTTTTAACCTGTTTGAGCACAAATATCTCATTGCAGACAAACAAAATAGCAAAAATAGCATAATTGTCTTATATGTACTTTTTCGCAAACTTTCTATTCATGTTGGAAGCTTTTACTAAAATTGAACCAGAAATTTCACTTTTTCATAACGTGTAGTAAATTAACAGATAAAGGTGACAAAAACGTGATTTTTTGAGAAGTAGATGTAAACCAGTAATGGCCCTGTAGCTAAATCACACACTCACGACTTGTTCTAACTGCATGGCAAGTTTTATGCTTGTATCATCAAGTGCAAATTGTTTTCACTTATCTGCATGACTATGATACCAAATATACACAAAAATACAAGATGTATACTATGTATTGGTGTACACAAGACATGGACATTATAACAGTCATTTTAGTGTCCGGAATAACGTGAGTCAGCATGGAATAGATGTAAAATTTGCATGCAATAGACGTAAAATTTTAATACAGAATATCACTTTTCACCCTAAGAACAACAAAAATGTTTGCTTGGGACCCTGTGTCCGCAATTTCGTAATAACGAGAGTCCGTTACAGCAAGAGAAATTGTAATGCAATTTTTAATTGGGTTTTGTATGGGTGGAGCTTCAAAACTAGATGTCCATAATAACGAATTGTCCACAAAGAACAGTCAAGTCAGTCAACTGTAATAGCTTTTATTATAATTATGGCAAGAGACACTGTGGCGAAATGACAAATGCTGATTGGCTGAGGTGTGCTTTGACCAATCCTTTACGGCACAAAAACCAAAATGGCCACCAATAAATGTTTTAATATCCATCACTTTGTATCTTATTAAATTTCAAAAAAACCCCAATACAAACCAACAATTTGAAAAAAGAGCGTAAAACATAATCCAAAAATTAGCATCAAAAGACGAAGGAAACAGATTAAAACAAGAAGAGAATGAGTTTGATATTTTTAATTTATTACAAAATCGTTATCAAATCTGGATTTGGTGTCTTGAAGAACATTAAGAAGAATCTTCCTATTAAAGAATGATTTCTGTTTTTCAATTCAATGATAAAGCCTGTAATGCTATATGGTAGTACAGTCTGGGACTCCTGCTCACGTGAATGTATTGAAAAAATTTCTCAGTTACAGAAACAAGCTTCCCGTGTAATTTTGGATGCACATAGTTGTGAAAGTAGTGACTCTTTTTAAACAACTTAACTGGTCGACAATCAGTGACAAAATGAAAATCAGGAAATGCTGTTTAATTTGTAAGAGAATTAACGGCTTAACTCCAAATTATATAGATAATATTCTCGTAAGGAACGTTGACACCCATTCAAGATCGACTAGACATTGCAACATCAACTTAGTTTTTCCTAGATATAAGAGAGAGTCTGAAGGAGGTAGATCATTTCAGGTCTCAGGGACAAAACTTTGGAACACGCTACCAGCTAACATTAGGAAAAAGGAGTCTTATAATTCCTTTTATAGAGCTATACGTACTCATTATTATACTACGTAGATTTTACTAGCTCATACCGAATTAACTGCTTAGTATATTCAGATTTCATATGTCTATATTTCATTTTAGCATTTTACTGTACATAGTTTCTAGTATTAGTTTTAATATCTTATATATGTATTGAGGGTCACGTGTTTATCAGTCTTAATTGTATAGTGTAACCCTCATTAAATAAAGTTGTCATCATCATCATCATCACAAACTAAAGTTACAATATGAACACACGGTCTTATATACAACAATTCTCACATGACGTCATTACAAAGGAATTTGTTCTTAACGGTCTGATTACTAAAGGCAGTGATATGCAGCGATCTCCATTTTAAGCGAGTTTGGTAGGTATTAGATGGTTTGTTTTTAATTTTGAAATTAGTGAACTTCTAATTGTGCATAGAAAGCCATTCCAAGACATAAATAATTTTAGTTTCTGGTCTTGGTTTTTGAACAGACAATTGTTGCTAAACAAATTGAGCACTTGGTGGTACGGTGATTTCACCCATACTGACAAATTCCATTGTAATGACATCATGCGATATGGGATGTATATAGGACCGTGTATTATATTGAACACGTGTCGAAAATTTGGTGGACTGACAATTTATTCCGGACTGCAGGAATTTTAAGGTCAATGTGTCTAAATGCCACATTTTAAACACAACATGACCCTTTCAGACACACACTGTGGCTTTTAAACACAATATGTCCGTTTGGTATGCAAATTAAACACATCCTGTTTGTTTCAGGTTGAAAACAAACACTTTGTGTTTAATAGTATCTGAAAACAAACACAATGTGCTTGTTTTCTGTAACACCAGACTAAGATGAAAACTAAGACGGAAACCATGCATAATTCAATTAAGTCGATGACAGGCAAACACTTGATATAAAAGATAGAAATCTTATTTATTAACTTCTGTACTTCTGTACCGTATTTTTAGCGCGATATTTATGTTTGTACATTTTATGAAGCATTTTGGTGCAATAATTGAATCGAATGAACATCTTAGAAAAATATAGAGGACATATGAATGGCTTAGTATAGAGCACAATCAGACTAAGTTAATATATTCAGAATCATGCGTGAACACTGACAAAAGCGCAAGGTAATACGAAGGCTTTATATGCTATAGCCTAAAATAATAGTAATTACAGCATTGAACGAAAAGGCGAACAATTTAAATCACTATAAACGCCAACTATAAACAGTGTCGCAGTGATTAACCCGCGCTATGTTATTGCCTACATATAGGTACACCGTACCCGTAACTATCGGTATATACATTTCGTGGACATTCACAAACCCTTTGGACTTAATATTAAATCCGCGCAAACATTCTATTGTCAACACATATATTAACAAGTGAAATGAAATGAGATCGTTTGTAGCCATTTGCATCAAATGCGGTCCGCTTGTCGAAAACAGCGCTAAGTGACGAATAAATGGTTACAATATATGAAAATTTACCTTTTTAGCTTTGTTTAATCCCCATCCATGTTTGCAGTTTGTGTGCCTTGTTACAGCCAATTCTTTTGGATATTAGATCTTTGTTCATTTTTATTCCTAACTTTTTGCTGATACTTATATGTCAGTGCATAGTGCTGCAGTTTGCAATCTTGGCACAATTTTATTTGCATACGATAAACACTATGCACTGCGGGATAGCAATTTGTTTAGAATGTGGATTTTAAACACAACCTGACTAACTTCACTATTTTAAACACAATGTGACTGAAACGCAAGTCAAGTGTCAACCTCGTACCCAGGGTAATAACTTCGCTTCGCTGCGGAATTACCCTGGTGCCGGCTGGTCACGTGGCTCGAGAATGTTTTAATTACCAAGGGGGGTAGACAAGTATCAAATTACAAAGCTTCCACTTTGCGCTTCCACTACAGGAAGCGATCGCGCTTGTTTATCAATCAGACAGGTATGACATGTGTAACATGAGCTTACAAAGCCTTACATTGATGGTATTTTGCGTGAAAACATGTTGCCTGCTTGCCACATGTTGCGGTAGACCCTTAAATGTATTCATTCATCTTTGGCAAAACGTTAATTTAGCGCAAGAAGATGCTCGAATTTATCGCTTTTTTGACTTGTTTGGAATTCGCAATTCTCAACAGTGCGTACAATAATATAATTCTAAAGCCCAAACAAGTCGTTTGTTTGGAAACTATTTATATGGGCAACGATCTTATTTGCATACTACCAACCGGTTATGGGAAATCTTTGATTTTTCATCTTATTCCATGCTTAATGTTCGCAAGAAATAATAAACAAGATGACTTAATTGTTCGATGGAAAGCGCTTGGAATCACTGCTAAAGAGGTTTCATCAATTATTATTGTGATATCGCCATTAAATGCCCTGATACAAGATCAGATATCTCGACTGGGTTTAAGTGGTCTCCGAGCGTCAGCCATTTCTGTCAAAGATGTGAAGAACCCTGTTGAAGAGAACGTTGATAGTTCATATGACTGTGACTTCAGACTGTGCGAGAAAGATCAACTCGAAAGTGGACAATACCATATTGTATTTGCACACCCAGAGTCGCTTATATCAACCAGATTTGGACGTAGTTTAATCCTTAGTGAGGTCTACCAAAAGCGCATTGTTTCCATTGTTGTCGACAAGGCACACTGTATATTGGATTGGTAAGTCATTATGTTCTAGCCTAACTTGAGGAGATTTAATTGGGTATTTCTGCAGATATTGTGTGTAAATTGCAGTCTATTTTTAAGGCCGTTCAACGCATATTTTTAAATCATTTTAGGGGCAGTGAATTCAGGACAGACTATGGAAAACTTGGTGTTGTCTGTACATCTTTTCCAGACATCCCTGTTCTTGCAATGACGGCAACAGCCAGTGTGTCTGATATTGGTAAAATAAAACAATCAGTTGGTTTAAAAAGATGCAAGTTGGTTACTAGCAACCCGAACAGATCAAATATTTTCTATAGAAAAGTTTTTCGATCTGGAAAGGACATTGATATAGTCCAGTCTATTTTAAAACCAATTGCCGACCAATTGTTGACATCAAAACAGAACTTCCCATTAACAGTCATTTATTTGCCTCTTAGATGGTGTGGCTTTGCTTATAGGTTATTTCAGTTATTATAGATTGTCAATCCTTGGTCAGAATCAGTATTATCCTGAAGGTGCACGTGCAATACCAGAAAACAGGCTGTTTGCACAATTCCATGCACCTCAAACATCACAGATGAAAGTGAAAATCCTGCAGCAGATGTGCTCAACTAATAGCATTGTTCATGTCATATTTGCAACAGTTGCTACTGGAATGGGAGTGGATGTACCAAATATCCGTCAAGTTATTCATGTATGCCCCCCTTGTTCTGTAAAACAGTATTTCCAAGAAACAGGTAGAGCCGGTCGTGATGGCAAACCAGCTGACGCAATTTTATACTACAATAACAGAGATATTGCTACAAATCGATCAATCATGCAAAGTGATATGAGAGAGTTTTGCCATGCAACTAATGATTGCCTGAGGAAAAAACTTCTTAAGGCCCTTGATTATGATTATAACATTGTAAAAGAACCTTTACACCTATGTTGCTCTGTATGTGAGAAGGCATGCAAGTGTTCAGAGTGTTTTGAACAAATACTTCAAGATTTTGAAGAATTGTGAACAGAAATTTTGTACTCAAAGATTTAGTTCGACCTGTGTTTTGTTTTGTTGATTATATTTAATATGTACAAATAATTTTATAATGATATAAAAAGATTTACTTAATATCCCAATGTGATTCAAATTGACAGGACTAAATAGCTTTTTTTGTAAAAACATATTTTAGGAAACAGGGGCAGGTTGCATGAAAGGTGGATAGTGCTATCCACTGGATAGTGACCTTTTCAAACTGTCAAATTTCTGTAGCTGTACTAACTTTAAGATAACAGATCACTATTTTCAAGTTAAAGACATCATTTACATCTTTGGTGTGATTTTTATAGTTTTCTGAAAAAGTCACTATCCTTTGGATAGCACTGTCCCCCTTTTATGCAACCAGCCCCAGAGTTAACTTTTACAGTCGATTTCAGCTAGCTTTTCACTGTAACACCTGAACTTCGTTGCGAAGTTCGGAAGTTCGTTGCGAAGTTCAAAAGTTCGTTTCAGAATTCGCAAGCCGGTTTGTAAACTAAGATTGTGATTGGCCCCTGGACTCAAAGAAGCCAATCAAATGCTTAGTTTACAAACCGGTTTGCGAATTCTGAAATGAACTTTTGAACTTCGCAACGAACTTCCAAACTTCGCAACAAAGTTCGGAGTGTTACAGTGAAAAGCTAGCTGAAATCGACTGTAACATGTTGAACTTTCCACAAAACGTTATGCTAAACATGTATATACAATGTGTAAATCAGAATAAATTTTCTCTAATATTTTAGCAGAAGTTTTTGTGGTGAAATTTTCCATTTGTGCAAAACTACTTGATAAATTGGATAAGTGCAAGACAATGTACTGTACATAAATGTGGTACTAGTAGAAAATGGGGTTAGAATCTATGTATGACTACTTTGCAACTGGCATTTGTAAAATTCAAAATCATTGTCCACTTTCATTAAAAATATCATCTTGTTGATCATCTTCATCATCACTTTCAAAAGCAGGATAATAAAGTAAAATGTTTTTGGTGTGTCTGTCAATCCAAGACTGAAATTTAGCACTGTTGAATTTCTTTGTTGGATTAGGGGAAATATTCTGAAAACTTTCAAACTCTCTACCAATGATCTTCTTGAAAGGTCTTAAATCTCTCAAGTCTTCAAGTATAATTTTCTCATCATTCAAAGCAGACTGATGAGAATGGGCAGAGGACTTTCTGCGAACATTTACCTGGGCTTCAAAAGATTCAACAATCTTTCTCACACCAGTGCAAGCTTGGCTTGCTCGAGAAATAGCATTCTCTGATTTGTTGGCTCCCATAGCTTTGATCATTTTTTTCATTTCACTATTCTGGTTCTCTTGGAATAGATCAATTTCAATGTTTTTATGAGAACCACCATTCCAATTTACCGTTGCTGCCCACTTACACTGATGTGCTTCTTGTTCAGTGAGGAGAACTTGACACTGCAATATGTTGGTCAACATCTCTATAGCAAATTCATTGTAACCAGGAGCGCTAAAAAAATGTATGAGGAGCTGCTTTCGTAACACTGCTAGATAGTCCCCATTGCCAGATTTTACAGCATCCTTAAAATCAGCCAATACCAAGAAAGAAACAATCAAATTAACAGCATATGAATAAACACTATCTCTTGAAGTTGCATCATCGGAATCTTCAGTGGCAGAAAAAACATACTCATCAAGGAACTTTTCAATGGTAGTGATGATGTACACATTTTTCTGTTCTTCATCCAGAGAACTGGGGGCATTCTGCAAAGGTGTTTGCTTAGTGTCAGCCATTTGGAAAAACTCCAAAAGGGCTTCAACTATGAAACATTTACCAATGCTCATGAACAATTGTTCGCAATCCTCAAAATGCTTTACATCAGCAGTTACGTTGCGCCGATTCAATTTCTCTCTAAAATACCTGATGGTACCTTTTTCTCTAACAGAGCTCTTGTACAATCTTTTGAACACACTCTATAAACATTAAAATAAAATTATCTAAGCATACAAGGGTAGAAAACTACAGAGGCTGAATAGACATGCAAACCCAATGCAATTCAATTATTCCAAAATGCAGTTACTTACAAACTTTGATTTCATACAGTTATTTGGTAAAAACACAATGTAGCATTGTAAACACTGCATTTTAATAACAGAATAAACATGAAATTGCATGAGAAGCATTGTTCCACCTTTGATTGTATTTTGATACTTACAATGTTATTTTGGGCATTATAATCTATGTACAATGCCATTAGCATGCATACTAGCAGAGCCACACTATTTACCTTTAAATAGCTCCTCTTCGTGTGCCAGTCAACTATGCAGATTGGATACAAATGATCAAATCGTTGTTGAGCTGTATGGCAGCCAACACGAAGATCTTTTGCACCAGCCAGCCGGACCCGAGTAAGCTGGTCACCAAAAATTGGGACCCTAACTCCATGCAATGGGTCTTACAGATGAAGTAGGTGGCACATGAGAGCCAGGTAGGTGAGGCTGAAGCAGGAACTGAATCTGAATGGGTTGATTCATTCAAATGGCACATTCCAGCAGCAGAGTATATTTGATGTGTCCAGTGTTCTAACTGGTCCAGCAGATCAACACATTCAGCATATTTCTTTTCGTCCTTCATCACAATGGGCATAGTGAATGTTTTTGACTTCTCTGCCATTTCATCAGAATAACGACAAGGGGTAATATGGGGAGACAAATCGTTTTGGAAGGAGCTGAAGAATGGAAAATGTTCAAACAGTAGATTTTGTAGGATAACACAATAACGCTTTCTTATGCACTCCATCTCTGAGACGTTGACCTTAACCAACTGATGAACATTACATTTTCTCAAATCCTGCGGGGCTACATCAGGTAATTTTTCATCAGGAATTCGATTGAAGACAATAGTTGTTGCCATCGCATGCACACTTTTGTTTTGGGTATCCTTTCTCATATCGTGAACCTTCTCGTCCCAGTCAATATTGTCCAAAACGAATACAAATTTGTACCCAGACTTGACTAATTCAATGGCCTGATCCAGGAAACCTTGGCCAATGTCATCAAGGAGGTTATACTTCTTTCTTGGATGTAGACAGATGCCATATTTATTTAAACGATCAATCAGCTAAAAAAGAGAATACATTATACCTTAAGTAAGAAATTATATATATAATAAAAGTAAAATCAGGCCAGGTAGTTGTATTTATACACAGTCAAATTATAAGGATTGACTTGGTATATACAAGTAACTTCGGAATTATACAATTTACCATTAGGGTATACAATGCACAATGATTAATGCAAGAACAGCTGTCAAATGAAGAGCATTAAAATAGTCAAAATGAATAGCAATAATGGGTTCTTTGATGATTTGAACTATTAATCACCACTGTCATTACTACATCAACAGCACTTATGCGGGTTTTCCCTAAGGCTATTGCGCTCACCACCAAGCCTCGTAGTGACGGACAAATTTCCTAACATCAAAGTGAGACTTGGTGGTAAGGACAATAGCATTAGGGAAAACCCGCATAAGTGCTATTTTATGAACAAAATTCAGACGTGATCTTGTGTAAAAGAAAAACTTGAAATGACTTGCATTTATTGCATTTGCAGAACAAGCAATTCTATTACTATTAAACCAATCGAGCCACAATGCACCCCAGTCCAGCTCACTCATATTTTTTTTTACTTGTCTAATGCCAGATTATTCTATTTACTCTTCAATGGGGAAGCTCTGAATCATAATGGCTAAGACAATTTATTAAAACTACAACATTCTTTTGCATAAAAAGATTCAATAAGTTTTGCCAAAGTTAAATACAGATGCAATTATTAATCAAACTTACATTTACAGGAGCTTGACCATGGGTAAGCAGAATGGAATTGATTCGTTGTATTCTACTTAGCTCATGGCATCTTAGGTACATAATGATGCCATAAATTAAGCATAAGGCAGGCTCTTTTTTCTCACTTTTATATCCAGTGTCCAGGAGCACAGACAGGATATTGTTCACCACAGGACATCTGGTAGACAATTCATTTTTTACATCAGACATCCAATTATCGGTTGCCATTCCTTCATATGACCTCTCTCGTAACACCGAGGGTTCAGTTCGTCGAGCAACTTCTACGAGCTCTTTGTTAGCCTTATCTATTATAGCCAATGAATCAACCTGATAAACAAATAACATATTTGATCATACAAAGAATTCAGTCCTACTTTTAACGGATATGAAATAGACAGCATATAAAATTACACAAAACAGATGTTGCATTGATTGCAACAAAGGCATGCATTATTATTTAGGAATTTAATACAAATGAATTATTTATGAGATTCAAAGTCAATTGACTCACATTTTTGGGCATAGGCCATGACATTTGTTCGGTTGGTACAAGGGATGATGATTTATCACCAGTAGAAGCAACGTTTGCGGAGTCAAACGTCAAACTGCGTCTGCGACTTTCTACTGCAGCAACTTTGACAGAAGGTCTCAAGACAGATGGAGATAGTTCGACACATCGCTTTGAGCGAGAATCTTTTAATAAGGATTTCTGTGTTTCAGAGATAATATTCTTGAAAAGAATCGAATTATTCACTCTTCGTTCACAAGGTCGGCAGATTAAAGACGGAAAACCGTCAACATGCGGCAGATTCTCGCCATGAATTAACTCCACGTTTTTCAAAATTATTTGATTTTTTTTTGTTGAATAGGTTCTTGCAGTGTCTTTGATCTTGTACACCATTACATAGCCGACAATGAGAACTATTTTCAGTTGAAGTAGAATAAACCTTCTTTGGCGTGCTTTTGCTGGCCATCAGCGTAACTTTGTCGAATACAAGTGTGAATACACTGAAATGTGATACATTCATCTTCTTGTCAAGTAATTTGATACTCTTTCGGCACGGACACATAATTATTTGTAGGTTTTTAAGCAATTTCTTTTAGCAGTAAAATATTGTTATAACGCTTCAAAAGTAACCATTTATTTTACAAAAATTTCAGAAATGTTTCCGTATGTAACAATTCATTTACATGCTACACCTCCCTAGGTGACAAATTTTTTTAGCACCCAAAATATGGGTGTCACGTGACCAGCCGGCACCAGGGTAATTCCGCAGCGAAGCGAAGTTATTACCCTGGGTACGAGGTTGGTCAAGTGTTTAGTTGTTTTTAGATCCAGTTTATTAACGCATTAATAAGGCATTGATAACGAGGACGCGCTATATCGAAAATATATGTTCGCGTAAAATATTGCTTTTAACTGCAAATATTTAAACTAATAGACACGTGTAATATGACTTCCTACATGCAGGGTGTGATTAATAGTTGAACATCGTTTGTCTCTAATAAACTTAATTTCCGATGCAAAGTATCCAGAAAAATCGGCAAGTCTACTTTCATAGCCCGACTATAGGGGGTTTATTCTGTTTAAGAATTGTATTTGAATCAAATTCAACATAAATTTTAACATCGAAATGCATCATTTACATTTACATTATTAATCGACCTAAAGCGATAGTTATAATTTCTGTCTGGGTTTTTTTTGCGCAAGACTTATTCTCCCATGCGTCCACTCTAAATTTTACCAATCGTTACAAGTCTTACAGGCCTAATTAGGCTTATCTTTCTATGCGTCTCAATGCAAACAAAACGGCAATACGCTTTTTATGGGTACTCGATCGAAACAAAATGGCTGTATATAAGCTTTCTAGGCATACCTGATAAAAACTAAATCACCATACACAGATACGCTTTCATTAAGACTGGTGTGGTGGAAAATGTACTGTATTGTGATTGCAAACGTGCGTTCTAACATGCGTACTCGATCTCGATAGAATTAAGTTTGATAATGTTGATACACGTGATGGTGGTTATTTGTATCAAACTTGATCGAATAGAGAAAACGAAGTATGCGTATGTCATGTCGGTTGGTTGTGATCAGTGTTTGAAAGCCTATATGCAGCCATTTCGTTTGGATCGAAAACGCGCAGAAGTTTATAGAAATCGTACAGCTGTTTTGTTATGTACTGAAAATGGCCTCATTGTCAAAATCTTGATGTAATATTATACGGCCATCAATATTACGTACGGTACCAGACGCCATAAATAAACGCTTATCAACATATCGTCAGATAAGAATGCTTTTGACTAATTGACTTAACTGTTTCTCCATGCCAAGAAGCTTTACGTAGAAGCGGCTACGACTATGAACTACAATACAACCCTGAATCATCAAAACCCAAACGCTCAAGAAGCATTAATGTTATATGGTTTAACCCTCTTTACAATTCTGTTGAATTGCACCAACAGCAACATTGGCTAAAAATTTCTGCAAGCTATCAACGATTGTTTTCCTAGTCATCATCCCTTCCATAAAATATTCAACAGAAATAGTTTAAAATCAACCTACAGCTGTATGCCTAACGTGAAATGCATAATGTCTAGCCACAATAAATCAATAATTAACCAAAAAATGAACACAGTGACGGATTAAACGCGTGACCAATGCAACTGCCGCTAACAAGGATGTCTGTCCTCTCCAGAATAAGTGTTTAATGACTAACGTTGTTTACCAAGCAACGGTTACGACAAACGAAAAGCAAACGTATGTGGGGCACACAGCGGGAGAGTTTAAGACACGATACAGCCGACACACCAGCTCCTTCAGAAACTCCAGATACAAATGCATGCGATGGAGTTGAGCAAATTTATCTGGCGTCTCAAAGATTACAACATAAAATATTCAATTATGTATAAAAAAAGTGGGCAAAATTAGCAAAATGCAACAGCTACTCAAATAAAACCAAATGCTGTCAACTATGCCTGCAAGAGAAATTTCTGATTATCTACCATCCGAACCTTGTCTTTTTGAACTCTAGAATGAACTTTTATTGAAATTTAGACATCGCAACAAAATCCTCTTGAGCAATAAACAGTTTATTGAAAGCATTGCAATACTATCCGTTTAGTATAATCGCAATGACGTCAAACATGTATATCCTAGGCAACAATGCGCGCGAATATTTAAATTCACCTGATGAGTGTGGCAAGCTTTTGCTTGTCATACGAAACAAATTTGTAGTGAATTAAAATCAAATGCAATAATTCAAGTCTGACTTATTCTGATGATCGCCTATATAAGCGCGTGAAACTCCGAGTAGCGAAAGAAAAATTAAGTATTCGTTGTCCTTCTTGTCTATATATATAACAAAGAATGACACAAAAACTTAGCAAGCTTTGTTTGGCATATTTATTATTTATATATAGTTCGTACTATGCAATTAACGTAGCACTCCTCAGATAAAATAGCCTGTGTTTGCCCTCTAGCTTCTAACAAACTTTTTAAATATGTACAGATGGTATATATGTATGCTTATCTAATTTCAAGTCAATTAACACCTCAAATAGTGTCACGAAAAAATTCGTGTCAGGTTATGAAGTTTTCAAGCAAATATTTCTCAGTGTGTCTACACTCCACATGTAGAGACATGATGCATCACAATCAGAGCGCGGCTGAGCGGTTTTGCTGTAGTGGCTCGAGTAAGCATGGGAAATAATGTCAGTATAATAGGTCATGCGAGGTGGCTTTACACCTATGGCGTATCATGAATGCTAATTAGGATTGCACATTTTAGAATTTTTCACTTTTATTAGTATTCTTTATGTAATGCCACATCCTAAAATTTGGCATTACTATGCGGAGTATTCAAAACACCAGCCTAACGTCCTATCACATCTAAAACGCTTTGCTGCCCGTCGCGGTTTAAATATGATACAACACTTAATATTACAGTAGTAAAATAGTAGATAGCGCGAAGAGATAAACTATACATGCATGAACGTGCACTCAGGAGCACCTGAGAAATAAATGTAATTATACTTGAAATTCTGTTCTAGTTTCAATTACAGATCAAGACGGAGAGCACACATCAGTGTACAATGCCTTGTTTTGTGATAAACACTATGCGCTGCGGGATAGCAATGGGTTTAGAATGTGGAGTTCAAACACAACCTGACTTCACTATTTTAAACGCAATGTGATTTAAGAGTAATGTATCAATAAAGCCAGTTATTTGCAAGCCATTGGTAACGAGTGCTGGAACAACATGGATTGCATGTTTTGTAAACTTCTCTACCTGTTAATTTGCCCAAAAACGTCTCAAATAACACAGGTTATGTTACAACTATAACATGCATGTATAGTTTATCTCTTGGTCTTTCTTTTCTTTTTGTTTGCGTTTTCCATTATATTGGCCGCAGCTTTTCGTTTGTTTTCCGGCGCATGTATAACAACCTGAAAATTAAAAAATCAAAAATTAAAGTTTTGTGTTGGTTGTGTCAACATAAAACAGACGGAGATATGGCAGATGTTATAAGAATCACGCAAAAATATTTTTACCACTATGATCAGTTTAAATCGGCATCATTCACTGATGTGAATAGACACCACTGGAGTTTCGCTGTATGATATAACAGAAAAATCAAAAATACGAACATACATAACTGCCGTGGTAATACAGCATGCAAAGTTTTCTCTTAATTAATAACCTGCCTTATCTTAGGGCATAAGTTCCCCCGTTTCTGTTTTATCCCCTGTCGAAAGTTAGGCGCCTGCTCATTGGTGATACTGCTATAGCTTCCTGCGATAAACACAACGTTTAAACGCATTTTTTTGCAGAATATCTTAACAAGTACTTTAACATGAATACTGAAATGGTGACAAGGTTTTCTGTGCACTAATTGTCACTCAAAATGTTTTAATTTGAAACCACAAATTTTGACAGGTTCACGCGAATATAGATCGCGAAGGAGCAAGGTCAATGTGAGGAAGTTTTGAATCGTACGCACTTGCCAATCAGATTATCAAACTCATTTTCTATACTGAAATATCTTTTTAGCATCGATATTGTGAGCAAAAGCGACAATTAAGAAGGTTCTTTATGCAAAACGACCCAAATGAAATGTCTTAAAAATTGAAACGACAAATTTCAAATGATAAGTTCTGTTGCGTAGCTTTAGGAGCAAGATGCGCTTCAATTTATAAAGTTTTGAGTTACACAATAGACAATGTTTCCAGCGTATTTCCACCTAAGAAACTTTAAATTTTACTCGTTAACTCAGCATATCACAAATCTTTTGCTGGTACAACGGCATAGCTCTTTAGGAACGAGCAAAAGGCTTTTTGTGTCTTCTGAGCAGCACAAGGAGGCATGCGGAATGACCGCCTTAGGGCTTAGCAGGCTTATTGTTAATTTTACAACATCGTATACTGCATATATAAAGAATTAAGGAAACATATAATACCTCCGTTTCAGCAGTTCCCTTCTCCATCAAAGTTTCGATTTGATTGCTTATTCTGACTTCCTCATCAGTAACGTTGCTCTGCTGTGTCGGCAAGCCTTCTTCGATCTTCTTTATACGCTCGAGAAACCATGTTTCTATTCGAGTTGTCAAGTGCTCCAGGTCATTTAAAAAATTTTCCCACCAAATGTCCGTGACTTTGTCAAACTTGGCGGAAAGTTTGCCAATATCTTGCTTGAGTTTGGCCAAGGGTATTTTGTCGCAATTTGGTGTAATGACCTCAAGTATACCTGTAGGCAAGCTATGTACCAATGTCAACCCACAGGTTTCATCAGGTGGGCTGCAGAGTAGCCATTTCGGTGATGTTGACCACTTCTTATAAAATGTGACCACTTCTCCATTGCAGGTTATAAATTTAAACTGATGTTGGTTAATGTGACCTGAAACTTTTTGCTCAATATGACAATCCATCCACTTTTTAACATCCAACATGCAATTAAGAAGGATGTTTGATGGCTCTGGTGTGTATGCTTTTGCCATTTCAGCCGTAAGTTTAGGCAAAGTTCGAGCGTCCTGTTTGCTGAGATGGCGGGAGAAACACGAGAACATTTGGTCGATATCTTCATGAGTGTGACCGACCATCAGAAATGAAAGCTTGATTTAAAAATATATATGTATATAAAGAGAATATTTTACATAATTGTGAGGAAATATAAATTTATTCCGAGTGTTGAAGAAATTCAATTTACTTACGAGAAGTTTATTTTATAAATTTAGGCCTGTTTCAGACGCCAAACTTTTCATGTGCCGAGCCTAATGTTTACTCGCATTAGATTCGGCACACGAAAAGTTCAACGTCAGTGATCGGCGGGCCTTAATATACCGTTTTAATTACAACATATTATTTTATTCTCTGACATTTTCAAACGTTAAAATATGTATTTTGACGTGTGTTTAAATACTGTTTCTCTTAATAGTGGCTAAAAACTTTGATGCACGTGTCCCGAAACGAAAGCTTATGTGAAGCGAACATTTTGCTTATCAAACATATATAATGTCTAATGACTAAACTTGTGGGAAGCACGTACATTAACGGCAGTGTATGAATTAATGTGTACCTTTTTGAAGAATCCCATCTTAACAAGAATGCTTAAAAAAGCCAGTACATATTTGTTTTTGCATTCGCGATAGCAATTGTCCATTTGAATGTACAAAATCGGAGGAAGCTGTCCAAACTGTAAAAATAATTGTCAAAGAGATAATTGGTTATTACAGACTTATCGTGATCATTAAAATTTGCCTGCCACACCGGTCAACATTACCATACCTTTGCCCAGCTATATGTACATCACAAATTATTGAAGTTGCATAAGACTAGAAATGATCAAGGAAATCTTTTCTATATATGGTGTTATTGTGCCTGTTGCGATATTCTCATGATGACTTTGCCTAACTCTTATTTTTTTTCGCTTTTTTATGCACACATGCAATTAAAGTTAAAGTACCTTTGTTTGAAAAAATACCAACGTCCGCAAAAGAATATTGATGGTTAAATTTGAGTCATGTGGCCACTGACAACAGTCAATAAATGTTAGTGCTGCGCTACGAGCATTTCCTAAAATGCCTGTGACATGGGTCTTGAGTTTTGAAGTTGTAGTGTCTGCCTGTTATACAAGATAAAATCATATTGCATTCATATTACTTTTAAGATGTTACAAGTTATTCCGGCGTTAAAAGAGACTTGGCCATATCTCCTACCTTTGTCATCACATTAAAATGCGGTAAATTATGTTTGGATTGATCCATTCCATCTATTATCAACGACAGGTCCTTATCACAATCTTTTTTTCCTTTTAACCCATGCTTGTAATATTTTTCCCTTTCAGCCCTATAAAATAAGGGAGATAAGCAATATTAAGAAAACTCGTGCATTGTATTCGGTCATTTAATTTATCTTTTCATCTCTTCAAATTGAGTATTAAAACTGCATTAATGAAGTGAGAACTCTAACTTTCTCTAATGACAATTGTTCATAAAGACTTAGATAATCGATAATTGATGTGTTTGCGATCCATATAAATGTTTTACTATATATATATAGCCGTAATTAATTTAGCAAGCGCGTCAATGCTATATAGACTATTCTAATCTAGTCTATCGATCCTGTAAACTCGCTATAACAGTGCTAACAATGACCACCTAAAATTATGTTTATATGTATAATTATAATTGCTTACATCTGTTGAGTAATGTGAACTTGTCGCATCAATTTATATTCTTTTCTCTTGTCGCAAGAAACACGAGAGTTTTGCATCTTCTGTTTAAGAAGCTCACATATTGTGCATTTAGTAAAGTGGCTTTGCTATACAAGAAAATTAGATAGATGCATGTTTTATCACTTGCACATATATATTTAAATGTATGTGTACCTTAGTCTTGCTGACTAATAATGCTGGAATGACTAAAAATGATTACTCCTGATCCTATACAATAGGCCCATTGATGAAGGCGAAAAATTGATCCAAATCCCAGACCATTTTCTCCCTATAGTTTACACATGATAATCTAAATGGAATAACGCTCACTTTTGGTATATATACGTTTGGAAAATTTTTTTCCACATGTCATATACAAATTGAGTGCGTGACAGCTTCTTCTGATCCTTCATTTGGTTAACGTAAATGTTATACACGGATAGCTTTGTGAGGCAGGAAGGCAGACACTTTACATCGCTATTCGGCATTGAGTCCGCAAATTTTATAAAGCGCTTGAACCACATGCGGGCTATTTCGTATTCTTGGGATTTTCTTCGCCGACAAGGCAGTGATCTTGCTGACTTGCTCTTGCGTTCAGATTCGACCACCAATTGCTGATGCTCGAAAAAACTATCAATGAAATTTTAAAAAATATCGTAATAATAATAGGTAAGAATAGTGCAGAATTTTTTATTATATACACTCATTGTTTTATAGTTGCCCATTAGAACTCTGATGACACAGGCCGCGGTTTTAACATGCGCTGAACACAATTTCAAAGATTTTATTTACATTTTTTGTTAAACTCTTGGTCAGGCAATTTAAATTTATTGAAAACTAGAAAAGTATTTGACAAATTGTCCGCAAATACGGTTTTAATTCAAAAAATAGTATGTGTTTTTCTCATTAACATTGTGCATTTTACCTTGAGCGTGATACCCCATGCGTAGTGCACCATGCACCGACACACATTTTCACACCTTTAAAAATCATTCGTTTCTCGGTCGGTGCCCTTCCAGATCGTAACTCTCGACCAAGTTCTGATTGCTTAATCATGCTGTCCAGGTAATTCCCTCGTTCAATGCAGGTTTTACCCCAGAATCTCTTGCGTTGTTCCACTATGTCGTGGACTGGGATTAATGTTAGACAGGAATCACTGCAGCATTTTTTTCGCGAATCTTTTAGTACGGTTTCGGCGGAAATTTTTTTCTAACTAAAGGTGATTCCACAACACCTACAAAAAATTGTCAATGCAGAAAAATTGCCGACGTTTATCAAAGTAGCCAGAAATCGTTTACTGATACAGTCACATGATTTACTTGTAAAACGCTAATATTGTGTTTATATAATATTAATCTAATATCTAAATGGGGGTGGAAAGGAGTGGAAGAACTCTTAATCATCTTTTTTCAAAATTATACCAATAATATTTGGTGTACGTAATATAAAACTTACTTTTTGCCTTTTTCCCCTTTCCCTAAAATGTGATGAAAGATACTTTGAATTTGTTAAGGATAAAGGATTAATTTATTTATGGTTAAAGATAAATTACTCAACCATGTGCTTCCTCATACTGCGAACCACTAATCGATATATGCGTACTTATTATTATTAACAATTACAGTAACAGAAGAGCCTTATTAAGAGGGTCAGATCCGTGCTTGTGCAGAGAAAAATGCAAGACTAACACTGAAAAACAGTCCCTATTAAATACTCACCCCGGATGATTTCCAAAAATGCTTCAGAACATCTGCAATGGAATTCGTAAATGCAAACGGATCTTCAACTTCCACGTTCTCGTCTACTTCACAACAGGATGTGTTCAGCTGTAAAACAGTACATATTATACCTTGTTAGAAATAATACTCTTAACTACAGGTGATTTACTAATTGTTAATGCATTACCGCCATTGCTTTATCCTCCATCCTAATAATGTTTTCCTCTGCCTTCTCAAGACAACTGCATTTGATTGTGCAATTGCAATCCCAATACTCTTCTTCATCACTGGTTACCTAAACGTCGATTTTTTATTCAATCTCATTTTTTACCCATGCCAGCAAACTAACTTTAACTATACATTTATTGAACAATTTATCGATGCATGCTCTAAAACCCACTCATAGATTTTCTATACACAGACATTTATAATATGCTTTAGATGCAGCCATAACATAAGCTATATACCCGAGTGCACACAGTTGTACACTGATTACACTGTACGTACCTCGTTTCTAGTCATTTTATTAGGTTGCTTATTAAACATCCTCGCTTCAAATGGAGGAATATTATCCTGTGAAATATACAGTATGAAGTGCTTATAAGAAAACTTGTTCGTATTCAAGTAATTACGAATATAGTACATACACGTGAATCCAAGCAATACACACTACGGTACATCACCTTACTGGTCTTCAAAGATTTCAAATACGTCAAATCGACAACCACTACCGTTAATAATAGGTATACAATCATTGAACGAAATGACCAAGAACAAATCATTTCGAACTGTACTGAGATAATGTTGTAAAAATTCTTCTCTATTTGTGTTCTGAAGTCTGAACCTTGCGAACGCGCACGATTATTTGAATTTCCCTCCAAATTGCGCTGTTTTTTAATACGTCAGAACCTGCCAACAGCATCCTGATTATATCATAAAGATCCTTAAGAAAATATTTTTAGACCTAAGTTCAACATAGCAGACATCGTTTAGTTCCATATACGGAACATTGTATCACAGATAACACGGTATGAGTGATGCACCTTGATTTATGAAGGGCCTTTAGCCGGCGAACCAGGCTTTCTACAATTCAAACGATAACTTTCTATCGTATAAATTTCTGTTAAATAATGCTGGCAGCGACTGTTTCTATTGAAAGTATATACTTGTGCATATTAGCACAATTTGAGAATGATAAAGATTAGTCCACTGAGTATAAGCCTATTAAGGCCTAAAGGGCCGATTAAACAAAAAGTTTTCAGCCCACTTAACCGAGCTGAAAATGTTTCACGATTACACGGCAACATTCAATGAGACCTGGAAAGTGGAAATGGAGCTATTTTGCCTTATTTTGCTGCTTAAATTTTGCCCAGAGCTTTATTGCACTTGTGTGACTTACTGTTGTGTTTTAAAAACAAAATGAAAGAAATAAAACACGAAAACACAGTTAAACGATGTGTTAACAATAATTTCATCCCGGGCTGAAGCGATTACATGTGAGCTCAGCCCAGGCTGTAATTTCAGCCCAGATAGCTCAAGCCGTGCTGAAATTTTACCATTTACATTTTACTACGATTTTAGTCTTTATATAGCCAAGCTGAAATTTCAGCTTAGCAAACCGGACTGACAGCAAACTCTCGGTCTCCATGTAATCGGTCGGCCCTTAATTATGTTGCCAATGAAGTCGTCTCACTGTCGTCATCATATATGTCCATGCAGCTACAAGCATGATTTTTTTGTGATATTCAAAAGCAGATAAGTCTATAGTGTTAGTGCTCATATAGTTTAAGTTCCAATCCAAAATGTTGCACTGTATATTAAATAAAATTCAAAGAGCGTTATATGGCAAGCAGCGCAAGTATATGAGAGTCAATAGAATAATTTTCTGTCACACTCTTAAATTAGTAAATTATCATTGACGTCGTTTATACTATAATTACAACCCACAAGTACAACATCTGGCGCATATACATTTTGGCAAATGATCAAGTTGTCAATATACTCTTCATATATTTAGCTGTAAGCCGGTCATAGTAGCTAAATACCGTCCGCGAACGTCGATGGAAATTTCACTGGGAAATTTTCATAGTTTTATAGGTAGTTAAACAAGCTGTATAGTTTCATTACATTTTTACCTGCAGGGCTTTCGTATATTTAACGTATTTTATAGTATTTTGCGACCAAACTTTGCAATTTCAATAATTTTTGAATGCTCTCTCCAGCTGTGGTGGTAGATTTTGTTATATTGCCTCGATCAATGTAGCCCAAAGCTAGCCTAGAATTGCGTTTAGCGACTGCATCTAAACTGTTTCAGGTTGCAGTAAATCAAGCCTAAATTGCCGGTTTCAAATTCTCCTTTCAGCAAATGTATAAAGAAATTCAAAGTCGTGGAATGAAACTGTTAATTTCAATAACAACAATTTACAACGTTATTTAATTAGAGGATTATATATAGAGATTACTGCATGGTTGGCGAGTGCATACGATTTTTATGCACTAGTTGTGAAAGATTGCTAAACGAATGAGTGAGCGCAGCGAACGAGTGAGTTTCGCAATTTTTCACAACAAGTGCATAATAAAAACTGGAAACCTGACTTCAAATTCAAAACCTACTAAACCCAATCCTAAAAAGCTACCAAAACCAACTGTTTAAGCGTAGCCAATGAGTATTGGAAAAATTACAGATGAAAACTGATCCAAGTCTCCTGATTTGAATAATTCATCCAAGTGCTGAAATGTGGCTAGCATGTGCACGACTTGCGACGGCAAAAAAAAACACGAAATACACGCAAATCACAAAATGTTGTCATAATATTACATTAATTTCCGATTTTAAAAGCCAGACTCGTACTTTATGCCAAATAATATCCGTCATTCATAATTTGCGTGAATAGAAATCCGTCTTTAGTCACAATCATATATAGATCCATCATTATTTTTCACAGCTGCGCTTTTAAAGATGTGAAACAGAAGTTGAACATTTTCAGCAAATGGTATAACAAACGGAGCGGCGAAATAATGAAATGAATGCGCATAATTTAGACAAAGTGTCGTTTTTCGTTTCCGTGCAATAACATTTTGCTATGCTGCAGCCAAACACATAGTGTCTGTGTTTCCTCCACTTACTGCGCATTCGGAGTTTGAAGCATAAAGGCCGATTTACAAGATAGGACAAGTCGTACGGATGTATACTGTTCTTAGTTTGGTACTTGTAAGAATGTGAAATGGAATAAAAATTGCATTTTCTCATGATGGACTTTTAAATATCAGAATTTTAACATATTACAGTTGAATCTACGTATATATTTTGTCTTACGTAGCTCAGCAGGAACGCTGCATGTTCTAAAATACCACACCACCATACAAACTAATGATATTGCTTAGGAAGTTTGTTTCTAAAACTTGACTTTAACTAGTTGTTTACCTTCGGTGCTAATCAATATGCAAACAGTTTGGGGCACTGCCTCAGAAGCAGCGAGCTTATTAAAATTTTTGCGTATCGAGTTCTTGCCTACCTGAAACTTCTCAATCAGCAGCAGTGTCATAGATAGAAGATGTTGTCTGTTGCTGCACGATATTCCAATTTTAATGTTTTTGGCTATGCACGATCACTTTCTGTTAGCGATGCATAGTTTGACTATCAACTTTGATGCATGAAAAGTGCTGACTCAGGCCACAAACAACGATAACAATATGTGGCTTTTTTGCTTAACTGGTCGGGCTTGGCAACCGTAACTCTTTCATGCGTGACAAACACATGCATGGTGAACATGATTTTCGTACAATATCAACCTGCATGCCGTCGTTGAAGTAAGATGGGATTCATTTGTATGCATGGGAATTTTTGAAACATTGCATTTATCTCTTAACAAACGCAATGAAACCATTGTAAATATTTCTCACATAGCTAACTGCATTACCAAATTTCTCTAATTTTGAGCTTTCAAATAACTTACTTGAAACGAAACTGAGCTAAAAAATTTCCTCTCAAATTAAATACGAACGGAGCGAATATTATTAGCTGTTCACATTTTAAAAGAAAGGGATTGCCAACGTTAATCATGCGACATTTCGCACTGGAATGGAAATTCGTCTTGATAGTTCAAAATATAATTCGCATGATTTTGAGACATATATCAAACGCTATAAACATTGTCATACAATGGCGGCTCTAGTTTCTGGTTTTTGGAACGCACCTGGATACTGGCTCACAAATGTCGTGATGATTTGCAAGGCCAAGGACGGAAAAAAATTCCCGTATAATTCAATACATTTGCAGAAAATTATGAATATGTAAATTCAATGAGTTTGAGTTTTATATCGTGACTGGTATACACGAACAGGAAACAAATGTTCGGGTAGCTATATTAAATTCGAACACTCCCATCCTGCTTGGTTGGAAAATCATACGACACATTGCCCTTCGCTCCTGGGCCAAGACTATATAACATACGAGATTAGTGATCAGTTATGTTCAGAATCGCGTTTCGTGCATTGCATTGAATCAAGAAACCTCTGCAGTCAATCAAATAATAGCTAGCATTTTTGCAATAAAATTTTCATCCAACATGTCAGAATATTTTTGGACTGTGCTCAAATTGGAAGAAAACGAGCAATTGTCCTCTTCAATGGTGAAAATTTTGGCCACGGGAGTATCACCAGCGTTGATGTGCCACCAGACGACAGCGACGAATGAGACGAATTTGTCAAGGTACTTTATACCCCACTAAAAAAAACTTCTGTTGTAATAATTTCGCTGGAGCAATTGTAGAATACCTGGCCAGTTCAAAACCCTAACATTAACTCTGACCCAAACCCTAACACTAACCCTATGTGACCAGGTATTCTATGATTGTACCATTTCGCTTTTTCAAATAACCGGAACGCCGTATGATTTTCATAACCATGTTAATTCGTTTTCTATATATAGATGTCATTTACCGATGGGGAAGACGCATTACTTGACCTTAAACTCTTTGAGGAAAATCACAATGAATTTTCTTCTCAGTTTGATGGTCATGCTCTAAATTCGGATGATTTTGTAAAGCGCTGGAAAGAAGTTCATGGCGAAGAGCTGCATGATGTGACGTGGGATTTGAATGAAATGTCTTTCACTTCTATGTCTGGGGGTGAGTGTGAAGAAAAAACGATGGTAATGAAGTGAAGGCAAAAGGAAAACGGAAAAGACCATTGGTTTCCGGTAAATAAAAGGAGAGGAACGCTGGCGTGGGAAAGAAATGTCCGAAATCGTAGTGAAGAACACGGTGTGTCATTTGGAGCAAAAGGGTGGCCTCCTCCATTTCGACCATTGGTTCACCAATGAGGAGAACAATTACTAATGAAACTGGCAAAGATGCTGACTGGGACAGTGATGATGTTGCTATGTTGCGAAAGTATTATTATTTAAAACACAAAATACCCGTAAGTTTATTAACTAGTTTTGTTAATCAGTTTATAATTTACTTGATATACCGAGCCCGCAAAATTTGACTTATATTGTTCTGGTTCGCTCTACTTGTAGTACCGCAGTATTATTCCAAAATACAAATTCTTACTTAAGTAGCTGCGATTTACGAATGGATTTACATATCTATAAACATTCAATTCGTAATGCTTCACAACTTGCAAAATTTTTCTCTTATGCAGAACTGTTTTATTTGGGAGATGAGAAGGGAGGTGATCTTTTTCAGATTTCAGGAATCAGGAAGATGATTTCATTTTTACTATTTTTTCAAACACGCCAGTTTTAAACAGTATGAAAACTGCATATTTAAAAAGTGTGGGAAATGATTCAAGTGAATCAGAAAGCAAAGGTTTTGATATTTTGACCTTCATTTTACTTGGAGTCGAACGTGGACATCTATAAGTAATGGCAAAATATAAAATTAAAATGCCTATGCCAGATTTTTATAGATCTTCATGATTCACGGAACACATTTAGATCACGATTCACGGAATATAAGACGAAATTTAGTTACCTGTATAAGCATTGGCGTACCTAGGCCGACAATATAGTCGCGCTATGCAAATTTAAAGTTATTTTCAAGTTTTTATTAGTATTCATTTCTTAAAAAATTCATTGTTTTCGCAGTCAATGAATGTGAAAATATTTGCATAGCGGGACTAAATCGTCGAGCTGGCTACGCTATTGGTAATAAGTATCTTAGTTTTACTAAAATATAAAATCAAGCAGGAGTACTTTTTAAGTGACACTCGGTACATTCTCATAAGTAACGTAATGTGTATATATGATCTGTGCATATGCTTATTTTCAGCACATAGGCCGTTCGCCGTAGTTCGAAAATGTAGCTAGAAAACAAATTTCATTAAGCATGTTGTGTAACTTTGCAGAACGTAACTTTTTCAAAGACGGGGAGTTCGAATCTGAAAAGTTGCCGCTCCTCTGACCCGCAGTTTTTTCATAAAATCCATTTTAATTCTCACTCTTTCTACACACTTCAAATAATCTCCCGCCATTTTGAATTCTTCAATATTCCGTTCGCAATTGCTCAGAATGGTGATTATTCTGTCCCAGATCCTTCAACTCGCGGTAAATTGTCATTCTAACCGATGGAATTCTTAAAATTATTCACTTTGTAAACACATGGCTTCTTACAAAGCTGCTAGTCATGTTTGTGTGTGTGAAGTCCATTTCCACGGCAAATGCAGAAATAAAAGAGTTACCAAAAGGGATATATTAGCAAAAATTATTGAGACATAAGAAAACAAGTGCTTAAACCTATTTTTATCATATAAAAAACTCACAGAAATCGACGATTCAGGTAATGTAAGTAAGCTTGAGAGACCTAAAACCACCCTTGCCAATGCTGGTCGAAAACGTTTGTCAGAGGAAAGCATCGGACAACCAGGAAAGTATAACTAATAATAAGTTATCAGCAATGTTGTACTTAAGAGCCAAGTATGACTGCAGCAAAAATGTTGCCTTTAGCTTTGACCAAAAATAGGTAAAATCAATAATAGTCCACCTTCATCATGCATTCATTAACTGTACATAACCTCCAAGGATAAATAATTAGTTGACAATTTTTTAATATCAGAGAGTTTTGCAACAATTGTTTTCATGTATTCATTAAGCGTTAACGCTTGAAACTTCTGCTTTAATGTTTTGTTCCTCACTTTCTAATAATATTATTAGAACTACAAATAAAATATATATTGTCTTCAATGTGTCCAGTTACTTCAGTGCACAAGAAACATGAGGTCTGAAACACCAACAGTAACATGTACTAAAACACTTATCAACCTAAGTTGAAAATAAACCGACAGAACAATCTTCAATAAAGGGGGTTTTCATCCAAACCTCCCATAAAAGAGACACAATTTATAGCTCACTAAGTGACCATTAATTTCACTAAGAGGCTGCTCAATATATACAAACAATGCCTGTTCAATATATATAAACAAAGTGACAAAATAGTGCACCGAATATCGTTTTTACAATGGAGTGTTATTGCAGCAGTTGCGATATCACTGGTGGGGTAATACCCCCCAGTTACAAGTTGCAAGAGGGGTATCTCTCAAGCCAATGCCTAATTAAATTTTCCTGGAAGGTATTTAGAAGTGAGAGGTGTTTCTAACTTGTTTCCAACCTATGTGTTACATTAGAATCACATATACAATTGACCCTAATAACAACTGATTTTAAAAGGGAATTGTTGGCTTCCCTTGTGCTCATTTTCTTCTACTCTTGGCAGGCGAAGTGAAAGCTCTAGCAGGCGTCTTGTTCCTGTTTATCAAAACAATCAAGTTTTTTTTTGCATCAGAAAAAACCAGTAGCAGCTCTACAGTTTTATGCTGGCTATGAAAAGCATGCTATTGTTATACTTTTATCAATACATTATCCCCGAAATCAGAAATCGCTTGTAATAGTTACTGTCTGAGATAGTATGTTGCATTGTGACAACTTCCATTCAAGGTAAGCCAGATGGAAATGTCATATCTGTGATGTCTAAAGCCCCAGGTGGTTTACAGATTGAGCAAATTTAGGGAAAACATTTGAAGATGGATAAGGACAATTAATCTATTACCTTTTTCAGAACTGGAAATAGAATAAATTTGTCCGTTGCTTTCCTATTACAAACATTTTCGTCCAGCATTGGCAAGGATGGCTTTAGCTCTCTCTTTAAAGGTTACTTGTAATATAGTAAACTTGTCTGAATAGCAGACTTTTGCGAGTTCTGTTTATGATAAAGACGTATGTAAGCACTGCTTTATTATGTCTCAAAAATTTTTGCTAATATCCCTTCTAATTTCTCCATTTTTGCCATGGAAATGGACTTCACACACACAAACATGACTAGCACCTTTGTAAGGACCATGTGTTTACAAAACTAACGATTTTAGCAATTCCATCGGTTAAAATGACAATTTACCGCGAGTTGAGGGATCTGGGACGGAATAATCATCATTCTGAGTGATTGCAAACGGAATATTAGAGAATTCAAAATGGCGGGAGATTATTTGAAGCGTGTCGAAAGAGTGGAATTAAAACGGATTTTATGAAAAAACTGCAGGTCGGAGGAGCGGCAACTTTTCAGATTCGAACTCCCCGTGTTTGAAAAAGTTATGTTCTGTAAAGTTTCCTCAGTTCCACGACATGCTTAATGAAAGTGAACGATATCAGGTCACGGCGAACGGCCTAACACTAATACATCTGCAATAGCCATTGCAACTAAATTGGCTGCGATGTCACCAAGCTGTTATTCATTAGCCGAGAAAATAATGGATATGTATGAAGGGGGGGGGGGGAACTTGAGAAGAAAAAGAAAACAGAAAAAACGATCATTACCATCCACGGATCTTATTTCAATTTTCTCTACAATCTGGACCCATTGAAGAACGAAGATGAAATGCATCATGTGCTCCAGAATTTAATGGAAAATAAAAGAAAACCAGACCGCAAAACAATAAAAGTGAATACGACGACCAGAAAGGTGAGATCGACTGGGCGTCCCTTCTCTTGCAGCGAACTGCAAGGTTTTGATCGTCAAGGCACAACAGATTTTTAACAGGACCTACACGATTACTACACACTTAGAGCCAGTATTTTTAAAAGTTTTGTATATTTATAGAGCACAGACGAACGTATCAATAACCTCCAACTTCAATTAAGACAGGCGAAAGAGAAGATGGCCGGCAAGATTAAGGTATATTATGAATATTGCTATAAATACTACGTCGAAATTTATTTTAACATTTTCTAACTTGGAATTGATCTCGATTCACTAGGAATCAATTACGACCATATAGATACTTACAGTATTGCTATAACTTTTGCGCTCGTGCGCTCATGCATGTAATTGTATAGGAATATTAACGCTTTCGCATTACATCAAGATCCAACTTTGATATTCGGCCACCTAACCTTGCGGATTTTTATGTATATTTACTACACGAGAAAGACCGTTTTATCATATTTAAAACGTGAGGCGCAGCGGTGAGTTTTAGATATGATAAAACGCGATCGTTCGAGTGTGTTAAATGATGTGGAATAAAACTATCCATTGTATACCCATCTTGTCAGGTTTGTTTGCGAAAGAATTTTCAATATAGATGTTGTGAAAATCTACGTTTGTTTTATTACATATACTGAGGATAGTCCTTTGATTCACTATCCAATCAGGGCGATTGCAGCATAGGTTTTCTCCTTCATATCTATATAGAAAACGTGTTTAAACAATACACTTTATTGTTCAATTGATAGGAGTTGAATACCGTAAAAAAAGCTAACAAGGACTTGAAACAACAAGTAATAAAACTGGAAAGGGTAATTAATCAGAATTTTAAACTCACTATATACTGAAGTAACAGTACAAAGATTAGAAGTGTATATATATGTATATATATATGTCTGTTGGCTGGTTTATTTAAACCAAAGAAAAGGACTTCTTCAGGCAAATTGTAAGATTATTTATTATAAAATCCTCAGACGTTTCGCCGTTAAATATATATATTTTCAGGTAGAAAATGAAAAATGTGCCGAGATTTGTCGTCTCAAAAACGAGTTGCAAAAAGTAACTAATGTGAGTTAAATTTATTATAAAAAACAATAAGCCTGTTAATATCATATGTTTGGGTACACAGAGCCTATGTGAGTATTCTTTAATTTGATTGTATAGGAACTTGAAAGAAGTGAAGGCGATAATAAATACCTTGCATCGTCGTATGAGTCCTCTCGAAAAGTAAGTGCACGGACGCTACATTTATCGCTTCTAAGTGCAGGCATATGCCGACTGAGTTTTGTATTTCATTTCTCACATGTTCTATTCTATCATTGTTTACATCAAAATATAGCAGTTGGATAACGTCAAAGAAAACTTGAATCAACTTCGCAAGGTATAATAAAAACGTTCATTATTTGGCATTATATTATTATAATGTATATTAAAAATATTATTATAATATATATTAAAGGTGTTGTTGTTGTTATTTGTCATGTTTCATTAATCTTATTATTTTACTTTTGTGTTAGGAATATAAGCGCTCGACGAAAGTTAGACAAGAGGAAACTGGCAAAGAACAATTAATGGTATGGGATTATTAATGGTATAACAATTTGACTCGTACTTCGAATGCTAATCCATTCCAACATTCTAACTGTATATAACAGTTCATCTTACTGATAATGATTCCAATATATTTATATACATATATATATAGGACGCTGAAATTACGAAACTTCGCACCAGCCATAAAAATAAGGCAAAGCAATTGGAAAAAGACAAGGTATAAACGAAAGTGTTGATTCATGGATAGGGGCTTAGAAGCAGTTTCCCACGAGTTGCAGGTACCGCCAAAATTGGCCGCAATTAAAAGCAAAACTTTTAGGGTCGCCACTCCCCTTCCCTCAGGTTAAAGCCCCTTAGTTTAATTAGAATTCTGAGTATTTAATATTTTGAACAATGTACAGTATTCTGCTGTTTATGAAACATAACGCTAGTCTGGGATGTTTCATTAAATGAGCTACAACCTACATATATGCATTCTATTCTAGCCCAAACTTGCAAAGCACATATCAGAAAAACAAGTTGTAGAGGAACTAACTGCAAAAGATACAGATATCGAAGAAAATCAAATGACCCCAGAACTAAAAAGGGCGGAAGACGAGAATTGTAGTGGAAAATCTTTAGTAAGCTTTAATTTTCGTCGTGATATGCCTCCAAATGTTTGTTCAGTCAAGTTTAGAGGATTTGGATAAAGTGTTTCATGATATAAAACTGCACATAGTAATTACAAAATCAGTTTGCTTATTGTTAAATTATGAATTAAATTTCAGCCTTTTTATTTTTCCTTTTAAATCTGTTACCATCGTTTTTCATTTGTTTGTTGTGAATTTTATTAAGGAGGAGATTAAATTAGGAGACTGGGTAGCGGTGGATTATGACACTGGCACATTATACATTGGCAGAGTTACAAACATGACAACGGGAACAGGAGAGGCATCCTTCACATACAAGATGATGGAAACCGATATAAAGTGAGACAAAATCAAGTAAGGTCAATAGACAGTTTTGATCTATCTCAAGTGTTTAGCACTAAAATTGAGCTTGAGTTTAGGGGGGGGTGGAATAATACTTTTGTTAAACCAAGACGAGCTACGAAAGTTACTAATTTCTAGAAAAAAGAAATAGACAACATTTATACTATATTTTTATACTATATAGCAACAGACGACATTTACACTATATATTTGAACTTGATTTAAATTTGTTTGAATTCGCTTTATTTCGTTCTACACACGAAACATAAACCTCCTGTTGTCAGGTTATTAAATTTGACCTGCTCATATTTTTTCGACATTGCTTGACTATGTGTGATTAGTTTTACATGACCGAGCATGTAATTATTGCATGTGACATGTGTTATCATCAAACGTTTTTATTTAACTATAGTCTATACCGATTTAATCACACTGTGTTAATTTGTAGCAATGAAATTCATCACAAAACAGGGCATTGTACATTGATGTGTGCTCACCATCTTGAATAACATCTGTAATTGAAACTAGAACAGAATTTCAAGTATAATCACATTCATTATTTATCAGCTGCTCCTGCATTCGCACTATCTGCTATTTTATGTAATATTAAGTGTTGTATCACATTTAAACCACGACGGGCAGCAAAGCGTTTTAGATATGATACGACGTTAGTTCTGGTGTTTTGAATACTCCGCATAGTAATGCCAAATTTTAGGATGTAACATTATATAAAGAATACTAATGAACGTGAAAAACTCTAAAATGTGCAATCCTAATTAGTATTCATGATATGCCATAGGTGTAAAGCCAACTCGCATGACCTATTATACTGACATTATTTCCCATGGTTACTCGAGCCACTACAGCAAAACTGCTCAGCCGCGCTCTGATTGCGATGCGTCATGTCTCCACGTGTGGAGTGTAGACACACTGAGAAATATTTGCTTGAAAACTTCATAACCTGACACGAATTTTTTCGTGACACTATTTGAGGTGTTAATTGACCTGAAATTAGATAAGCATACATATATACCATCTGTACATATTTAAAAAGTTTGTTAGAAGCTAGAGGGCAAACACAGGCTATTTTATCTGAGGAGTGCTACGTTAATTGTGTAGTACGAACTATATATAAATAATAAATATGCCAAACAAAGCTTGCTAAGTTTTTGTGTCATTCTTTATTATATATATAGACAAGAAGGACAACGAATACTTAATTTTTCTTTCGCTACTTGGAGTTTCACGCGCTTATATAGGCGATCATCAGAATAAGTCAGACTTGAATTATTGCATTTGAATTTTAATTCAATACAAATTTATTTCGTTTAACAAGCAGAAGCTTGCCTCACTCATCAGGTGAATTTAAATATTCGCGCGCATTGTTGCCTAGGATATACATGTTTGACGTCATTGCGATTATACTAAACGGATAGTATTGCAATGCTTTCAATAAACTGTTTATTGCTCAAGGGGGTTTTGTTGCGATGTCTACATTTCAATAAAAGTTCATTCTAGAGTTCAAAGAGACAAGGTTCGGATGGTAGATAATCAGAAATTTCTCGTGCAGGCATAGTTGACAGCGTTTGGTTTTATTCGAGCAGCTGTTGCATTTTGCTAATTTTGCCCACTTTTTTATATATAATTGAATATTTTATGTTGTAATCTTTGAGACGCCAGATAAATTTGCTCAACTCCATCGCATGCCTTTGTATCTGGAGTTTCTGAAGGAGCTGGTGTGCCGGCTGTATCGTGTCTTAAACTCTCCCGCTGTGTGCCCCACATACGTTTGCCTTTCGTTTGTCGTAACCGTTGCTTGGTAAACAACATTAGTCATTAAACACTTATTCTGGAAAGGACAGACATCCTTGTTGGCGGCAGTTGCATTGGTCACGCGTTTAATCCGTCACTGTGTTCATTTGTTTGTGAATTATTGAAAAATGCAATCTTGCTAGGACTCTGGGCAGAGTGCCTGGCAAGTCCAGACATTGATTTTTGGTTATCTTAGTGATTACATAAGATGTGCTAGCAATGTCTTAAAATGCCTTGGAAGGTACCCTAATAATAACTGTATTTAAAAAGGAATTCGTTTGGCAGAACAGAAATAAGTGAATATACCATACCCCCCATTGAACGCTCTAGTTACAGCCAATGCCCATTTTCGTTTTGGCAGGCGTCTTGTACTCTTATTTTAAAGTATTTTTGTTGAATATTTTGTCTAAGGGATGATGACTCTCCAAACAAATCGTCGATAACTTACAGAAATTTATAGCCAACGTTGGTGCTTACTGTTGAATTGTAGAGAGGGTTAATCCGTATCACATTATTAATGTGACATTAATGCTTCTTGAGCGTTTGGGTTTTGATGATTGGGGGTTGTATTGTAGTTCATAATTGTAGCCGCTTCTACGTAAAGCTTCTTGGTATTGGGAAACAGTTGAGTCAATTAGTCAAAAGCATTCTTATCTGATGATATGTTGGATAAGCGTTTATTTATGGCTTCTGGTACCGAACGTAATATTGATGGCGTAAATACGTATGCAAGCTGTGCCGTAATATCACATCAAGATTTTAACAATGTCAATGAGGCCATTTTTAGTACATAGTAACAAAACGGCTGTACGATTTCTATAAACTTCTCTGCGTTTTCAATCCAAACGAAAATGGCTGCTTATAGGCTTCAAACACTGATCACAACTAACCGACATGACATACGCATACTTCGTTTTCTCTATTCGATCAAGTTTGATTCAAATAACCACCATCACGTGTATCAACATTATCAAACTTAATTCTATCGAGATCGAGTTACACGGATCGAGTACGCATGTTAGAACGCACGTTTGCAATCACAATACAGTACATTTTCCACCACACCAGTCTTAATGAAAGCGTATCTGTGTATGGTGATTTAGTTTTTATCGGGTACGCCTAGAAAGCTTATATACAGCCATTTTGTTTCGATCGAGTACACATAAAAAGCGGATTGCCGTTTTGTTTGCATTGAGACGCATAGAAAGATAAGCCTAATTAGGCCTGTAAGACTTGTAACAATTGGTAAAATTTAGAGTGGACGCATGGGAGAATAAGTCTTGCGCGAAAAAAAAACAGACAGAAATTATAACTATTGCTTTAGGTCGATTAATAACGTAAATGTAAATGATGCATTTCGATGTTAAAATTTATGTTGAATTTGATTCAAATACAATTCTTAAACCGAATAAACCCCCTATAGTCGGGCTATGAAAGTAGACTTGCTGATTTTTCTGGATACTTTGCATCGGAAATTAAGTTTATTAGAGACAAACGATGTTCAACTATTAATCACACCCTGCATGTAGGAAGTCATATCACACGTGGCGTGTCTATTAGTTTAAATATTTGCAGTTAAAAGCAGTATTTTACGCGAACGTGTATTTTTGACATAGCGTCCTCGTTTATCAATGCCTTAATGCGTTAAACTGGATCTAAAAACAAGTAAACACTTGACTTGCATTTCAGTCACATTGTGTTTAAAATCCACATTCTAAACAAACACGATCTCATTTCATTTCACTTGTTAATATATGTGTTGACTATAGAATGTTTGCGCGGATTTAATATTAAGTCCAAAGGGTTTGTGAATGTCCACGAAATGTATATACCGATAGTTGCGGGTACGGTGTACCTATATGTAGGCAATAACATAGCGCGGGTTAATCACTGCGACACTGTTTATGGTTGGCGTTTATAGTGATTTAAATTGTTCGCCTTTTCGTTCAATGCTGTAATTACTATTATTTTAGGCTATAGCATAGAAAGCCTTCGTATTACCTCGCGCTTTTGTCAGTGTTCATGCATGATTCCGAATATATTAACTTAGTCTGATTGTGCTCTATACTAAGCCATTCATATGTCCTCTATATTTTTCTAAGATGTTCATTCGATTCAATTATTGCACCAAAATGCTTCATAACATGTACAAACATAAATATCGTGCTAAAAATATGGTACAGAAGTACAGAAGTTAATAAATAAGATTTCTATCTTTTATATCAAGTGTTTGCCTGTCATCGACTTAATTGAATTATGCATGGATTTCCGTCTTAGTTTTCATCTTAGTCTGGTGTTACAGAAAACAAGCACATTGTGTTTGTTTTCAGATACTATTAAACACAAAGTGTTTGTTTTCAACCTGAAACAAACAGGATGTGTTTAATTTGCATACCAAACGGACATATTGTGTTTAAAAGCCACAGTGTGTGTCTGAAAGGGTCATGTTGTGTTTAAAATGTGGCATTTAGACACATTGACCTTAAAATTCCTGCAGTCCAGAATAAATTGTCAGTCCACCAAATTTCCGACACGCGTTATTGTAACTTCAGCCTGCCTGAAATGTCAAAAACTTATTCTCGTCATGTTTTAATCCCTATACTGGGTTTCAAGATGCTAATCTTTGGACTATCTTCTATTTTTTATTATTAAACTACTACAATTCCAAGTTAGAATATCAAAATACTACATATAAAGCTATATAATAATTATCTGTTACCCATTTTTTCTAAAGAATCCGACACTGCTGTCGCAGAAGAACGTTTCTTGGAAAAGCCAAAAGAAAATGAGAGCAATGGTCAATCCTGTCAAACACCTTCAGCTGCTAGGCACAAAATAAGTTGTCACGTGTTGTCTTGCAAAGCTAAAGTTATTCACTTGCCTCGTCACATGCGAAATGTGCATAACTGGACGAAGAGAGCGGCAACAAAAGTACTGCAACATTCGCAAAACAGAGAAAAATCAACAAAAAGATGGCCATCTCCGCAGACGTTGTCCAATTCCAGGCTGCTTTTCCATTGTTCTCAGACTTTCCACTCACTTGCAAAAAGTCCACAAATTGTAGAAGACGTCTAAAGCCTATTCCGATGCCATAAAATCCTCCAGAGTTGCTTCAAAAAGGCAGCACATGCCCTCAAAATGGAAACAACAACATGCACAGACTGTTTCTACTAACATGGCTGTGGAAAGTGACGACGACGAAGAGCCATCGACAATGCAAGCAGACCATAATACAGGCGTGCAACCAGAACATACCTCACGAAAAGTTATCGCATATCCCGTGTTGCGTCAATTCGAAGTATGGCTGCAGATACCTGACAGTGGAAAAAGAGATTCGAAGACGTTGAAGCAACATAGCGCTCAAATGGTCGGTCTATTGAACGCTATCGACAAAACTTGTGACATATATTCTCTGCTTGATTTGAACGTAGTATCGTCAGTGTTTCTCGACTCGTACGTAAAAAAGAAGAATTACAAGGCTGGCACAATAAAATCATACCTGATGAGTCTACGACATTTTTAAACATTTCTGCTGTCAGATAAACCGAGCGATCTCCATTTTAACGTGCACAACGTCAGAGCAACTAGAGAGAAGGTTCGTCTTTGAAGTACGTCATACAAAAAAGAAACGCGTACACGATGGTGGGTAAAACTTGCAGAAGACCAATCAAACCTTCTGCACCCGTCTGATATCAAGGAGTTTGAGAACAGTGTAGCAGCACGTGAAGCCACGAAAATAATCGGTGAGTTGTCGAAAGCGGGTATCGATGGAAAGGAGAATGTCACTCAAGCCAACTACACCCTTGTTCGAGACTTCCTACTTGTCCAGATTTTCATCGATAATGCCAACAGACCAGGAGTGTTATCATGCATGACTATGAAAGAATTTAACGACATGAGCGAAGAAGGCGATGGCAACGTTGTATCCATAATGAAGCACAAAACAGCGCACATTCATGGACTAGCACACACCGTCCTTAGCCAAAAGTTAAAAGCCTGGCTAACAATGTCCGTCCCAAATTAACAAGGCATTACAGTCTGTCTTCAAAAAAGCAACTGTTTCCACAAAGATAACCTCCACTTCATTTCGTAAAGCTGCTGTAACAAATGTGCATGAAAGAAATCCCGAGATGAGCGGCAAATTGGCAAATTTAATGGCTCACAACGAAGCTACAGCAAGCAAATATTATTTACTATCCGAAAAAACTAAAGCGTCAGTTGAAGATTCACAACACCTGTCTAGACTCATACAAGCAGAGTCTACTTCTGCAGAAACAGAAGGTGCAGAGAGTGAATCCAGCAACAACAATAGGGGGGACACAAGGACTTTACAACTGCAGCGAGTTCCGTGGAAAAAATCAGAACTTGAAAAAATAACAAAAATCTTCGAAAAAGAAATAGAGGAAAGGAACGTGTCATTTCCTGTTGTTCGTGCAAAAACACAGTCACATGTGGAACTAAACAGTATGTTGCCAAGGCGTGTATACGACAAGTTAAAGAAATATTTCTTGCAAGATAAACTTCCTCTTCCTGTGACCTCTTTTGGACTGCCAACTGAATGTGAGACCTTGCAGGATCGGATTGAACGAATGGCGGTGTTTCCGAAATGGGTGAACCTGACAACCTACCCTCTGTTTCCTTAGAACAACCATCCTCCGTAAGCATAGTAATGCCAACCGAAAGGACACATGGAGTTTTTTCAGAAGAATCAGTTGCTGACATCAAAACCATCTTCTCGGACATGATCGCCGCTAACAAGCCCATCTCCATGGCTGAAATAGAAAAAAGGTGCTCGGAAACCAAAGAAGGGAAATTACACTTGGAGAATCTGCATGTTAAACAGCTGGTTAATCGCATAAAGTATGAATGAAGAAAACTCAGATAAAAGGCAAATGTTTGAAGTTAAGACTGGCAGTAGGATAGCCAGATCGATAATGCCGTATCGCCATGCAAATTTTAGATGAATCACGAGTTTATTCATTTCTTTACAAATTAATTATGTTTACTCAAAAAATGAATATATGTTGATTGCATGGAGGTATTCATTGTCAGGCAGGTTACACTACTAATCATAAGAATGCACATTTGATCCAGAGTCGTCTCTTAATTATTTTTCATGGTAAACCCAGTGAATCAGATACAACTACAAAAATACAAAAAAATAAGGCAATGCATTTACAGTCACACATTTATACATTTAAAAGGCAATTGCCAACGTTTACTTGTAATCATTGTAAAAAAATTGTTTTTAAATATATTCAGTTTGTTGTATGCATTTGTGTTTTAGTTGATTACTGTTTAGAAACTGTGATTAGCAGCAAACAATTTTTTGTGCCAATGGTATATATGGTATATATATCTGACTTTTACACTCATGTTCCACTGTGTGAATTCGTTATCCCAGTTAAGCCCTGACACCAAGCGAGCGTATTTGCTTTATTAACTGCATTCTCCAGCCTTGTCCTGTCCTGCTTACCGAACATATCCAGGAGTATGTCAGAGTTAAATACCGAGAAGGAGGGATGTATGTCATATACAACCCCCGAGGAAGCGCAGCGTCTTAGGGCTGTATGTGACATACATCCCGACTTTCAAGGTATTTAACTAACTTAATTTATTTTTGAAGAGGTTTTCTAACAGAGTCTTTTGACTTTAAACAATTTAAGTCGAGATTCATCGAGATTTTTCCTCAACTTTGATTAATGATTTATTCAAGGTAAATAACCTATATACAACCTGCGGTACATCAAAGAAAACCGACTCAAAAATGAATTAATAATTATTATTGTTACTGCCTCAAAAAACATTTAACTTTCTTGTAAATTCAGACGTGGCGAATTGCAACTAATTGTTGGCTAACTTGTATAAACAGTACAAAAGCACAAGCATCTGCATAAAACAAAGTAGGTTTTCAAATTACGTAAGAAAAAAACAACAAATGTTAAAAGCATAAAAAATTGCGAGAAAGTTTATGTAAATCAGGACTGTCCTGTATCAGTGTACAGACACTGATTAAACCATGTATTTCTTTCCAAATTTCTTGATAAGGGTATTAACAATGGCTCGCAACTTGCCATTGTAAATAGCCATACAGATCCATGTTGTACCAGTGACTTCAGGAATTTCGACTAGGTTTCATGGAAGCATCATCAATTTCCAATCAATTGAAACTTATTATCCAAGAATATACTAAGTTTGTGTGATAGTCACGGCTATCGGAAAATCATTTAATTAATTATTCATAGGCCTAGATTCGGCAGCAATTTCAGAAAGGAAAAGCTGATGCCTCTTGTATATTTAGTAATACCTAGATGTAGTTAATAAGCCAAAGCGTTTTTATTTGAGTTTTTAGTGGATATGCAAGTTACTTCTACATGCGCTGTACAGACGACAACAGGAAAGCAATACAGTCAATTGTTGTGTTTCTTGATAATCCTTTATAGTAACTGCCACTACTGCGAAGGATTCCAAGCATGTGTGATACTAAAAATACATCAAAATATAAAATTGTAATTCATCTACCAAAGTTAGCGGTGAATACCAAGAGGGGGGGGGGGTTAATGTCATATAAAACCCTCGAGGACAAAGAGGGCTTTATATGATATAAATCCTGACTTTCGAAGTATTTAATTTATTGGGTGTGTTTTTGATGAGGTTTTCTAGCAGAATCTTTTGACTTTAAACAATTTTTGTAAGTCGCAATTCTTCGAGATTTTTCCACAAGTTTGACCTAATTATTTATTCAAGGTATACTTACCTGACATAAAACCCGCAGTAGTGTATGCCAAAGAAAACTGACTCAAAAATAAATTAATAGCAATACGCAGCGTCATCCACCAATGATGAGAATTATGGAACATTTCATCTAATAACAGCAATAGCAAGTACTCATATGTAATTGTCTGATGTGTAACTAAAATAATGGTAAATATACTTTTTTGGAGTCGTGGTTCTAAGCAAATACAAAGACTTGCTGCAAGTGGGTTTTGCAATCATTGCTAGTGAAACATCTCATAATTTAATTGCAAATTACTTAAGTTCTTGCATTTACACCAGCTATTTATAAATTTTTGTATGGTTTTGAACCTTGAAAAATTGCTTTCCAACAGTTTGCACTCTAAACGTATTCACATGAAATACAGTTTGGATACATTATTAATTTATACAAACAAAAACACAAATCATGTACAGGTATATTAACCAGTAAAGCTCCCTCATGATAAATGTTGATAACTATTAAATAATCAGAGTTTCCATTATTTAGTACTTTATTTACCGAAAATATTAGCCATTTCCCTATCGAGCTGCAAGATACTGGGTCTTGTTAATGTTTGGAGATACAACAAGTTAAGTCTGTTTTGATAATGCCTTATTATGTGTTTCAGGCTACACAAGAAAATTTCTGAATGTACTATGCCTTCCTAGCTGTTAATGTTGACACAATAGTTATCGGTTACTTGGTACACTACTTTGCTGGACCGGGAAATGACAAATTATACATGCACCCTGTGCGGCAACGCAAATTTAACCCAGCCGAAACATTTGGTAATCATTGCTAAAAATGACATGTTGTACTGGCAGTTTTTACTGCTCTCAACCAATGAAAGTCGTGATAAATAAACATAGACAATGTACAGGTACTTGAAACGTACTTTTGTGGTATGCACACTATATAGTCTTGTGAATTTTACTTTCTTTGAATACGAAAATTAAAACTGATTTTGTTCAAAGTACGTTGGTTGTTCTAACGCAGTAAGTTTTGATTTGTATGACAGCATGTGCATGCGGGTAAAATTTTGGGAAGTCATAAGAGTACAAGTTCAAAATATGAAGCAAGATGTCTTATTTTCAATAGACACAATCTTTAGTAAAATACTACTAATTTACCTGGCATGATAAAATAAGTAATTACTTTTGTATTATTACTCTATGTGCATGTAGCAAAATGTTCAAGATGAATGAAAAGTTAAATTTTCTATAGGCGTACGAGGCAGGGCGTAGGGGATGGGGGTGCTGCCTTCCACAAGAATTTTAAAACTAGGATAAGACGTTTTTCATCCCGGTTTGATTTGCATTTTTATGAGAAGTGCAATGAGATGCTCACCAGATACAATTTGAGAAGCAAGAATACATTGTTATTTTGCTAAAATATTATCTTCAAAAGTAATGTATTTAAAGATTTATATTTTCTAAAAATTAATATACTTTTAACAAACAAAATCATATTATGCACAGAGTTTGGAGTGCATTATAAGCGAATAACGTCAAAATGAAAAACTGTCCCCGGTCACTCGGGATAAACCATCAGTACCAGTCACGAGTAAGAGTACATCCATTCGCGAGTAGTGAGTATTCTCGAGTGCAATAAGTACTCGTTTTGACTTGTTACTCGCGAGTACCCGCTACTCGTAAACTGCAAATCTAATATCACTCACGACTCGCGAGTTTCGAGTCGTTATGCAAGTAGTTCATGCGGACCCCTGTGAGATCTCACATTAAACATCTCACATTAAACAGTATAAGGTTCGCTTCACACCATTCGTTAGATCTCTTGTTAGATTTAACCTTAGATTTAACGTTAAAAAATCTCTCGTGAGATTTCGGACGTTCTAATGTTTTTAATTGGTTAAGACAAGTACATAAAGATAAAAGAATACACAAAACGAATTAATTGTGCGAAGATTTTGAAATGAATACAAGCGAGAATACATACAAAACTTTTAGGTGAGCGTGCTATAACAAGCGAGAATATATACGAAAGTTATAGGTGAGTGTTTAATATATACAGAAATATTTTGTTTAGTGATGGAAGAGAAAATAAACGCCTACCAAATGTTATCGAAGCTTGAGGAGTTGGAAAGAACACACTCGCTGAACGAGGACGAACAAGGTCTGATGTTTGAGAGGCGTCTTTAGATTTTCATGCGAATTCAATGTTGGCGAGAAGAGAACAAAATGCACATTCTTGAACCTACCATCTCGAATATGTGGACGCCCGAACAGAGACAAAGATTTTTAGATGACTGTAATGATGACTTGTATATTATAGAAGTGGTGAGAAACGAACGTACGACGAAATGATGGACGAAGAGCCATCCACCTCGTACCAACGAGCTTTGCAAATGGGTCGTGGCGAAGTTGACGACGACAACAAGGGCCGTTTTACATTGAGAGTGTTAGGCAAGTGAATACGAAAAAGTTTAGAACCAAAGCGCATGAGTTATCATATCCAATTTACCAATGCACTTGCCGATGTTGAAATTACAAGTCTGCACGAACGGCAACCTCGTACCCAAGGTAATAACTTCGCTCTCGCTGCGGAATAACCCTGGTTCCTGCTGGTCATGTGGCTCCCAGATTTTGGGTGCTAAGTAGAATTGTCACTTAGGGAAAAGTGGGAAGTAAATGAATTGGTACATATTGAAATTTTTGTAATTAAAGCAAATGATTGTTTGCAAGACTATGTTAACAAATATTTTAAAGAAATTGGTGAAATATCGACTAATAATTATGTGTCCCTGCTGAAAGAGTATTAAATTACTCACCAGGAAAATGAATATATCAAATTTAAGTGTATCGACACTTATATTTGGCAAAGTTACGCTGATGGGCGATGGCTAGTAAAAGCATGCCAAAGAAGGTTTATAAAAATACTTCAACTGAAAATTTGTCTCGTTGCCGATTATGTAATGGTGTACAAGATCCAAGACACTGTAAGAACCTATTCAGCAACAAAAATCAAATAATTTTGAAAAACGTCAAATTAATTCTTGGCGAGGATCTCTCGCATGTTGATGGCTTTCCGTCTTTAGTCTGCCGACCTTGTGAACGAAGAGTGAATAATACAATTTCGTTCAAGAATGTTATCTCTGAAACACAGAAATCCTTATTAAAAGATTCTTGCTCAAAGCGATATGTCGAAATATCTCCATCCGTCTTGAGACCTTCTGTCAAAGTTGCTGCAGTGGAAAGTCGCAGATGCCATTTGATGTTTGACTCCGCAAACGTTTCTTCCACTGGTGATAAATGATCATCCCTTGTACCAACCGAACAGATATCATGGCCTATGCCCAAAAATGTGAGTCAATTGACTTTGAATCTCATAAATAATTCATTTGTATCAAATCTTAAATAATGCATGCCTTTGTTGCAACATCTGTTTTGTGTAATTTTATATCCTGTTTCTGTTAAAAGTAGGACTGAATTCTTTCTATCATCAAATATGTTATTTGTTCATCAGGTTGATTCATGAACTATAATAGATAAGGCTAACAAAGAGCTCGCAGAAGTTGCTGGACGAACTGAACCGTCGGTTTTATGAGAGGGGTCATATGAAAAAATGACAATCGATAATTGGATGTCTGATGTAAAAAATGAATTGTCTACCAGATTTCCTGTGGTGAACAATATCCTGTCTGTGCTCCTGGATATAAAAGTGAGAAAAAAGAGCCTGCCTTATGCTTAATTTATGGCATCATTATGTACCTAAGATGCCATGAGCTAAGTAGAATACAATGAATCAATTCCATTCTCCTTACCCATGGTCAGGCTCCTGTAAATGAAAGTTTGATTAATAATTGCATCTGTTTTTAACTTAGGCAAAATTTATTGAATCTTTTTATGCAAAAAAATATTATAGTTTTTTTATAAGTAACGTTAAAAAATTAATTAAAATATGTACAGCTAATTACTAAATTGTCTTAGCCATAATGATGCAGAGCTTTCCTGTTGAAGAGTAAATAGAATAATCTGGCATAAGACAAGTAAAAAATATGAGTGAGCTGGACTGGGGTGCATTGTGGCTCGATTGGTTTAATAGTAATAGAATTAGGCCGTATTCTGTGACTTCAAAAGTCATTTAGAAAATGATTTTCGTTGCCCCAGTTTCCCAACTACTTTTTCTTGATATGATTCTATGGACTTTTATGTGCTGAATTCGAATTTTAATGTTGTCACTTCCAAAAACCTGCAGTTTTTTTGTAATTTACGATCAAAAATCGATCCTTTTCCCCCCTGGAAACTTCATGTTATTTACAATTATTGTACTTGTCCAAGTCTCTTAGCAAGGGGTTTTCTCGTGGATACAGGCATTTTTGTATTGTTTTAGTCACGGACTTTATGAAATCATACTTTTCCAACGAAAAATACATATAAAATGTTGGCTTGATGATTCCATATTTATGTATTCTTATTTATGTTGTTTATTTATGCAAGAGAATTGTGGACATTGGCCAAATGGTCTGCTACGCAATTTTTATTACCCTATTTTGTATATATGCTGTCAGTCATATTAATATCACTTTTGATATATATAATTATATTATATTAATTTCAGTTTTTGTTAATAGTGTGAAGTGTGAGTAGTGTTAAAGGTGTAAAAAGTACTAAACATTGCATATTAGGCACAGACTACTGTAGTGCATTTTTACCTTATACTTGAATGTTAACAAATGATAAGATATCACCATTGAGAAATGTTTCAGTACAAGTGTATCTGGGTTATAGTAGGTTTTACATTCCAGGTAAAAGTTCTACTAAACGTGGATGGCACTATGCACATGATAGTTTTTTAAACTTTCTGAAATTGTTTAGTTAATGGTAAAACTCAAACTAAGATCATTAAATTCTATAGTATTTATAAAACCATGTAAAGTTGATTTTTTATTAAGCTGCTAGTTTTCTAGTTTTGTAAAAATTTTTTGTGTTGATTTAAAATATTTATCTGGTTGATAGTGCTATCCAATATCCAAACCAACAATGTACTAACACAATATTGTATAACGAAAGAAAAAAAGATTGGAAATGATCACTGATGTGGCTCGAAGCATTACAGTTATATTACACAGCAAGAAATTATGCGTTGTAAAAGGTTGTTGAAAACAGGATCACTGTTCCTTGGTTGTCAACAATATTGTTGAGTCTGAATTAGCCTGCAATAACAAGACTGAACAATAAATATTGCTGACAACATTGAACAATGTTGCCCCCAAAACATTGTTGCATACTGTTTTCAACAGCTTCTGATTTTTGGCTGTGTAAGATCTCTGAGAGCTACAAATATGACATCATTACATGGTGTTAAAGTGTGCAGATGTATCTCCAGGCGTTACTTAATAGTATAACTTTTACATTCGCTTTTCAGCTGAGAAATTTATCGTATTAACACTACACACTGTGCAGTTGAAATTTCCAGTATGATACTGTAATGGTATGCTACAGTCTTCTACAAAGCCTCTAACTCAGCTGCTATAATAACTAACTCAGCCCCCAGTAGCCTGACCATTTAGTCCTGCTATGCAAATTTCAAGTTGTTGTCATTATTCGTTTCTTACGAATGGACTCTTTTCACAGTCAATGAATATAAAAATATTTGCATTGCAGGACTTAAATCTTCAGGCTGGCTAATCTACTGTAAGCTTCTACATTTATTTCTGGGAATCTGTAAGGGAATTTGATTTTTATTGTCATCGATGATTTTAACTGTGTTGTAGCTCCTATACTATGTAATCTTAAAAACTAAGATATGAAGCTATGTGTTTCAACCAAGCCAGCTTGCATACACAGCTCTGTTGCTACAGGATCGGGAGGAAGACTACTTCTGAATATACTTTTAAATGTCACTTAAATCAATTAATCCATTAAACTTCAGAACTGTTCCACTGACAATTTAAATTGTTTGGCATTAAAAAATTTAGAAAAATAAGCAGGGCACACTTATTAAGCTAGGGTCTTAAGAAGCCAATGGTGCCCTAATACATGTATCAAATACTAGAAACTAATATTTTAAAACTAAAAAATTTTCCAAGGTCTGTGCAAGAGAATTTAGAGATTAATCTTATAAGTCAACTATTATATGTGAGGTATCAATAAACCTCCATTTATACTAAACTACCAAAAAATCCCAGTTTTATTGAGAGCTGTTGTATACCACTCTCGCTGGATGTTGCAAAAACATGACTCAGATTAATAACTAATCAATAGCCTCATTGAAACAAATATTTAAATAACACCATTAAATTAAAAAGATGCTACTGAGAAAAATTATGACTTACAACACTGACGAGGAAAATAAGGTCGTGTGAATTTGCATAGCAAAATGTTCGGCCAATGTCCACAATTATCTTACATAAAATACAAAACAACACAAGGCCGTAGGAAGATGAAAAAAGTTAAGGGGGCTCTTCGAGCGATGAAGACACAAGTGCTGCTAGGGGGTCCGGGGACACGCCCCCCAGAAATTTTTTTCTATTTTTAACACATTCAAACATGCTTTTCTGCCCTTTTGAGGTTAGTTTTACCATAATCATTGGATTAATACATGTGTAACATTGTAAACCATTAAAAGCATGTATTAACTTCGGGACTGAAAGATCTTTTTTAGGGGGGCTCAGCCCCCCTGCCTTTGAAGTTAGGGGGGCCCGAGCCCCCCCTGCCCCCGTGGTTCTTACGGCCATGAAACAACATACCTTTAAGTTGCTAAACGGGCCTAAGCCGCTAAAAGTAACTGCAGAATCTTTGCAAATACAAATGATAATTCTTTAAAAGCTAATGTTTCCCGTATGTTCGTATCTATTTTTTTTTAAATTGTATGAATTCAAATGAACTCAATGATCAAAATAATACAAAAATGCCTGTATCCGCAAGAAACCAACGCCACGGAGAAAGGTCTGCGCATGCGCGAGAACAAAAAATGGCAGAAAATCTAAATTCCACTTTTGTAAACAAAAACTTGGTTTTTAAAAATTTAAGGTAAGTAAACAACCCAAGAAAAATTTAGTGAACGGCTAGGACTTATATCAATGTTAAGGCCTCTGATGTTCAAAATGAGTAAAGAAACTTATATAAGGCCAAAAACATTGTTTTTCGGCACCCATGCATCAAGGACTTCGTACTATATTGACAGTTCGTTCAAGCTTAAAATACAAGCAAATTATCAAAAATATAAGCATTTAACGTTGCTAAATATTTCGAATAAATACCAAAGTTTACTTAGGCTCAACGCAATAATTATTGATGCTACGCAAAAAAAGTTGTTGGCAAAAATGTGGATAATATTAGCCTATGGAAAATTTCCTTGCATGTTCATTCGGTCGCGCAGCTTTCGTAACAATAAATTTTTCATTACTCACCTTTGACCGGCATCTAAAATACTATTATTTTCTAGGCATGTAAACTACAATTATTTCTTGTTTTTAAGTTCATACGTTCGTTGGTTTGCTAACAATTTTACTCCAAAGGCACATATGTGAGGTACTTCTTTTCGCCGCCATATTGCAAGATAAACAAGCTCGAAACACCGATTCATCAAGCCAATCTCAGTAAAATTGACGCATGCGCAGACGTTTTTCCGCGGTGTTCGAGAAACCCCCTGCTAAGAGGCTTGGACTAGTACAATAATTGTAAATAACATGAAGTTTTCAAGGGGAAAAAAAGATCGATTTATGATCATAAATTACAAAAAAACTGCAGGTTTTTGGAAGTGACAACATTAAAATTCGAATTCAGCACATAAAAGTCCACAGAATCATATTGAGAAAAAGTAGTTGGGAAACTAGGGCAACGAAACTGAATGAAAATCGGGCACAGATTACGGCCTAAATTGCTTATTCTGCAAATGCAATAAATGCAAAGCATTTCAAGTTTTCCTTTTGCACAAGATCAAGTCTGAATTTTGTTCATAAAATAGAACTTATGTGGGTTTTCCCTAATGCTATTGTCCTTACCACCAAGTCTCACTTTGATGTGAGGAAATTTATCTGGTGAGCACAACAGCCTTAGGGAAAACCTGCATAAGTGCTATTGATGTGGTAATGACAGTGGTGATTAATAGTTTAAACAAATCATCAAATAACCCATTATTGCTATTCACTTTGACTATTTTAATGCTCTTCATTTGACAACTGTTCTTGCATTAATCATTGTACATTGTATACCTAATGGTAAATTGTCTTATTCAGAAGTTACTTGTATATACCAAGTCAATCCTTATAATTTGACTATGTATAAATAGAACTACCTGGCCTGATTTTACTTTTATTATATATATATAATTTCTTACTTAAGGTATAATGTATTCTCTTTTTTAGCTGATTGATCGCTTAAATAAATAAGGCATCTGTCTACATCCAAGAAAGAAGTATAACCTCCTTAATGACATTGGTCAAGGTCTCCTGGATCAGGCCATTGAATTAGTCAAGTCTGGGTACAAATTTGTATTCGTTTTGGACAATATTGACTGGGATGAGAAGGTTCACGACATGAGAAAGGATAACCAAAACAAAAGTGTGCATGCGATGGCAACAACTATTATCTTCAATCGAATTCCTGATGAAAAATTACCTGTAGCCCCACAGCAAGACTTGAGAAAATGTAATGTTCATCAGTTAGTTAAGGTCAACGTCTCAGAGATGGGATGCATAAGAAAGCATTATCGTATTATCCTACAAATTCTACTGTTTAAACATTTTCCATTCTTCAGCTCCTTCCAAAATGGTTTGTCTCCTCATATTACCCCTTGTCGTTATTCTGATGAAATGACAGAGAAGTGAAAAACATTCACTATGCCCAATGTGACGAAGGATGAAAAGAAATATGCTGAATGTGTTGATCTGCTGGACCAGTTAGAGCGCTGGGCGCGTCAAGTGTACTCTGTGAAAATTCAAATGAATGAATCAACCCATTCAGATTCAGTTCCTGCTTTAGCCTCACCTACACCACCACCAATCACACCTACAACTCCCTCAGCCATACAACTGCATTTTAGACCTGAACAACCTGGCTCTGGCCCTCATGTGCCACCTACTTCATGTGTTGAAGACCCATTGCATGGAGTTACGGTCTAAATTTTTAGTGAACAGCTTACTCGGGTCCGGCTGGCTGGCGCAAAAGATCTTTGTGTTGGCTGCCATACAGCTCAACAACGATTTGATCATTTGTATCCAATCTGCATAGTTGACTGGCACACGAAGAGGAGCTATTTAAAGGTAAATAGTGTGGCTCTGCTATTATGCATGCTAATGGCATTGTCCCTGAGCCAACGGTGCGAAGCGTTGTTTCGGGTGTAAGCCTGGGGCGAGGGTTACTAATTTCGTACTAGTGGGAGTTCAAAGTCGTTGCTCATGGCAGTTAGGTAGTTAGATTGGTATGTCATGACGTCATCCTCAATGATCTCAACAATATGGTGGACTATCATGAATGGCTAACACTGATTGGCCTGATTTAAAATTTATTGTTGATTGATTAATCACGAATTCAACTGACAGCAAATATCTAAATTTGCTTTTTGCACTACAATATTTTGTATTTTTGCAAAAAGATTTGGTTACTTTTACAACCATGGAAGGGTGGTCATTTATGACCTCAAGAATATGGCAAGAACTGAGATGAAAGCGACTGCGACAAGACTCTTGATGAGAGATTAATTCTGGGAAAATACAGAGAAGCGCCAAGAATTGACTATGGGGTGAAACACAAGGGAAGTATGTTGATAATGCGTATTTATACTTGTGTTTTAATGCTTTATAAAGGCCGGCATAGCTGTACTCCTCCAGTCTATTCACTGTTTAAATTCCAGAGTTTACGTTTTGTAAATGCAAGACTGTCTTCTTATTACTGTGTTTCAAAATATTGACAAATTTTACACGTAAAAGAATATGAGCGAAGATACAAAATTGGCTTGAAATGGTGTTATTTCAAACTAATAGATGTAATTAATAGGTCGTATTTTATGCCAAATTTAAGCTTACATTAGCTGTAATAATATACCAATGACAAATGTTGTGCCATTTTAAAAAATTGTCAATAAAACAATGATTAAAAATTCAATATTTTGTCATTTTGAAAAAATATACAGAAAGAATAACAATTGCCGTGTTGCTATGACAACAACCTATACAAGTACCTCATGTAATTCCAAAAATATTTGCATGCTCTTAGTTAGTGGCGAGGGGTTGCTGCATGCATGTATTTCTTGTACATAGATTATAATGCCCAAAATAACATTGTAAGTATCAAAATACAAACAAAGGTGGAACAACGCTTCTCATGCAATTTCATGTTTATTCTGTTATTAAAATGCAGTGTTTACAATGCTACATTGTGTTTTTACCAAATAACTGTATGAAATCAAAGTTTGTAAGTAACTGCATTTTGTAATAATTAAATTGCATTGGGTTTGCATATCTATTCAGCCTCTGCAGTCTTCTACCCTTGTATGCTTAGATAATTTTATTTTAATGTTTATAGAGTGTGTTCAAAAGATTGTACAAGAGCTCTGTTAGAGAAAAAGGTACCATCAGGTATTTTAGACAGAAATTGAATCGACGCAACGTAACTGTCGATGTGAAGCATTTTAAGGATTGCAAACAATTGTTCATGAGCATTGGTAAGTGTTTCATAGTTGAAGCCCTTTTGGAGTTTTTCCAAATGGCTGACACTAAGCAAACACCTTTGCAGAATGCCCCCAGTTGTCTGAATGAAGAACAGAAAAATGTGTACATCATCTCTACCATTGAAAAGTTCCTTGATGAGTATGTTTTTTCTGCCACTGAGGATTCCGAGGATGCCACTTCAAGAGATGGTGTTTATTCATATGCTGTTAATTTGATTGTTTCTTTCTTTGGTATTGGCTGATTTTAAGGATGCTGTAAAATCTGGCAATGGGGACTATCTAGCGGTGTTACGAAAGCAGCTCCTCGTACATTTTTTTAGCACTCCTGGTTACAATGAATTTGCTATAGAGATGTTGACCAACATATTGCAGTGTCAAGTTCTTCTCACTGAACAAGAAGCACATCAGTGTAGTGGGCAGCAACGGTAAATTGGAATGGTTGTTGTCATAAGAACATTGAAATTGGTCTATTTCAAGGGAACCAGAATAGTGAAACGAAAAAAATGATTAAAGCTATGGGAGCCAACAAATCAGAGAATGCTATTTCTTGAGCAAGCCAAGCATGCACTGGTGTGAGAAAGACTGCTGAATCTTCTGAAGTCCAGGTAAATATTGACAGAAAGTCCTCTGCCCATTCTCATCAGTCTGCGTTGAATGATGAGAAAACTTTACTTGAAGACTTGAGAGATTTAAGAACTTTCAAGAAGATTGTTGGTAGAGAGTTTGAAGTTTTCAGAATATTCCCCTAATCCAACAAAGAACTTCAACAGTGCTAAATTTCGGTCTTGGATTGACAGACACACCAAAAACATTTTACTTTATTATCCTGCTTTTGAAAGTGATGATGAAGATGATCAACAAGATGGTATTTTTAATAACAGTGGACAATGATTTTGAATTTTATATGTGTCAGTTGGAAAGTAGCCATACATAGATTGTGACCCCATTTTCTACTAGTACCATACATTTATTATCAGTGCATTGTCCTGCACTTATCGAATTAATCAAGTAGTTTTGCACAAATGGAAAATATCACAACAAAAACTTCTGCTAAAATATTAGAGAAAATTTATTCAGGTTTGTACATTGTATATATATGTTTAGCATAATGTTTTGTGGAAAGTTTAACATGTTAAAAGTTAACTCCGGGGCTGGTTGCATGAAAGGTGGACAGTGCTATCCAAAGGATGGTGACTTTTTCAGAAAACTATAAAAATTACACCAAAGATGTAAATGATGTCTTTACAGGTATATGTACCACAGAATACCTTGGTACCACAGAATACCAGTCATATTTATTTTCAGTATAAAATTTGGAAGAAACGTGCAAAATACTTTATTCTCTTAAACATATATTAATTTTGGTGTTAATTGACACATAAATAAGAAAAATGAATATTTTAATAAAATTTCTTAAAAGTAACGAGGATAAAGTTTAAATATAATTCGTTGTTTTTGATACCTCTTTTTTGCTAAATGCTTGTAAAATCAGGACTTTTGAAAATAAGTTTGCAAACACACATAAATTATGTTCATAGACATTTGTACTAAGCAATAAAACATTCCTGCCATTCAAGAATAAAGGCAGATTTCCATTCAGTGTAAAATGTCGCGCAATCGATTTTTAGCGAGCGCTTTCTTTTGAAATTTTTTAAGTCAACCACAGCTAATGAGATTTGTTCCGCCCGACTGTTTGTAATTTAAAAGAAAGCGCTCACTAAAAGTCAAGCATGTGACATTATGCACTGAATGGAAATCTGCCTTAACAGGGAGCAATCAAATTTGCTATAAAAGAACATGATCTTTCAACATCATTGATAAACCTGATATATTGTAGTATATTATGAAGCGGTTTTCATATCAAAAAGATCATTCGCCTGGCAACTAACATTATGTGTTTAAAGCATAATATTATGTCAACATTGAAGACATTATTTGTAGTATTAACCATGCCAACAATGACATTATGTGTATACGAACATTATGTGTAGAATCACATTATGTGTAGACGAGTGACATTATGTGTAAGAGTCGCATTATGTGTATTGAAGATATTATGTCTGTTTTTGAGATTAGGGAATAATTATGTCATGAAAAATAATTATTCTAAAATATCTGGAATAATTATAAGTCCTGAAAAAATTAAAAATGGCGCGACTAATTTTACTGAATTAGCGATTAAATCGTGGTTCTTTTGCATTAAAAGTCAAAATGGCGTCAGATCGAAATAATCGAAGTAATGAACAGCAAAGAGCCGTTTCGCTTTTGACAGAAGCTGTTAACATATTGCGAAGCCCTGTTCCAGCTACTGTACTAGACCATACTGCAGCTAATGTACGAAACCCTAGCCAGACTGCAATGCAAAGTCCTCCAACTGTTTCCAACACTCCTGCCGTTGTCAGTGCACGAAGCGAAATGGATCGGCTGTTTTCTCCTTACAGGAGAGATTCAGTAGGGAAAGCTCTTGGCTCAGGTTGTGCAAGTGGTAGTGGTAGTAGATTTTCATGGCCAGCGCCGTATACATACAAATCATGGAAGCCAAAAGATACCTGGACACATCAGTTCGTTTGCCTCTCCAATGTTGGAACTTGCAACGTCCCAAACCGGTCTGAGAAACGTGCCTTGAAAGATGCAGGGCTTGGCGAATTTAGAGTGGTATTCAAAAACAAACGGGGTGGACATGCCCATGTAAAAGAAACATTGGAATCAGTGTTTCCAAAAATTAAGGATGCAGGAGGATTTGAAATTCTTCGTAGCAGTGGTACAAATCGAGGTTTAGAACCAGTTGATGTCCCAGCTACTGGATACACAGTTCAACAACTGAAAGAAACATTGGGCCAGGCTATAGGGTACATTAGACCACTACAAAAGGATTTAAACTTATATCCTGTTTTTGAGGTAAGCTGCTCACCTTGACATTCATCAGTCCTTTCTGGCTTTTCTCTGGCTACGAAGCTAGTGTAGTGTAGTGTAGTGTAGTGTAGTGTAGTGTAGTGTAGTGTAGTGTAGTGTAGTGTAGTGTAGTGTAGTGTAGTGTAGTGTAGTGTAGTGTAGTGTAGTGTAGTGTAGTGTAGTGTAGTGTAGTGTAGTGTAGTGTAGTGTAGTGTAGTGTAGTGTAGTGTAGTGTAGTGTAGTGTAGTGTAGTGTAGTGTAGTGTAGTGTAGTGTAGTGTAGTGTAGTGTAGTGTAGTGTAGTGTAGTGTAGTGTAGTGTAGTGTAGTGTAGTGTAGTGTAGTGTAGTGTAGTGTAGTGTAGTGTAGTGTAGTGTAGTGTAGTGTAGTGTAGTGTAGTGTAGTGTAGTGTAGTGTAGTGTAGTGTAGTGTAGTGTAGTGTAGTGTAGTGTAGTGTAGTGTAGTGTAGTGTAGTGTAGTGTAGTGTAGTGTAGTGTAGTGTAGTGTAGTGTAGTGTAGTGTAGTGTAGTGTAGTGTAGTGTAGTGTAGTGTAGTGTAGTGTAGTGTAGTGTAGTGTAGTGTAGTGTAGTGTAGTGTAGTGTAGTGTAGTGTAGTGTAGTGTAGTGTAGTGTAGTGTAGTGTAGTGTAGTGTAGTGTAGTGTAGTGTAGTGTAGTGTAGTGTAGTGTAGTGTAGTGTAGTGTAGTGTAGTGTAGTGTAGTGTAGTGTAGTGTAGTGTAGTGTAGTGTAGTGTAGTGTAGTGTAGTGTAGTGTAGTGTAGTGTAGTGTAGTGTAGTGTAGTGTAGTGTAGTGTAGTGTAGTGTAGTGTAGTGTAGTGTAGTGTAGTGTAGTGTAGTGTAGTGTAGTGTAGTGTAGTGTAGTGTAGTGTAGTGTAGTGTAGTGTAGTGTAGTGTAGTGTAGTGTAGTGTAGTGTAGTGTAGTGTAGTGTAGTGTAGTGTAGTGTAGTGTAGTGTAGTGTAGTGTAGTGTAGTGTAGTGTAGTGTAGTGTAGTGTAGTGTAGTGTAGTGTAGTGTAGTGTAGTGTAGTGTAGTGTAGTGTAGTGTAGTGTAGTGTAGTGTAGTGTAGTGTAGTGTAGTGTAGTGTAGTGTAGTGTAGTGTAGTGTAGTGTAGTGTAGTGTAGTGTAGTGTAGTGTAGTGTAGTGTAGTGTAGTGTAGTGTAGTGTAGTGTAGTGTAGTGTAGTGTAGTGTAGTGTAGTGTAGTGTAGTGTAGTGTAGTGTAGTGTAGTGTAGTGTAGTGTAGTGTAGTGTAGTGTAGTGTAGTGTAGTGTAGTGTAGTGTAGTGTAGTGTAGTGTAGTGTAGTGTAGTGTAGTGTAGTGTAGTGTAGTGTAGTGTAGTGTAGTGTAGTGTAGTGTAGTGTAGTGTAGTGTAGTGTAGTGTAGTGTAGTGTAGTGTAGTGTAGTGTAGTGTAGTGTAGTGTAGTGTAGTGTAGTGTAGTGTAGTGTAGTGTAGTGTAGTGTAGTGTAGTGTAGTGTAGTGTAGTGTAGTGTAGTGTAGTGTAGTGTAGTGTAGTGTAGTGTAGTGTAGTGTAGTGTAGTGTAGTGTAGTGTAGTGTAGTGTAGTGTAGTGTAGTGTAGTGTAGTGTAGTGTAGTGTAGTGTAGTGTAGTGTAGTGTAGTGTAGTGTAGTGTAGTGTAGTGTAGTGTAGTGTAGTGTAGTGTAGTGTAGTGTAGTGTAGTGTAGTGTAGTGTAGTGTAGTGTAGTGTAGTGTAGTGTAGTGTAGTGTAGTGTAGTGTAGTGTAGTGTAGTGTAGTGTAGTGTAGTGTAGTGTAGTGTAGTGTAGTGTAGTGTAGTGTAGTGTAGTGTAGTGTAGTGTAGTGTAGTGTAGTGTAGTGTAGTGTAGTGTAGTGTAGTGTAGTGTAGTGTAGTGTAGTGTAGTGTAGTGTAGTGTAGTGTAGTGTAGTGTAGTGTAGTGTAGTGTAGTGTAGTGTAGTGTAGTGTAGTGTAGTGTAGTGTAGTGTAGTGTAGTGTAGTGTAGTGTAGTGTAGTGTAGTGTAGTGTAGTGTAGTGTAGTGTAGTGTAGTGTAGTGTAGTGTAGTGTAGTGTAGTGTAGTGTAGTGTAGTGTAGTGTAGTGTAGTGTAGTGTAGTGTAGTGTAGTGTAGTGTAGTGTAGTGTAGTGTAGTGTAGTGTAGTGTAGTGTAGTGTAGTGTAGTGTAGTGTAGTGTAGTGTAGTGTAGTGTAGTGTAGTGTAGTGTAGTGTAGTGTAGTGTAGTGTAGTGTAGTGTAGTGTAGTGTAGTGTAGTGTAGTGTAGTGTAGTGTAGTGTAGTGTAGTGTAGTGTAGTGTAGTGTAGTGTAGTGTAGTGTAGTGTAGTGTAGTGTAGTGTAGTGTAGTGTAGTGTAGTGTAGTGTAGTGTAGTGTAGTGTAGTGTAGTGTAGTGTAGTGTAGTGTAGTGTAGTGTAGTGTAGTGTAGTGTAGTGTAGTGTAGTGTAGTGTAGTGTAGTGTAGTGTAGTGTAGTGTAGTGTAGTGTAGTGTAGTGTAGTGTAGTGTAGTGTAGTGTAGTGTAGTGTAGTGTAGTGTAGTGTAGTGTAGTGTAGTGTAGTGTAGTGTAGTGTAGTGTAGTGTAGTGTAGTGTAGTGTAGTGTAGTGTAGTGTAGTGTAGTGTAGTGTAGTGTAGTGTAGTGTAGTGTAGTGTAGTGTAGTGTAGTGTAGTGTAGTGTAGTGTAGTGTAGTGTAGTGTAGTGTAGTGTAGTGTAGTGTAGTGTAGTGTAGTGTAGTGTAGTGTAGTGTAGTGTAGTGTAGTGTAGTGTAGTGTAGTGTAGTGTAGTGTAGTGTAGTGTAGTGTAGTGTAGTGTAGTGTAGTGTAGTGTAGTGTAGTGTAGTGTAGTGTAGTGTAGTGTAGTGTAGTGTAGTGTAGTGTAGTGTAGTGTAGTGTAGTGTAGTGTAGTGTAGTGTAGTGTAGTGTAGTGTAGTGTAGTGTAGTGTAGTGTAGTGTAGTGTAGTGTAGTGTAGTGTAGTGTAGTGTAGTGTAGTGTAGTGTAGTGTAGTGTAGTGTAGTGTAGTGTAGTGTAGTGTAGTGTAGTGTAGTGTAGTGTAGTGTAGTGTAGTGTAGTGTAGTGTAGTGTAGTGTAGTGTAGTGTAGTGTAGTGTAGTGTAGTGTAGTGTAGTGTAGTGTAGTGTAGTGTAGTGTAGTGTAGTGTAGTGTAGTGTAGTGTAGTGTAGTGTAGTGTAGTGTAGTGTAGTGTAGTGTAGTGTAGTGTAGTGTAGTGTAGTGTAGTGTAGTGTAGTGTAGTGTAGTGTAGTGTAGTGTAGTGTAGTGTAGTGTAGTGTAGTGTAGTGTAGTGTAGTGTAGTGTAGTGTAGTGTAGTGTAGTGTAGTGTAGTGTAGTGTAGTGTAGTGTAGTGTAGTGTAGTGTAGTGTAGTGTAGTGTAGTGTAGTGTAGTGTAGTGTAGTGTAGTGTAGTGTAGTGTAGTGTAGTGTAGTGTAGTGTAGTGTAGTGTAGTGTAGTGTAGTGTAGTGTAGTGTAGTGTAGTGTAGTGTAGTGTAGTGTAGTGTAGTGTAGTGTAGTGTAGTGTAGTGTAGTGTAGTGTAGTGTAGTGTAGTGTAGTGTAGTGTAGTGTAGTGTAGTGTAGTGTAGTGTAGTGTAGTGTAGTGTAGTGTAGTGTAGTGTAGTGTAGTGTAGTGTAGTGTAGTGTAGTGTAGTGTAGTGTAGTGTAGTGTAGTGTAGTGTAGTGTAGTGTAGTGTAGTGTAGTGTAGTGTAGTGTAGTGTAGTGTAGTGTAGTGTAGTGTAGTGTAGTGTAGTGTAGTGTAGTGTAGTGTAGTGTAGTGTAGTGTAGTGTAGTGTAGTGTAGTGTAGTGTAGTGTAGTGTAGTGTAGTGTAGTGTAGTGTAGTGTAGTGTAGTGTAGTGTAGTGTAGTGTAGTGTAGTGTAGTGTAGTGTAGTGTAGTGTAGTGTAGTGTAGTGTAGTGTAGTGTAGTGTAGTGTAGTGTAGTGTAGTGTAGTGTAGTGTAGTGTAGTGTAGTGTAGTGTAGTGTAGTGTAGTGTAGTGTAGTGTAGTGTAGTGTAGTGTAGTGTAGTGTAGTGTAGTGTAGTGTAGTGTAGTGTAGTGTAGTGTAGTGTAGTGTAGTGTAGTGTAGTGTAGTGTAGTGTAGTGTAGTGTAGTGTAGTGTAGTGTAGTGTAGTGTAGTGTAGTGTAGTGTAGTGTAGTGTAGTGTAGTGTAGTGTAGTGTAGTGTAGTGTAGTGTAGTGTAGTGTAGTGTAGTGTAGTGTAGTGTAGTGTAGTGTAGTGTAGTGTAGTGTAGTGTAGTGTAGTGTAGTGTAGTGTAGTGTAGTGTAGTGTAGTGTAGTGTAGTGTAGTGTAGTGTAGTGTAGTGTAGTGTAGTGTAGTGTAGTGTAGTGTAGTGTAGTGTAGTGTAGTGTAGTGTAGTGTAGTGTAGTGTAGTGTAGTGTAGTGTAGTGTAGTGTAGTGTAGTGTAGTGTAGTGTAGTGTAGTGTAGTGTAGTGTAGTGTAGTGTAGTGTAGTGTAGTGTAGTGTAGTGTAGTGTAGTGTAGTGTAGTGTAGTGTAGTGTAGTGTAGTGTAGTGTAGTGTAGTGTAGTGTAGTGTAGTGTAGTGTAGTGTAGTGTAGTGTAGTGTAGTGTAGTGTAGTGTAGTGTAGTGTAGTGTAGTGTAGTGTAGTGTAGTGTAGTGTAGTGTAGTGTAGTGTAGTGTAGTGTAGTGTAGTGTAGTGTAGTGTAGTGTAGTGTAGTGTAGTGTAGTGTAGTGTAGTGTAGTGTAGTGTAGTGTAGTGTAGTGTAGTGTAGTGTAGTGTAGTGTAGTGTAGTGTAGTGTAGTGTAGTGTAGTGTAGTGTAGTGTAGTGTAGTGTAGTGTAGTGTAGTGTAGTGTAGTGTAGTGTAGTGTAGTGTAGTGTAGTGTAGTGTAGTGTAGTGTAGTGTAGTGTAGTGTAGTGTAGTGTAGTGTAGTGTAGTGTAGTGTAGTGTAGTGTAGTGTAGTGTAGTGTAGTGTAGTGTAGTGTAGTGTAGTGTAGTGTAGTGTAGTGTAGTGTAGTGTAGTGTAGTGTAGTGTAGTGTAGTGTAGTGTAGTGTAGTGTAGTGTAGTGTAGTGTAGTGTAGTGTAGTGTAGTGTAGTGTAGTGTAGTGTAGTGTAGTGTAGTGTAGTGTAGTGTAGTGTAGTGTAGTGTAGTGTAGTGTAGTGTAGTGTAGTGTAGTGTAGTGTAGTGTAGTGTAGTGTAGTGTAGTGTAGTGTAGTGTAGTGTAGTGTAGTGTAGTGTAGTGTAGTGTAGTGTAGTGTAGTGTAGTGTAGTGTAGTGTAGTGTAGTGTAGTGTAGTGTAGTGTAGTGTAGTGTAGTGTAGTGTAGTGTAGTGTAGTGTAGTGTAGTGTAGTGTAGTGTAGTGTAGTGTAGTGTAGTGTAGTGTAGTGTAGTGTAGTGTAGTGTAGTGTAGTGTAGTGTAGTGTAGTGTAGTGTAGTGTAGTGTAGTGTAGTGTAGTGTAGTGTAGTGTAGTGTAGTGTAGTGTAGTGTAGTGTAGTGTAGTGTAGTGTAGTGTAGTGTAGTGTAGTGTAGTGTAGTGTAGTGTAGTGTAGTGTAGTGTAGTGTAGTGTAGTGTAGTGTAGTGTAGTGTAGTGTAGTGTAGTGTAGTGTAGTGTAGTGTAGTGTAGTGTAGTGTAGTGTAGTGTAGTGTAGTGTAGTGTAGTGTAGTGTAGTGTAGTGTAGTGTAGTGTAGTGTAGTGTAGTGTAGTGTAGTGTAGTGTAGTGTAGTGTAGTGTAGTGTAGTGTAGTGTAGTGTAGTGTAGTGTAGTGTAGTGTAGTGTAGTGTAGTGTAGTGTAGTGTAGTGTAGTGTAGTGTAGTGTAGTGTAGTGTAGTGTAGTGTAGTGTAGTGTAGTGTAGTGTAGTGTAGTGTAGTGTAGTGTAGTGTAGTGTAGTGTAGTGTAGTGTAGTGTAGTGTAGTGTAGTGTAGTGTAGTGTAGTGTAGTGTAGTGTAGTGTAGTGTAGTGTAGTGTAGTGTAGTGTAGTGTAGTGTAGTGTAGTGTAGTGTAGTGTAGTGTAGTGTAGTGTAGTGTAGTGTAGTGTAGTGTAGTGTAGTGTAGTGTAGTGTAGTGTAGTGTAGTGTAGTGTAGTGTAGTGTAGTGTAGTGTAGTGTAGTGTAGTGTAGTGTAGTGTAGTGTAGTGTAGTGTAGTGTAGTGTAGTGTAGTGTAGTGTAGTGTAGTGTAGTGTAGTGTAGTGTAGTGTAGTGTAGTGTAGTGTAGTGTAGTGTAGTGTAGTGTAGTGTAGTGTAGTGTAGTGTAGTGTAGTGTAGTGTAGTGTAGTGTAGTGTAGTGTAGTGTAGTGTAGTGTAGTGTAGTGTAGTGTAGTGTAGTGTAGTGTAGTGTAGTGTAGTGTAGTGTAGTGTAGTGTAGTGTAGTGTAGTGTAGTGTAGTGTAGTGTAGTGTAGTGTAGTGTAGTGTAGTGTAGTGTAGTGTAGTGTAGTGTAGTGTAGTGTAGTGTAGTGTAGTGTAGTGTAGTGTAGTGTAGTGTAGTGTAGTGTAGTGTAGTGTAGTGTAGTGTAGTGTAGTGTAGTGTAGTGTAGTGTAGTGTAGTGTAGTGTAGTGTAGTGTAGTGTAGTGTAGTGTAGTGTAGTGTAGTGTAGTGTAGTGTAGTGTAGTGTAGTGTAGTGTAGTGTAGTGTAGTGTAGTGTAGTGTAGTGTAGTGTAGTGTAGTGTAGTGTAGTGTAGTGTAGTGTAGTGTAGTGTAGTGTAGTGTAGTGTAGTGTAGTGTAGTGTAGTGTAGTGTAGTGTAGTGTAGTGTAGTGTAGTGTAGTGTAGTGTAGTGTAGTGTAGTGTAGTGTAGTGTAGTGTAGTGTAGTGTAGTGTAGTGTAGTGTAGTGTAGTGTAGTGTAGTGTAGTGTAGTGTAGTGTAGTGTAGTGTAGTGTAGTGTAGTGTAGTGTAGTGTAGTGTAGTGTAGTGTAGTGTAGTGTAGTGTAGTGTAGTGTAGTGTAGTGTAGTGTAGTGTAGTGTAGTGTAGTGTAGTGTAGTGTAGTGTAGTGTAGTGTAGTGTAGTGTAGTGTAGTGTAGTGTAGTGTAGTGTAGTGTAGTGTAGTGTAGTGTAGTGTAGTGTAGTGTAGTGTAGTGTAGTGTAGTGTAGTGTAGTGTAGTGTAGTGTAGTGTAGTGTAGTGTAGTGTAGTGTAGTGTAGTGTAGTGTAGTGTAGTGTAGTGTAGTGTAGTGTAGTGTAGTGTAGTGTAGTGTAGTGTAGTGTAGTGTAGTGTAGTGTTGTGTAGTGTAGTGTAGTGTAGTGTAGTGTAGTGTAGTGTAGTGTAGTGTAGTGTAGTGTAGTGTAGTGTAGTGTAGTGTAGTGTAGTGTAGTGTAGTGTAGTGTAGTGTAGTGTAGTGTAGTGTAGTGTAGTGTAGTGTAGTGTAGTGTAGTGTAGTGTAGTGTAGTGTAGTGTAGTGTAGTGTAGTGTAGTGTAGTGTAGTGTAGTGTAGTGTAGTGTAGTGTAGTGTAGTGTAGTGTAGTGTAGTGTAGTGTAGTGTAGTGTAGTGTAGTGTAGTGTAGTGTAGTGTAGTGTAGTGTAGTGTAGTGTAGTGTAGTGTAGTGTAGTGTAGTGTAGTGTAGTGTAGTGTAGTGTAGTGTAGTGTAGTGTAGTGTAGTGTAGTGTAGTGTAGTGTAGTGTAGTGTAGTGTAGTGTAGTGTAGTGTAGTGTAGTGTAGTGTAGTGTAGTGTAGTGTAGTGTAGTGTAGTGTAGTGTAGTGTAGTGTAGTGTAGTGTAGTGTAGTGTAGTGTAGTGTAGTGTAGTGTAGTGTAGTGTAGTGTAGTGTAGTGTAGTGTAGTGTAGTGTAGTGTAGTGTAGTGTAGTGTAGTGTAGTGTAGTGTAGTGTAGTGTAGTGTAGTGTAGTGTAGTGTAGTGTAGTGTAGTGTAGTGTAGTGTAGTGTAGTGTAGTGTAGTGTAGTGTAGTGTAGTGTAGTGTAGGTAGTGTAGTGTAGTGTAGTGTAGTGTAGTGTAGTGTAGTGTAGTGTAGTGTAGTGTAGTGTAGTGTAGTGTAGTGTAGTGTAGTGTAGTGTAGTGTAGTGTAGTGTAGTGTAGTGTAGTGTAGTGTAGTGTAGTGTAGTGTAGTGTAGTGTAGTGTAGTGTAGTGTAGTGTAGTGTAGTGTAGTGTAGTGTAGTGTAGTGTAGTGTAGTGTAGTGTAGTGTAGTGTAGTGTAGTGTAGTGTAGTGTAGTGTAGTGTAGTGTAGTGTAGTGTAGTGTAGTGTAGTGTAGTGTAGTGTAGTGTAGTGTAGTGTAGTGTAGTGTAGTGTAGTGTAGTGTAGTGTAGTGTAGTGTAGTGTAGTGTAGTGTAGTGTAGTGTAGTGTAGTGTAGTGTAGTGTAGTGTAGTGTAGTGTAGTGTAGTGTTGTGTAGTGTAGTGTAGTGTAGTGTAGTGTAGTGTAGTGTAGTGTAGTGTAGTGTAGTGTAGTGTAGTGTAGTGTAGTGTAGTGTAGTGTAGTGTAGTGTAGTGTAGTGTAGTGTAGTGTAGTGTAGTGTAGTGTAGTGTAGTGTAGTGTAGTGTAGTGTAGTGTAGTGTAGTGTAGTGTAGTGTAGTGTAGTGTAGTGTAGTGTAGTGTAGTGTAGTGTAGTGTAGTGTAGTGTAGTGTAGTGTAGTGTAGTGTAGTGTAGTGTAGTGTAGTGTAGTGTAGTGTAGTGTAGTGTAGTGTAGTGTAGTGTAGTGTAGTGTAGTGTAGTGTAGTGTAGTGTAGTGTAGTGTAGTGTAGTGTAGTGTAGTGTAGTGTAGTGTAGTGTAGTGTAGTGTAGTGTAGTGTAGTGTTGTGTAGTGTAGTGTGTAGTGTAGTGTAGTGTAGTGTAGTGTAGTGTAGTGTAGTGTAGTGTAGTGTAGTGTAGTGTAGTGTAGTGTAGTGTAGTGTAGTGTAGTGTAGTGTAGTGTAGTGTAGTGTAGTGTAGTGTAGTGTAGTGTAGTGTAGTGTAGTGTAGTGTAGTGTAGTGTAGTGTAGTGTAGTGTAGTGTAGTGTAGTGTAGTGTAGTGTAGTGTAGTGTAGTGTAGTGTAGTGTAGTGTAGTGTAGTGTAGTGTAGTGTAGTGTAGTGTAGTGTAGTGTAGTGTAGTGTAGTGTAGTGTAGTGTAGTGTAGTGTAGTGTAGTGTAGTGTAGTGTAGTGTAGTGTAGTGTAGTGTAGTGTAGTGTAGTGTAGTGTAGTGTAGTGTAGTGTAGTGTAGTGTAGTGTAGTGTAGTGTAGTGTAGTGTAGTGTAGTGTAGTGTAGTGTAGTGTAGTGTAGTGTAGTGTAGTGTAGTGTAGTGTAGTGTAGTGTAGTGTAGTGTAGTGTAGTGTAGTGTAGTGTAGTGTAGTGTAGTGTAGTGTAGTGTAGTGTAGTGTAGTGTAGTGTAGTGTAGTGTAGTGTAGTGTAGTGTAGTGTAGTGTAGTGTAGTGTAGTGTAGTGTAGTGTAGTGTAGTGTAGTGTAGTGTAGTGTAGTGTAGTGTAGTGTAGTGTAGTGTAGTGTAGTGTAGTGTAGTGTAGTGTAGTGTAGTGTAGTGTAGTGTAGTGTAGTGTAGTGTAGTGTAGTGTAGTGTAGTGTAGTGTAGTGTAGTGTAGTGTAGTGTAGTGTAGTGTAGTGTAGTGTAGTGTAGTGTAGTGTAGTGTAGTGTAGTGTAGTGTAGTGTAGTGTAGTGTAGTGTAGTGTAGTGTAGTGTAGTGTAGTGTAGTGTAGTGTAGTGTAGTGTAGTGTAGTGTAGTGTAGTGTAGTGTAGTGTAGTGTAGTGTAGTGTAGTGTAGTGTAGTGTAGTGTAGTGTAGTGTAGTGTAGTGTAGTGTAGTGTAGTGTAGTGTAGTGTAGTGTAGTGTAGTGTAGTGTAGTGTAGTGTAGTGTAGTGTAGTGTAGTGTAGTGTAGTGTAGTGTAGTGTAGTGTAGTGTAGTGTAGTGTAGTGTAGTGTAGTGTAGTGTAGTGTAGTGTAGTGTAGTGTAGTGTAGTGTAGTGTAGTGTAGTGTAGTGTAGTGTAGTGTAGTGTAGTGTAGTGTAGTGTAGTGTAGTGTAGTGTAGTGTAGTGTAGTGTAGTGTAGTGTAGTGTAGTGTAGTGTAGTGTAGTGTAGTGTAGTGTAGTGTAGTGTAGTGTAGTGTAGTGTAGTGTAGTGTAGTGTAGTGTAGTGTAGTGTAGTGTAGTGTAGTGTAGTGTAGTGTAGTGTAGTGTAGTGTAGTGTAGTGTAGTGTAGTGTAGTGTAGTGTAGTGTAGTGTAGTGTAGTGTAGTGTAGTGTAGTGTAGTGTAGTGTAGTGTAGTGTAGTGTAGTGTAGTGTAGTGTAGTGTAGTGTAGTGTAGTGTAGTGTAGTGTAGTGTAGTGTAGTGTAGTGTAGTGTAGTGTAGTGTAGTGTAGTGTAGTGTAGTGTAGTGTAGTGTAGTGTAGTGTAGTGTAGTGTAGTGTAGTGTAGTGTAGTGTAGTGTAGTGTAGTGTAGTGTAGTGTAGTGTAGTGTAGTGTAGTGTAGTGTAGTGTAGTGTAGTGTAGTGTAGTGTAGTGTAGTGTAGTGTAGTGTAGTGTAGTGTAGTGTAGTGTAGTGTAGTGTAGTGTAGTGTAGTGTAGTGTAGTGTAGTGTAGTGTAGTGTAGTGTAGTGTAGTGTAGTGTAGTGTAGTGTAGTGTAGTGTAGTGTAGTGTAGTGTAGTGTAGTGTAGTGTAGTGTAGTGTAGTGTAGTGTAGTGTAGTGTAGTGTAGTGTAGTGTAGTGTAGTGTAGTGTAGTGTAGTGTAGTGTAGTGTAGTGTAGTGTAGTGTAGTGTAGTGTAGTGTAGTGTAGTGTAGTGTAGTGTAGTGTAGTGTAGTGTAGTGTAGTGTAGTGTAGTGTAGTGTAGTGTAGTGTAGTGTAGTGTAGTGTAGTGTAGTGTAGTGTAGTGTAGTGTAGTGTAGTGTAGTGTAGTGTAGTGTAGTGTAGTGTAGTGTAGTGTAGTGTAGTGTAGTGTAGTGTAGTGTAGTGTAGTGTAGTGTAGTGTAGTGTAGTGTAGTGTAGTGTAGTGTAGTGTAGTGTAGTGTAGTGTAGTGTAGTGTAGTGTAGTGTAGTGTAGTGTAGTGTAGTGTAGTGTAGTGTAGTGTAGTGTAGTGTAGTGTAGTGTAGTGTAGTGTAGTGTAGTGTAGTGTAGTGTAGTGTAGTGTAGTGTAGTGTAGTGTAGTGTAGTGTAGTGTAGTGTAGTGTAGTGTAGTGTAGTGTAGTGTAGTGTAGTGTAGTGTAGTGTAGTGTAGTGTAGTGTAGTGTAGTGTAGTGTAGTGTAGTGTAGTGTAGTGTAGTGTAGTGTAGTGTAGTGTAGTGTAGTGTAGTGTAGTGTAGTGTAGTGTAGTGTAGTGTAGTGTAGTGTAGTGTAGTGTAGTGTAGTGTAGTGTAGTGTAGTGTAGTGTAGTGTAGTGTAGTGTAGTGTAGTGTAGTGTAGTGTAGTGTAGTGTAGTGTAGTGTAGTGTAGTGTAGTGTAGTGTAGTGTAGTGTAGTGTAGTGTAGTGTAGTGTAGTGTAGTGTAGTGTAGTGTAGTGTAGTGTAGTGTAGTGTAGTGTAGTGTAGTGTAGTGTAGTGTAGTGTAGTGTAGTGTAGTGTAGTGTAGTGTAGTGTAGTGTAGTGTAGTGTAGTGTAGTGTAGTGTAGTGTAGTGTAGTGTAGTGTAGTGTAGTGTAGTGTAGTGTAGTGTAGTGTAGTGTAGTGTAGTGTAGTGTAGTGTAGTGTAGTGTAGTGTAGTGTAGTGTAGTGTAGTGTAGTGTAGTGTAGTGTAGTGTAGTGTAGTGTAGTGTAGTGTAGTGTAGTGTAGTGTAGTGTAGTGTAGTGTAGTGTAGTGTAGTGTAGTGTAGTGTAGTGTAGTGTAGTGTAGTGTAGTGTAGTGTAGTGTAGTGTAGTGTAGTGTAGTGTAGTGTAGTGTAGTGTAGTGTAGTGTAGTGTAGTGTAGTGTAGTGTAGTGTAGTGTAGTGTAGTGTAGTGTAGTGTAGTGTAGTGTAGTGTAGTGTAGTGTAGTGTAGTGTAGTGTAGTGTAGTGTAGTGTAGTGTAGTGTAGTGTAGTGTAGTGTAGTGTAGTGTAGTGTAGTGTAGTGTAGTGTAGTGTAGTGTAGTGTAGTGTAGTGTAGTGTAGTGTAGTGTAGTGTAGTGTAGTGTAGTGTAGTGTAGTGTAGTGTAGTGTAGTGTAGTGTAGTGTAGTGTAGTGTAGTGTAGTGTAGTGTAGTGTAGTGTAGTGTAGTGTAGTGTAGTGTAGTGTAGTGTAGTGTAGTGTAGTGTAGTGTAGTGTAGTGTAGTGTAGTGTAGTGTAGTGTAGTGTAGTGTAGTGTAGTGTAGTGTAGTGTAGTGTAGTGTAGTGTAGTGTAGTGTAGTGTAGTGTAGTGTAGTGTAGTGTAGTGTAGTGTAGTGTAGTGTAGTGTAGTGTAGTGTAGTGTAGTGTAGTGTAGTGTAGTGTAGTGTAGTGTAGTGTAGTGTAGTGTAGTGTAGTGTAGTGTAGTGTAGTGTAGTGTAGTGTAGTGTAGTGTAGTGTAGTGTAGTGTAGTGTAGTGTAGTGTAGTGTAGTGTAGTGTAGTGTAGTGTAGTGTAGTGTAGTGTAGTGTAGTGTAGTGTAGTGTAGTGTAGTGTAGTGTAGTGTAGTGTAGTGTAGTGTAGTGTAGTGTAGTGTAGTGTAGTGTAGTGTAGTGTAGTGTAGTGTAGTGTAGTGTAGTGTAGTGTAGTGTAGTGTAGTGTAGTGTAGTGTAGTGTAGTGTAGTGTAGTGTAGTGTAGTGTAGTGTAGTGTAGTGTAGTGTAGTGTAGTGTAGTGTAGTGTAAGTGTAGTGTAGTGTAGTGTAGTGTAGTGTAGTGTAGTGTAGTGTAGTGTAGTGTAGTGTAGTGTAGTGTAGTGTAGTGTAGTGTAGTGTAGTGTAGTGTAGTGTAGTGTAGTGTAGTGTAGTGTAGTGTAGTGTAGTGTAGTGTAGTGTAGTGTAGTGTAGTGTAGTGTAGTGTAGTGTAGTGTAGTGTAGTGTAGTGTAGTGTAGTGTAGTGTAGTGTAGTGTAGTGTAGTGTAGTGTAGTGTAGTGTAGTGTAGTGTAGTGTAGTGTAGTGTAGTGTAGTGTAGTGTAGTGTAGTGTAGTGTAGTGTAGTGTAGTGTAGTGTAGTGTAGTGTAGTGTAGTGTAGTGTAGTGTAGTGTAGTGTAGTGTAGTGTAGTGTAGTGTAGTGTAGTGTAGTGTAGTGTAGTGTAGTGTAGTGTAGTGTAGTGTAGTGTAGTGTAGTGTAGTGTAGTGTAGTGTAGTGTAGTGTAGTGTAGTGTAGTGTAGTGTAGTGTAGTGTAGTGTAGTGTAGTGTAGTGTAGTGTAGTGTAGTGTAGTGTAGTGTAGTGTAGTGTAGTGTAGTGTAGTGTAGTGTAGTGTAGTGTAGTGTAGTGTAGTGTAGTGTAGTGTAGTGTAGTGTAGTGTAGTGTAGTGTAGTGTAGTGTAGTGTAGTGTAGTGTAGTGTAGTGTAGTGTAGTGTAGTGTAGTGTAGTGTAGTGTAGTGTAGTGTAGTGTAGTGTAGTGTAGTGTAGTGTAGTGTAGTGTAGTGTAGTGTATATTCATATATTCATGTTCTGCTCGACTAGTTTCTTTTCAAATAAATTCAAATTAATCAAATTGAAAAGAAATCTCCAGGGTCATTGCATGGAAATTGGATTAAAGCTCTGTTTTGTAAGCACCACTACGTATACTGTACAGGGTGTATAAAAAACTGAATCCTTTCCAGTTCAAACAAAGTACTGGTTGGGCAAAGTATGAAGTTTACATTTTAATTTACGCATGTTATTAATTTTGACAAGGGATTTAATAGATATGTCAGATTACTACAATATTTAATGTTAATTTGAATTTGAAAGGTTGAGTTTTTTATACACTCTGCACAGTTGATATAAAGACCTAAATGTTAATAAATTCAATAAAAACGGTTGATCTCACACACTTAGCTTTGTAAAATTATTTGGATTACTGGCTGATTTGCATATTTGTGCTGGAGCAATTACAGACAGCATGAGAACATGCAGTAGTTTGCAATATGGCAATTCCTGCAAAAACAGCATTATTTCTAATCAGCAAGTGTTCTTTACCTTTTTATATGTAGGCACCTGGGAGTGAAGAGGAAATAGATACAACTAAATCACCAACCATTGAATGCTTGATTTGTAATCAGGTTGTACCACTTCCTCTCTGGCGAAGACATCAGGAGATGTGTACTGAAGCACAAGTTAGTTTTAAAGACTTTTAACGTATCAGTGCATTATGGCTTATATTTTTTAATAATTAGGAAGAGTGGGAAGTGAAACTTTGAAAGCTAACAATACAATTACTGTACCTCTATAGCACAATTGCCATACTATACGTTTGTTGATTTCAGTTTTGGGGGAGAGAACTTTATTGCTAGTAAATTATGAGATCTTGAATCACTTTTATGTTTTTTTTAGAAAGACAGTAACAAGTCTGATGAGATTTCAGTTGTTGACTTCACATCTCAAAGAGAATCAGTGGTATAAAGCATACAGTGGTTTGAATTTTTCAGTAGTTTAAATAATAGTAGTTTACCTTTTTGTATTCTATATAATGTTTAGAAGGAAAATAAGAATACACATGACACTTCATCTGCTAACTCAAGGTCACAAGGTGAACCAGAGGTATGAAAACAGTGGTTTGTTTATCTTCAAATATTGTTGTGAACCATTCCCTTACAGGATTTCCTCAAAATATTTTTCCTAATGATTATTCATGAAGTGCATGTCAATGGTATATGCCAAGTACCTAACAAAATGTATAAATATACACTAACACTGGTGAGATTTTTAGGAACTGTTTTGGAATACAACCTTTTTATATAAATATTATTAAAGAGAATCCTATAAGCTACTAGTTGTCCTAGTGCAAATCTAGTAACTTTAGTATGTGAGTTGATACTTTCCTTAGATCAAAGAAAGGGAGGGTATATTGGGGGGGGGGGGTATTGGAAGCAAAATTATTTAATTTATATGGTACATGAATTAATTGTATATTTTGCTAATAAATATTTGATTTATTGAAGTATTAATGGTGATTGACCTAACAAAGAACCACTGTTAATGCTACATCAATAGGTTAGAATTCAATTAAATAATTGCATATGTTGTGCATTTTAATATTACAGGGTGAATTTTCTGAACAACTGCCCCTGATTTGGTCAGCTTACTTGGGACAAAATTTATGTGCAATTCTGCAGTTTCACCTGTGTCAATGGTTTGTCAGAAGGCTAACTCAGAGATTGCCCAAAGTTTATTAACCAGACCAAAATATTTAATAAATATGCAGTTGGATGCAAATAAAAATTTGGACTGTCTTCTCTCATATTTGAATGCTAATTAACACAACCAAATTTATTTCAAATAAGTTTTTGATCAAAGATTGCAGGACTTTCTCTAATAATGTGTTTCAAATAATGAAGTATATCTATGCAGGTGTTTGTAATTTGCTGTTCAATTAGCTTAATCAATCTGCAAGAATGTTGAGCAATTTTTTGACGAATTGAATATTTTTGGTTGGCAATTTCTTCATGTGCATGAAAACCACCTTGGAAATGTACAGTGAATATAAACTGGTTTTCCATACAACATTTTTTAGAGTTCTAATAATGATAGTTGTTGCAGTGGTCTCATCAACAAAGATGATGACACTGAAATGATGCAACAGCTTGGGGAAATGTTTCCTGATGCTGACACAGACCTGGTGAGGGATGCTGTCGATTCTTCAATTACTATTCAAGATGCAGTTGACCACATTTTGCAGAACACTTTTAAAGAGATTGGTAAGAATAAGAATACCTTGCATTCATCTATGACATAAATATTGTTGTATTAGTTCTGTACTTCTGTTACTGTATGTAGTTTGATTTTCTGTACTGGTACACTTTGCATGTTAAACATTGATACACATAAGTTAATATGCTATATGGGTACACAACATACATAGCCAATTGTACCCATAGCCAATGTATGTACCCATAGCCAATTCTCTCATTCAAAATATTGATCTTCAATGTATGTCCTGCATGCAAGCTTAGCACCAGGCATACATGCAGCAATTAGTGTTATGAAAATACTGTGCAATCATTGTGTTGAGAATTAACTGATTGTTACTGTTAACAGTACTATACCATATCCTTTAAGGGAGATACATTGGTTTAATGAACAATTTAGGACAAAACCCTGCACCGCCAACTTAGATGTTATGGGTGAGGGTCTCTTAGAAGACAGGCAGCATTTAAAACTTGATTTATTCTCAGCTCTTTTCTGTGTTACACAAGCATGTGGAGTTGAACAATATTAATTAATTTATTACAACTAAGGATTAGTTTGGTTATAGTAACATGTGGTTTTTGTACTTTCTAGATGCAGCCACGCTGACCTTAGAAGAAATATTGAAGAAAAAGGTATATACGAAAGTCACTGGTACTATTTTCAAAGTTAGAGTTGACGCTGATGACCTTGTATCGGATGCCTTAGCATTTTATAAAAGAAGTGATTTTGACCCATCCCGGCCAATACGTGTATACTTCAATGGCCAACCTGCAGTTGATACTGGTGGAGTGAAACGACAGTTTTTCAGTGATCTTTTCGAGAGATTAACCACGTCAACAGAGTTTAAACTCTTTGAAGGCCCATCAGCACGACTTCTTTTCAACTATAATCAGCATGCCCTTTCTTCAGGAATAACTAAACTATTCGGCACAATTGTTGGTCATAGCATTGTTCAGGGGTGTGGTGGCTTTCCTTATTTGGCCGAATCATCCTACCATTACCTTGCAACTGGTGATATTACTCAAGCAATGGATCATGTCACAATTGCAGATGTTTACGATGTTGATGCTGTTAATTTTATTAACCAGGTATAGCGCCACAAACATTTGTCAGTGTTTATCTTAAATGTCTTTGTGTCTATATGTTTATGGAAAAGCTACAAGTCTAGAGCACTAATATGGCATTTTTCTAATTTTGTCCAATTAGAATTTGGAAATTTTGGATTCTCATGCTTTGCCAAAAAATAGTAGGCAAAGCTGTTACATGTACTTTAATCCATTAAAAACATATTTTGCTCATAAAATGATTTTTCAAACATTCTTTTTACATTTTGTTAGGTTGTTGATTATAGTATGGAAGGTGTTCTTTCTTTGAATAATGATCCTGAGTTTCTGAAGTTATTATCTGAATGTGGAGTGACATCAACAGTTACAGTAAGAGTGATATGTTAGTTGTAAATCTGTTAACAGTATTGTGTTGTAATGGTCTCCAACATCCATTCAAAAAGACAACATTTCAGAGGAAGGGGTGCAAATCACATTTGCTGACAACATTTTGACTAAGTACAACCGACAATGTGATGCCTTTGTGTCTTTAGGAAAGCAACAGATATGCAATTGCTCATAGTATAATATCTCACCATGTTTTGGGAAAAAGAATACCTATGCTTGACCAGTTTTCCAGAGGTTTAGATGTCCTTGGGTTAATGGACATTGTCCAGAGCTTTCCCCAACAATGCAAGAGGCTGTTTGTCCTGACAAGTGAAAATCTTGTCACAGTCACATCAGTGAAAGAAGCAACAATTGTATTTGAAGCTAGAGATGACACTGAAGAAAAAATTAAGGAAATGTTTGAAAAGTTTCTTGTAGAAAGTTCTGTTAAAGGTTTGTACTGTACTGTAACACAACTATGTTACAAATTAAATATATTGGATGATTAACATAGTGTACAAGTATGTATGTTGCATGATTAAATTGGATGTTTGATGCTATTTCACATGCATAAATAAACCAAACCCTTGCCAGAATTTTTTACCTCATCTCTGTACATGTCTGCTTATATGCAATGATAATTTGTATTCCCCTACTCTTTCACTTTCAGGTTTAGAGCAGTACATCAAATTCTGCACAGGGTCATCAACATTGCCACAACCACCTATTCATCACATTCAAGTGGAGGTGAATGACGATGCAACAACTGGTATATTTGCTTCAACATGCTTGTTGAGGTTCTACCTTCCTAAAGCTATGGGGAATATGGAGTTCGAAAATTTTAAAGCACACCTGGATGCTGCATTCTCCTCTCCTGGAAAACCTTTGAAATTCACTTCTGTTTAATAACAACACAATGCTGTACAGTACATTGGTGCAATTAACTTGAAATTAGTTAAAATTACATTGTTGATATTTGATATAAAAGGTGCATATCTGAAATGTTGATATTTGACGTAAAAGTTAGTTCAAGCTTTATTTAATCTTTGCTAGCATTTGTTACTAGGGGTGCAACGGATAACATATCCAGCCAAATGTTAAAAAAATCTGGATATTTACTATTATGCGGCCGGATACTGAATAATTTGTTTTTACTGAAGTGTACAAATATCTGTCGAGCATCAATTCAAATATAAAAATAGTAAAAATTATATAATAATTAGAGTTCATTCTGCATTTCATAGGTTAAAAGCTGTGTGTAATTATAGTACACATAGATAGATGATGTCATCCAATAGCACAATGTACTTGGGCAAAATGTTTTTTACAGGTTTTTCCCACAGTTATTTAAGCTTCTTTTATATAAAGCAAATAGAGTAATTTTTTTGCTTGCATACTGTAATAGATCCTGCCATGACGTCATCTGTGATCTATACAGTACAAACATAGGGGGTTGACAAAACGTGGACCCCCCCCTTTCTGGACCCCATTCTAGATTCCCTATCTGGACCTCTTAAAAACCAACAGATGAGATTGTAGGACACAAACGACGATAATAATGTCCTACCTATGGTCCTACACAGCAAAAGAACGCCCAGCTCGTAGCAATGTTGTTGAAACTGAAAACAGATTGAATGCTGAACAATATTGTTAACAACCAGGAACAATATGGGCAGAAATATTTGTTCAATTCAATCTTTTTTCAGTTTCAACAACATTGTTAAAAGATTGGCATTTTTTGCTGTGTAGGACCGTAGGTAGGACATTATTATTGTTGATATTGTGTGCTACAATCTCATCTGTTGGTTTTTGAAAGCTCCAGGTAGGGATCCAGAATGGGGTCCAGAAGGGGGGTCCACGTTATGTCAACCCCCACAGACGCATGCAAAAATGAAAGCTATTTAACACATAGATAATATTTTGCTGTTGTCTGTTCAGTTATAGATACCGGTACACCGTATGATGTTATAATGTGGTAAGAACAAAAAAGTAGCTCACTCGGCTCCTAGGCTAGGGTCACTGATCTTTTTACCACATTATGACATCTACCCTGTATCTATAACTGAACAGACAATGGCAAAATGTTATCTATCTTTGTTTGTATGTTGACGTGGTCGTGATCGATACAAAACAAAGCAGCAATTGGCTGTTGATAATTCTAAAATGGCTGTGGTTAGTTTGCCACTGAAATGGCATTAGCTGTGATTCTGTCCTCCAATAGATCATGTGCAGTTCTCGACCATTGAAAAGCCAGAATGAACACTCATTTTATATTGTATACTGTCCAGAATAGTAAAACTCACATCCAGTGCACCCTACTTGTTACTATAGTCTATAGCTACTGTTACAGACTGTACTATATATCTCTTTACATAATAAAGTTATTGATTACATGCTTGGGGTGCCAAAAGGTTTTGAAGAAAGCTCAAAGTATTTTCAAAAATGTCAATGCCAAAATTTTCTGTTTGTCCCAACGGGTTAATATTTTCTTGCAAAAAAACAAACTGGTTATTTGAAATAGTAATACCTATTTGAGGCACAACAATTTCACCATCATGTGTTAAACTTCCCCAAGTTTCTGAAGGCACTGGTCCATCCCAATCGATCCCATAAACATCCAGCTCCTCCTATGAACAAAAGTGAAACTGCTTTAGTTGAATATCCTTGACACATAAATCTACACAAAAGCATACCTGGCTGGATGGTTCTGCAGCAAAATTATGTGTTTGCAACATTCCTCTAACCCACAACTGTGTTGGAGTCTTGTTGTCTTCAGTTGTCAAGCCATGAAGATTCCACCCATTTTTAAACATAAGAAGATTATTGTTTATTCGGGGCACAAACACATAATGTAGACAGAAGATATGTATCTCATTTGTTGGATCAAGAATACCCTGTTGCTCCATGTAATAAAATAGTGAATAAAAAACATGTGTGCAACCATAATTAACATCACGCCAGAGTCTTTCTTGCCTCTGATTGTGTACACTTCGTCCAGCTATGACACTACCTCTCCCAGGACCTCTTTCTGGGTGGTTGAGCATATACCAGGCAATTCCATGATTTTCACCTCCCTTGTCAGTCCTAACATGACTGGGTAGACCATACTGCTCAACAGCTTGTGTAAATTCAAAAAGCGCAGTTTCAGCAGTGTTGTTATTGTGGCAGCGAAGGTACAGCACTGTTCGTGAGTGCCCATCAATAGCACCATGGATAACACATCGCCAACTGAAATAGAATGCGCAATCACATAACTGTTGCATCAATTGCATGTGGACATTAATAGTTAGACCTTACAAGTTATCACAGCTAATTGCAAGGGTAATCACTACATTACAAGTGTATTTGGTGCACATTTTAACATTTCATTTCGGGCTATGCCATGTCCCATTACATACTAAATTAACAAATCTGTGGACCACTTCATTGACTAATGGTATCAGTAAAATAGTGACTAAGCTTTATATTAGTGTTAAAAAACATAATATATCTAAACAGGTTAATAGTGTATAATTTAACGGATTAACACGCTTTTTGGGAAAAAACTTATAAGCTATGACTGACTCGTTACATCAAGGATGGAGTATTCCTGCTTTCTTTGTAAAACACACGCACGGACACACACAGTGTCCAACCAAGTATAGACTTCAGTAATTGACAAAGAATAATTGACAAAAGGAAAAAAAATTAGGTTCTAATTTACCGAATAAGTTTGTGGTTGGTGTCCACATGCCATAGTGCGTTTGGACCACTAACTCGATATCTTCTCCGTCTGATTATTCGTAGTGCACATGTTCCACTAATAACGCCCTCCATATCAACTCTTCTAAGTGACTCTCGCACTCGGTTTTCCTGCACATGCAAATTTCTTGCCCTAAGTTGGCCCAATACCATTCGGTACCCGCTGTCTGGGAAATCTCTCTTAATTTCTTCCACTACAGAATCTAACTCTCCGTCAGTAAGACGTGTGAAATTGTTAGCAGATATTCCAAACTCTTTCAGTCGTCTTCGAACAGTTGATTCACTAATATTTAGTATTCTTCCAATTTCTGGGCAGTGAAAACCATAATTGATAAAAAACTCGAGTTGCTCCTTGGTAACCACAAAGCGAGGCCTACCTCTGTCTCCTGAAAATAACTTTGTTGCTTGATTTGCAGTAGTTGCAGATCCTTCAAAAGATAGATTTGAAAGCAAGTCTTTCGCTTGAGAAACGGCTTGGAATACCATTGGATTTACATCGATTGAGTCTGCACATAAGGTAAGCATCAATTCTACACTGTTTATTCTGGATAATACGTAATCAACTTCGTCTAGGCGCAGACTTGATTCAGTTAGAATCTTACAAGTGTCGACAATAAAATCTGAAATGATACTTGTCACCTCTGGTGGCACTTCTTCCTGGCTTTCCGCCATTTTTTATTCGATTGCGAGACTACAATATCAACCATGACATAATTAACGCTAATTCAGTAAAATTAGTCGCGCCATTTTTAATTTTTTCAGGACTTATAATTATTCCAGATATTTTAGAATAATTATTTTTCGTGACATAATTATTCCCTAACCTCAAAAACAGACATAATATCTTCAATACACATAATGCGACTCTTACACATAATGTCACTCGTCTACACATAATGTGATTCTACACATAATGTTCGTATACACATAATGTCATTGTTGGCATGGTTAATACTACAAATAATGTCTTCAATGTTGACATAATATTGTGCTTTAAACACATAATGTTAGTTGTCAAGCGAATGATCTTTTTGATATGAAAACCGCTTCATAGTATATACCATGGGTATTATGTAGTGACTTTAGTATTAACCTTCCACTAAATTAGATAGCAATATCTATACAGTATTACCATACAGCATCAAAGACCAAATCCTGGTTCAATTTGATAAACCGTTATTTATTGCCACACTGGTATTCTGTGGTACATTAGGATTTTATCCAAATAATGTCAGGCTTCAAAAATATTAGAATATGCTAAATCTAACCGCAACATCCCACAGGAAGAAAAACTACAGGGAAAACCTTTCCAAAAAACCAATAATAGTCTATGATATATACTTGTGACATAAAATATGAATGATAGAAAATTGTGTGGTTTTCTGTGGTACATACACCTGTAACTTGAAAATAGTGATCTGTTATCTTAAAGTTAGTGCAGCTACTGAAATTTGACAGTTTGGAAAGGTCACTATCCAGTGGATAGCACTATCCAATTTTCATGCAACCTGCCCCAGTTTTATAAAATATGTTTTTACAAAAAAAGCTATTTAGTCATGTCAATTTGAATGACATTGGGATATCAAGTAAATCTATTTATATCATTATAAAATTATTTGTACATATTAAATATAATCAACAAAACAAAGGTTGAACTAAATCTTTGAGTACAAAATTTCTGTTCACAATTCTTCAAAATCTTGAAGTATTTGTTCAATGCACTCTGAACACTTGCATGTGTTCTCACATACAGAGCAACATAGGTGTAAAGGTTCTTTTACAATGTTATAATCATAATCAAGGGCCTTAAGAAGTTTTTTCCTCAGGCAATCATTAGTTGCATGGCAAAACTCTCTCATATCACTTTGCGTAATTGACCGATTTGTAGCAATATCTCTGTTATTGTAGTATAAAATTGCGTCAGCTGATTTACCATCACGACTGGCTCTACCTGTTTCTTGGAAATACTGTTTTACAGAACAAGGGGGGCATACATGAATAACTTGACGCACATTTGGTACATCCACTCCCATTCTAATAGCAACTGTTGCAAATACGACACGAACAATGCTATTAGTTGAGCACATCTGCTGCAGGATTTGCACTTTCATCTGCGATGTTTGAGGTGCATGGAACTGTGCAAACAGCCTGTTTTCTGGTATTGCAGGTGCACCTTCAGGATAATATTGATTCTGACCAAGGATTGACTGAAATAATCTATATGCAAGCCGCACCATCTAAGAGGCTAATAGACGACTGTTAATGGGAAGTTCTGTTCTGATGTCAACAATTGGTTTTAAAATAGACTGGACTGCATCAATGTGCTTTCCAGATCGAAAAACTTTTTTATAGAAAATATTTGATCTGTCCAGGTTGCTAGTAACCAACTTGCATCTTCTTAAACCAACTGATCGTTTTATTTTACCAATATCAGAACAGGGATGTCTGGAAAAGATGCACAGACAACAGCAAGTTTTCCATAGTCTGTCCTGAATTCACTGCCCCTAAAATGATTAAAAAATATGTATGACAGTTTGTGTAAAAGTTTCCAAACTTTAGGCAGTGTATGTAATAAAACACTAAAACAAATCAAAGAGATTTACAATGTTTTGAATTACAGCTGATAACTGTTTAAATCAGGGTTGTTATATTCCTGAATAAATACAGCCAAACTGTCATTAGTGCTGTCAAGAAAACTAAGAAAGCAAAAGGCAAACATAAAGAAAAACAAAGAGCATTGTTAAAAGTTAGGCTTATTTATTCAGTGAAGTGAATATAGGCTTGTAATCACCTTGCCTTTGGCAACTAATTGTTTTAGTACAAATTTTTAGGCGGTTACAAATAATAATCAACCTAACTCTATAAAAATTCACTTCAAATTTATTACTGTATAAAACAGAGAAAAAGCAAAAAGCTATAGATACTGACCAGTGACTGTCACTTCAGAAACAGTAAATCTTGACAAATCAGAGTGCAGGAAAATCAATAGTTACCTGGAAATTTATACTAAAATCAAGTGAAAAAATTAAGCATAGTTGTATGATCCTGTGTCTAATTCACTGTAACTGAAAGAATAATGCAGTCTAACAGGATTGATTGGCAATCTAGAAAAATAAAATATAAAACAGTTGAGGTTAATACTCATATTTACAGTAACTCTGTATGCTGCATCACAATCACCATTGACCAATGCACTGTTCTAAGCCTAGAGGAATCATATAAGTTGAATAAAGTATTAAAGTCTATATGTCTTGCTCCATGGCACCGTTTGTGCATGTTGATGTTCATTTTGTTTTTGCACGTCCTTGACCTATAAAAGTGTTTAAATACCCTTTGATACAACATTACACTTCACAAAAATATACTGATAATTTCATATATACGAGCTGGTGCAAAAAAACTTACATTTTAAGTTGCCGAATTCCAACTTGTCTTGAGTTCAGAGTACTCAGTACTGAATCGAATCTTCAGATTGCCTGAGAATTCTCACTCCTGCGGAATGTCTTTTCTCATTTTCGCCGATAAAAAGGGTATTTGTTGAATTCCTTCTGGCTAAGAACATGCAGTGTGCCATTTATCAGTAAAATTCGTCCAGAAAATAAGGATCTATCTGTTATTGCGCCTAAAATCGCCGTTTAATTGCCAAAATTTTGCATTTCCCTATCTTTTTCCTAATAAAAAATGTGCATTACACTTGCCAGAGCATCGCACATGTGCATTAAAAGTGGGGACATGATTTCCCTCGAGTTCCCTATCTGTATATATCTGATCTGTGACAGGGTTCTTCACATCTTTGACAGATATGGCTGATGCTGGGAGTGGCTGGCTATCGGTTTAACCAGTGAACGCATTCTCACCAAGTTCGAACGTGTCATTCAATCCAATCTATTTCAGTAGAAATAAATCTGGTTCATGTGAGCATGCCAGTGGGGGTAAAGGCACCAAACGAAGCGAGGTGAATCTGGGACAACATTTGGAGAAGAAGTCAATTATTCGTATTCAGAACGACGATGATTTATGTTTGGCGCGAGCCCTTGTCGTCGCCAAAGCCAAGCTGAATAATGATCCACAGTACAAGAGTATAGTGGATCATCGCGGGGCTATGCAAACGCGTCTGGCACAGGAACTTCACCACAATGCCGACGTACCGCTCGAGCCGTGCGGACTTGAGCAAGCCAAAAAATTCCAAACTTACCTTGCTGATTATCAAATCAACATTGTGTCCAAAGAATATGGCGATAAAATCATCTACAGCAGTCCAGAAAAAGACAAGACAATTTATTTGTATATGCACAACAGTCACTATGACGTCATCACCAAGATGCCTGGATTTTTTGCCTGCAACTACTATTGCCATACATGCAAGAAAGCCTACAACAATCAAGAAGAGCATCAGCGCCCGAACGCATGCAAGTGTTGTCGACCGAGTGCCCTGAAGTGTCTTACCGAACGTGTCCGGATTGCCATCGGTTTTTCAGGAGCCAGCAGTGTTTTGAACAACATAAACATGCTAGAGGTGATGCACGATCTGTGCGCGAGAGTTTAATCAGGTGTACAAAGTGTCAGCAGACTGTTCCACGTTATCATCAACTGCCTGAAAAACACCAATGCGGTTTAACAAAGTGCTGGATTTGTGGCAAGGATGTACAACTTGAAGGTCATTGCTCCTATATCCAGCCTGAAACCAAAAAGAAGAAAAAGCCAGAGGAAGAGGAGGAAGAAATGCCCGAAGATGGGTACGACATGTTAGGCCTTCTTGGATACCGAATGTCAACAGGGTGAGCGAGAAACCGAACTGGTCGAAGAGACTATGAAAGAACTATTGTTCTTCGATATCGAGTGCCGGCAAGAAAACAGGAATCACAAGCCCAAACTATGCATTGTACAGAACAAAGCCAACAAGGAGTGGATTTTCCAAGGCGACAATACCCGAGACGAATTCTGCGAATGGTTGTTCACGGCTGAACACGCTAACTGTATGGTGATGGCTCACACATTCCAAGGCTACGACAGTTATTTCATTTCACAATACCTACACGAGCAAGGCGTCAAGTACGATGTCATTATGCGCGGTGCAAAAGTTCTGAATTTAACGGTGGAGATGTTTAATATCCGTTTCATTGACTCTTTCATTTCATTCCGATGAAACTACCAATTTTCCGAAAACGTTTGGGATCGAAGAATTAAGCAAAGGTTACTTTCCTTACCTCTTCAACAGGAAAGAAAACGATAATTACATTGGTCCCATTCCACCTACACCCTACTACAATCCCGACAGTATGAATCCGAAAGATAAGGAAGCGTTTATGGCATGGCATGCGTCGAAGAGAGAAGACAATTACGTGTTCAATTTTCAGCAAGAAATCCTCGCGTATTGTCTTTCGGACGTCGATATTCTTCGCTGGTGTTGTATGGAGTTTTGCAATCTGTTTTACAATGTTACTGATATTGATCTGTTTACAACGCTCACCATCGCCTCGGCCTGTCATCTCGTGTATCGCACCAATTACCTTCCCAAAGATACGATTGCCATCATTCCGCCCATGGGATATAACCCCAAGAAGAAACAGTCCTTGTTTGCGCACAAGTGGTTCTCCTACACGGCCAAGAAGCACAAAATCTATATCCAACATGCATGCAACGGCAGCGAGAAACGCGTCGCTGATTATTTCCTCCACAGTTACCATGAAGAAACCCATACCGCATATGAAGTCCAGGGATGTTTCTGGCACAGATGCCCGAGATGTTTCGTCCGCGATACCACCAACGGGATCGATGGTAAAACCATGCAGGAACTTCACTGTTCCACTGTGGAAAAGATCGAGTATTGAGTACTCGAAACGTCAGGGTTACAATGTCGTTGAAGAGTGGGAATGCGACGTCAGGTGGGAATTGTATCAGAATGAAGGATTATTTCGATCATTTCCGCATTGCCGAGCAGTTAGAGCCGCGTCATGCCTTGTACGACGGTCGAACCAATGCGGCCAGGCTGTACCATTGTTGTCAAGGAGACAAGAAAATCAAGTACGTAGATTTTACAAGCCTCTACCACCAAGAACGGTTCCAAGACCGTACCGACCGGTCACCCCGAGATCATTACCGAAAATTTTGATGAGGATGTTTTCAATGATGCGAAATATAGCGAAATACACAAACGAAAGAAATTCAGACCAAACGCATGAAGAAAGATTATCGTGTTGTTTATAATAAACCTGTTATCGTTGGTGATTACAAGACATTACCTTATGGATATTAAACAGTTATTTGATGTAACTGACATATGTTTTTGCAGTTATTTAACACAGCTTTTAATTATATGCTGTTATTTAATAGCATTATTTAACACACCTGTTCTTTTAATAAAATGTTTTTTATAATGACTTCGTGGTGTGGATATCTTTTCAGGGTAATATGCAGGCTCTTGGTTTTTTCCTCCCGTGCTATTCTTGATTGATCTTTAGTTTATAATAATGGTCCAAGTTCACGCCCATCTGTTCTTCGAGCGATTTAATGTGTTTCACATTTTTTGCGCCGAGTTCCCACATTAGCATCTCTTTGGCGTTCATGAGGTAAGTAAAGTTATTTCCTTGCGGTGCTTTAGGCACGAATATTCCGTTTAATGTTTCCAGCATGATTTGCCTCAGCAAAATCGATTGCAGTGTAGAATTATCCACAAGCGTTTCGGGTATTATATTTGTCTCCACCAGACACTGTATCAAACCCAACAAGTCTTTTTTATTCAACAAACACACACCAACAATATCTCTCCACGACATGTTTTCACTGCAGACACCTGTTCAGACTGACAGGAAACCACACAGTGTAATCGTTTAAAATTGAAATTTCATTGCATCCAATTTTGTGACGTTATAGTTTTCTGAAATATAGCTGTAGTGCACGCATATGCACCAAACTTTCTGGATCAACTTTTATCGGTGTGTGTTTTTCGTAGCGAAACTTCCAACTCCTCCGTTGTGAGTTCCCGGATGATTTTACAGTAGAAATTAGTAACGCCCATGGTTATGCGAAGCACTACTTCGTTCATGGCCATAAACACGACATCCATTGTCATCGTTACACTATTTTCAAAATCGCTTGCTTCAGCTTTTGTTCGTTTTCCACACAAAAGGCCGACTTCCAATGTTTGATGGGTTATTGAGCATGAATACTTAAATCTGCCACACTCAAACTTTCTGTAAATGTTTTCATCACCACCGTTTTCTAAGCACCTTGCATGTTGCAAATTAAACTTTCTGTGTACAAACATGTGTGGTGTGTTTGAGAGAAGAAATCACATGATCGTAGGCGGTATTGATGAGCAGTGGCAAATGGGTTTAGCCGATATGCAGTCTATGCAAAAATTTAATGATGGTTACCGCTACTTGTTGGTGTGCATTGATGTGTTTTGATTGATTTTTGAACAAACATTTCAAAGCGTTGTTGAAAGACGAAGACAATGAATTGTACAACACGTATAATAAAACCAAAGCTTCTGTCGTGGAACACTTGACACATACATTGAAAACAAGAATGTGCCGATACTTTACGGCAAAAAAAACCATGCGATACATCGACACAATATAAATCGATACAGCATCAAAAGAAAACCAGCTGATGTCACGATCGAAAATGACAAGCAAGTATGGCACACGCTATACGGCGATCACGACGAGGTGAAACATCCAATGTATAAATTCAAAATTGGCGATCAAGTTCGAATCAGTAAAAAGGATATCTACTCAACTTCTCCAAAGAGAATTTTACTGTAAGCAAACAAGTGCCACGCGATCCGCCCGTGTACAAACTGAAACATTACGAGGGCAAAGAATTGAACGGAACATTTTATGAAAAAGAATTGCAAAAAGTGATCAAATTTGATGACGTTTACGAAGTGGAGAAGATTATTAAAAAAAGCAATAGAGGCAGAAACGTACAATGTCTTGTAAAATGGTTAGGCTATCCTAACAAATTTAATTCGTGGGTGTCTGCATCTCAAATAAATTTAATCTCCTGAATTTGTTGTTTGTGTGTTATTCTCGTTGATCATTCAACATGAGCGGAACGCATTTTTATCTCATGCTGCTGAGCAATGCATCTATGGATGTGTATCCCAATGACAAAATAGGGAGTTATTACATCAAGTTTCCACAAACTATTGATTTAAACGGCAAGTGGGAAGTCGGTTTGTACTCCATTACCTATTCTAACACGTGGTACACTCTACAAAACCAGCAGAATCATGTTTACTACAGCACGGATGGCAGACAAACCTTTTGGACCTCGGCCATTATAGATTATGGTTACTATACATCCATGGCCGGATTGATCGAACCCATTAGTACCGCCATGCATAAAGATTTGGGGAATACTAACATTACGTTCTACCTTAGTCCACGAACTCATAAAGTAAATGTCACCTTAGCCAAAAAGCACTATATCATGCTTTATGGGCAACTGTCAAAAATGCTGGGTTATGGAGAAGATATCAAGATCCGAAAATCGTCAGAAAGTCCCTACATGTCCGATTTGCATGATATTGCATCCATTTTTGTTTATTGCAATATTGTTCAACTGCAAATCGTCGGAAACATGAGCATTCCTCTGCTAAGAACAATTGCTGTTAGGGGAAAGTTGGGCAATGTCATAACGAAAATGTTTAACAACATTCAGTACATGCCCGTGCAGACAAAGTCTTTCGAGAACATTGAAATCCTTTTAAGGGCAGACACTGGCGAGCTCTATAATGGGGGCTTGTACTGAAAACGTTCGTGTTCGGAATGGTCGACAGTGCAATATTCAATGGAGAGTACAAGAAAAATCCTTACAACTTTAAAACCTATACCACTTCCTTCCTGGGCATCACAGTAAACGGAGAAGAAGTACCTTTCAAACCCTTACAACTTTCCAACGCAGCTGCAAATCCCTCATACATTGAGGCGTACCTCACCACGTTCCCACTGGAAAGTTATTTTATGATAGCGGAATCGACATTTCACGCGATGATTTTGCGAATGGTTATGCCTTGTATGTTGCCGACCTAACAACCGACATGTGCGGATCCTCTGACCATTTTAATGCAGTGCAGCACAGAAATCTCGCAGTCGACATCAGGTTCAGTACTGCACCAACAGCTGCTGAGTCTTGTTTTGCAGGATGTTTCCGAGTGACAAACTTCCCCGGATGATCAACAAGTACCCGTGCGGGCTTGTCTTCAACACTGACCTAAGCACAAAACCAGGGACGCGTTGGATTGTGGTATTCTTAATGTCTCCACAAAATGGTGTTTGGTTTGACTCTTATGGAAAACCGCTGAAATTCTACGGACCAGTTTTTTACGGAGTTTATGAAAAAGTATTGTAACGAGTGGGGTGGAACGTCCGCAAGCTGCAAAGCGATTGTTCCGACGTATGTGGACACTATTGTATATTCTAGTTAGGCCATAGAGCCCGTGGATATAACATGAAGAAGATTGTACAATTATTTGGTAACGATACCATGTTAAATGACTCCAAAGTGTTATGGTTTGTTAAGGCTCATTATAGAGTCGCGTTAAAACAGCCTGTTGCTGGCTTTGTCCAGTGTTGTAAGAAGTTGATTGAATAAGTATTGTTGTAAAAAATGTGTGTCGTGATTAATTCAAATAACACATATACCTCTACAAACATTTATTGAATAACAATATGTTTTACAAAAAAGTCAATATTTTTCCCAACGTTTTTTAGGCGTGGATTTTTCTTCGTACGATTCTAAAAGATTAAGGGCCGAGTAAGGATCGACACTCGTTGGAATAGCAAAATAAGGTTTTTCATTCAACTGTTTCCACCGATTCTGATTTCTCACCATATCTTTAGGCACGTTCAACTTGGATAATGCCTGGAAAAATTCCTTTGCACCTGTTGGATTAAAATCCTTTCTAAATCTCATAGCATGGCTGACTAAATCCAAGATGTTCGAAGCTGAAATGGTTTCGCCCTCAATTTTCACTTGTCCCGTTTTATCCCATGTAATCATACCAGGTTTCGCTTTCAAACGTTATAAGAGCGCCGTGGCTCTCGGACACATGGTTCTGGGTATCGGTTCCACCACGTGGCATTAGATAATTGGGGCTCGGGTCGCTGCTCCTCTTTCATTACCGGGCTCGGCGTCTTTTTCTGCCGTGTCAACTCCAAATAATGCTCAAAATAAGTATTAAACAGTTTCTGTTTTTCATCATCGGTCACATCGTCTCGTTGAAGAATATCCAAGATTTGCGAAGCTTTATGCATCGCCATGCCCATCAAAGGAGACATCTTGAGTCTCTGCCTTTGTTCATACCGTTGAAGAGCCTGCTCTGGAATCAACACCATTTTCTTACTGATTCATGCCTAAATCAAACTTCTTAGCATGCCCAAAGCGGCCGGTAAAATAGATGGTAGAAATTCTCCGCCTTTTTGCGTGAAATAGGTCTTTTTACATTTTCGAGAAACTTTCCTGTTTGCTAACGCATGGAGTTGTGTCTTGTACAGCGCCAAACAACGCTTCTGACGCAGTAGTAACGGAATAAACCCTTTAAGCGTATTCAAACAACACCCGCAAATAGCAATAATAACGCTTTCAGGAAACTTTTTGATCAATATCTTTTGTAGTTTCGGTTTAGCTTCTGCCAAAATCTGCAAACACGGCAGCGTTCTTTTCATGTGCTCCGACATCTTGAGAATGACTGTTTCCTTTCACGCAGGCGATTTAAGTACGTTTCATGTAGGCGATCTGTCTCTCCCCGGGCAAAATATTCGTTCTCAGCTGCATATTGTACTTCATCATTGGTCAGTTCACAAAAAGTCACGTGAGATAGAGCGCGCGAAGTCAGAGCATTCAGTTAAGCATTGATTTTAGAGCGTTTGGTTTACAAAAAATTGTGCGGTATATATTTGCAAGACCTGTGACGTATCGATGGCAGATATCGATGGCAGATATCAAAGACAAAGACGACCTTCTTCTCTGCGATGATGAAAGTACCCATCCAGCAGCGAACAAAGAAATCCTTGCCTGCTTGACTTCGTTGAATGCCAGCATGTTAGCCATGAACACTTTGCTCCAACAATTTTGTTTCGACATACAAATGGCCGAACCTGCCACAAAACGGTCAATTACATCTGACAAAGGATAACTTGGTGATCAAGAGAACGACCAACAATCAGATGCAGATAAACTGCTGAGCCAGCAGGGTCCAAAGCGGCGAAGAACCGCTGATGATGGGCCAACAGCAGAGATAGAATCTGTCGTTAACAATGACAACCCTGACGGCCATATCAATGGCGACGACCATGCGGGGTCTCACGCTCAGGAAGAAGACCCGTTACTAGCAGAAATTGCAAGAGCTATAGATGAAGGGGAAAAAACTGCACCAAATATATCTGACCAGTTAGCGAAAATCATCAACTCTCGTTGGCTTAACAAGCTTAATGACGAGAGTCTTCGTGAGAAACTCGATGCTCACTTGCGACCTGCTAACTGCCATCGTCTGATTACCCCAAGGTTAACCGCGAAATCTGGGGTCGCATTGACAAAGAAACTCGTGCTAAAGATCTCAAGCTGTCGTATTTACGAAGCAACTTAACGAGCATTTGGCAACATCATGTCTAAAACAACGGATATGTTGCTGAAAGCGCGTGCAGATAAATGCCGTGTTGACGTAGAAACCATAATTCGTATGAATATGGATGCCATTGCAATTATGGGCCACACTACCTACAACTTGGCCCAGCGAAGACGGGATGTCATTCGCCCTACCCCTAACAAGGATTATGCTACTTTATGTGCCACGTTTTCTCTTTGGAGACGAGTTGCAGACACAGCTTACTCACATTCGAGCATCCAACAAAATAAAAAACAGCTAGTGGACCATATACATCACAGCAGCACCCTTACACACCAAACCACCCACCAGCAAGATCAGGCCCACAAAAGCCTTTTTTATGGAAGCCGCCACCACAGAGCGGCAAAAATCAGTACAGAAGGAAATACAAGCATTGACCCAACCAACCGCAGGATCAGAGACCCCCCCCCGATCAACATTTTAACTCAAATGCACTCATCGACTATCCAGGTAAGCATGTATGAGACTCTTTTACTAGAATTATTAGAGTATTTTAAACATAAGGTAACCATATTTAAAGCTGGGTGCCTAGCTGCCCATGCGAAAGAATGGCAGTCTTCGACTTCTGATTTTGGGATATTGGAAACACTGAGTGGTCAGAAAATTGAATTTTTTACCCCTCCAGTGCAACTCAACCCACTTACTAATGTAAACTTTACTGAGAAACAAACCAAACTGGTTGATTTAGAAATTGAAAAACTCCTTAGCAAGGACGTTATTGTGCCATGTACCCAAGAAGAGGACGAATTTGTCTCCCCAATTTTTACCCGTCCAAAAAAGGATGGAACCTTCCGAATGATTTTGAATCTAAAATCACTTAATAAATTTGTTACCTATCACCACTTCAAAATGGACACTATCTGGACAGCCATCAAATCAATGACTCCTGGATGCTATATGGCATCCATGAAATTTGAAGGATGCATGCTATTCAGTCCCAATCCATACAGATTTTCAGAAATATCTGAAGTTTCAATGTAAAGGGAAATTACTTGTTTCCCTAATGCACTAGCTATATGTCCACGAAAATTCACTAAATTGTTAAAGCCTGCCCTTGCATACTCAAGGAAGCAGGGACATACATCAGTCATATTCATTGATGACTCCTGGCTGAAATCAGAAGAGTATGACACTTCCATTGCAAACATCATCACCACTCTAGGTTTGTTTGACAAACTTGGGTTTGTCGTGCACCCAGATAAGTCTGTCCTCATTCCCACACAGCAAATTGTATTTTTAGGTTTTATTCTTGACTCGTTAAAGATGTGGGTCTCACTGACACCTTAACGAGCACAAAAATTGTTTGAGGCTTGTTGCAAACTGCTGAACAATCCTTGCCCTACCATTCGAGAGGTAGCTCAGATTCTTGGCCTCATGACCTCCAGGTGTCATGTTTGGCCCACTAGATTATAGGTCCTTAGAAATGGACAAAACAACCGCCCTTCAGGCAAGTAAAGGGAATTTTGACAAGGGAATGTGTGTGTCAGATGACTCTATTTCTGATATTAAATGGTGAATAAAATCTATACCAGAAGCCTACAATCCAATAAGCCATGGGGAAGCTCAAACAACTATGTCTACTGATGCTTCATTTAATGGCTGGGGGGGGGGGGCTTGTATAGATACCACAAACTACAGGTGGTAACTGGGCTCCAGAGGAAAGAGCACATGATATAAAATTATTTAGAAATACTAGCAGCCTTTCTGGCTTTGAAATCATTTTCCTCAGCTATAAAACGGAAACATGTAAAACTACAGATTGATAATACTACTGCTGTATGCTCCATAAACAATATGGGGACCTGCCACTTAGTTCCAAACAATAAACTAGTGGTACAAATCTGGTCCTGGTGTATAAACAACAATGTGTGGCTTAGTGCAGTGCACATACCTGGGAAGCAAAATATTGCAGCTGATAGAGACTCTCGAGTTTCCCGGCGGGAAACTGAATGGTCCCTTAACAAGGACATTTTCAATGCCATTACATTGACACTGGGCTTTGTGCAGGGTTGCCAGATTTCTTGAATAATTAAGCCAAACCATCATTAGTGCTTTCACAAAAACAAAGAAAACAAAAGGCAAATACAATGAAAAACAAAGAGCATTGTTAAAAGTTTGGCTAATTTATGCATGCAGTCTGGCAACCCTGGCTTTGTGCCAAATATTGATTTATTTGCTTCAAGGCTAAACAACCAAGTCAAGCCCTATGTTGCCTATACACCAGACCCAGGAGCATATGCAATTGATGCTGTTTGTTTGTCATGGAGAACTTTACAATTTTATGCATTTCCATCTTTTTGTCTCATCCAAAGAGTTCTTCAAAAAATTAAAGAAAACACGCCACAGGGCTGATTGTTGTCCCATATTGGGCCACACAAGCATGGTGGCCCAGCCTTTTGAATATGCTTATACAAAAACCCTTGCTTCTGCCTAGGATGAAGAAGACACTGATTCTACACACAGAACCAGAAACAGTACATCCATTGCTCAACAAACTACAACTAATATGCTGCCACTTGTAAGGAGTGGCATTCTTAGCAGAGGAATTTTAGAAGGGGCTGCAGACATTATCAAGTGATCATGGCGCTATGGAACGCAAAAACAATACCGAACATATGTGCTAAGATGGTAAATGTAGAAAATGGTATTGAATTTCTATTCAATGAATATCAAAAAGGTTTATCTTACAGTGCTATAAATACTATCAGGAGTGCTCTGTCCACGGTTATCGTACTTCCTGAAGGATCATCTGGCAGCCATCCGTTGGTTAGTAGGTTCCTAAAAGGTGTGTTTCAGTCTCGTCCTTCGTTCCCTCGATATAAATCGACATGGAGTGTCTCTGATGTGTTGAGTTATCTGCAAACCATGGGACCAACTGAAAATTTGAATCTTCCAGACTTGTCCCTAAAAACTGTTATGTTAGTTACTTTGTTATCAGGTCAGCGATGTCAAACTGTGCATGCATTAACGTTAAGTGGAATGAAACAGACAGATACTCGTACTACTTTTGAACTTAATGCACCATTAAAGACGTCTAAACCTAGCAAGCATATTGAATTGTTATCATTTACATCCTACCCAGACGACAAGTTGCTTTGTGTGGTGACATGCCTCAAGCAATATCTACAAAAAACCAATCAAGTGCGAGATGGGAATGACAAGTTGTGGCTAAGTTTTAATAAACCACATAAACCAGCTTTGAAAGATGCTATCGCTCGGTGGATAAAAACTGTCCTTGGCAAAGCTGGTATAGACACAAGCTGTTTTACAGCTCACAGTACTCGCGCCACATCATCTGCAAATCTGCCCATCGATATTATCATGTAAGCAGCTGGGTAGCCCAGTGAGAATACGTTCCAGAAGTTCTACAACAAACCACTTGTGAACTCGCCAAATTTTGGGGAACAATTTTTGTTATTTCACAGTGATGTAACTAACTAAACTTGTTATGTTCCGCTGTTCATGAATACATTGCTTTAAATATCTCACGTGACGTCCTGTGAATGACCAATGAGGAAGTAGAATTGAAAAATTAAACGAGGCTTACCTGTGAGGTGAAGTTTGATTTAGATTCTACGATTCATTGGTCAGGAACAGGAAGTCACATTCCCACCCTATGTGCTAAATGTTGAAGCATCGTTGTCCCACCCTAAAGGACATACAAATGTCTTCATTCACAACGGGGTTTTTAAAAACTGAATCCTCTGACTTTGCGCGCTCTATCTCATGTGACTTTTTGTTCCTGACCAATGAATCATAGAATCTAAATCAAACTTCACCTTACAGGTAAGCCTCATTAAATTTTTCAATTTTCGGGCGTGAGTTGATGACAATTGATCAGCAAATACCCATAAGGTCTGTTTGTGGCATCGCGAAACGATTCTGCAAGGTAGTCCGTACATCCGAGAAACATTTGTTTCGCCAAGGTTGAAATACCCAACAAGTCGTGCGGGTTTCGAAAAATCACAAAGTAGTGAGAATTCTAACTGATCGTGCATGATAATTTACCGGGCGGAAACAAATTTTGCGTCAGATACAGTACAGATATTCCACGATGATGCGAACCGCATGTAAACAGGTCGGCAACACGCTGATCGTTGGACCATTGTGACATTAAATCGTCCAGGACAAGGAGCGAATGATTGTGCTTGCGAACCATATTGTTCAAATCATCAGGAATCCTTCCGTAATTCCACGCTGGTAGGCAGTCCGTCAAATTCTTTCTGATACGCTCCATAACAATAAATGATTTTCGTAAGAACGGGATAAAACAGCTCTTCCAAATAACGTAACATGTAACGGGTGAAATACAATTTCCCGCATTGCGTCTGTCCGCAAATGTAGAAATTCGCAGGCATTTTAAATCTGACATCCATAACGTAAATGAATCATGTTCCGCGTGTTCAAATCCTTCAGTTCGAATCCTAAATCGTTTGGTTTGTCATCAGTTATGCAAAGGCATTGACGATGGAACAAGCGCTCCGATTATTGGAAATAATATATGCTAGTGCTGTGGCACACAAAATTCAAAATTTACGCCAGGACGTTTGCTGCGGTTGCAAAATATACACGCAGGATTGTTTGATGATGACAGAAGAAAAGAAATGGAACAGGCACGGCTTGACGGCTATGGAACACATCAACAGCAGTCCTTCGGTTTGACACGAATTCTTCAAAATTTTGGGCATCTTAAACATTGACCTTCCTAAAGAATTCAGATCATTTAATGGGATTACAAAAAGACCCCGACCAATACTTTGTCGAGGCTTTATTGCACGTATACGAAAACAATCGAGCGATGGTAGATATCCTACACAACTTATCGCAACTTCCCGCCCAGCCTCTGGAACCTTTCAGTATTGGCTATTTCAGCAGTCCTGGTAGTTACAAGTACTATATCAAAGGAAGCGACGAAACATTCAAATCGTACAAGACAGACCACCAGAAAGCTTATCAAAACCACATGAAAAACAAACTCCGCAAACATTTCCAAAAGCTATTTTAATACAAATGTACACCAGTTTTAATAAATCTTACAAGTTTCAGCTCGTGTGATTGTAAACCTTGTAATGTCTCTTAAAATCTCAACAAATATTGTATAATGGGTGTAAAAACACCCTAGCAAAAATTCTTAAATGCTCTATTCATATACAGTACACGTCCTATGCCGGAAAATATTCTTCCTATAAAACTCTCCTCCTCAACTCTTATACTATTTGTATTTCTTAAAATTGGCACTACTAAACGAGCGGCTTCTTGTATTACGTTTTCTTCGGGAATGTTCATTCGGTAGACCAATGCCAACTAAGCCACAACACGACCAAAACTGTTTACATTCATTTCATTAAAAACAATTCACCTGAATTCAAACGATTTGCCATCTCGTTGTACAGATCCTTGTGAACGCCAAGTACATAATTAATATGCCGGGATAATGTTATGTCAATGTTAACATTGTTTTTTTGCAGCTCGTCAGCAATAACCTCCATTGCATATGCTCAAACTCATAATACACACAACGCACACGCAAGTAAATTAAATACACTAGCTACGAAAATGTAAAACACCATGTAAGATAACTAGGGAGATGCTAAGCATCATGGGGCAAGCCTGAGCGGGATATGGCGGTATCTTGATTCTGCTTATATACATTCAAAACACTCTAGAAAGTGAATGTGAATAAAAATGCATACATATCACCATTTGTGACAGGTATTGTCTTTTATTGTTGAAAAACCCCGTGACTATTTGACATAAAAATCATCAAAAATTGCTTTATAATTATCTTAAATAATGCTACCAACGGCAATGGTCTTTTCGGGATCAACTGCGATACCGGATTCGCTCACGTGTCCAAGATAACAAACACTCTTCTTGAAAAGATGGTATTTTCTGAGGTTTAACTTTAGTCCTGCTTGTCGCAACCTTCGGAAAACGGTTTGTAGGTTTTCAAATTTGTCAGCGAGGTCTGGGCATGCACAATAACGTCATCCATAAACAAGACACACTGTCCAGGGCAAACCTTGAAGAATCTGTTCCATCAGTCTCTTGAATGTTGCTGGAGCATTTGCAAGGCCAAATGGTATAACAATAAATTGCCAAAGTCCTTCACCTGGTGTGAAGGCGGTCTTTTGTTTGTCCTTTTCTGCCATTTTGACTTGCCAATAGCCACTTTTTGAACCGCTGACTGCATCTAGAGTCATATCCACCCATGGAAGAGGATAGGAGTCACGCTTCGTAACTTCATTCAATTTATGATAATCTACACAAAATCTTTTACTACTGTCCTTCTTTTGTACCAGTACCACTGTTGAAGACCAAGGACTTTGAGATGGCTCGATAACACCTTGACTATGCATTTCTTCAAGTAACACATTCACTTCCTCTCTTTGTTTTAATGGCACTCTTCTTGCCGGTTGTTTAATAGTTGCATCACCAACATCGACCTTATATGTTGTTACATTCGTTGTTCCAAAGTTGCTAGGCCTACTCGAAAACACGTCCTGAAAGTCGGTCAGCAAATCAATTAATTGAACTTCGTGTTCTTGTCCGATACAAGATTTACTTCGATGATACAATTCTACAAGATGTGCTGGAAGTTTTTCTCTACTTTGTATACTTTTACCGGGTTCCTCAGAGGATTGCTGTTTTACACCGCTGAGGCACGTCACAGGTCCACATAATGCGATCTCTGTTCCTCTTTTTAGCAAAATATAGTAAGGTAACTCCTTGACTGTTACATCAACCAAAGTCCTGGCTACAAGCAAGTTGCATTTCGAGTTTTCCATAGGTTCTATGGTTGCCCATGCATTGCGTCCTAGCCCACGTTTTAACTCGCCAGGGATTATTGCGTCACTCATCGCCGGTACTGCAACTGTTTCGCCGAACAACAATGCAAGACAGACTATTAGACAGTGGTTGAGACTCACTAAACAAAGGAACTTCATCACTTCCCACATACAACAGCTTTCCACCCAAGTCTACTTGACAATTATTAACCATGAGATAATCAAGCCCAATTATCCCCTCCTCATTTATGTCTGCTACCCAAACATCGTGCTTTGTTTCACAGTTACCAAGGGCTACTCTTAAATGACCCCATCCTTTTACCGGAGTAGTTTCTCCAGTAACTGTCCTTAGAACAGTTTTTGTTGGCAGAATCCTCGTAGATGACGCTTCAGTTACGTCAGGACAAACAATCGTTATATTTGATCCAGTGTCTACAACAAACTTGCACCAATATCCTTCTACTTTAGCATCCACTAGCAAGGTCTCCCCAGTTGAAGCTGTCTTAACTATAACATTCGGAGCATTTTCGACTTTTTTCTACGCTGCTTTTTGCTCTGTAGAAACAGCTACTTGGCATTTCTCAAGGCATCTCCACTCCGTTCTTCGGAACTAGCTTCTTTGCTTTTCTTATACAGCTCTTCTCTTTCGATTTGCTTCTCTGCCCTGTCACCTTGCTTAGGTGATGGGCTACGTCTCGGGCAATTGTAACTTTTCGTGTCGTGAGTATCTTTTCTTTAGGGTGACTTTGGATTAGGCTTACGACGCACTCTCATTAAGGCTTCTAATTTTTCCATTGACCTTACGATTTGGTCACTTGCTGCTTCCATTTTCTTAGCAATATCGAGTGTACTTGTCGTTACGTCTTGCGGTTTGACCTCATCTTGTAACTTCGTTCCCCGGGAGACTCTTGTCCTCTGTTGACGATTAGCCAGGCAAAACGACTCTAACTCCAATGCCAATTCAAGTGCTCTCTGGAGAGTTGGGGGTCTCTTGTCAAAGACGAATCCGCATGTCATCGTCAGGTAAAGAATTGATAAATTGGTCTCAAGCTAAAGTTTCAATTAGGATTGGAGATGCACCTGCATATGCCAATCGGGCTAGCCTTTCAATGTCCTCGGCTAAAGCTGGTAGCTTTTCATCACGTTGTATGACTCAATTTTTAAATTTTATTTTTGATATCTCTGTACGATGCGACATACCAAATCGGCTATCCAAAGCAGCCACTAGCGAACAAAAACCCTGTCGACAGTTACTTGCTAAATTTGCGAAAACTTGTAGCACTGCTCCCTTGAGGCTAGTTGCTAAAAACTCCGCTTTTTCTGGGTCCCACCATCCATTCATGTCAGCTATGATGCAAAATTGAGCATAGTAAGCTTCCCATGAGGTTTGTTCGTCATGCATGTTCGGTTTGCGTATCACTTTACTTTCCCGTTCCATGAACGTCGCAGACTTTCTGAAATACACACCTGTTGCTGATTGGTTTGCGTCCACTCCTCGCCGGCTGTATACTTTGGTGTGGAAATCATAGGTGTCGAGGCGTTTAGTTTTCTCCCATTAAGTTGACTTCCCTCAAAACCTGAACGCTCTGTCAATGATGCCTTAAAACTATTTCCCTCGCTAGTAGTACCTGTGGGGCACTTTGGCGGCAGAAGTAATTAGTATGCAGGATGTCATTTCTTTGGTGGAGGAAGTAATTAGTATGCAAGAGGACCATGACGTCATTATAACGTGATTGTATAACGTTATTGTGCAAATGACACAAACAAATGTTTTGGAATGTATATATTACAAAGTTGTTTACAACAATAAAATGTAGAACGTTTGTAATGTTTCAATTAGGACTGTTCAAATATAATGTTTTTAATTACAGTGTATAGTTGTTTAGAAATAAGTAGTCTTCAAGCTATCGTTGAAAAAACCAATCTGTTGGGTATTGTTCTTCATGCTTTCTATCTTGTTTGAATGGAAGCGGTTTAGCATTGTAGTAGGGCTTTTCAGGCACCCCCATTTGAAGTATATAACTGTTCGATATAGAGTTGTTTTATACGCCTACCCAGAGACAATTACAATCGGTAAGTTGTCCACATTCTAGCGTGTGTTCGAAGGTTAGGAGTGTGAGTAGAATTATGAGGTCTTTTGTGCATTCCACATGGACTTTCATGTGGCAGCACTTTGTCCAGTCGAGTTTTTCGGTGTATTCCTGCAGGCAAAGGAAACAGGTGTCTTCGTATGGATAGGCGGTTCTGCAATAGGCGCAGCGTATGATGGATTCTTTTTGGGATGTAGATGCCCATGTCTTGAAGCATTCGGTGTGGGTGAGGTACCCGCAGCATGGCAATTTGAACACCATAAACTGTCCTTTTGTGATGATTTCCAAGCAAAAAGGGAACTTTTCTTCTTGTTCGGCAGGAGGGCTCAGTATGGCAAAAAGCAGTATGATTGTAGGTGATAGGACATCTTCTGTTTCGGGGAGAGTTCCAATGTGCTCCATTTTTTAGTGATTGGGTGTTGTTGTAAAATCTCCTGTTAGTCTGGGGGAATAGTTAAAAAAAATGAGCAGACCGGGAAGAAATTGCCAACTATTCATGTTTGGTATCGTTAGATAGCATTTTATGTAGAATAACATATCAAAACCCTCCTTACTAAGAGTTTGGGGAAAAAGTTTACGAGCTGGATTTGTGAAATTAATTTTTTTTTGCAATTTTATCACTTTCATCAATGGAGCGGGTTACAAAAAAAAACCATTTCATACATACATTTTTATTTGCTCTTTCCTTTATTTCAACAAGACTCTCAAGACACTTATATTTAATGAATTTAAGGAACATTTAATGGTACTGTTACCCAATATAATAAATTTATACCAGACTGAGTGGCGAAAAATATGCCGTGATGCATTTGATTCTTAAAAGTTAGATACAATTAGACTTTAAAACGTATGCATGTTAACTTAAAAGTAATATAATTTAATATAGGAAAAGCTAGCTATTCGGTAGTGATACTATGATATAATATACAAATGGAACAAGGAGAAACAGGTGAAACGAAAACTTCACTTCTGAATGAAAACTGTTGTATTAAATGTCGTATTCCCGAATCACAATATGACAACCTTCGCAAGGTTGATGAAGGTATTCAGAAACTTATCGACTATAGCTTAAAAAATGACGACCATGAGTTGGATAAATATTTATGCAGCAAAAAAGAAGACATAGAGGCGGTTAGAATTCATGTTGATTGCCAAAAGTCAATATATAACGAGTTAAAAAGAAAACGCGACAATGTCAATGACGAAGATGGTTCAGAATGTGCTGCAAAGAAATATACTCGGACACAATCATCTAAATTTAATTGGAAAGAAAATTGTCTATTCTCCGGCGAGACTTGCGTTAAAGATAAAAAACATCCTGATAAAAAAAATGTGAATGGCTACAACTATACCATTTAAAGAGAGGGTAATGTTTGCTTGTCAAAAAAGAGATGATGAATGGGGAGAAGAGGTTAGAAGACGCGTAACAAATTGCAATAACCTGGTAGCAGTAGAAGCACCTTATCATATTTCCTGCAATGAAAGATTTCTTGGCAAGCATAGCACTTTCAAGAGCCCATCTGGCAGACCAACAGACTCTGATTGCTTAGAAAATTTTGAACTGGTCTGTGAATGGTTGGAAGCTGAAGGTGAGTTATGTTCTTTCCCTGAAGTACACGACAAGATGACTGAAATAGCTAAATCAAACGAATCAGAAAACATATATTCACAGAAATGGTTAACAAAACTACAGCAAAAATACAAAGAGCACATATTTTTTGCCGAGGTCAATGGTAAGTCAAACTATCTGGTGACTGACGCATGGTATAATGCAAGAAAAGAAAACCCAATGGAAGAAGCAAAAAGAATAATTAAGGCTGCAGCAAAGTTAATTTTAAATGACATACGCTCGGCGAATTTTGACGTTAAGACATACCCTAATCTAGGTGAATTGAAAGCGTAGAGGATGAGTCAAATTACCTGCCCCCTTACCTCCGATTATTCATGCAGGGTTTGTCAAAAAAATCTTTAAAGGAAATAAGCATTGGCCAAGCTATCATTTACATAGTGCGTGGAAGATCCTCTATTCCTCCAATATTATTTGGACTTGCAGTGGAACTGGATCATTTTTTGGTTCAAAGTGGTTAACTACCGAGTTGAGCAGATTAGGTTTCTGTCTTGGGTGGGAAGAAGTTGCAAGACATAAGCAGTCCGCTGTAGAAAATGAGAATGTCACTAATTATTTATCTGAATATCTTCCTGGTGCATTTACTCAGTGGTCAGCTAATAATGTTGACCACAATATTCGTACTCTTGATAGCAAGGGAACATTCTACGCCATGGGTCTAGTTTCCTCAACAACCGGAACCTCAGAAAACGTCAATCATTAAAACGAGTCAATGATGTTGTAAAAGGAAGGGGAATTGAGGTTGCGCGCTACATTGCCCAGAAGTGTCTGGGCTGTCGAAGATTGTATTCAAACCTCGTGTACAGCTTATGCTTCCTCTTGTACTTCCACCGGATACAACTCTTGATCTGCTTTGGCACACGACGTTCTTTTTCACGGCAGATAATTTACTGCCAACCTGGTCGTTGTAATGTTTGTAGTGGGGACTATCCCGGAAAATCAACTGTAAATTTCTTGCCCATCATTGACGTTGAGCCTTCTGATATGTCCTGCATGTATTCAACACTGTTGTTCGTCATAGATCAATCGAAGCAACTTTGCATGGAAGTACCAGTTCTTACATTCGACCAGCCTTTGTGGCACAAAGCAAGAGAGATTGCAAATACAATGTCAGTGTCCATTGCTTTAATCCTGGGTGGCTTTCACCTAATGATGAGCTACGTTGGCAGTTTAGGTTTTGTGATGAAAGGCTCGGGGTTGCAAGAAGCACTTGAAACTATTTATGGTAGCAACACAGTCGAGCATATGTTCACAGGAAAAGCGATAGCAAGAGCATTGCGTGGACACTTTCTCACAGAATCTGCCCTCCAGACAAGGCTTTTAAGAAGTCTTCTCCCTGCTCATCTGATGGCATGCATAAATGAAAGCAATGACGCAGAAGATGTACCTAAAGAAAAATTGGCCCTAATGAGGAATAAGTACACAAGGATAGACAGCGTGAAAACCAGAGACCCATGTTGGATGATAAAAGATGTTCTTTCTAACTTGAAAACGAACAAGTTGAAGAATTGTCCACACTTGTTAAGTCAGTAGAAAAGGAACCTACTAAAACTGTTGATCTTGCCAGCAATTCTAGCGTGCTCAGGCACTTGAATGAAAAGTTGTTGGAGTACATGAACGAGTTATGCAACTCTTCTCGTACAGCTAAGTTATGGATCCAGTATTTACGCTACGTAGAAATCTTCAAGTTATTTATTCGAGATGAGAGAACAGGGGATTGAATTCTTCATTTCAAAGCAGTCAATCGAATGATTAACATTTTTGCTGCAACTGGGCATATCCACTATGCAAAAAGTGCTCGTTTATATCTTCAAAACATGTTGGAGTTACCGACAAAGTATCCATGGGTTTTTGCAAACTTTTCTGAACATGGTTACCACACAGTTCGTCGCAGTGATCGATATTGGGCGGCTTGTGGACAGATTTATTTATTGAACAAGTTTTGATGAGAAGTCTAAAGAGTTAAGGGGGTCTCACACGCGCTCGTGGAGTAACAGAATCTGTTCATATCTTATGGACAAATTCCATGCATCGATGTGCAAGTGTCCATAACGTTATGTCAAATTTCATTGGCATGCAACATAAATCACACGAACAACACGTGGAATTGGGAAGCAGTCCTGTCAAGAGAGACCACAAAGACTTAGTTAAACTCATTCAATGGTTCGATGAGCACAACCCTTTGGATATGAATCAGCCATTGTTGAGGTCATCGGTCACTGGTATCACTGCAACAGCCGATGACAATGTTAACTGCGACGATGCCGAAGAGGTTGGAAACACACTAGAAGTAAAACTTGACAATGTTTGTGTAGAAGATGCCACAATGAAGACGACAGATAAAGTGCAAACACTGGAATCCTTGCGTCCAGAAGTGAAGTTTGAGGGTAAAACCGCCCACATAGACCCCTCCGTCTTGTTTACATGACTCACTACTATTATTGGATCAGACAAAGATGCCATGAAGTATTTCGATTACGAGATGACGCCAGAGTTAACAGCTATTTTCAAAGATGGAATGCTTCGAAAGCCAACTAAATCAACCCTCTGTAATTCGTTGTTAGACAGAATTCACCCTGCTTCTGGCATTGTTTTTCATACTTGTGTAGTTGACGGTGGAGCACTTCTGCTCAAAGTTCATTGGCCTGCTAAGTCTACATTTTTATATAGCATGCACCAGTATTTATCATATCTTAAACACAAATACAGAAATCATCAATGTGTTTGCGTTGTTTTCGATGGATATACTGATTCCAGCTCAAACAAATCGCAAGAGCAATTATGCCATGGGGGAGTGAATGCTGCAAACATTGACATACAAGAAAGCGTCAATGTATTTTCTTCCAGAAGTGATTTTACGCAATCCTCTGAATAAGGAGAAGATGATTACGTTAATCAGCAAGCATTTGAAAAAAGCAGGTTTCACTACCTTCCAAAGTTCAAGTGATGCGGACGAATTATGCGGACGTGCTTATCACAGAAAAAGCTATAGAATACGCAGCAGATGTCCCAGTTGTTGTTTGCGTGGATGATACAGATATATTGGTGTTGTTGTTATACCATTGGCAAAAACATTTAAAGTCACTGTATTTTAGCTCTGAGAGAGGCGCTGAGACGAAGAAAGCCAAACAGCTTGTTTACTGGAACATTGGAGAATTGGTGCGCACTATGCTGGATAGAAAGTACATCTTGTTTGCACATGCATGGTGTGGATGCGGTACCACATTTGCATTATATCAGAGAGGTGAGTGATTTACTAATGCCTTAATAAATTGAATATTTGAGAGTTTCAGTTATTTTTTCAGTTTGTCGATAGTTTAATTTGTTTTTTAAAGGAAAAGTCAAGATTTTGCAGCTGCTTTAAAAGAAAGATGTAAAAGAGTTAGCTGATAATTTTGGACATCTCAATGCGGAAAGAGTTAATCTTGGATGTGCAGGTTGTAAACTGATAATTAAATGGTGAGTGTTACGTTATGATATATCCTTTGTAGTGCTAGTTCTCTTATTTGTTTTTATATCTGTTGTAGCTATAATGGAAGGTCAGATGACTCAATTGGCAGGCTATGTTACGTTAGGTACATGGAAATGATTACAACATGCGCACGACTACAGCCAGAAAAACTCCCACCAACATCAAGAGCCATTTACTACCACGCTTTGAGAATGAACCTGCAATTGTGCCAATGAAAATATCTTAAGAACGACTGCTTGAACGTGGATGAATGAGGATGGAAACATGAAAATGGGATGCTTGTACTAGTCAAAACGACCAACAGTGGCACCGGAGTGGATTCGTGAGATGTAAGTGCAAAACATCTTTAAAAAAACACTTGTGGTAGCATGGTATGCTCGTGCCGCAAGAATGGGCCTTACATGTGTTGAAGCATGTGGTGAATGCAGAGGACAATTCTGCAACAATTAACCAGATATTGCTGTTAATGATTTGTCAGATGCCGAATTAGAGCAGCATTCAATGAACGAATAGGTGACTGCCGTATCACGAATGAACCTTTACCACGGACAGTAAATATTTGTTAAATAGCTACATGAACTGTAGATTAGAATCTTGTAACAAAACCCTTCCCAGTTGTAATATATTTATTAAGCTATGCAACTCAATGTCTCAAACTTAGGATACAAGTGAGAACTTTAACATTTACTTGTATGAGTACTATAATAATCATAATTTCTTGTACATATGTATTGTATACCTCGATTCAAGTTCAAATACAGGACTAACCACATTTTCATCGGCTTTCGCTATAATAATAATATATACATTTAAAATGTCCATCCCGCTTGTAGATTCATTATGTTTTGTTCTGCTCTTGCTTCATGAAAGTGATAGCAGCTGGGAAATTTGTCTGAGTATGCACCAGATAAGCCTGCGTGAATGCGTGGAAATTGCATGGTTTACATGTGACATTTAAAAATCATATAACAAACATGGATCACAAGCATTTTCAGTGAACTAAAGGACCTTTTAGAGTATTTTTTAAGAGCATGCTAACAAATCAGGTGAGTAGATATAAACATCATGGCCAAGTTCCAGCTATAATCATGTTGGAGCAAAAGGCTGATTTTTTCAAATTTGAGTCAAACTAGTCAACACTTGTACTCGAACAACAATACAAAAATGTCACTGAAATCAATCGACTAAACGCATTAGTCAATTGAAAAATATCTATGAACGAAAATATTTATACAGTATCAAAGACATCATTGCACTGACGGCCCACGTGATTGTGGATGTTTTACCACTTTCAAGACCATTTCAACAACAACCGTAATTTAAAGTACTTTTCCCATAGCGAGTTTCACAACAAACTATTGGCCATGAGCAGAATTTATAAAACAAAAAAATTGGTTTCAAAAGGAACATAAACATGTTGGAAGTAACAGGAAACAAATATCTTTTTGGAGCAAAAGCTAAATTTTTCAGTATTAAGTCAAACGTAACTTCAACATTGCGCTTTATTCTTGGCAACCCACTCACATGTCAAAGTTTAGAAATTTGCTTCAACAGACTATGTCATCACTTCAAAATATGATTAACTGACAGCTATATCAGTCCTTTACTGGAATCAATAAAAAATTGTGAACAAAATTATAACTGGCTCGTCAAAGAAACTAAATTCCGAGCACCTCTGAAACCAATATGTATTTTGCAAATAATATGCTAATTACATTTTGTGTTCAGCCGCCAACAATATTTATTTGAAAGTGATAAAATTGGGGCTGTAGACGGCACTCGCATTTTTATGAATGATTAAAGGGGTTGTCTGAAGGAAGTGTTGATTTAGAGTCTGTTGCAACTCTAATTTATAAACCTTTTTGTTAGTTTTTCGTGTTTTGTACTCTTGCATGATTAAAAGCAGGAGCTCAACTTCAGTGTCTGTCCAGGTTCTTTTTACCTTTGGTGACTTTGCCTTTGCTCTTTGTTGCATCGGTACCATAGTCCTGCAGATTTCTGTCTTTCCCCAAAAATTGTGGGATTTTGGTTACGTTTTTGGTTACCTTTGGTTACGAATGAGGAAAAAGTGTTACCACATTTCCACATATTGATAACGCTTTTCCATGCGTAATACAAAAGTATACAAAATTCGCAAACTTTACAGGACTATATTTTCCACATTTTACAATATTTTGCAACCAAACTTCACAATTTCACTAAATTTAGGAAGCTCTTTCCAACTATGCTAAAATTGTTTTCCAATTTAAAACTTTGTCTAATTGGGGAATTGTCGATTAGGCCAAATAAAGAACTTCTAGCAATGACTTCCCAGAGCTCATTGCAACTGAATATCCAAGATGGTGGCTTACACTGGCAGGAAGTTTAGTCATGATATGCGTGATTTGCAGTGCTTTTTCTGTTACAAAACTTTCCAAAAGTGATTAAAAAAGTTGGTAAATAATAATTAGAATTAATGGAAATAATTGCCATTAAATGCAATAGCAGGTGTTTTTCGAAAAACTTTAGTTGAGCCAGTTTTAGTCAATCAAGATGGGTTAGCTACCAGTGAGTGGGAATGTCTATAAAGATGTTGAATCCAGTTTTACCGCTGTAAGTTAGTTTGATCTGTTTTACTATTTATCTAAGGAATCAGCTGAGCCTCTCTATTGTCCAGCACAAAGTAAAAGAAAAGATGCTGGCATTGGATATGCAACTTTTGCAAAAAACCTCAGACTGGAAGAGCTGGGATTTTCTCCCCCTAACTTTAAATTCCCAATTAATGGAATTCTAGAGCAAAAGCTAACTTATAAACTTAAACAAAGTCTCAACTCTCAAACTTGATCATTGTATTTGAAAATGTGCATTAATTTTGCAGGATAACAAGCTACTATCAAAACTCAGTTGTGGTGATATGTATACTTAGGATGCTGTATATCATTCAAAATGCCGATCGTCTTTACACAAAAAAGCCAATAATATCAATAATAATAATAGTGATGCACAACAAAATGATAATATTCCAAACGGACTTGCTTTAGCTCAGATAATTTCTCACATAGAAAGTAGAAAGCTAGAAAATGTTTAAATTATCTGACCTTGTAAAGACGCAACAAATATTGATGAACTTGGCGTTGAACATGGCAGAATTCATCCACTGATTTGAAAAACAGAATTATAGCCCAATTACCAGATCTGCAGTCGCACAAAGGAGGAGGAGATTTTTTTGGCTTTCGACCAAGTTATTGCACTTGTTTTACAACAAGCAAGCAAATCTCCAAACTGTGCTGAAATTGCTAAAGCTGCTGAAATAATTTGCAGAGATATTGTAAATCACAAACTTTCAGATTTTAATGGCACATTTGACAAAAACGTCCAGCAAAAATCGTTGCCACAATCATTAATGAGAAGTGTGTCTATGATTCTTTCTGGTTCTTATCATACCTCTAGTATTGATGAAAGTCAAGCTGGTCTGAGTTGTTCTCAGTTTTAATTCTTTAACAGTGCTCCCAAGAATCATGGTTCAAAAGCAAAGAGTATGTATCATAAATGAGACAAGGAATCTCCTTTCCCCCGTAAATCTTGGTGTGTTATTGCACGCAGGAACAAGGAAAAGAAACCTCATTGACAAGCTCTACAACCTAGGGCTTTTCACCTCTTATGACAGAGTACTAGATATTTCTACTGATATAGGAAATGCTGTATCCTCACGATTTGAAGTTCTTATGTTTAATACATATTGTATCTATAAATAGTTTGTAAGAGAATTTAGGTTCAAAGGCTCCAACTCGTTTTATAATATTTAATTTATCAACACATATACAACAAATTTACGACGAATATATATGACAACTGTCATAATGGCGGCTGTTCAGTTCATAACAACGTGTTTCTCGCAACGCGTGGCTTCTCGCGTGTTCGCGCGCGTACTACACTTAGGTATTAAAGTGAAAACATACAAAATACGTTACACTCCCCCACGTTGACCTGTAACGTATGCACAAGTTCTGGTCAACATTAAACTATAAACAATGTGAAAGGTTAAATTAATTAACTAGTATGCCATTAAAGTCATTAGTTTAAATGTACTCATCTCTTATCCATTGCTTCCTGATCATATCTGCCATTACTGCAGCTCCTCTTCGCGGTGTATTCTCCTGCTGATCGTGAACCGACTGTTCCATGTTAGCTTGTGTCTCGGTTGCATTTGCCGAGTTTGACTTGTCTTCGTCTTGCGATCGTACTTCCAATGAATATAGTTTGTTGATAGGTCTCTTCAACTGTTTGCCTTCTTTCCTTCTCCACTAACCTTTACAACTGCCGCTCTAATTTTATGATCATCACTCTTAATCAGTTTCTCAACCTTTCCCAATTTCCACGATCCTCGACACTGATTATCTTCATGTACTAAAACCATTTCTCCTACGCTTATTTCTTGAGATGGCTAAATTTGGAAAGTGTTACGATGAGATTCTCGTAGCTCTAACAGATATTCCTTCGACCATCTATTCCAAAAATTATCAATCAATCTCTGTAAATAAACAACACGTCTAGTGAATTCTTTCGATTTAGGGGTCCAGTCAGGATCTATTGGCTCAGACGTATCGCTAGATGGCACAGATAAAAGTCATCTTCCACACAGAAGGTGTGAGGGCGTTAAAGGTTCCTCGAGATCTTCGGTAGAAACATAAGTTAATGGTCTTGAATTTAAGACACACTCGATCTCTGTAAGTACAGTTAGTAATTCCTCATACGTGATACATGCTTTCCCGAGTATTTTCTTCAGACACCGTTTTACTGACTTAACTGGTCGTTCGAAAAATCCTCCTTGCCAAGGGGCCTTAGGTGTATTGAACGACCACTCAATTCGTTTGGTTTCCATATGATGTCTAACTTCGGGAAGCTGAAATAAAGCCTTTAATCTTTGGGACGCAGTCACGAACGTTTTGGTGTTATCGGAAATCATTCTCTTGGGAAGTCCTCTCCTCGCACAAAATCGTCGAAAGCACAGTAGGAAAGATTCGCTTGTCATGTCCGAAACGAGTTCTAAGTGAAGAGCTCTCGTGACAGCGCAGGTATAAAGGGCGATCCAGGTCTTTGTTTGTGTCTTGCTCGTCTTTGATTCCTTCACATAGAGCAGTCCAGCAAAGTCAACTCCTGTCGAAGCGAAGGGTACTTGTCGTTGGGTTCGAAATTGTGGCAAAGCTGGGGAGGTAGGTAGGGAATAGGGTTTACCTTCATGTCTCCTGCAAATCACGCACCTGTGAATTAACTTCCTTACAAATTGTCTGCCACGAATTATCCAAAACCTCGAGCGTAATTCTGTAAGTGTCTCTTTAACACTGTTGTGAAACACGCGATTATGAGCTTCCTTAACAATTAACTCGGTTAATGCATTCTTGGTGTTCAACAGAATTGGATGTTTGGTTTCGTCAGGAATGTTCGCCTTTGAAATTCTTCCCTTGCACTTGATGATTCCGTTCTTATCCTAGAATAACCCGAACTGGTTTTTCCATGTTTCAAATGAAGGGTGATTTGGAAGATCTAATTGTATTTGTTTGAACCATAAAATTTCTGCGGTTTCAGCTTCAGAGTTCTTATTCTGTTCAGCTCTCAAATGGGCTTTCCTCACTCGTCGAATAAATCGCAAAACGATACATGTTACGGTAATAAGCTTCTAAAAACTGCTAAACCTTTGTACGTCAATAATGTTCTGGATCTGGTAACTTGTTTCGGTGCATATGAGTGAACAAGTGTTCTGAAACGTCCTTCGATCATTGGCTTTCATTTCTGTTATACATTCTTCCGAAAATTCTGCGTTATTCTTCTCCTCAACTTCCTTGTTTCCGGTATCATTGAGCATCCATTGAGGACCATTTAACCAGGTTTGAAGTGCCCCTGAATCAGTGGAGGTTGCTCCTCTAGAGGCAATGTCCGCAGGATTTACTTTACCAGGGCAATGTCTCCAGAATTTTAACGGCACCAATTTTCTTATCTCAACGACACGATTCTGAATGAACTGTTTCCATTCTTGGGTTTCACCAAGTATCCAATGCAGTGCTACTATAGAATCAGTCCAACAGGTTGGATCATCAAGCCTTAGGGTTTCGTTCAGAGCCCTTGCAACGGTTGAAATAAGTCTTGCTAATATGACTGCTGAAAGAAGACTCTTGTCTTGGCAATAACAAATCTAATAAACGTTCCCAGGGAGGTAGTCATTTTCAGATAAACAACAGCTCCATAGGCTTTAAGGGATGCATCGCAAAATCCTTGGAGGCTGTAAGAAAGAACCTCTTCTTCAATTCCCGCTCGGTAACATCTCGGTATTAGGGTCGATTCTATATTCTCCAGGTCTAAGATAAGATGTTCCCATTTCTTCTTCAATTCGCTTGATAATTCTTCGTCCCATCCAACTCTAGATTGGCCAATGATTGATCAATTAAAATAGGTGTTAACAGATTACCATATGTACCAGATTCAACTTCAAGTGATTTTAATCCCCTCATATGGCCCTCTACTTTATCATGTAATTGTCCAAGGCATTTCAAGTCCTCTACATTAGTCACCTTGGGCAGGTTTAATGAGGCATTCATATGGGCATTGACAATTTGTTGCTGATTGCCAAATCTTTCGTCTAAGATGTCTATTGCCTCTTGGTAGTTTGCTGAAGTTATTTTTAGACCCGATATTGCTTCAGCAGCAGAATTTTCCAATAGACTATGCAAATAATTGAACTTATCTATGTCCAATAAATTAGGATTTTCATGAATGGATGAAGAATAGGAATCCTAAAATGTCCACTCCATTATGTTCCCATTAAAATGTTTTAGTTCTAATTTTGGTAATCTTACCGTGTTGTTAGATGTTGGTGGTGGTGTTGCTTGCGACTGAGAACCTTCGAGACTCATTGATGAAGATCCAATGTCTTTACTCCATCTTTTCTTCAGTTTTTCCAAAATTAAATCAACGTGAACAATTGACTTTTGAATAACTTGACGTATGTCATCAGCACTGGACAGTTCATCTTCAATATTTCCATCCTCAACCAAAAGGATAATCTTGTCGTCAAAACTCTTTAGAAGTGTTAATTTCTCGTTCAAAATCACACGTTGTTGTGTGAGTTTTATTTCAAAGTCACTTGCTTATGTTTTTTCAGAAATTTCGGTAGATTGCGTTAAGAGTTCTTCTGTGACAGCTAATGTTTTCTTAAGGTTGGCTCGGTGACCTCCGCATATTTTTACTAATTTCTTCAATTCGTCAGCCATTATTCGTTGTATATCCGGCTTGAAGGACCATGTAAGAGAATTTAGGTTCAAAGGCTCCAACTCGTTTTATAATATTTAATTTATCAACACATATACAACAAATTTACGACGAATATATATGACAACCGTCATAATGGCGGCTGTTCAGTTCATAACAATGTGTTTCTCGCAACGCGTGGCCTCTTGCGTGTTTGCGCGCGTACTACACTTAGGTATTAAAGTGAAAACATACAAAATACGTTACATGGTTGATGATGCTATGTGTTATCAGAATGATTCACACAATAGCTAGATTAATTTTCCTGATAATGGCATATGTAAAATTCACTTGACCTCATTTGTAATATCTAAAGTTGTTATTTGTGCTAAGTACATTAAAAGTTTCATGCTTTTTAATGAAATTCCACAGTTTAGTTCAAAGTTACTAACACATGACGTCAACAGTATGCAAAATTCAAGTCTTCACATATCTAAATTATTCTTCACACTAAGTACTTCAATTTTGCAAAGTTTCATGCTTTGTAAATGAATTTTCTTGATAAGTGAAATTCACTGAAATCATTACAGCTGATGATGTCATATGACGTCACATGCAAAATGCATGTGGCTCCATATCTAAAATTGTTATTTACATTAAATACATTAATATTTCAAATATAATGCTTTTGACAAATTTTGTGAATGTTTAAGACGTCATGACGTCATGTGACATCATATGCGAAATTTATGTGGCTCCATATCTAAAATTGTTTCTCTCACCAAGTACATTAACCATGCAAAGTTTCATGCTTTTAACCCACATCCCACATTTTTCCTAAAAATCCACCGGACTACCCACGATAATTTTGTACAAGGTATCAGTCTTGAAAGTTGAAGGCTGCATGTTTTACTGTTTTTACAGTATTTTAAATTGCTGTGTTGTAAAAATATATCAAGTTATTAACAAAATCTGGATCTAGGCCATGTTTAAATTGGGCAATTGAAAACTGGCAACTAGTCCCCTGGTGAAGAAACGTTTTGAGGACAGCAAAAGTGCGGGATCTGTGGCAAGTATGTGTGCAACTCAAAGAGGAATCGTTGCCATATCCAACCGAAAACCAAAAAGAAAAAAGGTGACTCCTGAAGGAGAAGAAATGCTGGAAATGGGTATGCCGTACTGGAGATCGTTCCACATGATATTGGGGATCGTTCTGGATATTGGGGATCGTTCTGGATATTGGGGATCATTCCACATGATTGTATTCTTTATAGTATAACAAATCATACAGTTCATCATCAGTTGCACACAAACCCTGATGATAGAACAAGTGCTCCAGTTATTGAAAATAATATATGCTAGTGCTGTAGCATGTGAAATTCACAACGCGCATTGCACTTTTTCCGAGCAAGATTGTCCGATGGGCAAACAAGAAGAGTGGTGCATGCTTATTCTATTTCAGCAGTCCTGGTAGTTACAAGAACTATATTAAGGGAAACGACGAAACATTTGTCCAGGACAGACCACCAGACCGAGACAGACCACCTTAGCTGCTTAGTCTCTAGCCTTATGGTTATTATAAGTAGCTAGTACCCATTCTATTTTTCTTTCATTAAAAAAATCAATTGTTGTTGTAAAGGGTACAAAGAACTTACTTAAGCCTATCAAAGTATATGCACAGTATAATAAACTATAAATCATACAAGTATTTATGTACATATTTTATGTATCATACAATGTTTTTAATTCTTCAGAGCAGTTTTCAGTTTGTTTAGTAGTTTACAATGTAAACACACATCTGATCTCAGAAAGCACTCTTTGGAAGGAACTCTCTTTAACTATTGTAATGTTCACATCCCTTAAAATTGCAGCCAGTAATTGAACAGCTTCGCATCTTCAGAAATGTTCATCAACTAACGGCAAATAAGCCACAGCTCGACCAAAATTGTTCGCATTCATTTCAGCAAAAATGCTCACAAACTCTCTAGGAGTTAAACAAGCTACCATCTCATTGCAAACCTCCTCATGAACACCAAGTACATAATTAATGTGGTATGATGGGGTCTTCTTGTCAATGTCCATTTTTTTCATAACTCGTTCACAATAACCTCCATAGCGTATTGTCAACGCTAAAATAAACACAAAATACATGTCTAGCTAGTTAATATGATAATGTGAATTAAGATAATCATAATTATGCGGAAATATTAAACTTAGAAGCAGAATCAGCTATCAAATCAAAATTGTGGGGAATTTTTAAAATTACGTTTGTTATGGAGGCAGAGAAAAAAACAAGAGGTGCAAGAAATCAAAAATGTTATCGAGACGAAGTCAAGGAGATCAACAAAATAAATGCCAAATTTATGGCCCCCTGGCTTGTCAAAAGATTTTTTCTTGAAAATAAACTGTATTAATGACAAAATAGTATTAATGAAAAAAAAAAAGCCGAAATCACTACAGAACTTTGTAAACAACAGTTGTTTCACAATTTTAGCTAATTTCACTACAAAACTTTGTAAACAAATATCTCATAGTCTCTTCTCTTTTTAGCCAGAATTTCAAGGTGATGTTCTGGAATGTGATAAACAATTCAGTCTCACAAGCTTCTGCCTACATTATCTACAAAACTTGTTAACAAATGTCTCTCTTTTTTGTCAGTTTCAACCTGATCCTATGTGGGGAACTGCATTGCAGCCACTCTGTTTTGATGAAATTCGGGTATGTGATAAACAAAATAGCTGTCTTGCAACTTTTAACTAAATTCACTACGAAACGTCGTAAAAAAATGTCTCATAGTGTCTTTCCTCTTTTAGTCTGACCTTATGTGGGAACAGAACACTAATACGGTAAGAAATTATAATATTAGCATTTGGTGCTGTGTGTAGTGTGTGACACGACTTTCTATATTTGTTCTGTAACAGGTCACTAACGTAATTGCCTCATGCTGTGTTAGTGTTCTTGAGCTGTTTTCTTGTTTGTATAATTATTGTGTTTGTTTGTGTTAATGGCTAAAGTTAAATAAATAAATGAACATTCATTACAAAACTCCTTATCTTTTGTTTCTGTAGAATGAATAAATTTGAATCAATATGTTGTTTTTAAAATTGTATTTTACTAATGTCTCAATCCTGGTAAATTTAACCAGCATTTGTATGCATTTAATCAGTACTTTCATATCTTACAGTCTTTTACCCAGTAACTTTATCTGCAATGCTAGTGATAACCTTATCCATAACACTACACTCAATACACTCTGGCATTAAAAATGTAGCACATCGGAACTCTTCCTGAAACAAACAATATCCTGTCGCTAACAATCATAACTCTCTTTGGAATACTATCTCCTCCCACCAGAAAAAGAAGAGTGTCACTTCTGCCTGGAAACAATAACGAAAAGACAATTTAAAATGTTCAAATTACAGTGTTGTGGACATTTCACTCACACCATATGTTTCAAGACTTGGGCATTGTAAGCCCAAATAACATAAAGTATTCAGCAAACTAAGTTCAGACTGCTGGCTCGCATCGCGACCATATAAAAGCTTATTAACAGAATTTTCTAGTGAAAAAGTTTGGTTTAGTTGATCTGGGTTGATTGATATAAATAGTGGGAGATTAAAGATATTGACTTTTAGAACATTCCCTCAATGTGAGAAAACCGTCGTCGACATTAAATACAATTTTTTTACGAAGATAAGTGTCGTGTATGTGTCGAGTCGCGTATGCCCTGTTGAGGGAAAGAATTGAAGTTATAGGCATCTCATACAGAATCGACAGTTCCCTGCATATTATGTTTTGCACTTTAATTGATGCAAAATTCTATCTCAACCAGGATTTCACTCGCATCTTCAGGTTTCTAGGCCACCACTCTACCAATTGAGCTATCAAGCACACTGGGATTGGTAGCAAGTCTTATCCAATGTCAGTGCACAAAATATTTTTGTGACAGTAATTTTGGTAGAGTGGTGCTCCGAAGATGCGAGTTTGAATCCTGCTTAAGCCAACAAATTTTTCATTGTTTTTTGAAGTATCAGATTAATATGAATCTAGTTAAATATGCTATAATTGCGTTTTTCATACTGAAAATGATATTTCTGTGGTTCTCATTTTCACAATTTTAAGGGGGAATGCACCAGGACCCCCTAGGGAGCTTGCTGGTTGACTCACCCAGCACCTCCCTACAAAACCTTGCTGGATCCACCCTATTATTCAAATGACCACCAAGGGCTAATTTATCAAGTTTATTCCACATTTGCTATATATGCAGTTCTTTATAACTCTAAGATGTCTTGACTATTGATCTGTAGAAATTGGGAAAACGCTTAAAATCCGTGGAGAAAAGACTGGATTACTGAAAGACGTGCTAAAGTATATGGGCGGTCGTCACCACCAAAATATGTGAAATGAATGGGCACAAACGCGTATGGTTCATCATGAACACAAATGATTTATTGAGTTCAGAAATGAAACAGCGTAGCTCAGTGATATGTCTGGACAAGTTGTGAAGTGATCCATCTAAAGTAGTTTATTCGACCTTGATCTAATTTAATTTGCTTTTCCAGCTCATTCAACTAAATGTCAAATGATTCATCCGGCCTAAGTGGGACCTTTCAATTCAATGTGAAATATTTCAATACGAATTGAAATCATCCACCTAAATTAAGCCCCACACAGACGAGCAAGTTTTCCTTGACAAGTTTTATTTGCTCGTGTGTATGCAAAAAAAATTGACAATTTTTCCTTGACAAGGGGCCTGGTTTAAAAGCTAGTCCTACCACCTTTTCAACAAGGAAACTTGCTCGTGTGTACGTGCAACAAGGAACACTTGACAAGGGAATTTTTGTTTACGTACTTAATTCGTGCGGCCTCGTAAAAGCTGTCAGGAAAAAAATATCAAATTTCGCGTACACAGGAACAAATAAATCCTGTCAAGGACAACTTGTCAAGGAAAACTTGTTTGTCATACAGACGCATAAGTGAACTCGTTAAGAAACTTATCAAGGAAAACTTGCTCGTCTGTACTGGGCTTTAGAAATTATTTATAAATGACTCGACCAAATGTCAAGCAATTCTACTATATGTGAAGTGTTTCAATTCATTATGATTTAGCATGAAGCAATGCCAAATCATTCAACTAAATGTCCAATGATGCGATCTCATTTGAAATGGTTCAATGCATTTTAAAATAACGTAATTTGCACGGACACGACGAGTGTCGTAGTAAAACCATTTATCACAATGTGAAGTGATTCAGCACAAACTGAAATGGCATATGTCTTTTCCACTTAAAGAGATACATTTCCTTAAACATTAAAATTAAACTAAATTTCATAAGGAAATTGAAGGAACTGAAAATTAATGAGTGCACATGGAAGTACAAAATTCTTGTCGTCAATTCTGTGCAATTTCACCTGATCCGAACGTTGTATCCCAATAAAATTATTGTCTCCAATAAATTACTGGGATTGTTAGGGTTAGGGTTTGGGTTCATTTTATATGCATGAAATGACAATTCCAGTAACTATTGGAATTATCAAACGTTGTAACCAGTAATTTTATTGGGATACAACGTTCGGATCGGTTGGCAATTTTTTGCTCCTGCCAGGCGCTATTATTTTAAAAAGATTTAATGGCAATTTTGAAAGGTAAGACATTCTATTTTGCCAATAATTTAATTTGCTGCTTTAACTTTCTTTGTAGCTACTCATAAATCTTTACTTAGTGTCTTATGATTCATGAATAAAGGGACAATTTATTTTTATGAAATAAATTGAGTTTAATAAGAAGCAACATCCATATTATTTCCTCTAAAGATTGAGTAGATAAAAATGTCTGACAGGCAATTTCCATCAACACCTGTCTCAAGTTTAAGTATTGCCTGGCTCCGGCTTTAACACATCATCCTAAACCGACATTCCTCGCTTATTAGTAATATTTACCACAAAGCATGCCAAAAACCCAAGCTAAGTCATTCTGGTTTCAAACTCCGTGGCGACATCACAAACAACACAAATGCTAATAAACCGGATAACACTTCTAAAAATTTCAGTCCTCGCGGGTTCTTCCTTGGGCTTTAGTAGCTACAACATGCACGTCATTCGTATTGAGTTTGTTTCATATTATCGCTTTATTTTCGCACGCAGCGCTAACCGTTCACAAGAAGTAAAATCCACCTATAGGATAACTCTTATCGTAATATATTAGTTGCACAGTCTGTACATGTATAATGCTAATTTAATCGAGTCGCGCACGACACTTCATTGCTATATGAGCTAATCCACAATATTCTCAGTATGTCAGCGTTGCAGAGCCTCATGCTAGCTAATTTGAGCTCTGTGCAATATTAGATTGATTTCATACAAGGCAGTACCTGGATGCTCTACCTACGGGAGATCCCTCTGAACTACATCTGAACGCTACACAATCACGTACACAAAACAGACAGCTTTTCTTAGGTTATCACAGCCTAATGTTAACGCGATTCTTGTACAGCTATTATAGTATTAAAATTCTTAGTGAATGCCTTTGCCTAGCCTTCCTAACAAACATTCTGTCCAATAGCATAAAGCAGATACTGAAGTCAAATACCAAAACACCTCACAGTTATTCGAATGCTTTCACACATTAAAAGCGTATTGCAACAACAAAACAATACCAACTACACTACACTGCTCAGAACTCCATACATACAAAAAATTAACGCAATCTTACAAGTTTTACGGACCATACATAGTCATAATTTAATTCCCAGCGCAACGATGAGTCACATGGCGCCTACAAAACGCAGCCCATTGCAGTTTACCAAATAATGAACAGCCTATGATTCCACGTTATCTCTCTCAGTCTCTGTGTACATCATAGGTCACATGCTTGTTACTTATAATCACAACACAACATCACAGTATTAACACTACTCTGTCATGTAAAAGTAGCTTACGGCGTTTCCCAACCGTATGCTAAGCCAGCCGCCACGGCCAGATTGTCTAGATATCCATATCAATGTCTAAGCTGTTATCTTCGCGCCCAAACCACGGCCTGTATCACGCGTTCCTTATTTTTCTGTTGTAGCTGCAATATGCATGTCATTTACAGTGTCTAATCCAATCCTACTTTAAATCTAAGCATGATGCATGGTAAAACCTAATTCCATAGAGCGGTTGCTGCTTTTGTCCATTTCTTCCTAGTTGTTCCCTCAGACGCATCAACAAGAGACAGATTAAACTCTTGGTTCCCACCGCCCACCTTTCTTCCAACATGCATTTCCTATGACTCTGCACAACGAACATTAATTTTGCATGAAGGACTGTAAAGTTTGTACCAAGTACGACGTACTGCATTGTGTTCGTGGATGCTAGCAATTTGCATTGTCCAAGCTTATTTTATGATCCAGTCAAGCTTCAGAACATCGGATCTCGAAAAAGTTTGATGGTTTTCAACGAGATACCAACATTCCTTATTGTTGTAAAGATAGAGCTATGTGGGGAGCTGCTGGTGGTCTTGGCCCAACCCAGGTTTTCCTGTACGCAGGTTTTTTCCTGGCCTCCCTGATTATCCAGCTGTAGCATGAATGTGGCATCTCAAGGACTCCATCAGTGAACTCAGCAATGCCAACACCGTACAGTCACAGTTCTCCATGACATATAGAGTTAACATCACTTGTACACATTTTCTACCACCACAATTTAGCGGTGGAATTACTGTAATTAACAATAGTTATTAAGTACCAATATTTATTCACAGCCAACCCTAAACAAGCTTCACATGGGGGATCTACACTTCGTTTTGATCAGTGGCAGAAAGTGCTGTCCATACGACCACACTTCCCCACGGTGAGGCACACACCAGCGAAGGAGAGCAAGGTCCATAACGACAGGGACCTTTACCTCCGTCCTGATCTTCGCATCTCTTGGTCGCTTCATGTGTGGGGAAGCCCGGTCAGGACATGGGATTCAAGGTCCATAACGGTGAGGCCCCTTGCTCTCACCCTGATCTTGTTTCCGCAGCTTATCTGGGGGCCCTCGTCCCCAGAAACCGTGCTTTCTGCGTCCCAAGTTTTGCCAACAAAGGATTTGCGTGATTTATTAATTAAAATTTTTGAGATTTGAATAATTTATAACTGAACTATTCAAAGAGAAATCACCTTGCTAAAACAAAGGTATAGGTGGGTTTAACTTGATACTTTTACATAGGACAATGCTTGGTGGTCAACTTTACATGTATTTCTGCTCTGTAATCTGTACCCAGTGGAAGCGAGCGAATTTTGTTAAATTGTATACATGTGCTACCAAACACAAGGTCAATACCTTGTACCTATAATAAATAATTAACTCGATCCGATAAATGCGTTTCCATTTGGGTTGACCACCAAGTGGTAAATGTATCACGTGACTGAAACCCACTCATACACAGGCAAAGAAGAAAGGTTTTTCTGAGCAACAAATTTACCACATAATTTAGCTGTCAAGAAACAATTGAAGGTTGGGGGAGGGGAGGGGGGATCTATCTGATTATTGAGGCATTTATTTTTTAAACAATTTAGTTTTCTGGTTGGGAAATGATTTAAGAACACAATGGATCAACTGAAGACTGAGCTAGTAAATGCAATTTTAGAAGTTATTCATGTCCTGTCTCTACCAGTAGAACATATAGATTTGAGTTGTGTGTGACAAGGGTCGACATACTTGCAGAAAGTGCTTTAAATTGTGAGGGCATTTCACTTGAGGTTGTGGATTTCTTGAATCAAGCAGTAAATCTTTTAAAGAGGAACATTCCGATAGAAAGAACATATGAATCACACCAAGCTCCACTTCTTCAAAATGAAAGTCGTAGAGGAAGGCCAAAATTTTCAATCACTGAAGATCAACTGCTGTTTTTTAAAGGTAAATGCTTTGAGTATGGCTAGTTCATGCAGATCTTCCAGGAGTTTGCTGCTTAGCAATTATTAGTACCGTACCCATCATAAGTAGTTAAGGTACATTCATAAGAATGGTCCAAAGTCTGATCCTACTAACTATAGACCTATCTCTATACTTCCCATCATATCCAAGCTAATTGAACGACATATATCCGTCCATTTGAGACAGTTTCTAGTATCCCATAAGTTGATTATTTCAACTCAATCTTGCTTCCGACCGCATCATTCTACAGAATCTATTTTGGTCCATGACAGATGAATGGTTAGAAGCTATGGATAAAGGCCATTATACGGGTCTCCTATTTTTAGATTTCCGCAAGGCTTTTGATTTGATACATCATGACATATTATTGAAAAGCTCGCAGTATATGGCTTCTCCCAATCTACTATAAATCGGTTTAAAAGTTATCTAACAAACAGACGTCAAAAAGTTATGTTAAATGGACACCTTTCAGATCTACAGACATTATATTATGGGGTCCCTCAAGGTACCATCTTGGGCCCCACTCTTTTTCTACTTTTTATCAATGACTTAGCAATAAACTGGCGTAATAATTCTGGTCTATATGCGGATGATGCCACTGTTTACACGAGTGCTTCAAATTTGTCCACGATCCAGAAAAACTACAAACTGACATCCATATAACCTTGAAATGGACTGAAGAAAACGCAATGGCAATCAATCACGATAAGACCAGCTGTATGATAGTGGGAACAAGACAAAAACTAAGTCGCTTGGATGATTGCCCATTGTATTTATGGCTTGGTCAACATCAGATTAAATGATCAACTTCAGAATGTCTACTTGGTATCCGTATTGAACCAAGTCTTTCCTGGGAAATTCAAATAGAAGAGCTTAGAAAAAAATTGTTAAAAAGAATTGGCGTCCTTCAACGATTAAAAAAGTATTTACCATTAAAATATCGATTGATGTTATTCAACGCTAGTATTAGACCAGTAATGGAATATTGTTTATCTGTCTGGAGAAACTGTGGTGTTGGGCTTCTTGATGATATTTTTAAATTGCAAAAACGTTGCGCTCGATTAATTTTGGATCATGCATTTGATTCAACATCACTTGATCTCTTTAGAAAATTGAAATAGTACCCTATTGATATACTTTGTCTGGCGAGCCGTCTTCATTTATTTAAGAAAATTAGGAATAAACTGGCTCCTGAATACTTAATAAACAAGTTAGAGACTTTTAAATACTTACATAGATATAGTACCCGTTCAAAATCTGAATATCATTTATCTGTTCCAAAAACAAATAACTTAAAACGATCATTCTTTTATAATGTAATAAAGCATTGGGATAATCTTGATGATTCCATTCGCTTGAGTAAAGATGGTAAGGAACAGTTAGCTAGTATGATGAACAATTATGCTTATGATAATTTTAAAGTTGCAACTATATTTTAGCTAATTGGCATATAGTTGTATTATGTTGTATTGTACTTATTTACTGTATATACGTGTATACCTACTAGTTAAATATAGGGCCGTAAGGGAGAATACAGATACACTGTAATTACGTACCATATTTAAATATAGTGTACATACATACAAAGTTACCTTTCGGAGTGTGAGGTTGAAGAATCCTGAGTTTTAATTTCCGAAAATACATTGATTCAATTGATTGCAAAATTTGTACAATGAATAGTCATTGGATGTTGACATATTCAATATTTATATCATTAAGGAGCATTCATGAAAACATCTGGAAGTACTGTAGGTGCACTGAGCCACATTGCAGCTCAATGAGTTAAAATTAAACATTCTTTAATTTGTTTTTGGAACAATTTTACATGAACTTTACCCTTTTTGCTTCTATAGATAATGGATTTACACAAAACGATATGGCTGTTATGCTCGGTGTTAGTAGACGCACTGTGGAAAACCGTATGGCAGAGTTTAATTTAACAAATGATAAAGTTATAGACAAAATGCAAAACTATTATGGGAAGGCTATTAGAGGGAATAAAGGTAATCTGAATGGTATGAAGGAAAGCATTAAAGCCAAACAATGCCATATGGTAAAAAATGGTAAACTAACACTTGAAAAACAGCACCAATATTGCCCAAAGTCTGACGACACCTGGTGTAAATACTGGAAAGATAAGAGGGAAGATACGAAATTGTACAATGAGGATAATCGCCTTCCAGAAGTGTTCATGGCAGAGCTAGATCCTATTTTTCAAAGGTTATCTAAAGATGACCTACTGAACAGGTGTTTGAAGGGCATTACACAAAACCAAAATGAAGCAGCAAATGGCATTCTTTGGTCAAAGTGCCCCAAAACAAAGTTCTGTGGTGCACGAAGAGTTTGGATTGCTGCTTGTGCAACTATTGCTGCATTAAACACTGGTGGTGCTAGTCAAGCAGTAACATTACAGTTGTGTGGAGTCACTCCAGGAATACAAACAATGAGAGGTTTGAGAAAGCAGGATGCAACAAGAATGAAGAATGCTGCCAAAAAAGTGAGTGAAAAGTATAGGAAGAGAAGGCAAAAGCTACATGCAAAGAAAAAAGACAAACTTGACAGGGAGTCTTATCAACCTGGTGGGTTTAGTCTTGGGGTAAAGCCAGTTGAAAGCAAGCCAAAGAGAGAAAGAAGAAAAAGAGCTGAAGAAAGTACTCTAGAGCCACCTATAAAGTTCATAATGCCTCCGTTTGAAGTAGTTGGGAAAAATAAAATAAAATAACTTTTGGCTTTGGTAAGCATGTAAACAGTGGACAGGAGTAAGTAAAAAGACTAACATTTCGCTAAAAATAATCTTAGTACATTTCGCACACAACAGTTGTGGTCTTTATGTGTGTGAATGGGACGAAAGTTGGTAAATAATGCTATGTAATGTTTAGCCTCAATTTTCTCAAAACAGGAGAATTTCAATGTACTAAAACTGTGGAAAGCCTAAATCAAAGTAGATTTGATATTTTGACTTCATTTTTGGACTGTGTGTCTATCCTGTAACACTCTATGGGTTAAGTAGACAGTTTTTAGAAATTTTCAAATTTGAACTGGTTACTACAGAAACAGTCCTTTTTTCATCTCGGACTGAACGATTTGACGAAATGATAATCTGTCTACGTAATCCATAGTACAAGGCCTAAGAAATATACCAAATTTGAAAAAGATAACTCATTTCCCTGGGGAGATATTGCTTCCACAAGTTCTGGTTGGTATTGCAATTTTCTGTTGTTACTATGGCAACCAATCAGTAGATTAATTTTAACTTTTTCAAAAATTGTATTTTAGTAATAACTTGCTTTGTGCCAATTTTTATGGTGATTGATTAAATTGTTATAAAACTGCAGCATAATTTGTCTAGAAGGTATTTTAGTGCCAACAGCCACCTTTTAAAAACCAAATTTTGCCAAGCCATTACACAGCTGTCGTTCAGCTTCAGTAAGTGCTTCCGATAGCATCAATCTAAACAGTTTTTCAACTAGTGTAATGGCAAGGACCACCTATGAGAATGCTGTAACCTAAACACAAAAGTTTCAAACATTGTTTGTTATTTTGTATTGTTCATAATACCTTGCATTATTCACATCCAAAGTAATAAAAGAAAATAATAGCAACACTGTTTAGATTTGACTTCCAAGCATAATTAGGTTAGTCTGCATACCAAAGACAATTCCAGCCCTTGAATAATGCATCCTGTTCACTGAAACCATATAATCCCGCAAGATATAAGTTGTTTTGCCATCCTTTTCTGTAAATAATTTGAGTTTTATTTCTCGCATCATTGCTCCCAAGAATTCTTTATGTGGGCTGCCCATATCTTGAGCACATTCTCCAACATATGTTACTTCCAGAGGAAAGCTATAGTTGAGGCTTGTGCCACTCAATAGTTTGTCCATGCATTCTTCATAGACATTCCACCATGAAACAAATATTTCTGGTGTTTGACCCTCTATAAGTACACTCTTGCCTCGCAATAAATGAGCAACAAACGTACGTAACACCTTAACGGGTTCGTCGTTCTCATTTCTAAGAAATAAAATGTAAAAAAAATTATCCTCTCTTAGTTAATCGCTAAGTTTCCTACATTCCATTGCATTCTAATGATCAATCAAATTACATCTGCTTTCGATTAGTCCCAGGGCTTATGGCAACGCAGGCCGCCATTAAGGCCTGGGTACGAAGATGGTATGCCACTGTATATATACTGTAAGCGCTTTGATTTTAACAGCCCTAGCAGCTAAATGTTTAATAAACCATGTTGTTACTGTAGAATATCAAAATATGTACACTTAAGTGTTCGACAATGTTCCACTGATCGTGAAATTCAAGTGATCCTCGTAGCTGCGGTTAGGCTGTTCATCGCTAAAAACAAAAATTAACCATAAAATTCCGTACAGGTGTTAAAATTGGCTACCATTACGCTTTTCATGCTCCCAGGTTTTCTTGAGTATGATCGCCAGATCCAGCTGGAGGTTCATTCACCAAGTCAGCACTAGGTTCGTATGGCGTCAGATTTCCGCTACTATTTATGTTTGCTGTCTAGCAACATGTTTTCGTATTGAAGCTAAAATAAGAAATGAAGTTGTGACTTTCTGCACGTTCCCGAAATCGAACTTACAATAATTTTGACAAGTTTCTAAATTTAACAAAAAAAGAGATGAAGTCTTTTGTAAAATGAACATCTCTCGAAATGTAAACGCTTCAAATATATCAAATCACACTTGAACTTATATGGTGGTACTAGAATATGCAAAGCTGAAGTTTTAAAATATGTTGAATCGAGATCGTACTACTCGAATATAACAACTTCAATATCAAAATATCTTGAATTATGGCACAACGTAAAATTGCCGCCAATAATAATTAGCGTTGCAGTAAACCGTCCCCCCCTCAAGAATTACTAGCGCCCAGTCTTGCCTGGCTGCTTTCTAACGTTTTGACTGAAATTTTGGTCTTGGTGCACGCGAAGCAGGGAAAGCATTCGCTTATCGCTTTTGTGGATATTGTTAAAAATGAATCCAGATGAAATAAGTTCTACGAGAAATGTGTTGTTGAATTTAGCAGAGCGACTGAGACAACAAGTCACAGGTATGGTCTTGTACACATATTTGAATGATTCATGATTCGTTAATTCACGTTCATTGTTGTGCAGCAGTGGTATCCTACGTTATTATTAATTACTTTTATCATCGCTTTTGTCATTCTTTTAAAAGATTTATTTGAATTAAAAAGATTCAGAGTTAATTTGGCCAACTTTTGTTACATAACGAGCCATTTTTTCTCGTAATTCCTTTTGGACAAAACGAGACAAAGTTAAAAAATATATTGGAATGCTCACACGTGGATGGCCCAAGCGCGCGCGCACGCTAGACTATAACAATTCTTTATGAGAGCTCTAATTGGCTACAAGCTAACAAATACAATTACATGACAAATATCTGCATTCACAGATACAAAAATTGGTGGACAAGTTTACTGTGAATAAATCATTGCATGATTCCGCAGGTGACACTCTGCCTTCATTTTAATAGCATGTTTATTTTATCATCCAATAAACGTCCCTCATATAATAAAAACACGCTACTGTACATGCGTGATCACAAAAGTGCTGATTCTACACCCTTTGCACATGACGTCACACTGGACACCTGGAGGAGAAATAAACATTCGTATAAATTTTCAAATAATTTAAATTTTGACAAAATGTTGAACTATTAACTATCGAAGAGCCCTTGCTTGTTTATTAAGCTGCACAGGCATTTACATAATATTGTTGCATTGAGGCAACTGGGGGCATTATGACATCAGTGCAAGTGGTCCATAGTGATATTTCATCATTTAAGGTGGCTTCCCAAGTAGTTGAAAAATTAAAAAAAATATTGTAACTACTGTTATGGTAACAACAATGACGTTTCTGTATGTATTGTAAGCTGTCGTTCAGCTGGATAATAATTTTAGTTACCACCAATTTCTATTTTGTAGAATTATTTTATTACAATCTTAAAATGAAATAAAAATAGTTGCATTTTCCTATGATGACAAATTTTGTATCACAGAATTAATACATAATGCATAATACTTAATACATAATACATTTTTGAACAGTTTAGACAGTAAATTTGGCTTTCTGTTATTTAATAAAAATTTAGTGCTATTAATATTTATAAAATTTGTTGTATTAGCATGGAGCTCAAAATACACTGTATATACATTGTTGTAACTATCAATGCTGATTTCCTTTTTTATGCTTGGTTTTGTATTTATACTGTAAGACTGGCACAGCATAAGAAATTATTTTATATAATATTTATTTGAAATTCCCCAGGATTAGAGGGAAGGTATTTGTGTGCCTGCTGATTATTTATTTTTTTCATATACATGAAAATGTACAAGCAGGAACCTCACAAGCAGGAACCTCACAACAAGCAATGTCTCAACCAGAGACGTCACAAAATTTGCCAAATTCAACATGGCCTAGTCCTAACTTTGCGATTAACGAGCACAGGAGACTGTTTGGTTACACCGGCAAAGGTAAAGGAAAGCAACTAAAGAAAGAGAAAAGTATGAACAAGCGCACTGTTCCAATGTGTACTTTAAAATTTGTTTGCCTGGCAAGTTGCTGCCCTGAAAAACCCCCATTGTCAGTAAGGGAAAGAACGGCTTTAGCAAATGCAGGTCTGGGGGATGCAACAATAACATTCAACCTGGATGGAGATAACATGCATTTGCATGAACAGTTACTTAAGAAATTTCTAAAGCTTTCTTCTGCTGGGTATGAGCTGATGCTATGTCATAGAGCAGGACAAAATTCTTCCTTTTGTATATTGAAACCTCCATACTCGCCCAGAAAACTGAAAGAAGTGGTAGGGCAGTGCAAAATATATGTGAAACCTTTACAAGAGGATCTGACACACTCAGATGATGATAGTGAAGAAGATATACAAGTGAGTTGCACTGTATGATCAACAGGTATAAATAGTTTATGTCTGCCATGCTATGCATAGGTACAAAATTTGTGGTCTAATTAACAAATGGATAACAATTGCTGCTGTCTGTTCACAGTACAATGTCATAATGTACCAGTAGTAAGAACAAAAAAGTGACTAGTTTGTTCCCAGTCAGATATGCGTCTGCTGTACGTTCAACAACTTTAACTAAATATTTTACTCTTACTGTAGGCTGATAGTGGATTATTGCCTCTGGTAGCCTGCACCATATGTGAAAAGGATATACCAATGAGCACAATTGAAGCTCATCATCAGGCTGTTCATGGTAGCCAACCTAAGGTATATACAGTCATATAAATTATGCTCATTTTGAATCTCCCATTCAATTAAATCATTAATAATTGTAATAATAAAGTCCATGACGTTAATTTAAGTAGTGACTGCGTATTTACCTGAATGTGAGAACCTTCTTTAGATTTTATAAAAAAGAAAAGAACGAAATGTGTAGTGAAGTGAATGCCTTTGGCCCAGGTCAAACGTCAAACTTTTCATGTGCTGAACCCAATGTTAATAATCTAAAGCCTTTGTTTCAGCTCATTTGCATTAGGTTCGGCGCATGAAAAGTTCGACGTTTGACCTAAGCCTTAGTAGGCGTCTTGTTAATATTTCGTTATTTACCAATTTTTACATATTGCTAATACTTATAATATAGTATAAGTTAGTACCAATGTATTCTGTATTTCTTACAGACAAAGAAGAGAAAGGAGCATTACATCATAAACCTTCTGTGAAGTTCTTCTAAAGCAAGTGAAGGTTCAACATCACAGTAAGAATTATGTAACCCACATTCACTTGTGGTCTGTTACTGTATATCTGAGTATTTGGTAGTATCTGTATACAAAACTGACCAGAGTGCTTTAGATCTTTTAGATCATACGAAGTTAGAAGTGCACTGCAGGATTTAGTTCCCACAGCAAGTAATGATGAGATAGAGTCAGCACTTCACAATGCCAGTGGCGATGCTGATGAGGCAGCACAGGAGTTATTGGGTTTGTATTGGTCACAATCATGTTTTAAGTCTTTTAATGCGGTACCTCTAATTCGCTTCCCAATTGGACTTGGTATTAGATCGATATGATGAAGCATTGTAATACTACACTGATTCAATGCAAGACCTATATTCATTGTACATGTTTATGAATAGACAAGTCAATTGATGCGGCATGTTGTAAAACGCAGACTCGACTCAAATTTGTAAAACGCGGTTGGACTAAAAATACGATGCGGGTCTGTGAACCGAAAGACATACTTTTAAGCTTCTTAATGATGCCATTTTGCAAACTGCTACCGTGTCTTGTCAGATGCACACAACTGAAACTGCATACCAGATCCATGCTTGTTCTGTTTCACTATGCTCCCCCAATCAAAACTCTGGCAGCTCTGTAAAGGCCGGTTTACACTGCACAACTTTTGCTTGCAACTGTCGCATGCAATTCGCTTACAACTCGAATTCGGTAGATTTACACGCATACAACTTAACCCATGCAACTCAAGAAAATCGTAAGCAATTTTGCTCGTCTTCGGACTGATTATTAAAGTATTCTTCGTGGCGGCAGTTGAACTGGGCCTCCTCCTTTCCCAACAGGTTGATAAGAGAATCCGCTTCTTCGGAAGAGGAGCCTATTTGCTCTTTTTTATTTTTCTTAGCTGTCATCGACGTTGACGGCATGTTGTCAAACAAAACTGCAAAACTATTACGTTGCCCTCCCCTCCCTATTTCGACTTTTGTTGCAAAATGCCCAAATATGGTTTGACTTTCATACGATTGTCGTAAGCTTTTAAAGCATGATTTCAAAAGGCTACAACTTTTTTCGTGTTGTGTCGAACTACCGTAGCGAGTTGTAGGGTTAATTTACACTGTACAATTCGAGTTGTAAGCGAATTGCATGCGACAGTTGCAAGCAAAGTTGTGCAGTGTAAACCGGCCTTAAGGGCTGCTTTCCACTGTTTCGAGTCCGCGTTTTACAAATTTGAGTCCAGTCTGCGTTTTACAACATGCCAATTGATGCAACCTAATTTACATATCAGCTGCATTCAATCAAGTATTATGTAATTTAGAATGATAAGGTTTTTACAAAACTTTGCATAGATAATAGTTTTGGTAATATTCAGTGAGAAAATTCGTTGGAGGAACACTTGATTGCAATCTTCATATTGTGTAGGGAATATAAATACTAGTCAGCAAGTGTATGTCTCGACATTTTTTAGGCTTACAAGATATTGAAGACGAAGTAGAAATTTTAGGTACCACGGTGTATGAGACAGAAGTAAACAGCAATGAACAGGTCCAGATGAATAGCAATACCGAAACGGACGACCAGCCCTTGACTATACAATGGTTCCGTGAAGACAATGTGGACGAATCTTCACCTAGGCAGAGGTTCATCGTATCCAGGGAGGACGGGTTGGACGACCTTAAAAAAGACATCCTTGGCTGCTACAAAAACTCGCAGATAAATTTAAAAGCAAGGCCCCGTGTGAAATTTGAAGGCGAGGAGGGAGTAGGAAGTGGCCCAATAAGAGAGTTCTTACTATGCGCGATGAAAATTATCGAGGAGGGAATCGATAAAGAAGAAAAACCACTTGTGTTTTTTGAAGGCCAAGAAGACCACAAGGTACCGGTCGACAACCATGTGCTCAGGTGTACAGGAGCTTTCAGGTCTATTGGTCGAATCATCGGGCACTCGATTCTACACCAAGGCCCTTTTATCTATGGTTTGTCTCCAGCAGTTGTTCAATACTGGAGGTTAACAGTCGATGGAAACGACGATGATACTTCTCTCGAAAGTCTCGCACTGGGTTTGGAAGACATTCCAGATACTGATCTGAGAGATTATATCACTCGGGTGATTTTAAATTTAAGTTTTAACCATTAGATTATTGTGCAAGGGATGACAGATTATTACTTTCTTTTCCACCTCTATACACGGACACGTAAGAAAATTACGACGGTACATTTACTTGCTACAACGGTAATTCCTTATATATAGTGTGCAACTTGGCAGTGTTGATGTAACATCTGGTTACCAGTTGCTTGGTTATTAATTACTGTGCTTGACCATTGGCATTCAGGGTTTCTGCAACCAGTACAATAAGTAGGATAAAACTAAATTTGTCAAAAAACTTAAAACATTATGTACATTTTTTTGTTTTAGCTCGAAAACCTGCCTATTGATGCACAATTGCCTTCCGAACTAAGAGAGTTGTTAACTCCGTATATATATGAGGCAGGCCTGGACCCGGGCATGTTGCAATGCGACAAAAAAATTATTACCCAAGGGCTGGTTATTTATAACGTTATTCTTAAACGAAGAAGAGAGTTGGATGAGATTGCAAAAGGTTGGCACTTCTATTATTTGTGCATACATGCGTGATACATTTATACCTCGACGTACCTTTAAACGAGTGTGACTCTTAGGTTTGTGACAATATTACAGAATTCAATAGCAATTAATCGTAGAAAAAGTGGTAAGTGAAAATACGACTGCATACTGCCAGAACTCAATGTTATGACCGTGCTGATCGAGTATTGTATAAACGGGTCTTACATTGTAATCACTTTCATTGGATATGTTAGGAATAGGACTAAAATTGATCATTAGCTAATCGCTGTTACAATTTTCTACGTTTGCTATGCATGGTTATTATAGCTGTAGTGTGTTCGTTTATTTGTAGGAATGAATGAAGTAAATTTCCACACATTATTGGTAAATGCCCCGCTGAAACTTTGGAACTTCTGTTTCCAAAAATGGAAAAGAAAATATTACAGCAGAACAAATAAAAGCGGCTATGGTTTTTGAAGAAAGTTCCAAAAACGAAGAAACGATCATGCTTTTTTCCAATATCTTTATCAATTGGAAAAATACGAAGCAGGTATACCAAAGCTAACTTAATATTTGTTCTAATTTTCTGCCTCCAAAAAAGTGAAGAAACCGAATTTTTGACAAAGTAAAATACAATCACATGACTTGAGTTTCAAAAAAATTTGTAAAAATTGTAATTGTAAAATTCATTTACGTTTACGCTTTTTACGGTTTGTTTTGCTGCGATTTAAGGTTAATTTAATCGTTCATGTTTTTATTTCCAGAAAAACCATCCCTCACAGATTTATGCTGCTTCTGGACTACGTCAAACAACCTACCACCAAGAGCTTCGTTACTTGTAAAGTTCCACGAAGAGCAAAATGTCTTTCCCTTTGCTGAGACATGCTTCTTTTCAATTACACTACCAACAGTGCATAAGTCGTGCGAGGAGTTTGAACGGTTTATGGACATAGCCATGAGTAATGGATCTATGGGCATGCACCATTCCTAACTGGATATTATTTGTCACAGTATTCTGTTCTATTGATTTTCGTACAGTATGATTAGGGTAATCATTTTCTTGTTGATGGACTCAGGAGACATACATATTGTGGAGAAACATTTTTGTTTTTGAATTTCAAAAGACTGTTAGGTCAAACAAAATAATTTTTCATGTTTCTGGTAAGAAACATTTGTGGTGAGCTTAAAAAATAATTTATTGGTATTTTTGGTTTCAACTCCACGCCTCTACTCTCTAGTATGTAATTTTGTATACAACATTTCCATAACTTGTACTTAAATATTCAAATCATTGCCACGTGCATTCTTGGAGAAGTCGCATGATAAAGAAATTTTGCATGTTTAGAATTGGAGTATTTTAAACATTAAATACAAATACTTCTCAGTTTCAGCAATTTAGATTTAAAGAAAAAATTGGGGTCCATCTGGTTACCCAAAACACAACGTTTTTGTTTGACCTAATTAGGAATTATTCACTTGGAGAGTATGTCATAGTTAAATTTAAAATGTTAATGAAAGCCTCAACAGCGTTGTTAATTGTTATGTTTTCTGGCATTTGTGTCATAATTGTGTTGACCTGATCTTCACATAGACAGCTTGTTGTCTGTGGCACTTCTACAACATCTGGCTCGTCTTCTGCAATTTCTTCCCAATCTATGCCATAATTTTGCATGTCCTCCTTTCCCTAAAAATCGAATACGTATTTTAAAAATTTATCCTATTGCATAGGAAGTCAATACTTCTTGTGTAGTTGTTCTGCAGAAAGTATTCATTACCGTACGTATTGATATATTATGAACAGTCTTGGAAAATTTCCCTTGCAATGGTAGACTCTGACTCAGAAATTGCATTAAGTCCTTGGATCCAAAGCTGCATGGGAGACTTATTCTGCTCGGACCGAAGTGGGTGTTGTATCCATCCATTTTTCCAACAAGTAAGATTCATGTTGATTAATGGGAGAAAAACTAAATGAAGACACCACAGATGGACCTCACTGTCTGGATCAAGAATGCCTAGTCTTTCCATTTCGAAAAATAGGTTGTGGAATACACAAATGCAGTCCTGAAAAACATCGCGCCAAAGCCTCTCAATCCGCTGATTGTGAACACTTTTGCCTACAGATAACATAAAGGGAACAAATTAGCTTCCATTCAACGTGAAAATGGTAGCAAATAGCCAAGTTTGGCCATGCCAATCCTTGGAAAAGCTTTCCAGGTAGAAATTAGTGAATGCTACATAGAGATGTTCACTTAAAAAAAGAATTTGTCAACAGTGTGTAGTGTCAATTAATATAAATTATAACTGGATATTTTTGGTAAAAACCTGTTATGAAGCTCCCTATACCAGGTCCTCGTTGTGTATGATTTAGCATGTACCATGCAACTTGAACATTTTCTCCCCCTTTGTCACTTCTCACACGTGATGGTAAGCCATAGATTTCAACAGCACTCATAAATGCTGTCAAAACAGTATCTGCTTTATTATTATTTGAAGCTACCAGGTGAACTGGTATTCAGGAAAAGCCATCATTTGTCGAAAAACTTAAAACATTATGTACATTTTTTGTTTTAGCTCGAAAACCTGCCTATTGATGCACAATTGCCTTCCGAACTAAGAGAGTTGTTAACTTCGTATATATATGAGGCAGGCCTAGACCCGGGCATGTTGCAATGCGACAAAAAAATTATTACCCAAGGGCTGGTTATTTATAACGTTATTCTTAAACGAAGAAGAGAGTTGGACGAGAATGCAAAAGGTTAGCACTTCTATTTGTGCATACATGCGTGATACATTTATACCTCAGTTTAAAAACGAGTGTGACTCTTAGGTTTGTGACAATATTACAGAATTCCATAGCAATTAATCGTAGAAAAAGTGGTAAGTGAAAATACGACCGCATACTGCCAGAACTCAATGTCATGACCGTGCTGATCGAGTATCGTATAAACGGGTCTTACACTGTAACCACTTTCATTGGATATGTTAGGAATAGGACTAAAATTGATCATTAGCTAATCGCTGTTAAAATTTTCTACGTTTGCTATGCATGGTTATTATGGCCCCATGAACAACAATCCTCCACCTGGATAACGCATCATATGAATGGTATTAATCAAAACTGTCAGTTTTCAATACAGACACAAACACAAGCAGACAAGTCACTGACTCAAATGCACAAAATTAATAGTCCAACACCATTTTTTTCTTTAATGTTTGTTTTGCACATCATAGTTGTTGATTGTATATCAGATTCTATAAGATCACGGTGGTAACTAAAGCATTAATTGGGAGAGGGGTATTTATTCATATTTTCGCATTCTAAATTTCAGCTCGATAAATTTCTTTTGAAATCAGTTGGACTTCATAAGAAATTCATTGGGCAGAATGCAAAAATATGAATAACCCCCCCCCCCCCTCACAATTAACACTTTAGTTACACTCATATATAGAATTTATGCATCATTTGAAGCTGATTATGCATATACCTTTACTAATACCTTATAAGTTTATGATTTCCATCAATATGCCATAAACTTAGTGGGCCATGCACTTGATATCTCCTTCTGACTACAGTTTGTGTATGACGTTCAACTAAGCCAATAGGGTCGGTGCACATTAAAGATTCTCTTATCCTATCCAGTTGCACTTTGTATCCTTTGGCGACAAGAAAACCTTTGGTTAACCTAATACCTATCATAGGATTCATGCGTTGAGCTTCCGTAACAAGTTGAGCAAGATTGTTATCACTGATGTCACTATAAGTTGCTACAAATTAAACCAGTATATAATGCATCAGGCTTCAGAAAGTCAAGGTAGAAATAACTTGCTCTTCTACAGTTTTTTGTTGCATTATATGTTTTATCTTGATTATTGAGGCTACAGCCTACAAGCAAACTGGAATGTTTTTGTACATCTAGTATGTAATTCCAAGCCAACATAAATATTTCATATCATATAAAAAAATTGCAGAGCAATTTGTGCAAAAATACTTTGCGAATGTAATGTCTGTCACCTTGCGAAAGGGGGGGGGATAGGCTTAGGCAAATTCGATAATCCGCAAAAAATCTTTACCGAATCCTGAAATGTTTGGGATAAAATTTATGAAGATTCAGCAAAAATCCAAACAAGTTATTTGCTTAAATCTGCCAATCCGTGAGCATATTTACCCTCCCCCTCCCCCTAATTACCCATACCGGTAGGAATATTAAAGCCTGCAGTAAATAGAATTTGTACAGTTTAAATTGATTACCGTATATATTCTAATGAACACCCTCTATCTAATAAATGCCCCACTCCAACAAACGCCCCCTCAACCTACTGAAATTTGCAATAAACACCCCTGCCTTATAAATCCCCCCCCCCTGAGAAAATAAAATGACAAAGTCAACATGTCAAATTTAAACATATTTTATTTACAATCACTTTAACTAATTTAAGAACTTGGTAGAGCAATGACTGTTCGTGTTTTCAAAATGAGTGTACTTGTCTCTTGAAGAACTTGACTTCTGAGATTATAATTATGAACTTTCGAAATAAAAAGCCTCTCTCTAACAAACGCCTCTCCCTAATAATCGCCCCCTTCTGAAGTATTTTTCAATAAACGCCCGGGGGGTTTATTAGAATAAATACGGTAATAGGATTTCCAATACTATATTTTATGTTACGTATATTATATATCAAGTGTGTAATATATCATTTCACTAATAGTCCTTGTCATTACCTGCCACACTTATACCAAATGAGCGCATTCGTCGTTGTATTGTTCGTTCGCTTACGCCCATCATCTCACTCACTTCACAAACTTTGAACCCTTGTTCCAACAAAAAATTTAACTGTTCTTCATCTATGTTATATGATGGTTTACCACGACATCCAGTGTGCACCTGTGCTGGAAACGCTAAGTTGTTAGGGGCTCCTGAGCGCTGGCCAAATTGGTTTAAACTTTGGCAAACACTGTCTATTAATTGCACGGTAGTATCATCAAATCCAATGTTTACAAAATGCCTCTTTAAAACTTCACATCTTAGAGCCATACCCACAACGTAGTCTGGATCGCTAAGACTGTTCAAACGTGGAATTAAATCCTCAATAATGGTCAAACAAGCAATGATTTCATCATTCATATTTATATCAGTTGCCGCCATGTTTAATTTGGAGGAGAGAAAGCAGCCAGGCGAGACTGGGCGCTAGTAATTCTTGACGAGGGGATGGTTTACCGCGACGCTAATTAGTATTGGCGGAAATTTTACGTTGTGCCATAATTCAACATATTTTGATATTGAAGTTGTTATATTCGAGTAGTACGATCTTGATTCAACATATTTTAAAACTTCAGCTTTGCATATTCTAGTACCACGATATAAGTTCAAGTGTGATTTGATATATTTGAAGCGTTACATTTCGAGAGATGTTCATTTTACAAAAGACTTCATCTCTCTTTTTTGTTAAATTTAGAAACTTGTCAAAATTATTGTAAGTTCGATTTCGGGAACGTGCAGAAAGTCACAACTTCATTTCTTATTTTAGCTTCGATACGAAAACATGTTGCTAGACAACAAACATGAATATTGGCGGAAATCTGACGCCATAGGTTCGTGTTCGTGCACATGATCTTTTTATTTATGACATTTGTGACAACAATCACGGGAAACAAGCAATAGGACACAGGGTCCCTTACAAAGGCTTGTCTCCACACACACTTACATCATTATTTTCGTTATGCTCAGTGTCGACAATCTCTATAACAGCGTTGTCCCTAAGACAAATGGATAACGACATGGTAGTGAAAATCCGTGCGTGGAGTGTGCACAATTCTGAAATATATCATTTTACGTTACAAATAAGTTCGATCCATATGCAGTATCGTAACTGAAAATGCAATATTTTAATGTAGAAAGTTCAGAAGAGCAACTATTGTATAAATAATGAATGTTCATTGAATCACGTGATTGCAAGTAGCCAATTAAATCACGATAATTTGATGAGGTGTTTTATAAAATGCGAATATGGAGGATTAAATATCCCGTTATTAACCTGGCGTCATTGAGAAATTCTCAAGTGAAAGTAAATTTTTACGTTAACCTTTTTCTAATTCACTTCTATTTAGTAATACGATGAAGTACAAGTGATTATTGAGCTCAAAAATTTGTGTATATTGCAACCCGTACAGTGTTTTTTCCATAAACATGTTACAAGAAACATAAATGTGAAATGCACTCTTATATGTAACCACAACGATATGGACAAATATACTAACCTAGGCGGCTCATTGTTAAAAGGGTCACGAACGAGGTTTGAATCATCGTTGCCCTCATCTTCGTCCTCTTGCGATGATTGATACCCCTTGATAAAATATTAAAACATACGTTAAAGATTGTGTAAAGTTTCCAAATGACAATGCATCTCGCTAATCCCAAACAATTCTCCACAAGAGAGGCACGCCTGAAATTCCTGTTTCACATGAACTGATCTTGTTAGCGGAATACTTTTTTGTAACGGTCTTATGTAGATTCTGCAAGTTCCAAAGCAACGAAGCTGCTCGGTGCTGCAGCTTCCATGACACACTACTTCAATCTCTCCTCTTTTCTTTGCTTTACTCACAGTTAATCGAAATAAGATGGTTAGGCTAGCCAGCAAACTTCAAAGGATTCGGAAAATGATGTCGGGAACCACTTTTTATTTTGTCACGTGATCAATAAGCGGTATCAAGCAGCGAGGAGTGTTGATGTAAAACGATGGCGTGAAATATGATACATGTTTGGAACTTGGGAAATATTTCCTCTTTGAAGTTTACAAGATGGAGAGCGAGAAAGGCATTGATATTGGCGTCGTTCAAGATTTTCGTGAGGAGAATCTTGGATGTGAAGAAGATGAAAACATTGGCGAAAATGTGTTGGATTCCGAAACTGATAGTGAGTCGCGAGGCGATAGATTTACGGACTTTAATCTAAATCTATCGCTCGATATTTTAGACACAGAGACTGACGAAGTCGATACTGAGTTTGTTAAAGCCCTAACTGAAATTGAAGGCAAAAAATCATTCCCTTGCCCCAATTGCACCAAAGTTTGTAAGTCAAAGGGTGGCTTGACAAGACACACGAATTCTAAACACCGCAAAGCTACCGTTGATTCACTCGAAGACAACGAAAAGAGTCGCCTAACGTTTGAAAGACTCGCTGGCATTGTCGAAGCAATTAAAACAAGTTTTTGTGTACTGACAATTTATATGGAACTGAATTGATTGCTGCCGTTAAGATTGCCTCCTGCAGCAAAGCTTTGTTTGATGCTGTGCTGCCATTATATGAAAAATTTTGCCGCAAGAAAAACCAAGACAGACTACTTGAAGAAATCTACGGATTGATTCTCGATGCCAGCACATATTTAAACTGTCCACACTCTCATGCCGCCAATGTGATCATGATCGAGATACCAGATCGTTTAGTTGCGTTTTTCAAACTTTGCCAAAACCGCGACGAGGCAAGAACCACGACCGCGTGTGATTTAAAACTTGACCCGGTGGAACGTGGTCCTCTTTCCTACATCGCAGGATACATGGTATCTAAACTTTACCAAAAGTCTAGAAAAAGCAAGAATAACTGCAGTGAGGAATTAAACACCCTGTTGCAGTCTTTAAAGTCGACCGAATCAGACAATAATTTTATTCTTGCTCGTAGCAGAGGAGGTCTTGTGGCTCCTAGTCATCACCTTATGGGCATTGTTGAAGAAGCCGAGATCTTATTCAGGAAAAATATTGGCGAAGGTGAACATGTTTTGCATAATATACCTGTTGAAAATATCTGTGAAAAAACCTTAAACTCTCCAGTGGTCAAATCACTTTGGGAAAACATTGTGTTGGAATCAGGCATTGAGGAATCAAGTTCGTTCTACCCACAAGTTGTGTTTAGAAAATATAATCAAATTGTATGTACGGGTTCGCTCATTTTCATATGCAAGGGATTATATTACTAAATACAAAATAAAGGAAAAATATGCAAAGAGTAAGTCACTAAGAAAGGACTTAAAACGAAGCAAAGACAATTAAAAATAAAATCATTTAGATACTGAGAAATAGTATATATATTTTTAAGATTGATTTGAACTCTGAAATATTAACAACATTTATGAACAAAGGTGCAACCATGTAAAACCATTATCATGTTGATATTGCTATGAAAATATGTATGTTACTTTGAACAAGTTACTGATCTATGTACATGTTTATAACTCTATGTTTTCATTGGTCGTTAGTAGGTTAGCTCTTCATACAATAAGTAAAATTGTATGAAGAGCTAACATTGTATACATGGTTTGGAAACTTTGCTGAAAACACAGTACAACTAATCAGTGGAAAAACCAGCCCAATCTTTAGTCCTGCTATGTTAATTTATCATGTATACATACTTCAACAACAATTAATTTCTAACAATTTGAGTAAATAATATGTTCAAAAATTAGCATAGCAGGACTAGATAGTTGGGGTGGCTTTGCCATTGCAACTAATGTTAAACTTTGATTCAGGCAAGAAGAACAAAGTCTCCACAGCCCGAAAGATCATTCAACATGCAAATTGTCCATTGTCCTGTAGAAATTATTTTTATAGTTTTAAATGCAAATATTGGTTCTTGAGTAGATATGTTAGCACTCATAACCACAGTTAGTATTCTAAATGGTAAAATACAATACTGATGTGATGAGGAATTATCCAAATTTAAGAGTTGGTCAAGTCTGCTCTTTACATTTTTCTGTTCATAACAATGTTTCTGAATGAACTTCACCTGTTACTTTAATTTAACTAATTAAAATTCTCCTGTTATAATTCTCATGCTAAAAATTTTGTTATGTGCAGAATGAGCTTGACCATATCTTAACATGTAATGCTAATGTTACATTAAATCACTAAAAGATGTTTTTTACTAGTTAATATAAATACACAGTTTTTAATAGTTATTTTTCCTTTTTGCGTTTTTGCACTGGTTCATCACTGACCTGGTGCCATTTAACTTTGCCATATCGTCCACCAACATTTCCACGAATTACTGGAGCAATATCTTGTTGGCAAGAAATGGTAAGGTCATTGTATCCAAACTGCTGAGCAGTTGGATTGTCTGATCTTCTTCCTTTCTCTCTTTGGTGGCCAAAGTAGTCCTCTAGCACATCCTGCATGAATCTCTCGGTGAGTACATACTTAAATCCTTCTGACAACAGGAATTTGATGACATCTACATGGGAGTGAACAGAAATCACAAAGCCTTCATAGGTTTGACCAGAAAGGAACATCCTCTGTCTGGCATCAGCAGTGTAATTACCTTCACACGTCAGGGTGCTCTGTTTCCATCTTTGCAGGTATGCAAGGAAGACATCTTTCAGCCATGTCAATCGCTCATCGTCAAGAGATTCGTATGGCCTGATGAATGGATTCTTCCTCCTGGTGTGCTCAGTCAGAGACCTCACATTTGTACAGTCAAAGAATCCATTCATCATTTCACAGAACTCTGCTGTACCAGCCACATCCTGTTTACCACTTTCTCGCAGGGCAAGGGACACTGACTTGCTTAAGACCTGGACAGCAAGATTGACTTTCATTTTACTGTAGGAAGTCAGGACAATGTGGTCCAAGGTGAGTTTAGGGAGGGTGTGGAGAGCAAACTCTTGGTCACCGTAAAAGAGGTCAGCTATGTGCCGGAACACCAGATACTGCCCATCATTCCACATTAAACGACTATGACTTCCAGAGCCAGAATTGTAAAGGCAGTTACGAGCTGTCTTCATAAGATGAGGGGAATCTGCAAAAAAGAAAATGAATCGTGATGGTGCAAAAATGTTTGGTGTTTTATACACAACATCACAATTCACTTCCTTGGCCAGCTTGGAATGTAGGCGGAAAAACTTTCGGTTTGGGGAAGCACCATCATTCATAGCAGCACACACATGTAGATTAAGTGATGCATCTAAAACAGCTACAGTTCTCCAAAAACGTTGCATAAGTTGGAATGATGTAACATTTCCTGTGAAGAAATATGCAATGATATGTTTCAAATCAGTGCATAATCCCCTCACAAGAAATGCCAGGGCATGGGTGGCAATAGGATCATCGTCACTGAGATTGGCAAAGTTGGTCATTGGATCACCTAAATCAATAAAACCAATCAGATCTCCAGACACTTTATCAAACACAAGGTTTGACTGGATCTTCATTTCATCCATAACAACTGCAACCCATCTCTGTACAGGAGTGAATGATGAGGTCTTTGCTCGTAACATTTCAACATTTTCTTTGTTGATGCCAGCTTTCGGTTTAAAGTAGTTCCTATAGTCCCGCAGAACTCGTTCACTTGGGAGAATGAGTGCACCACTGTCTTGTAATTCTCTATAAGCTGAAGGAGATTTGCTATGTATGGAAAGAGCAAAGCGAATCACTTTTGGGTGGTACCTTCTACCCATTTTGGCTGACTGTAGAAGTTTCATTTGTTCTTGCCAAAAAAACTTCATATGTGGTGTTGCTTCCAGGCTTTGTCCACCCATGATCTTTAGAATATCTTTTTCAAGACCTTCGCTAATGCTAATCCCTTGCTGTTCAATCTTTAGCTGCAACTCTTTTAAGCGACCCTCCAGATCTTTCACCTGGATTCGGGTGGACTTTACTGTTGCTCTTAATTTGTCTGCTCCGCATGAAGCTAATGCAGCTTTAGGTTTTGCTGAGGTTTCAGATGCTTTACTTTTCTTCCTTGTTGCTCTCTTTATTGTGTTGAAGGCACTTAAACATGTTTTACACAGTTCTTTTGAAGGGTCACCTTCAACAAGCATGTCACAAGAAGTTGACCGATATGCAAGTGTCACTTCAAAGTGAGCCTCATCTACTTGAATGGTTTTTGGCACACTATGACGAACAATGGTATTTGGGTTCGAATCTGGATTTCCAGTTGGATCACAAGCAACAGACAATATATCTTCATCCTCTGTCAATCCTTCGCAAAGTCTGGAATTGCAAAGCGTTTGCAATAGTTCAGCAATGTCTGAATTCTGGACAGAACGTTTTCGTTCCTTATAAATAGGATGATGGTCAGGCACTGGCCAGTTGAATATAAATACAGTGAATTCCATGGACAAACTCACAACAACAGAGTACTTGGGAGTACTATGAATTTTGTCGTCCAATTCAATTCGTAATTCACCTTCGTACGATTTATTAATTTTCCATGGATGAATTGTTTCTTGCTCGAGCTGCATTGTAAAATCCACCATATTTAAAAATCGTGGCTCAGACCACCCAGGCTGAGATGATGTTGAAGGCTCGCCAATGTCAGGAGTGTCAACTTTCCTCACAAGCGGTAGGCGTTCACGTTTAGGCGCTTCGTGACTTTTCTCAGGCAAATTCTCTGTAGGAACGCTCCCTGTAACCAATGTCTTTCTTTTGCCTGGAGAGATACAAATTAAATTCTGTTTAGACATAGTCCAATATATAACAAAAATAAAATATTCATGATGTTTCGCCGTGTATGTAAATTGTTCGTGTTTAATTACACAATAGACGACTGCGTTACATGTGAAACGCTTACCAGTTAAGATGCATTCAGATCTAAAATGCCGCTCGCAGATGAATATATTATTTGCCTCAATTCTCTTCTTGAGTTCTGGGGTCAATTCGCGTGTCCTTAAGACCAAACGAAGCCATTCTTTACGCGCTTTTAGCTTCATTTCCTTCGTATGTTCTCCATCAGAAGCTGCGACTGAAGGGACTCGGAAAAGCGAAATTTTGTGCTTTCCGCATGTCGGACAGCCAAAAAAGGCGCAGTTTCCACCACCCATATCCACCAAAACTCCTCGCAAATGATTATTTATTTCAAGTGTAGTATAGTTCAAAATAAATCGCAGTATTTGCGGTTGCCACTCCTAGACTCCTAGTGTAAATATATATGCGCTTCGGCGTTGATACCGCTTATTGGTCACGTGGCCAGAATAAAAAGTGGACAATAACATATTTTGTCACGTGGTACATCTAGCCTAACCGTCTTATTTCGATTAACTGTGCTTTACTTAAGAGAACCTGAAAACCTCCAGTTTCTTTTAAATGACGATATGCCCTAAAACAATTACACAACCACATAAAGTATATGTTACTATAAGCCATTTTAGCAATCTCAATCTTTAAAGCTTTATGGACAGTGGCATAAATGTAATCACTAGGGGGGACATCAGTTTGCTCTGCTGGATCACTGTCTATATAATTTTCCAGAAATGTAGGCATGTTGGGTGAGATGTGGGCTTGATGAAAAAATACCCACTGCATAGTTCAGTTTTTCATGAAAAAATCATGCACTATTTCTTTGAGACCCTTTGTGCTTCTTCATGGGCATGGATGACTACTGAAACCAGAAATCTACAAAATACAGCACCGAAACAATAAATCTCTCACAGCAACATTTGTGGCAGATATTGGAAATGAAATTTGCATTTCACCCAGCCATTTTCCATTACCTCTAATTTTTCTGCAGATGAAAACACATGAGTTTGGTTTCTGTCACACAGGAAAATATGTTTCTTGTTATTGTTCTTTCTAACATTTAAAGATATTTGTTAGCTCAAGAAGTAGTACTAAAATACAGCATCACTAGTAGATTTGATTGCTTCAACCATACCTCTGCTGGAAGTGCCATGAACCTGTCGAGATGCTCTCCTATTTCTGTAGGGTTGAATTTTCTCAACATCAGAAATTCAACAAACATTGACTAAAAACTAGGACAGAAATTTTCTGTGATGAAATTGTTCATCAAAAAATATTTAAGACAGGCTGATGCTACTCAATTGGAATAAGAAGCTTTTCCATGTATTTGATCAATACCCTTTACCATTTTTTTTTGCCTTTTTTACCCAATAGCCTTTTTTCATGTGGTTACTTTTAGAGGGCATGAATAGCATTCATAAAAGATTTCTTCGGCAAGATGGTGGGAGGCATGAAAACAAAGCTACTAGGTGAAAATGCAATAGACACTAAAGCACATTACTTATTGTAAAATAAAAATATTGAATACATGAAATGTTTGACATACTGATTGGCAATTAAAAGTCCTTCTGTGCTCTTGAATAGCTGCATGTTGTGGAATGGATGCAGGCACTACATTCGTGTTTTCAGTGGTAGTCGCAGTCACTGGGACTGGTTGGTGTACTTGGTTCACTGGTTGTTGTTCAACAGGTATGCTTGTTGCAGTTTCTGACTGGTTGTTGATGCCAGATTGGAGGTTACCAACTGCAACTCTTAATAACTGCATTGCCTCACTTCTACTGGTGTTATTTACGTTGCTCTAGAAAATTATTTAATATTTATAAAAATGTGCAATGATGTGTATATGTCATAGTTCCATTGCATGATGTCATCTATATGTCTTTAGTATAAATTTCCAGGTCAAGATACACTGTCCGTGAAGTGATAGTCACTGACCAGCAACCGTAACTATAACTTTTTTACAGTAATAAATTTGAAGTGAATTTCTGTGAAGTTTTGTTGATTATTATTTATAAACACCTGGAAACTTATACTAAAACAATTAAACACCTCAGGCTTGGTGATTACAAGCCTATATTTCGAGGGGCCCGCCACGGGTTTGAAAGCGCACAAGATTTCAAAATCAGGTGATTTCTAACTTGATTTCCTGATTTCGTGATTTCTAACACATTGCGAAGTTTAATGTTAATTTGATCATTTCTCATGGAAAACAGTGGCATAACGTTATGGCAGTAGGCCGTGGGTTCAAAATTTGTGACCCCCCCCCCACAAAATATGAATAAAGAAGTCTCCTAGAATTTCTTAGTAGAGTGTAAGAGATTTCCCCCGTGGCGGGCCCCTCGCTATATTCATTTCGCCTCAATCAGTATAGTCTTGTAATCACCCCTTCTGCCTGATCGCAGGCACTGATAAAGAACGCCTGTGTGTAACATCCGCGCTCATGTGGGAGTCGGGCTTCGCATAAAATAAAATGTTTTATATTTCTTAAATATCACAACATATATATATATATATATATATACCATAATGTTCCTTTTAACCTTTAAAGTGCCCATGACACCAAAATTTTTATTACATGATGTGAAAGAGTATTTAAAACTGTAATACAAGTTCTTTTAAACTTTTGTGCTGCAACATTTTGTTGATGAGATATTTCAGTTTGAATTTTTTGTTTTGTCGGCTAATTTAGGTCACACTTTGCATAATGAGTTGCTGTTGAATACCAGTTATCTATGTCTTCAAATTACGTTATTTTAAAATGCATTGAACCATTTCAAATGACATCACATCATTGGACATTTAGTTGAATGATTTGGCATTGCTTCAAGCTAATGAATTGAAACACTTCACATATAGTAGAATCACTTGACATTTGGTCGAGTCATTTCATGTTTAGATAAATAATTTCTAATTTAGGTGGATGATTTCAATTCATATGGAATCATTTCGCATTGAATTGAAAGGTTCCACTTGGGCCCGCTGAATCATTTCACATTTAGTTGAACGAGTTCAAAAAGCAAATTGAATTAGATCAGGGTCGAATAAACTACGTTTACTTTAGATGGATCACTTCACAACTTGTCCAGTCATATCACTAAGCTATGCTGTTTCATCTCTGAACTCAATGAATCATTTGTGTTCATGATGAATCGTGCATGTTTACGTCCATTCATTTCACATGTGTCATATTTTTGGTGGTGACGGCCGCCCATAAAAGTAGTGAAGGCAAAGAGGATGGAATATATGTCTAGCGAAAATGAGCTGAAAGCGAGCCACTATACAAAACTAAGCAATATATTGTTAAGGCCTCTTACACGGCAAAGTAATGAATTAAAGAGGTTCAAGTGAAGATTAGGCAAAGGCCATTTGGAAAGTTCACCGGAACTAATAAGAAACCGGACACTGCCAAGGATTGTAGGAGCACCTTCATCTCAAGTAATGCCTGATAATTGTCCTGAATGCACATGTGATCAATGTGTAAAATCAAGTTTAACATCAAGTCCGCTAATGTCAAGGACCCCGTTAAGTGGAAATAATTCAAATGAGGAATGATCAAGTTGCTCCTTAAGTCGCTGCTCAATCCTGCTAGAATAATTTGAAAACGGTGTCATTTTCCAATAGCACACATGTGGGTTTTTCCTAAGGCTATTCTCCTCACCACAAAGCCTCATATTGACCTTTATGTTCTCTTTACATCAAAGTGAGACTTCGTGGTGAAGACAATAGCTTTTGGTTGAATTCACATATGTCCTATTGCAACAGTTGTATTAACGTATAATTATACTATAGGTTTTTACAAACATTGTACATTATCTGGTTATTTATGTGATTATTTCTGAGATGCATCATAAGTTTGAGCTTAGCACTTAAGTCTTTTTTTTCTAGCTCAGATGTAGGTTCCTCATGTTAAATGTCCAGAAAGGTTGATTCGAAACAATTTCTTTGCTCTGTGAAATGTAATATACAGGTGATACACTGCAACCAAACAAACACATTGCCTCGGTTAGATGATAGTTTGTCTATTAGAAACATTCTTATTTGTAGCCTGGATTCCATCCAAAACATGTTTTTTGGTGCAGACTCGTATGATTGGGTCTCATATAGAGTGGGACGTTGGATCGCATGTGTGCGCACTTGCACTTAAAGTGCTTCGCAAAAATTGTTTATTAAATCAACAAAATTCCATGCTAGGCGTAGATTTCTCTCATTTGGTGGCTTAAGTTGTGCTCTTTCAGAATCCTGAAATTAATTACAATATCTGTTGGTAACTTGTTCAAGCATGTGTGTGACATTGCTTGCTGATGTTATTTGTATATTGTACAGGTTATTACTGACCCTTACAGATTAAATTCCAACAATTTAATGAGATTTTTCACATAAAAAATTTTGGCACAACAGTTTTATCTTAATCAATGCCTGTAAGTATCAGAAACGTTTTGAAAATGTTTCAATAAAGATTTTCTTTTGGTTTTTATCATACATTATACACTCAGGTGCAATTGACTATCTTTAATGGGGTTATGTGCCTGCCTGACATTTCACGAAGTCAGACAGGAGCATATTGGACAGTTGTTGTTTGCTAATTTATTTTTATTTTAAACATGATGGAGCCAGTCAAATAAAGACCACGTTTTTGGGTTAAAAAAACAGAAGATGATTTGAAAACACTGTTAGATATGAAAGAGTGCAACCAAATCAGCCCTAAATATTTTTAGAAGCTGCTGCATTGAGCAACAAACAACAGAATGTTTCGAAAAATTTCCCACGGAAGAGCTTGCTGAAAAGTTGAGATTTTTTATGCTGAAGTTATGAAAAAGGGGGAGAACTTTATGAGAAGTCATCATTAAATTGTATTCATGAAGGTATTGCTTGACACCTAAAGAAAGAAACATAGACATTATCGAAAACCCAGTTTTCAATACAGCTAATGATGTGTTTTGTGCTCAGCTTGTCGAGCTAAGGGAGCAACCAAGCATAAACAACCAGTTAACGAAAAAGACTTAACAAAACTGTATGATAGTTCTCAGATTACAACACCCAGGTCTTTAGCAGAACGTTTTGGTGGATATAATGCTGTACCTCATTCGCTGTGGCTGAGAAAACGTATGGCATATGACAAAGAACACTTTTGAAATCAAAGTTGATGCTGTCAGCAAACAATTTGTTATTCAAACAGTCGACGAAATGGACAAAAATCATCAGGAAAACTGTGATGAAAACACCACAATTGGCAAAGGAAGGATGTATGAAAACCTTCAATCTGACTTTTGTCCTGTCAAAACTTTTGAAAAGTACATTTCAAAACTTCATCCTGACCTTGATGCTCTTTGGCAAAGACTGTGAGAAAGCCATTTAAGTATTGATGAAAATATATGGTATTTCTGAGCTCCTGTCAGTGAAAAACATGATGAAATATATGTCTATTCAAGTAAATAAAATCCACACCAACCATTGTCTGAGATCTACTGCCATTGAAATCTTGAATGCAGCAGAATTTAACGAGTGATAAATTATGAAAATAACCCAAAAAAGTGTGACAAGTTTACAAAGCTATCATAACAGAATCACTTATCAATACAAGGAGAACATTTCCAACAGCATTGGAAAAGTGATTGTTTGCTCTGCCCTTGAGAAAGAATAGGGGGAATCGATAGAAGATGCAAGACAACTTCCCAAATCTCCAGTTTAATCTATTTCATTACGTTCACTGCCTGGAAGCCCACTTGTGTTCAACTTTCAACAAACAAATTCGCGTGAATCAAGTTCGTCTTCCTGCTTAGTTTCAAGCCACAGATGACTTTTAATAACAGTCTGGTCACATTTACCTTTAATAATCGTTGAATATTTTATCTTTAGACTGCAGTATATTTATGCCTGTTTTGAAAGTATATCTTCACACACTTTCACTTTAGGTCATTGTAATAATAATTAGTTATGTTAATTCATCATTGCTGCCTCCCACAAGAGAGTGTCCAGTCTCCTTCCGCAAACTATGTAAAGTGCTGGCAAATTTCGATTTGATGTTTTCAATGTGTGTCTTTTTGATAGAGCGCTAAACCATAATATTACTTTAATGGTGGAAAATGCTTTTTACCAATGGAAGTGTCCATCAAGGTGGTCAACGTTTTAGTGACGATTCTCGTGGAAAACAGTGCTCATTTATTAGTCTAATAGTTCTGTTTGTTGAACAAACAATTCCCATGTGTGAGTGGAACTGTCGATAACATTTTGTCACTTGGAGATCGCATGTACCTTCATACCCTTAAAAATCAACTTATCCCAAGCACGGAACTTTTGTCAGCAACCAAATTACCAAGTGTACTTTGATGTGAAATAGATTTTAGATGCATTTTGACAGTACTAAGTACCAGTAATACGACTATTCAGACGATCCATTCAAACTATGATCACACCATATATGGCACTGGCATTGATGCTGGTTGCTTGCATATGAAAAGCACCCTACATGATTTTGTACAAGGTAATGATCTACCCAAAGAGTAGAGCCCATTGTGGCCAAAAATAGCATAACTGCTATTTTGCAAAATACCAATCTACCTATTGAGGCAGAGCTCATTGTAGCACAAAAAGACAGCCAAATTTGGCATGTTAAACATGTACAGTACTTGTAAGGTTTCATTGCAAAACAATGATGGAGTTAAGACTGTTGACACTCCTTATGTTACACTGGATTCAGCGTTGATGGACACCTTTTCACAATATAAATATGCTATGTTGATATTGCAAGGCTATATGATAGGTATTATTTTTGGAATAGCCTCTATCTTTTATGTATTTGACTTGCATGGCAAAGACAAGCATAGGATACCAAATCCCAATGGCATAGCTATATTGATGATTGATGTATCTGACTTGCATGGCAGAGACAAGCGTGGGATACCTAATCCCAATGGCATAGCTATATTGATGATTTAGAGTACCATTTGCACTCCTCGTCATGTATTTTAAAACGAAATGCATTTGAGATTACACCTGTTGAGTTTGCAATTGAACCATGCCTGTCATGATTGTAGCATGAGTGAAAGTAATTTGCAACTTGAGAATGCTATGGCAGAAGCAGAAGCCCAACAGCTAATTAAAAGGGCAAAAGCAGAGAGTATTTAAATGAATCTCGCTCAAAAGAAACTGTGGAACAAAAACAAGCTAGACTTAAAAATGCAAAACATATCATTAGCAGAAAACTTTCATTAGAAAATGATGTAGAAAGGCAAACTAGGCCTGAAAATGCAAAGCTCTATATGAATAGGAAACACTCATTAGAAACTGATCTAGAGAGGCAAATGAGGCTTGAATAGAATGGGCAAAACATGAAAAGGCATCATCAGAATGCAAAAACACAACCTAGATATAAAGAGGAGAACCTGTCTGAAACTGTAGTAAATGTAGTAAACCAAGAACAATATCTGAAAGAATTTGATGTTGCCAAAAATGGTTGTCTTCATAAACAAACCTGGGCTAAAGCAAATTAGTAATGTAAAAAAAATTGCTAAAAACACTGAGTATTGTATATATCAATGCTGTGTTTGTAAAGAGGCATAGCCATTGAAGTCACAACCTAAATCCTTACATAGTTGCATGTGTTCATGTTGCTCTAAAGATAAGAAGTCTCCTAAAAAGTTTTTAGACCAAAATTCAATGATGTGTTCCTCAGGAATTAAAAAATCTGACACAGGTTGAGGAAATGGTAATTGCTCATGCTTTGCCAATTATGCAAGTTTATATCAAACCAGATGGCCAGCATGGTTATTTGGGACATTGTATTAACTTGCCTCAAAATGTTACAGAATCAGCCAGGTATCTGCCAAGATAACATAAAAACTTAGCTGTTATTATTGTAAAAGTAAAAGGTAGAGACAACACATTTAAGCATGTGAATGTCAGAAGACAAAAAGTTCATGATGCTTTATTGTGGCTGATACAACACAATCCACATTATTTTGAAGCAACAATTAATGAAGTAGCATTGAATTCTTTGCCTGAAAATAATATCCCAGTAGATCTCTTAACTCTTGAAACTGAGGATAAAATACTTTCACAGGATAGTGTTATGTCCGATGTAGGTCCTCCTTACCAGTAATCCCTTGGAAAACAGTGTGTATGACTCTACTGAAATGAATATTTTTTTACCTGTTGGTGAACAACAGGAACGAGAGTTAAAAGCTGTTAGAAACCAGCTTTCTGATAATGAACGAATGCCTTGGCCCACAATTGAAAATGAGCCCATAAACGACCATGAGATAACACATCTGGCCACTATGGCATTTCCTACATTATTTCCTGATGGGAAAGGTGATCCCCCTAATCTAGCTCTCCAGAGAGATGTTTCTCTGAACGAGAATGATGCAAGAACGAGTTAAGCATCTTTTGAAATATGATCAACCACCCTAGATTTTCCTATAGGGCTTTGATTATAGGGCTTGATTATGTGATTAACAATTCCCATATTGTAGATTGGTTTTTTACCCAAAGTTTAGAAAGCTTTGTGCAACATTGGCTTTATGATACACTTGGTGCAAAATGGCACTGGTTTCGATATGAATATCAAGGTACTGCTAAATTAAACAATGACCCAGGTTTGCGTGAACTTACTCAGACAGCTTTGAAAGCTTTCTTAGCACAAAAAATTAAAGATGAGAATGATTGCTGTGACACAATTGAATTAGACCAGGACATCGAAGCTGGTCAAAAAGCAGCTGACACAGTATGTCGGTATGTTGATTAGTTGTTATTAACTGTCAATCCAAATCCACTGGAGGAAGACATGTGGATAAGCCCTGAAACTCACCCATGTCATAATAAAACTTCTGATAACAAAGTTGAATCAGATTATGTAGATCTTTTAAATATGGTTCAACAACACACCCATTGTAGTACAAAGCTATTGTCTCAGAAACAAATCAAATGAAACAGAAATGAAATGTTGGTTCAACCTCCCACTTATAAAGCAAGAATTGTATCTAAAAGAAATGATGCTAGGTTTAATAACCATCAACAACTTCAACTCCAAGGATGGAGAGCCAACTGTGACATTCAAGTTGTTATTGATCACTATGTTTGTGTTGAGTATCTCACAAAGTATGCAGCTAAAGGTGAACCAAGGTCATCCATCTTAAAGCAAGCATTCAATTTATTATTTATTGTTCAGAATGTAGACAATCATAGTGAGCCTCGTAGAGCTTTAAAAAAGGTTGTAATGAAAACTCTTGGTGAAAGAGATTATGCAGCTCAAGAAACAATGCATCATTTGATGTCTCTTAAACATCATAGCTCGTCATTTAGGTTCTGATTATATGATCTCGCTTACCCGGAATCAAATGAAGCGTAACATGATTTTGATGTATTGAAATGAGTCATAGTTTATGATATAAAAAATGTGTAATTCCTGATTGCTTGAGATTTTTGTTTTGCTGAAATATGAAATAAACAAAATAGTGTCTGGCATAAATTTTTGTAAAATATATCTTTTTCATTGATCAATACTGAAGGCATTCTAACTTTGGTTGTTTTGTACTTCATAAAATGACTTTTTTCAATACCTCAAAATCATTTTTTGCTTCATTTAATCTCGGGTAAATGGGATCATGTAATCAGCTCCTTGAAGTGATGCCAGTGAGTCTAAATGGTTTCCGGCGACTCTGTGACACACTATGTGTTGAAGAGGGTGAATCATGCACTGATAATTCATTACTTGATGTGTATGCCAACCGCCATCAGTATGACAGTTCAAATGATATGATAAATATTAATTTTGTTCAATTTGTTTCAAAATACAAATATTCCCAACATACTCCCCCAATCCCAACAGTCCAAATTATGGCCTTTATTGCAAATATCAACTATTGAGATATAAGCCCTGGACAATAACCCAAAACAATGCATAGGGTGACCAGGAATTAACTGATGGGGTTTTGATAGCCAAATGGAAAGAGTTTTTACAGATTCCTTATGGATAGACTCGTGTTCCGAAGTGGTTTAACAAACTGCAATCTGTCATTCATAGTCAACAAGAGCCAGATGTACAAACTTGTGAAGTGCAAGATAACACCCTTGAAGAATGGATGATTTTGTCTGGCCTCAACATCCTGTTTCAAAACTCTGCAGAAACGTCAGAGTTAACACACAACTGGCAACAGAAGAGGGCCAAGTATTCTGACCAACAAATTAGTGAAATGCCCTTGTGGATAAAAAACCTAAAAGAAAGTCATACAATTCAAGAGTACTATGCAGTTGTGGATGAAATCAGTTTTAGTGAGATGCAAAAACTGGCATATGACATTAAGTCTCATTTTTATGACAGCTCTCCTGCATCTGAAAAAGAGTCATTGTGTCTTATAGTTATTGGTGTGGTAGGTACTGGCAAAAGTTACCTTATTAACGCCATCATAAACCTTTTACAAGGCAAATGCACAGTTACTGCTACAACAGGCAAAGCAGCTTATAATATCAAAGGTGTAACAGTGCATTCTTGGTTAAAACTGTCCATTGGGTCTTGAGGTAAAAAGATCTTACAGGTGAGAGCTTGTGCAGGTTGCAGGAAAATGTGAAGGAAATTGATTACATTATTGTTGATGAATACTCAATGCTTGGTCAAGTTGCCTTTGGATGGATAGATCGACATTGCAAACAAGCAACAGCCTGTTTTGACAAAGTTTTTGGGGGAAAGTCTTTCATTTTAACTGGCGATCTAGACCAGTTGCCACATGTGGCAGACAAGCCTCTTTACCATGCCAAACCATCATGTGCAGTTGGTGAACAAGGTTATCAGACTTACCAAATGTTTGACAAAGTTGTCAAACTTGTTAATCAACGGCTGCAAGGCATAAGTCCTGAACAAATCATGTTCCGAGTTTTATTGTTACATCTTCGCAAAGGTGAATCAACAACTGAGGACTGGGAAGTCCTTTTATCTCGTCAGCCATCGCACATTTCAAATTTAGCAGAATTAAAGATGCTATCAGGATATATTACAGCAATGAACAAGTTGCAAATTATAATCATGAACAACTGGACTTGAGCTTTGCGTGCGTAAGTTAATTTAAGTATAGTCATGTGATTTGAAGATCGGGTATTTATTGGTGGTGAAACAGGTCACTTTCCTTTCTTATTCCTATGTAATCCTCAGTTGCTTTAAAGAACATGTGCCCCTTACTAAAGTATCGTAATGCTCAACGTGCTCTATTTCTCAATAAATCCCAACTCTCCTATGCAATAGAAATATGGTCTCCGACTCATAGTAACTTTAAGATCATCTTGAAAAGAATACAAAGAAGACTGACTAGGTGGATACTCCAGACAAGGAAAAGTGAAGTACAGTATAAAGATCGACCCCTGGTCCTAAAACTTTTACCTCTATAATATGATAAAGAGATAGAGGATTAAGGCAATCGATTGATACTATTTACGATGTCAATGTTCTTGACATTGTGTCCTTTGCTGGCCACAGTCAATCCTTGAGGTCCCGTGCTGTAAAACAAGTACTTTTAAGTCGTCATTCTTCCACCATATTGTGCTTATCTTAATGTTTACATCTTTTTTAAATCGAACATATTTACATTTACTTAATTGTTGTTTTGATGTAGATAAGACCTGCACTAAGCTTATCTCATAGTTGTTTTTGTCATATAGCCTGGATATATGTAGCTTACAGTGCAAAAATATACTTGTGGCAATGTTTGAAAAATTGAAACAGTAGGTGGATTTTAAGATAACCGTTGTGTTTGTTGTAGTTTTATGATTGTCATAAACTAGTCAGAGTTTATTTTCTAATTTTAGTGTTTCAGACAATTGGCATATGTATTTAAGATTTGTAATAGGTTGACGTTGTGGTTGAATACTCACATTGTATGGTAAAAGACTGCATCCCAGTACAGTAAAACACTGGTTTTAGACATCTACGAAAGTTCTGTGTATTTGCAGGTGTATTGGCCGGTAGAAAATGTATACGATGATTTTTGTGTAACTAGTGAAGAGTATGAATTATTAGTTACAGATGAAAAGTTTGCCGAACACTGGGTGGTCAACGGAGATGACCTAAAATCTACAATACGAACGTTAAACAAACTTATGAAGAAGCAAGAGATGTTTACATTCAATTAAAGTGTGAGAATGACAAATCTCAGCAAAATGTGACATGGCTCCTCTAACAATAGTCATAAAAAGAGACATGAGCAGATTGAAAATTATCATCTCTGCCGTTGAGGACAATTTATCAAAAGCGACTCCCAAAAATGATAGCTTGCATATGGACAGGGGTGATATGGAAAAGCTATTGGATGAGATTTGTGATAAAGTAGCTAGACTAATTGTAATACAATATACCCAGCTACAAGATGATGTAGAGGTAATCATTGAGTCGGCTTACAATACTTTAAGAAATGCTAATTTGTGTTTGTGGTCAAAACAGAATCCTAAAGTAGCTGTAACCTTGCTAAATGATAACCTGTCTGCTACAAACACAGAAAGTATTTCCAGTACAATGACAACATCTGTAGTCAGCCATACCCAAACCCAAGCAAGTAGCTCAACATCAATGCCTGTTGACTTTCGATGTAACCACATTGGCAATATAGAGAAGTCTTACAGCACATGTGAATACCAATTCACGATTCGAACAAGAACTGGCAAAAAAGTCACTGTCAACGCATTCGGTATGGAAAGAATAACAGGACCTGTTAGCAAACTCGATCCTGATGTGTTAGTTCAATTGTTTCCTGATTATGACCCGCAGTCTCTACAAAGGAAGTCTTCAACGTCGATGTGTTACTCGGGTGTGATAATTTCGGACTTCATCCGAAGAAAGAAGAAGCACAGTCTGGTGAGAATCTAAGCATAATGAGCGGGGAACTTGGTATTTGCCAGCAAGGATCCCATCCAGACCTCAAGGAAGAAACACGCTATGACACGAAGCTAGCAAAGACAATCCATGATATTCGACACAAAAACCTATATTTTGCTCGTATTGGTGATCACCCAAAGTTCACCCGTCAAGTTGCGTCGGCTGAAAGTCCAAATCAAAGCATTGATGTGTTCCATTGTTTGTCACATGGTATTAAGTCCACAAATGATCGAGAAACGGACAGTCCAGTAGCGAATTTTATCCGAGGCGAAGCGTTAGGCACAGAAACGTCACCTCGATGTGGTGGTTGTGATTGTAACAAATGTCCAATCGTAGGGCATACCTATTCCTTTAGAGAGGAACAAGAGCTGAAAATGATACAAAAAAATTTGGAATACGATGAGAAAAATCAGTGTTGGCTGACAAGTTACCCTTGGACAGTGGACTCGAACAGTCTCCCCAACAACTGCAACAATGCCTTGGCCACCGTGCAAAACACTGAACAAATCTTATCGAAAGATCCAAAAAGGGCTGAGACATATGAAGAGCAAATGAAAGATATGGTGGATCGTCATGTAGCCCGTAAATTAACAACTCAAGAGCAACAGTGGAATGGCCCGTTGTTCTATATTTCTCACCTTGCTGTGGTCAATCCTCGTTTAAAGTCAACACCGGTTTGAATCGAGTCAAAGCCATCATGGAGTGTCCTTGAATTCATGCCTGGCCAAAGGCCCAGATGCTTACATTAACAACTTGGTCGGAATTTTACTCCGTTGGAGAGAAGAGTACGTTGCTTTTGTTGGCGAGTTGAAAAAGATGTTTAACTCCATTCACCTAAAGTTGTTGGAGCAACACTGTCATCGGTTTTTATGGCGAGACATGGACACCGAACGTGAGCCAGACATCTAGGTGATGGAGCAAGTCAATATGGGTGACTCACCAGCGCCAGCCATTAGCACGGAGGCCGTTTACAAAACAACGACCTTGTTTGAAGATGAAAGCCCAGAAGCAGCCGAGCTGTTATGAAAGTCCAGCTATGCTGATGATCTAATTGATTCCCGACCTACCAAGGCCGTTGGGTTGAAACTGGCACAAGACGCAGAGAACATGCTCCGCAAAGGTGGTTTTTTCCTCAAGGGCTGGCAATTTAGCAGCGAAGAGAAAACGCGTTCCGGTGGAGACATGCACAATAACATGGACCTGGAACAGGAGCCAAGCAACCTTTCGCGAGAACGTTCGTTGCTGAAAGGATCTGATGTAAATTTTCATGTCCTGGGCGTAGAGTGGGGACCAAAAGAAGATGTCATTGTGTTTGAGGTTGTTCTGAACTTTAGTAAGAGACGTGGAGTACGAATGGACCCAACCTGATGCTCACTGATTTACCCCAAGCACTACCTGATATACTTACCAAACGGATCATTCTTCAAGTGATGAATATCTATGACCCCCTCGGATTGGTGAGTCCGTTTACCCTAATTGGAAAGATATACCTTCGAGAAACTTTGGCCCGTAATCTGGGATGGGAGGACCAACTTCCCGTTGATCTACGCGCAAAGTGGATCAAATTCTTCATCTCCTTATTCCAGTTGGAAAAGTTGAATTTGCCACGATGTCTTTGACCTCCCAACGCTGTAGGTGACCCCTGGTTGGTGATACTCAGTGATGGCAGCGACGTCGCCTACGGGTTTGTGGTGTATATCCGATGGCTGCTGGGAGACGGTAGTTCTGGTGCCGATTAATCATGGCAAAGTGTCGGGAGCCCTGGTGAACAAGTTATCAACTCAGCAGATGGAGTGTCATGGATGTCAAAGAGAGAAAGAAAAGTTATAGAGCAAGAGGCGAAATTTCAGTTCAAGCGTGTCCTGCAGATTGTTAACTCAAAACAGTCTTGCACATGATAAACAAAACAAGCACAAGATTCAACGTATACGAGGGCGTTTGATTAGGAGAAATACAAGCTGCCACTGATGGAGATATGAGTTGCTGGGCATGGATATCTGGCAAGGGCAATATAGCAGACTGGTTGACAAAAGGACGATCACCGCAAGATATTGATGAAGAATCCGAGTGGTGGAATGGTCCAGCAATTCTTTACCAGCTGGTAGAGGAATGGGGTCTAAAGTTTGGATTCCAGAAGGAAGAGTGTCTTCCTGGCGAAAAGAAGTTACACAGTGCATCCACAGCAACAGTTAGTCCTTCCTTAGTTGATTATGGAAGAATTCGTGAGGGGTTAATGCATAAGGACGGTGCACAGAAGGGACTGATATGGTTATTCAGACCCGCTGATAGTCCATGGAATCAAGGCAAAGTTGAGTCAATGGTCAAAGTCGCCAAAAGAGCAATTCATTTTGCCGTGCACAAAAGTCGCCTTTCTGTACCTGAATTCCTCATGATATGTTATGAAGTGGCCAATCTGCTCAAGGAACGACCAATTAGTACACTCCCTGGTGTGGATTCTTATCTGAACGTTCTAACACCGAATGCACTTTTGTTAGAACGTGCATGCACCAAGAACCCTGGAAACTGGCAACCTGATCGACAGAACATATCCAATTGCTATCATCTGGTACAAGCATTCATGAAAGAATTTTGTAGCAAATGGATCGAATTATGTGCACCAATGTTGGTGACCAGTTACAAGAGGACCACATCCAGTCGCAGCGTGAGACCCGGAGATGTCGTCCTGATAGCCGACAAGACTTCGCTAAAGGGAGATTACCACCTCTGAATAATCCAAGATGTTCGTCCCAGTAAAGATGGTAAAGTGCAAAGTGAGTTGGTTGAGTACAAGAATTATGAAGCTGGTGAAAGGAATCACGAGTATACGGCGGGAGAAGAAGTGGTCGTATCACGAAGTGTCCATTGTTTTTAGCCCTTTTGGTACTGGTGGAATATGAAGAAAAACTTGAAAAAGGTAAATGAAGAAACTGTGCATGCGATTGCATGAACTGTTGTTGGCTGTTGATAAATACTGACATTTGTTTAATGCGATCGCTTCGACCCTCCCCCTCCCGGTGTATTAGTATAATATGATTCTGTGTGGACGTCTTGAGCGATCGCGCGAGGGACAATATTACGTGAGGGAGAGACGAAAGAGAGCGGCCATTACAGCCGTATCCTGAAACAGTGTTTTACCGATCCATATTTTAGCGATATTTAGACGAGTTTTATGTATGTTATCGACTATTGCAAGTTATAAACCTTTCTAAAATTTACTAGTAAAGGAAGTTTATGCAAGTAAACGTTTTAAGGTTTAAATAAAGTCGTTATTATATGTCGTGTTGAAACATGTTTTCAGATTTGTAATAGGTTGACATTGTGGTTGAATATTCACATTGTATGGTAAAAGACTGCATCCCAGTACATTCCTACCATTGGGTTTTCCCGATAAATCTGTTAAATAAAATAAAATAAATAACTAATCCCCACCCCAGTGAATAAGTTTGTCCTTGATGTTAGAATACTGACCTAGTTTATCCTTGACAACCTGGGAGATTGCAGCTGCATTTCTATTCATACTTACATCCACAAATCCCAATTGTCTTTCAAAAATCTCACTACCTTTATCTAAACAGGCAATCACACTTACCTGTTCTTTGGTTGAAACATCAGATGTCTCATCAACCTGGACACTCAAAAAGCTACAATCAGTTATTTCCTTCATGATTTCATCATCAATAATCAAGGCAACTGATTAAATCATTTTGAATATCAGGAGAGACCCCAGTAAAATGCCCATCCCTACCCTGTTCAGATTCAGCTAATCTACCATGCAACTGCCGTTCAAATACAGAATCAAACTTGGCAAAAAACTCAAGTAACTCTCTATAATTTCCTTTATTCAGGCTGTCTTCTGATTCGTCGTGACCCCTAAAAGCCAACTCTTGTTTGGACAAATACAACACAGCTTCAGTAACTGTTTTTAAAATTTCACGGTTTTGCCTTACCTCTTCATTATGACGCTGAATTTCATCTCTTCTAGCTTGTGAAAGAAGGGAGGGAATCCACCCGAACATTTGCCCCATACGTTTTCCATGTTTTAAAAGCAGATAAGTGCGACTTACCTTTCTCATGCTTTTTGCCATTTGACATTAAACTCCGCATGTCGTTGTATCCATTCTTCGTCCACATTGGTGACGTACCAGGAGAGAACAAAAGACAAGGCCAACAGAACAACTTTTCCAATGCAGAGCAGCTACAGAGCCAATCCTTCTTACAATACCACTCCTTCTGAAATGATCTCCCCCTATTCTTGATGGTTAAATTTGGGGTCGGTCATTTTTTAACTATAACATTTTGTTCGGCAATTGATCGAACAGAAAAGGGCTTTATCAATAAAGCACTTACAACATCGGTCTCGACAGTGACTGGATTCGTCATGCTTGTTGAAGCCATTGAATAAAATTACAATGATAATATCAAATATGATAATGACCAGGGTTGGTAGTTTGGCCTATTAGAGGCCAAATAACTCGATTTTGGCTTCTTTTTTTCGTGCTTGGCCTCAAAAAAAAAGTTTGTCTTTTTGGCTACTTTTTGGCCTCTTTCTATTTCAAAGTAATGCTCGGAAAATGTTTCAATCTTAGTTTGATTATATATGTTTAATCGTCATAATAATGTAGGTATAGTAATTGTGATATTAAAGGCATTTAATATTCATGAGGACTTTTAGTATATGAGGATTATTTAGTATTCATGGAATAAATTAGTTGTGCTACGCAGTACACTAGACATCGCACTGGTTGTAAAAGAAAAGCTGAACAGTGTAAATACCCAAAACTATTAGGAATGAGTTTGCGATAAATTTGGGCTTTTTAGCATTTATTTGGCTGCGTTAGAAAAATTGTAGTTTGGCCTCTTTTGGTAGATTTTGGCCTCTTTTTGCATAGCTATTTGGCTCCAAGCATGCGCAGGACCTACCAACCCTGATAATGACCTAGATTTGTTGAGCTTTTGCCTACTCACCCAGAAAGCCTCGCACAAAAAGGTTGAATATTAACAAGCTCCACTCATTTGAAATAGCAGGACTTTGGTGTAAAAAACAGCCGTTTGGAGCATGCTCTGCGCTGATCATCCAACCAGAAATCAGCTTTCTAAAAGCTTTCATCTATAAGATTGTATGGCATATTCCGCCCTCTAAATTTGAGCAGGATACGCATTATGCAATTAGAAAACACGAGCCACACAAGTTCTAGAAGCGTGAAAATTAGGTAATACCAAGTTTCAGTTGCTAGGAAACATTAAGCAGACTAAAAAATTGCATAAGAACCTGGAAATTGTTGCGAAAAACATAAATAGCACCCAGAATAGCAGAATTACTACAATCAATATTTCATTTTTGATATCAGCAAAGCTGTTATTCAGATTTCAGTATAAATAATTTTTTTTGAGAAATTTTTACTCCCGCCCGGCGGGAGTAGCGGGACCGCTAGCTACGCCACTGATTACTTCATTGAGTCGTTTGATGGGCTTTAAAGCACAATACAGTTGACTTTTCTTTACGATTAATAATCATATCAATGTTAAAATTTCTTGAAAAGATACTCTGTCCAATTAGTTATATTGTCTCAACTTTTCGGGATCTTTGCAATTTAATTTACAAACAATATTTGAACATGCCCCTTGTGCTTGGCGGCGTGAAACCCAAGATTTTACCCACGTCTTATGATTAGCCGCCTCTTAAGCATCTTTGTCTTCTTTGCAGTAACAGAAGGTAAAGCAAAATTTCTTCATCTTCTGACAAGCTAGATTTATAACAGAAATAAATATGTTGCTAAAGCACAAAACAATAGACACTCCAAAAATGGTAAAGATTTTTATTCTTAACATTTTGACAGAAGAATGCCACCTATTTTAAAAAAGCAAACTATTTATAAGCTACGTTCTTTTAATGTTTGATAACATCATTAACTATGTAATTAAACTAAACGAACAGCAAATTGTTAGTTCTTTCGATGCACACACACACCATGGTTCAATACTGGATTGAGTCAATGGATGTGAAAAGCTTCGTTAAATAACAATAATGACCAATCTACTCGGCTGGTACAATAATTACAAACATTACTTTATTTACATGTTGCTAAAAACAAGTCAGATTGGATATCAAACATTTTTTGTATAGTCTTTCATATGCAGTTGCACAATTCAAGCAAAATGAAGTGCACTTAGATGCATTACAGCTCAATGAGTTAAATTGTCAAACATTTACTATTAATATTGGGTATAGAGTATGTAAATAGAAAATGATTTTTAGGATGGAAATTTTGCGTTCTGGAAAAGGTGCTTTTCGAAACATGATGCAAAAAATTAATCCGTGCCACTCTTATTCATACAAAGGAAGTTGTAAAATTTATTGATTATTAGACAAGAAGTTCTGTTGTACCTATAGGCCGTAATCTGTGGCCGATTTGCGTTCAGCTTTGCTGCCATTGGTTTACATCTAATTTTTTTCTTTATGAATCTATAGATTTTTTCATGTCCTAATTTTCATGTTGCCTTTTCTAAAAACCTGCAGTTTTTTTTTTGTAATTTACGATTAAAAATCAATACTTTTCACTTAAACTTCTGCCATTTTGTTGAGGAAACGTTGTGTTATTTGCAATTATTGTACTAGTCCAAGTCTCTTGGCAGGGGGTTTCATGCGAGTACATGAATGTTTGTATTGTTTTGATCAAAGGGTTCATTTAAAACCATCATACATTTAAACAAAAATTGGTATAAAAACATGGGAAATGTCAGCTTTTTGAGAATGTTGGCATATACCTATATAAATATCAAGGAATTATCTGTATTTGCAAAGATTCTTCAATATGACCGGCTTTGTGATATTTTTATTTGTTTGCGAGGCAATTGTTCATAGCCTTTGGTCGTCTTTTGTTTCTGTCCATTTTCCCACATCAGAAGAACAGGTGAAGGAAAAAATTATAGATATATAGGAAAGATGGCAATTTCCTTGCTGTTGGTCAGCACTTGATGGCTGCCACATTCCTGTAAAATGTCCGGCTGGTGGTGGTGAAGCTGCAAACAAGTATCATAGCTTTAAGAATTTTTATTCTATTGTGCTAATGGTATGATAGATGCAAAATATCGTTTTGTATGGGCGAGTGCTGGTTTTCCAGGAAATACTCATGACTCCATGATTTTGCAAGCCACCCAACTGTGGAAAGACATTAATGAAAATGAAGCAATTCCTGCAATTTCAAAAAAGATTGGTAAAGTCCAGATTGGCCCACTTGTGGTTGCAGATTCTGCTTTTCCATTTTCTACATGGTTAATGAAACCTTATACCTGTACAATTCTCACTCCAGAAGAAACGTGTTTTAAATACCGTTTGTCTCGTGCAAGGATGGTCACTGAATGTGCATACGGTCAATTAAAATGGAGGTTTAGAGTATTGTACAGAAAAACTGAATGCAATGAAGATACGATGAAAGCAATAACACTGGCATGTATTGTGCTTCACAATATTTGTATTGAGTATGATGAAGCTTTTCCAATGCAGTTAGATCTGATCAATAACACAGAGGAATGCAGAAATAGGAAAACTGTCTGTGAACTGTTAAACATGCGTAGCTGCCCAAAAGTCAAAGATACCTCTGTCCAGGCTAGCAAAGTCCGGGAAGCATTAAAAGAAAACGTTTGGAAGGAAAAACAAGGACATGGAGTAAGCTGACATTTTTAACATTGCCTACTCATGTAAATATAGTAATGAAGTTGTATTTGGTTAAAAAAAATAAATGCACTTTATGTAGAACATTGGGTTTTAAGGTAAATAAAAAAAAACAACAAAAACACTTGAAATTTAACAATTGTAATTTCTATACAGTTTAGAGTCCAAGGGCAGTTAGGTTATGACAACCTGTCCACAGTTTGCACTTACCATCTGACATTCCTAAAAATTTAGCTTAAGAAACATTAGGCCTGTTTTATATATGTTTAGTTATACATACAGATGGCCAGCTTGGTTTTTGACATAACTTAAAAACAAAATGTTCTCTGACTTAACTAAGTCAGAGAACCTTTTATCATTATATTTATTTCTGGTTACAAAAATCTGTGCCTGCGATTACAGTTCAGTCATCTAATAGTTTAGCAACATGGTGCAGTTGCTAGGCAAGTTCATTCAGAAGGTTGACTTGAAAAACTAAAATAGGTTTTTTTCTTCTTTTTATTTGAATATGTATACAATATTAATGATACCATTAAAGGGAAATGGCAACAAAAAATTTTATTGTCTCATTTGAAAGAGACTCTAAAACAATATATAGAAGTTTATTACTAAAATTTTATATCTGTTTCACTTCGGGAGATATTCTCATCTAAATCAATGGACTGTCCACCATCTTGGATTAATTTTTAACCTCATTAACAATGTTTTGGTGACGTCACAACAGGGATAAGCCATTTAAAGCTGCTCCTAAATACCTACCAACAATCAAATATTCTTTGAATCTTCTCAGTCCGTGCTGAAATCCGTAACACTTCCCGTACATGCGGTTATGGGAGCATATTAATCATTGTGTCGTGAGAAGAAAAAATTGCGTGACCCCAGTTGTGACGTATCATGCATATCCACAAATATCCAAGATGGCGGACAACTAAAGATTTCAAATGAAAATATTTCACGAAATAAGGCAGATATGAAAACTCTGTAATAGACTTCCATATATTGTTTTGGAGTCTCTTTTAAATGAGACGATAAAAAAATTTGTTGCCATTTCCCTTTAAAGTACTAAATCTTTGTTATAACTGTAATTACTCATTTTAGAATCGAATGTCATTTTTCATGAAAAATGCAACTTACAGACTAAAAACAAGCACTGAAAATATGCAGTAATATAAACCATTATAACATTCACTCAAAGTTTTGTATATGTTTTTCCTGCTTCATGAAAAGCAGGTGCATGGCGTGTCATGTTTCTTTCCAGAGTGGTTTGGGGAGTCCCCAGCATTGTTGTGGTGGACCTTGATAATATTGGTGCTGCTGCACAAATTGCTGCATTGCTTGTTGTGAGGCTTGGGGAATAGGTGGTTGTTGACCTTGCACTGTCTCAAAAGTTCCAGTTCAGTTTCGCTACCTCTCTGCATCATCTTTCATGAACTTTAAAGATCTTTTTTTGGACCATTTTCAACTATTGTTTCCATTATTTTTAACATTTTTCCAATGGTTTCTGATTTATTGTTGGTGTTTTTTTCTAATTGGAACAAATAAATTGGCTTTGGCTCCCTCTTCTTCCTTCTCTTCCTCATTTTCAACCTCGTCTGATGGTTTGCTTGAAGCTGTTCTGCTACTTCCACTAGAATATGAGGCTGAACTGCTTGGCCTGCTTGTTGATGGTTCAATTGCTGGTTCTGGCTGGCAAGAATTCCTGCTCTTGATCAATGGAAAAAGGAGCTCAAACCACTTGCTGAAACCTTTATCCTCTACAAATCTTTTAATGCCTGTGGCTGTTTGTATGGTTAAAGCCACTGTCTTGCACATGCTAACACACCACTTGAATTTGTTTCACATTTGTTGTATGGTAAAGGGAAAGGAGTGCCGTTTGATAAGCTCTTTCAAGACAAGCTTATAAACTTCACCATTTGTCGCCCTTCTTGTTATTGGTAAAAATGAGCTTTCGCTTAAAATTTGCACTGTTTGTAGTAATGTCAACCATATCATCGATATAGTCGGCGTCCCACAATGATCTTCGTCCGGTATTTTTCTTTTTCTTCTTATTCGTTAAATTAAGTAGTTCATCCTCGTCTTTCTGATCTTCATCTTTTTCGTCTTCATTTTTAAATACACGTGGACCATTTAGGAATTGACCAGATTCTGTTGATCCGCAAATGCAACCATTTAGCTTTTATTCAAGTGCGAATTAAAGAAGCTGAGAGAGATGTACTCCGCTTTCATTGGAAGCCACACGATGATGCTAAAGTCGAAACTTTACGGTTTACTTGTGTGCTGTTTGGACTAACATGTTCACCCTTTTTACTCGGGGGAGTAATTGAACATCACCTGAAGTCGTGGGAAGATGATCTTATTAGCAGAAAGATGACCGTAGCTGAAGCACAGTGCTTAAAGAAAAGAGCGATTGAGATATTTGACGACGCAACCTTTACGCACAAGTGGCACTCAATGCACCCGAATTGGAAGAGACTGATACCAATATAACTAAAGAACTAACATTCTCAAAGCAACAACTTGGAACTGCGGACGGGGGAGAATCCAGTATCCTTGGTCTACCTTGGAATAAAAGAGCTGACATAATCAGCGTCATCATTCCATCCAAGGCTTCTACCATCACCAAACGAGGAACATTGCAAAAACATGCTAAGATATACGATCCCTTGTGGTTACCTCAGACCCTACAAGAGAAGTTAGTTTATCGTGAAATGTGCCAGAGGAAACTCGGATGGGATGCGCCAATCGAAAACGATCCCAAGCAAAAGTGGTTTCGATGGGAACAAAGCCTTCCAAAACAAGTTAACACGCCATGTTAATTGGTAACATTTCGTGAAGTTATCCCGTCCATAGAGCTCCATACATTCGGTGATGCAAGTTGCGAGGGTGTCTCCAGTGTTGCTTACGTAGTTGTCCGTCAACCATCGGGTGCAAGTCAAGGTCTCATTGCAGCAAAAGCAAGATTGGAAAAAAACAAGGATTGAGAATTCTGTGCCTCGAGCTTGTGTCTGCTCATGTGGCAGCCAATGTAGTTGAAAACGTCCAAAGGGCTCTCGAAGGATTTCCTGTAACTGTATTGCAAGTGTGGCTGGACAGCATCGTTGCCCTTCACTGGATAAATGGTGGGGGAAATTTGAAGCAGCTCGTCGCGAATTGAGTGGCAAAAATCAAATCCAACACCCAGCTTGAATGGCGTTACATACCTACCAAAGAGAATCCAGCTGACTTGCGGAGCAGAGGTGGACCGATGCAAGGAAATCAACTGTGGTGGAAAGGTCCTGAATGGCTAGCTGATCGAAGGACTGGCCATGTGATATCGTCACCTCATCAACAAAAGAAAGCGATGCTGAAACCAAAGTGATTCGGAAGATTTTCACAGCGACAGTAGAAGAAACCATCGAAGTTGAGGGGTTATTAACCAAGTTTGACCTGTGGAAGACGCTGAGAATCTGTTCGTGGATAGCAAGATTCACGTTCAACTGCTGTAGTCCTAACCAGAAATGTCATGGTCCATTCACAACGCCTGAGATTGTGACCCAGCGTCTCCTCTGGATAAAGCGTGCCCAATCCAGCTGTAACTTAGAAGAAGATTGGCTGCAACTGAACCTACAAGCTAACAGGAACGGTGTCTTAGTATGTCGAGGGGGAATTCAAGGACACTATCCTGTTTACGTTCCTGATACCAGTCTATTGGCAGAAAAGTTGGTACAAGATTCTCACTTGCGCACTCTTCACGGGGGAATTGGTATGACTATGACACACATATGAAGCAAATACTGAATCCCGAGACTACGACAGTTAACCCGTAAAGCAGTAAAGAACTGCTATGGATGTTGACGATTTCGAGCGAAAGCGTTGAACCAACCAACACCCGGAAATCTTCCAACTGAGAGAACCGAAGGAAGTCGACCATTCCAAGCAGTTGGAGTAGACTTTGCTGGACCACTGAAGTACAAGAAAAACAAGAAAACGGAGGGAAAGGCATACGTCGTGTTGTATGCTTGTAGTTTGACCAGGGCTGTTTACTTCGAGCTGTTGTTGTCTCTAAACACCCAAGAGAATCTCCAAAGTCTTAAACAATTTATCACGAGAGCAGGACAACCTGAAAAAATATATTCTGATATTGGAAAAACGTTCGTAGCTGCTGTGAAATGGTTGAGTACAGTGCAAGCAGACGAGAGATTTAGAACATTCTTAGTATGTGCAAAATCCACTGCCAATTCAACTTGAGTCGTGCTCCGTGGTGGGGTGGGCAGTTTTACCATTTGATTGGGTTGGTAAAATGTTCATTCTACAAAACCATTGAAAATGGGATGTCTGATGTGGAAGGAACTGCAGGAAGTTCTCTTGGATGTTGAGATTGCATTGAACAATAGACCACTCCAGTATTTAGAGGACGATATTCATATGCCAGCCCTTTCACCCAACTCGATGTTGTTTGTTGGATGCATCGCAACACCAGGACTGGAGGCTCATCACCAAGAAGAAGCAGATTTACGTAAACATGCCAAATTCTTATCCTGTTGCAAAGATGCAGTGTGGCAAAAATGGTCAATGGAATACCTCCGGGGGCTACGTGAGCGACATAATCAAAAGAATGGTACAAGGGAATTTAAGCTGGGTAAAGGCGAAGTGGTCATCATAAAATCGGACGAACGAAACAGACCAAGTTGGTCACTCGGTATCGTAGACGAATTATATCCGGGGCATGACGATTTCGTGAGAGCCATTAGACTTCGAGCTGGCAAGAAATTCTTATAAAGACCTCCTCATCACTTGTACCCTTTAAAGTTGTCATGTGACAGGGACATGGTCCAAGACAATACCCAACTTAACCCCCACGTACCACCATTCAGACCTACCAGAGATGCGGCAGTAGCAGCTCGTCATAGAATTCAGGAAATTGAAGAACAGGACAATTAAAGCAGTGAGTGCGTGACAATTGAACAATAGACAAGTTTATATACCTTAAGTGCACAGTCTCTGTTATGCCAAATTTGTAAAGTAAAAACACAGTGTAGTAATGGTTCAAATTAAGTGACTTGAGTTTAGGAAAGAGTTGCAGTCCTCTTTGGCCAATTTTTAGCCATTACAAAAATTGATGAATGATGACTACGACAAGTGAAAAAGTCATCGATATACCGATAAGGGATCCAAATACCGATAGTTTTAGTATACCGAAATACTGAACATCTCTACCAGTTATACTGATGGAGAGTTATCATATGCCACTTAGTGTGGCATTGATTATGACTCAGATTGATTAGTTTTTGTAGACATTTAAATATTAATTGAAAATTTAAGTAAAATGCTTCTGGTTATTATTCAGAGTATTGAGAACAAATTATGACTGACAGCATACTGGGAAAATAAGGTCATATGGATTCCATAGCAGAACATTCAGCAGGTAGCCTTCCATTATGTTTCCCTTGGATGAAGTTTTCTGAGGGTTTCTCGAAAAAACTTCACGGGGGTTCTGGTTTTTAGCTTCACTTAACATTTGTCATATTTGTGGAGGTTAAGGTAAAAAGTTCCAAATTTTAAGGAGTATTTTGAATCTGCACTTTAATCTTTTTGTCTGATAGGTTAGACATTTTCAAAGCTTATTCACATGGGCTGTGTGGATATTACATGTAGTGGTGAAGCTGATGTGTACAATTTCCTTATAAATATAAAACAACATACTTGTTACCAAACATACTGTTACTGCTAAAATTATATATTATTAAAATAACTATAAAACTTAGGAAGCCAGTCATATTGAAGAATCTTTGCAAATGCAGATGATAATTCCTTGATATTTTAACAGGTATATGCCAACATTCTCAAAAAGCTGACGTTTCTGTGTCTTTGTATCTATTTTTTGTTTAAATGGTATGGTTTCAAATGAACCCTCTGATCAAAACAATACAAAATTTCATGTAACCACATGAAACCCCCCTGCTAAGAAACTTGGACTAGTGCAATAATTGCAAATAAGATGACGTTTCCTAACCAAAATGGCAGAAAATTAAATGAAAAGTACGATGTGTAATCATAAATTACAAAAAACTTGCAGGTTTTTAGAAGTGACAACATGAAAATTCGGACTCAGCATATAAAAATCTATAGATTCATAAAGAAAAAAATTAGATGTAAATTGATGGCAGCGAAAATCACTTTCTGAGATACTTTGGTGTTACAGAATACGGCCTACTATTTTTCAGCATTTTGTTTTGCGTGTTTGTACATCATATTAACCAATAAGCATTAGATAAGCGCAAAAAGAATTACAGTGCACTGGGACGCATTTTGTAGATTTCAATTGATTTAAAAAAGAGAAAATGTGACACACTGACACAGCTGAAATAAGAGCAGATATGCATAAAGAGTCTTTAAGATTTGAGTGCTGCACTTATATGTTTCCCAAACCAAATGAACACAACATGGACAGGTAAATTAGAGTAATTAAATGAAATATTTCCTTTGTTTGTAACTGGGGACAGTCAACCTCTTCCCCTGTTTGATGTAAATTTTTTATTGAGTTGTATCTACTTTTTAGCATGGCAGTATTGTGCAGAGGTTGAATGAGCAATTCATTGCTAAAATGAACAAACTTGTTGGTGTCCAGATTGGAAAGTTTGTAAAATGTGCAGGCGACATTGACAAAATTTAATACAAAATATATATAAGACATCAAAACTGTGCGGGCGATTTCACGCCTGCACACTACAAACTTTCCAATCTGGGTTGGTGTAGGGGTTTTCAATGTTGGAAAAATGAAGAGGTATCTGAAAATTTATGTTAAACATGACTCATTCCGAGGCAAGAAACAATCGCAAATATTTTCCTAAACCGGAAACAATAAAAAATCATGTATAGTGCTACAGTGAGGGACCAGACTTTCTGTAATGGATAGAGACAATGTGGAACTGCTTGTTACAAATGAAAACAAAAGCAGTCAGCTGACAAGTTTTACTTTAAACAATATAAAGAAAGCAGTGGAGAAAATTTTGAAAGTATACCAAGCTTTACCAGATGATAAGGAAGATGGTGAAAATACTGATGAGATAAAAATAGGCACGCTATGCGTACATGTATCTGCGAAAGAAAAGTACGCTACACGTACAGGTAGCTGCGCACAGCATAAATATGTAGTAGAATGATTGCAATAAATATTGAAATAAATAGTCCAATGTGTTTGAAATGATTACTGTATAATATAAACTTTTTAATAAAAACATGTGAAATGATTATAACATAAAATTTGGATAACAGTATCATTTCAGAGGTAAATACTTAAAATATTTTAACATTTATCACAATTGTTGGAACCAAATTTGCATGGATATTAATGGCTATTAATTGTTATTTTCAAAAATCGATATAAAAGTGCATGTCGAGTATACAATGCATAAATCAAATAACTTTAGTTTTACAAATATGGTTTACTTACAGAATGTATAAAAAAGTAGACCCTTTGGAATGCTTTTTAATTTGGTCGAATTAATACATGTGTAGAAATGCATGATTGTATAAATATCGGACAAGTTAGAATAACTTCAGCAAACAAAACAGGCTGTACAAAAATGTGAATTTGTAATTCATTATATTGTTAAAGATATTCAAGGTGTATTCAAAATTAGAACGAATTAAATCTGTTAAGTGACCTTCGAATCGAGTCATTCTGAACTATCAAATTAATGCAACAGATCGCAGCAGATTAACTGTGATCAATTTAACATCAATCACTCATGCAAAATTAGCTTTGTCTCATATGAATATATTTTTGTTTTAATGCAATTGCTTGTGATTCAGATTTAACAAATAAGGCGACTCAAGCTGATATTACTACCCAAGGGAAAATGTCGGCCTATTATTCAGATTTCAGATCTAAGCATTAATAGACTTTGAGCATGAGTACTACTAAGTGCTGGTACACAGTTTCTATACATAATATATACATTTAAAATTAAATCAGAGAAAAAATACTCAAATTGATGAATTGACTGATTATTCAAAAGAACAAGAAGTTCAAGAAATTGTGTACAAGCATAAGGTGTGTACCAAATAAGTGCAATCACAGACAAATACTAGATAATGCAAGTGTACACTGCAAGCACAACTAGTGAAACTGACACACAATGCACATAATAAAAACAACAAGTCCATCCATCAAAACATACAGTATACTAAAAACTGTTTTAAGCAAGTTAACTAGACTCCTAAAAATTACGTACATGTTGTCGATGTTGTTATTGTACCTTTATTATCATTGTATCTCTGTCAAATCGGTTTGTTAACTGTTGTAAACAGATGGATAATCCAACCGATGCAATATTTCCCCAGTTATCAAACCATCATCTTGCTTAGATATATTTACAATAGAAGTAGAATATCCAGTCACGCTACGAAACGTCTTCAGTTCAATAAACCTCAGCAGTCCTTGTCCAGTTACGCTTAACTCCTCACTCTTTAACAGTGTTGGCACACACCATTTTGGAATTTGGAATATCACTCCAGTTATCATACTATTTTCAAAATGGTCACTAAGTAGTAGGTCATTTTAGTGTTGTATTCTCGACTATTGGCTATTTTTAACTTACGCATTCGGTGATAAGCTACAAGCTAACAGCTAACAGCACGCACACAATAACAATATATCTGCATTTGCTGATACAAAAACCAAATAGAAAAAACAACAGGAAAGGCTTCTGTTTGTTCACCAGACTGAATAGCAATCTAAACTGTTACTACACTATGGACAGGATCTTGCTTTCTTAGATACAGCATATAAAACAACAAAATACTCACTACCTTTATTTTTGTTGCTGTTAAAACAAATACAGATTAAATAATTGTTGGTTCACGTGTGGTGCAGGATGAGACTACAAAGAGTATTTCTGAAGCACTGTCCATATTATTTCAGAACCATCCTTAGAGAAATGAAAAACTAGATTAATATTAATCTGACACTGCAGAGAACAATGAAAAATTTGTTGTGTCAAGTGAGATTTGAACTCGCATCTGCCATCAAGGAATAGAACTGAAACATTGCGCGCCCTTAAAGACCAGCTTTAAATCGTCATGAAAAAATTTCGTGCAGTTAAATTGGATAAGACTCGCTACCAATCCCAGTTGACTTGATAGCTCAATTGGTAAAGCGGCGGTCTAGTAACCCGAAGATGCAAGTTCGAATCCTGCTTGAGGCAACAAATTTTTCGTTGTTCTCTGTGGTGTTAGATTAATATGAATCTGCCCATATTAAAAGAGTTAAATCCTAACTGGCAGCCACGTAATTTTATGGCTGATACCTGTAAAGAGATAAATTCTCTTTTCAGGTATTGTAAGTTAAAAAGATACATAAATTGCACTGTGGCTGGGTGCATTAAGTTGTTCATTTATGTATTGCCAGTTTAGACTAGCAGAAGCAATATTTAACATGCGTCAGGTGTTTGAGTTGGGCTTTTTTCATTTAGAATGCAAGGTGTTTGTTTGTGACTTCCATCACAAACAAGCCTGGGAGCACTGGACAGATGTGTCCAGTGTACAACATGTTCACAAAAAGTGTTTACAAGGGCCCTTGAAATTTAAAAAATACATGGCTTAAATTGAAACTAATAGAATTGAAACACTGCGCGTCCTCAAAGACAAGCGTTAAGTCGTCACAAAAATATGTCGTGCACTTAAATTGGATAAGACTTGCTACCAATCCCAGTTGACTTGATTGCTCAATTGGTAGAGCGGCGGTCTAGAAACCAGACGATGCGAGTTCGAATCCCTCTTGAGACAACAAATTTGTCGTTGTTCTCTGCAGTGTCAGATTAATATGAGTCTAGTTTTTCATATCTCTGACGATGGTTCTAAAATTAAACAGAGGAGAGAAAGTTTACCTGGACACAGTACTGTTGTTCCTTACTGGTTAAGGAGTTATGCCATCTGAAACAAATGAACTACAGAACATTGCCAAAACTTTTAAATATTTTCTACCTACACCAACCATTTATTAAGCACAGTATGTTCTTGATTACCTAATAGTACATAAGGGTATTTTATTATTAATGTATTAAACTCCATGATGCAGCATTTTTTACTGGATTAACCGTGTCTTGTTCAGGAAGTAGGCAATTATACTTGCACATGAATGATACACATCATGTGCAATAATAATAAATTAATCAATAAAAACACGATACAGTATCTTTTTTGTAGAGGTGGGTTTGGATATCTTGACAGGAGCACCTTGTGAATGTTGGGACCAACAATGGGTTAGAAAGACAAAATGGTGCTTTTAAGGATCAGTTTACGGTATTTAAAAAATGCAATACATTCGTTATTGACCTGACTGCATTCCAGGTTCCTCTCGCCAAGGATCTTTGGCGGGAAAAACATTTCTACTGAGATGTGGTGGGATATTTTGGCGTAAATTTTATCTAACACGCTGATTTTGGCAGTGTTACGGCACTGCGCTGGCATGACGTGAAAGGAAAAATGGCCGATATGCAGATTTTGAGGTATGTGAAAATATACTTAAGAATAATTCATGTTTGATTACAGACTTTAGACTTACAGTATTCAAATATTGAATACTATAGTCTATGTATAAATATAGTTTGCACTTTTGTACATAAACTGTAGTCTGTAGATACCTTGGAGTCTGCAGGCGTAGAATTTTTGTGATTTATTGCTACATTATGTTTATGAATCATTCATGTATTAAGTTTAGTAAGTTACATTTCTAAATCAACAACATTTAAAACGAACATAACCTTTCAAAAGCATCTATGTATTTTATTTACTCGTAAATTTTGGGTCTCTAATGACAAGTTTTTCAAACAAATCACAATGTTTAATAAACAACATGAATTTAATACGATGTATTTTACTCGCTACTTACATTTTAAATCACTACAAGAACAATTTATATTTTTTGTTTGTAAAGGACAAGACATGCTCACACGCCCCCGTACAATGTGACATACTAATTCCTTGCATTACTTCCCGAGAATTTCATGCTTTATATCACAATAGAATGTAGTCACATTAATTTATTATATTTAATGGACAATAAGACTATACGTATAATGATGTTATTTAGTTGTTAAGTAAGCAAAACTATTTGAATATGGCAATATAATTTAAGTAACAAAAAAGTTATTTGTGAAATAAATATCTTAAATTATTTGTTTCATTTAATGTTCTGGCCAGATTACCGAGATAGAAACCTAAGTACAATTTAATAATATAGCCACTTTTAAATAGTTTTACTCACTTAATTAAAATGACATCATTATAACTTAAGGTCTATTTGTATGTCAGACTAAACTTAGATCAATGTAAGAACAACAAAATCTATCACAACAGCTAAAAAGATCATCTTAACATTAATAAAAAATCCAAAGATTGATTACCATTTACCAAATGTTCTAAAAGTTTGTAATTTTGTATGTAAATGTGTAGACTTAAAAAACCAGAACAAAACATAGATAATTACCTGTATTGTAATTCTAACGAGTTTCCTAACCATCTCTGCAGATGTTAAACTGCTCTTTTTAGCCGTTGTGATGGATTTCGTTATTTTTCTTGAATCCACGTTTAGTGTAACATGCAAATTGTCTATTGTGATATCAACACATCTTGATTTAGAAACAATTGTTCTGACCCATAATCAATCATCGACAATGACCTCTTGTTGCATTGTCAACTGGAGTCATCAGGTGCTCATTCATGTTCATCATGTCAACAAAAAATGTACATGTCATCTGTTGGAAAATTAATGGTGAAGAAGGCTGGGGCCATTCAATGTGTAATAACTGTGCAGCAGAGCCACTTGCAAAGAAAACATCCTCTTGAAGCATTGTGTATCCATCTAGTTCACAAGAGCTAAAGCACAAAGTTCCAAATCCCACAAAGCAAACTGAAAAAAAATGAATGGAAAAGCCATTGTGTATGCCTAACATGCTTCAATAATGGTATGGAACCAAATATATATGTTATGAGCAGAAGGGACACCCCTACAAAGAATAGGCATGTTTTGCAACAACACCCTGAATCAGCATTGTTTCAAATTAGAATTGTAAACTTTGATGCAAATGGTAAAGAACTCTGTACTGCCTGGGAAAAGTATTTTGCAATCAGCAACAATAGTGTATGTAAGAGAAACAGTTCTAAAACTCAGGGAACATTGATGAATTTCTATTCAGTTTATCCTGTTAAACAAAGCTTTGCCGGATTTATCCACAACAAAAAAAGGATACAAACAGAAGCAATGAAATAAAGTATAGTGTACCAACAAGTCCAACAAGAGACATGCTAACTGTTCAGGAATGTGTAGATGAAAAAGACGACAACATCACATGCCATGATGCTGGTTTAGAGGAAGAGATAGCATTTACCAAACCAACAACAGGTGGTAAACTTGCTTGTGCCGATTGCAAAGGTTCAGTTCCATATCATAGTCATTCTTGTAGATGTGAGCAGAATTGTAGCTCATTGAATTCCAAAATGGATGAATTAATTAACAGTGAGGGAGTTAAAAATCAAAACATCTAGTCCGGCTCCAGGTAAACCTGTTATTTCATCATACCTTGGTCTTCAAAACTATGAAGTGACAGACTGGAATAATATGAATAACATCATTAACTTGACATAATCAATTCCACAAATAAAATTCTATGGTGGAAATCATGAGAATAGTCCTTCCGTTTTGAGATCTGAAACATGCTTTCAGCTGCTTTCAAGCAGGTTGACAGGAATGAATCCCGCGGCAGATCCACAGAAAACTGCACTCAGAGGAATAGGAAAATACGCTGGATCGTTGTCATCTGGGCTTCTCTTATCTTCAGAAAAAAGAGTGTACAATCAAGGGAGGTAATAATTACTGGTACGGAATAAAGAATGCAATTAAACAACATACTTCGTGCGATGGAGAACATCCTCAACTTCACTTTGACGCTCTCCAGTATGCAGCAACACTGAAAAAGAGGAGGTCTAGAGGATTGGAAGTAACTAAAAACCTAATATGAATAGGCATTGGTGAAGTCAAAATCAGCAGCTCAGCAATTTGAGCACAAAATCACGGCACATATTGCTACCGTTAGTGATATGGGTGATCTAGGTCATAGCAGAAACCACTTCAATGAAATCCTGTCCGCGGTCATTGTGTGGCTTGATAAACAAACAAACAGCCAGCCAAACAAACAGCCAGCCAAACAAACAGCCAAACAAATTGCAAAACCATTGCCTTCAACAGGCTTTCAACATCACTTCTATGTTTCTTGTCATAAAAGCACTCCTCATCGGATCCCCGACCACACCATCATGATATGTCCAGTTGTTAGTGGGAAGCATGTTGCAATTCTGGTAAATGCTCCTGAAGTGTGTTCAGTAGATTCACTGAATGCAGATGGCATTTCCGGGGTATGTGCCAATCAGCTTGCAAAACAAGTTGTCAAAGCCATTAAAGAAGCCTGTGGTGATTCTGAAAGCTTCGATCTAAAAGAAGTTTGGCGAGGTACCTGTTGTGACAGGCAGTATCAAGCTGATGGATTTAAGACCACAGTTTATCAAGAGCTTGGTGTCCCAATTGATCCTGAGTTTTCAGTGGTAGTTTGGGACCAATCGCGTTGGATAAATCTTCCCATACTCGATATCAAAGATTGGTTCATTATCTGACTTCCTGGCATCTCTTATGAAGAGGTCGAAGAATATCCATTCAACATTCCAAAGAGGAAAGATGCTCAGCAATGTTATAGCACTCACACATTCTGAGAACCTTGAGCCAAAGATGACAAGAGGCAATTGTGCTACAAGATTTTGGTCATTGCAGTGCAAGGAATTCAACTCCATCATTCAGAGCTACAAAGCCTGTACAGCCTATACAGCTAGAAGCTATGGCTTCAATGAAATGAAAGAATATGACATTCTTGGGACTGACTTTGTGTGTTAGACCTATGTAGTATATGTGATTCCATGAAAAGTGTTGTCGACTTGATTGCTGTTCAAGGATTGTGCTGCCCATGCTGGAAAATATGCATATGGTGGCCCCGTGTGAAAGAATTGCTGGAAAGTCTTATGGACGAGGTTAATTGATCTGAGAGAGTCTATGCCCATCCTGAAGAAGCACATTGAGGAAATAATGGGAGGAACCTTCAAGGGCCAGGAATTAGTGCAAGGATGGAAACTAGCATCTCAAGATGAAACCAACTGCTATTGGGAAGCAAGAGACATTGATGATTGTCAGACAAGCTTTAAGATATTTGTCAAAGATACATTGGAATCGTTGGGCAGAAGATGCGATCTATGTATGCCAGCCATGTGCAAAATGTTGACATGTCTTGATTTAGAGAATATCATCACTTTGCTATGTGGTGAAAGGCAACATGACAAACCATCATAAATGAAGGAGATCTTGAAGAATAAGGGGTGGAAGGATTCAAGTCGTTCATAAGTCATGTATGCAACATGGAACATTGCAAATTAGCCACAGAAGATGGTACCATTGACCTTAACCCTTGCCTAAATCGTACTCTCAACAGAAAATTAAAGCAAGGACTTAAAGATATACTGTGGCAACATAGAGAAATCATGATCAATTGGTTTGACTATGTCCCATCTGTGACCAGTAAGAAAATTGAACCTCTGTCTTCCGTTATTTCTAAAGATAGTGGCAATCTTTCTTCCATGGAGAAAGTGTCGAGCAAGTTGTCTCAGTCATTTGTCACAACGAGATTTCATATGCAATTCTTAGGTTTAAATTTTGATGGCATGCGGTTAAAATTTGTCAGACAATTATTTCTATTTAACTTCAAGCTGCAAGCGACTATTCCATTCTTTTATTTACTGACCAACAACCTAAACCAAACCAAATGTGTAGGAGGGGCGACATCCAAGCACACCCCTCGACAGGTGTAAGCATAGTTAAAAGCTGTGGGTATAAAATTAGGAAGAATTCTAAAAATAAAAACCATTTTCAGGCAAAATGATCTCTGCTTTCGTCCGTCAGTCTAAAAACTCATTTTGCTTTAGTCAGCACAACATACTCTTGATATTGTTTATGTAGGTGACTAGTTCAAGTGATATTACGTACGTACTCTGAATCAGAAAGTGATCAAGAAGAGCAGCCAGACAATGATAATTTATCAGATAAAAAGACAAGCACAGGAAAAACATTTAGCCCAGATAGCAACATGAAAAAACGATTTTGTTTGTGCCAGAAGGAAGCATATCATTGGTATATCACATGAAGTGTCCAGTCATCCCGGCGTTTAAAATATTACCATACTGAATGTGTTGGGTTAGAAAAAAATTAAAAGTATAGAAGTTGCTAAGAAATTCTCGAATTGTGCTGACAGAATATCATATGTGTGTCCTCAGATGACAACAGTGATAATAGTAGCATCATGAGTGAAGAATTCCCTTTATATCAAAATAAAAAGTCGTTCCAGAGGGAAGTATAAGCAACAGTCCCGTAGATGAATTTCCAGATTCAAATTCCTTCGATGCTGGCACTTTGCATGCTGTTGTTGAAAATTCAAATTACAACACGATCAATAACGATGAAAATCTCATGAGTGTTCCTATTAGCAACGAAAAATTACAATTGCAAAATTCCTTGAAAAATATGGATTTAAAAACTGAGGAGGAAAGCAGACATTCAAAATGACAAAGATGCATACCAAAGGTTTTACTCCAGAAAGCAATAACAAAAAGTGTGGTGCTTGTGTCAACAGGAAGACAAGGGTTTTTACATCCTATGTGATCTGAAAAAGCCGGGATGTTTAGAGTTTTACCATCCAGCTTGTGTAGGTTTAGGTCATCTGAAGTCATCCAGTGATTGCGACAATTACAGTAACTGTTCAGATGGGAAATCTTATATTTATCCACTTTGTGCTGGTAAAGTTAGTTGCAAACAGTGGTACAATAGCAAAGATACATTGTCAATTTCGAAGACCAAGCATAAAATAACCGATGTTGTTGGAGAAAAAATTGACTGTCCTAAATGTGCTGATAATTCAAATTTACATAGCAACAAAGATAATAGCATATCTGATAAGAGTGAAAATGGCAGTGATACATATGTTTCGCTTTCAAAATTCAACAGATGTACGTGAAAAAATGTGACAAAACTACGATTTTCTAATCAACCATTTCAGATCTGAGAATTCATCACAAATTGGGGATTTTGGAAACTTTAGCAGTTTAGGTGGCAATTCTAAAAGTGATTTATCTGATAAACAATCTTTAAATATACACAAAAACAGATTGGGTGATAAATGCAAACAAAACGATGATTTTTTCATTAGGCATTACACTGATAGTGATAGTTCTGAAAATTCATCAAAGGTTGGGAGTATTGCAGAAAATAACGATTTTGACAGAGACTCATTTGATAAACACTCTACCGGCAATGGGCTTAGAAATTATGCCATGGAAAACATGGAGTGTTTGTCCTGCGAATTAGAAAGCGAAAGTTGTCATGGATGCTCTGATGGTGTGTCGAGAAAATGTGAACCATTTTCAAAACCATTTTCTATCTGGACAGATGCTGCTGGTAAATAACAGATCTAATTTTTCACTCAAAACAATAAAACTCCAAGCAATGCAGCTTTGCTATTTCAATTTTTTATTGAAAACATTTTTAAATTAAAATTATTTGTACACGCAATTCAATTTTGCACAGGCAAGATTTGAAACAAAGTTGCCATAAATGGTAAAAACAAAACATATATGGCAAGTTGCCTTTGTGGTCTAGCGTACTTTTAGGCTCATTGGATCGAAAGGTCAACGTAAGCTTATCAGAATACGACAATTTTGATAATTACCCATACTTACCATTCAAATTGTAAAACGCTAGGACCGAAGGCTATATGGAAGGCATGATGCGAAATTTGAAGCAAGAAGACTTTCCGGGAAGGAGACGGTTAAGAGCAGATGCATTTGTGCTTGAAAACTATCCAAGGATGAGACGAAAATTAAATGATTTTTCCAACAGGATCGATAGTAAAAAAAATAAGAAGCAAAAAGATCGCGCCAACAAAGTGAAGGTAGCTCAAAGCAGCAGCACAGAGAAAGAAGAAATTCTACATGCCAATAAAGATCCTATAAAAAGTGAGCCTAGAAAAAATTATTTGAATAACAAGAGACTTGGGTTTATTAAAAGATGATGAAACTATGAAAGATGCACAACTAAATAGAAGTAAAACTTTAAACCGTATTACAAAAAATTGGTTGATTGCATTCCTACAGAAATTGATATTTGTTTCAATGATGACAAAGATGATGCGAAGGTAACAAGTGTTATCGATGTTGATGAATATTCAAATGCACAGGGAACATGGGGAAAGAAAGATCCAAACACCACAGAGAGAAGTCCCAAGTTAGGTCAATTCCAACAGTGTTCCACTAAGCAAAACACCTAATATAAAGAAGAAAAACAAGAGCGGTCACTCTTTGGCATTTTTCCAATTTTTGCATAACGGTGATAAAAAAAATTGAACGAAAGGGAGACGTAAATTAACTGATTTAGAAAAAGAGGCTGGCAAGTTATGGCACAACGTACCAATGGAAGATAAAAAGAAATTTCAAAGTAAAGCAAAGGAGATGGAGGGCTTGAAACGAAAGAGAAAATCACATTTTTATACAATCAAAGAAGATAAGTGTGAACAAAAGAATGTGAGTAGAAGTAACACCAAAAATCCGAAAAATTCAATAGCTTAAGTTGGTAACGTTATAAAAGGTTTGAAGAAGAAAAGTAACGACTGCTAGCTGAACAGTCTGATTCAGTGCATCAACCCACTATATATTGTGATACCTGAAAACACGAGTGACGTGGTGGCATCTGCCTTAAAGTCTGCTTTAAAGAAATTGAATAGTGACATTAAAAGTCTTTTTTATCCACAGGAGCTTCTTAATGTTTTTAGAAGTCATTTTGGATATGAAAAAGGACACCAGCATGACATACATGAGAGTTACACAAGTTTGTTATCCCAAAACACACACAAAGAAGTCACCGAGAAATTTATAGGTGTATATCAGTATACAAAAGCATGTGTGGAGTGCAACAAAAAGGAAGTTGTTCATCCAGAGACTTTCAATTCAATTTTTGCAGCATTGGATTGCGAAGTCATGGATCTAGTTGCAAGCATAGAGGGCAGTCTAACAGACTGTGTAGACCAATACTGTGACAACTGCGCGTTGCAAACACCACATGTTCGATTTGCACTCTTTAATTCCATGCCTCAAATTATGATTATAGTTTTCAAATGATTTGTGAACACTGGCAATGTTCGGCAGAAATGTAATACAAATGTTCAAGATATTTTGACATTTCATCTTCAAATGTTAGTCACAGACACACGTTATCTTCGTGTGGACTTCATTATGGTTTACAATTAGAGAGTGGTCATTATAGTGCTGTTGTTTTCAAGGGTTACGAGGTTCAAGAAATCAGTGACGCCAACATGAAAAATATCTCATTTTCTTGGAAAAATATTGTTCGTCTCATGTGTATGTAGCATTCTATTCTTTAGTCAAAAAGAAAACTGAAATTAAATTTGAAATGGACGGCAGCAATCCTCCTTGCCCACAACTGGACCACATCAATTGCATAATAGTAACTGACGGTGAATCGCTAAAGTCAGAAACAAGTGAATTAGATTAGAACGTTTCACTTTTACCCGATGATATTGAAATGATAAAAACCCAATTTTACCATCTGTGTTATGCATCACTTCAAAATAAACGTGTATGCACACAAGACAAGCAGCAATACAATCTGTATGGGAGAGATTCTAAAACCTTTGAACCATTGGTGGAAAAGAAATCAAACAAGTCATACGTATTGGAAAATCCAGGCTGGCTTAATGATAAAATAATTAATGTATACCTGTCCTTGTTAGAAAAGGAATGTGTTAACATGGGAATAAAATGTTTTGCATTTAATATGCAGTTTATTACCAAACTTCGGTCCGTTGGGTTGCCCACCAAAGAAGATGATTTTAAATGATATCCGGGTATTATCGTCATGTATCATTCGATATGTTAGATGCAATGATCATACCAATAAACGCGGGCGATGGGCGTCACTAGTGTATAATTATAATTGATCCAAGATAACAACTTATCTTCTTCTATGATCCACCGCAACGTGGCATCCAGAGGGTATTTTTACTAGAGATGATCAAACATTGTAGAGAATTGTTCCAATATCAATTTTACAATGTAGGATTAAACGGTAAAAAGTTCGTATCAGAATTTAAAATTTTTTGGGAGGATAGATTTCTGATACAAGAAGATTTTATTTGCTGTGTTGTTTACATATCATCATATGCGAGGTACCAATTAGATTTATTCAATGGAATGCCATGTAGTGAAGTCATTATCACAACCAATAATTGCATTTGAACTTCTGCAAGGAAAGTTAATTACCTCTCCAATTCTGAAAAAATACCATAAAAATTGTATTGTTCCCACAACCTACACAAAAGTTATGGGTCAGATGGTCACGATTTGCTGCTCATTTACTTGAGAGAAGCCCATGAAATTTGAATGGATCGATAAAAGTATGAGCGTTTTTAGTGAACTAACACACAATTTCTTGTTGAAAGAAGATAATGCTGGTACATACTTTTGTCATGTAACATTTGCAGATGGTCAAATTATGAACTCAGACAGTTGTATGGTTACATGCATATAAGAAGGGTAAAAATGGAGAAAGTTACGTTGTATTGGTAGCACTGTTATGAAAATGATAAATAAGTGAGATATTTATAGTGCCGTTGCATGCAATTATGCGCATCAGGCGAGGATAACTGAGAAATGATAGCACTGTTGCATGCGATTATGCGCAACAGGTGAACATAACTGAGAAATGATAATGCCTTTGCATGCGATTATGCACAACTGGTGAGGATAACTGAGAAATTATAGCGCTGTTGCATGTGATTATGTGCAACAGGCGAGGATAACTGAGAAATGATAGCGCCGTTGCAGCGTTTATGCACAACGCACAACAGGGTGTATAGAGTGTCTAAAATATGATTTATATTTCATCTTCTAGTTACTATCAGGTTTGTGTGATAAGTATTTTTGTTAATAACCAAAAACTAGCTAGAAATTAATTTACCATTATAAATTAATTACAATTTACCAATACATTTATAGAAAGTACTTCGAATGTGCTTGTTGTAAAGAGAGAAGAACAATGAAAATGTTTTTTGGAACTGCATAAAGTTTCTGCAATGCCATCATATCAATCCAGGGTAACAGAAACGATTACAGATGGATAGATAGACACACATAAATACATACATACATTGACAAATCATGAACAAGTTTAGTGCTATGAACAAATCGACATCCTGTTTTACATCAATCAATTAAAAGACATCATCCATTCGCGTTAATTAAAGGGATATGACAATATATATATTTTTAGTTTAATGTAGTTTTTGTATTGTACACACTTACAAAAAAATGAAATAATGACTTGTCAGCCTTTTATTACCTCACAAATCTGTCCTGTTTTCATCACAATTTCCTGATAACGCCGCCATCTGGAATTTTTTTCGATATGCTAATTTATGCAAATAGCCAAATCGTGACGTCACACCCAGAGAAACACTGTCGTGCGAATTTTAAAATTTTACAAACAAATGAAACAAGCACGATGTATTGTTCTGTTTATGGCTGTACAAGTGACAGCCAAAGAAGCCAACAAAAACTAAATTTTTTGAGTTCCTGAAGGACAACAAACGTCGAAAGAAATGGATAGAATTTTTTGAACCGACGAAAGCATTTTATATATGCTCACTTCATTTTTTCTCAGACGCTTACCCCATTTCGCATTCCCCAGCATTTTTAGAAGCTATTGGCTTTTCAAAAAAGTATAAAGTTCTGTTGAAGGCAGATGCTATACCAACAGAAAAAAAACCTTTGGATAAAGAAATTGGTTCTGAATCTAAGAAAAGAGCAACAGGAATACTTGCTAGGAAGAAAGTAAGTTGCAATATATATGCTAGACCGCTCTGTTTACCAGCTGTGATTTTGATCGATGCAAATGACTAAACATTTGCTAATTCTTAAATTCTTTTCCTAAAACGCTCATCCTTGTAGTTCGATTTTTTAATTCTTGAATACTAAGGGCTGGTCATAAAGTATAGGGGGGGGGGGCTATGAAAATTGAGGGGTGGGTCATGAATTTTTCAAGTCACAAATAGGGGTGGGTCATGAAAATTTTAAGGATATACTGGCGGGATATTGAAGGATTTCTAGTACCAAATAGGGGGTGGGTCATGTATATTTTGTAGGAAAATCAGGGGTGGGCCACAAAAAATTAGCCGTTTAATAATTAAATTTTTATAGCCCCCCCCCCCATACTTTATGACCAGTCCCTAATCAGGATAGTTTTCAAAGCTTTATATTATTTATTTGCAACGTTTCAGACAGTTTGATCTGATACTTTGCAAATAAATAGAATTAAGATTTGAAAATTATCTTGATTATTATTCAAGAATTAAAAAATAAAAGCATTTGCTTTTTATTTAATAAGTGTAATTTTGGCATTTTGAACAAGTAGTCTTTTTTAGGAGGTGGAACGCATTCTCGAAGAAAACAAAGAAAATGTCGAAACACCAAAACTTTCACCGCATGAAGAAATGCCCGAGGAAATGTCCGACAACTCGTATAACCAGCAACTATTCGAGAAGTCAATCTGTACTCAGACACTAGCAATTACGGTATACATGTGCCAGCAATTACAACAGTAACATCCGCGACCTAAACAGATGCTTCAGACATTGGAGAGGGTCCAGGGACTGTAGGTGAATGCGAAGATAATTTGAGCAATATCGTCACGAAAGTCAACAGGGAAGTAGTACCAAACCAAAAAGCATCTCCTTTAAGTGAACACGGTTTTGACAATAGCCAGCAGTTGCCCTCTGATCCAATCGAGCGCTTCCATCAGATGGATTTTCCATTGACAAGACTGACGAGGATTACCTGGTCCAAGATGAAAGGGAAGACGAGAGTGACTAAGATGAAGCAAAATACATCCAGTTAGAAGAAAAGCAAACGACATTGACGAGTGATAAGTCATACAAAGATCAAATTTGGGAAGAATCAATTGCAAATGATTTTCAGTTTTGCTTCAAGTGTCATGGGCTTTGTACGATAATACTCAAGAGCAAAATCGGAACTTATTGTAAGATTTCAGTCTTGTGTCCATTTAATCCTGAGCACAATTTCTCTTGGACAACTAGGCCGGTGTCTAATCGTCTTCCCATACTTAATTTGATGATTGCATCCAGCATTGTTAGCACTGGCATGGAGCCTAGCAAAGTTCTGCAATTTATGGATTCGTTAAACATTTTGACCATCAAGCCAAGAGAATTTTCAAATCTTCAAAGTGCGTATGTCATCCCTGCAATTTTTAACGTGTGGGAAAAAGAAGAAGATTCTTTACTGGATGGCATTTAAGATACGCCAATTTGCATAGCTTCTGACATGAGGGTAGACAGTCCAGGGCACTGTGGAGTTTTTGGATCTGGAAGCACGTTGGATGTTGATAGGAATGTGATTCTTGACACTCAAGTAATAAAGGTCTGCACCAATTTTAATTTAGTTCTGTTGATTTTTTCATTAAAAATTCTAATTAGTCTTTTATTCTAATTAGTAATTATCCATAACCAATAAGGGATTAACATTATTGTACAATAAATATAAAATTACCTTAATTTACTGCTTCAGAACACAGAAGTAAAAAATTCCAATGCAATGGAATTGGAGGCATTAAAAAGGCAACTTGCTTACCTGCATGATGCTAATAGTAACATCTCCAAAGTTATAACAGACAGACATACGCAGGTTACTTCTTAATTGGCAGAAGAAAATCCTGATATTGACCATGCATAAGATGTTTGGCATTTGGCTAGGGGTAACTGTAATATAAATATCGAACTAAATTTCGAATAATTTATGAGGTTTAGTGGGTAATACTATTGCCACATTTAGTTGTAACCTTGCTTATCCCTGCAGACACAGGATAACAGCTTTTCATGTAATGCATTTATTTCTTAGTTTGTTCACAGGAAAGAAAAAGCGGCTTCTGAAAGTGACTAAAACAATGAAATTTTGTGCTATAAAGCCTTGGATAGGGGTAAAATTTGGCAGAAAAAATGTTTTATTTTAGATTACATGTATATCATCAATAAATGTATATCATCATAAATGCTACATAGAAATGTTTTCTTCTTTCATAGTCTATCATCAACATTTACAGGGTTGCAATATCAAGCACATCACCCAAAGAAAGAGAAGTGGCTAAGTCTTCTAAATCATATTGTTAACATACACTGCCATAAGGAAAACAAAATTTTTAGATAGTGCACTCATGAGGTTATAGAAAGAGAATGGATGGTAGCAGCTAAATCTTTTTTTTCATGCAGTTACAATAGCATAGCTAAAATGCTAATGCTGTCAGCAAGTAATTCTGTGTGTTACCTTATTAACCATTGTACCAACTGAATCAGGGCCTGCGGAGGGTATTCAAAAGTGGGGGTGGGGCATTCCCTGAAATGACGCTTTGCAGTGGTATGCTGTGACTCTGCAGTCCATGATTCAGTTGCTACAATGGTTAATAATGTAACACAGTTTAACTGAACAATGAATGTCCATGTCTTCTTAGGCTCAGCAGCATTTAAGAAATTGAAACAAATTCTCACTAGACCACGGTTCATCTCCGCAATTCGTAAAGTATCTAACTATCACCAAACATCGGCACTGGAGGCTAAACATTCACTGGATAACCAGTTTGCACCAAAAAAAAATTTTACCCTTACCGCTCACTGATGGCAAGGTTTGTTAAATTGCCATGACAATTCATTATAAAAGCATTGTTTAGAATACATATATAATACAAAACCTATCTTTTCAAACATTGATCTTTTCATGCAGGCTTTTTTGCTCGAACCTTCATTATAATGAGAATTCTGCCAGAAAACAAGCTAAGACAAAGCAAGGAAGTGATCAATGGCTTGTTGTTTATCCAAAGGCCCATGGTGGTGAAAAGGCAGTGGCAAGACCAATAAAGGAATGTCCAACCCACCGTAAGTTACCAGTATTATTCCCTGTTGATAGGTGACTTTTCAAAATATGACCAAACCTCGTTAAACAATTTATAGAATACATAGTGTCAATCCAATCTGAAGCTCCCAGGTTAAGGAAAGAATTCAACAACCTTCTCAAAGCTAAATGTCATGCAGAGGGGCTGCTTCCAAAAGAGCCTTGCTCTTTGGTTAAAAAGTATCTTGAAGGCAAGCAGCCACAAACAAAGCAAGAAAAAGTTGCTAACCGCCATAGCAGATTTACTAAGCCTGCCAACAAAGTCACAAAACCTATCTTTTCAAACATTGATCTTTTCATGCAGGCTTTTTTGCTCGAACCTTCATTATAATGAGAATTCTGCCAGAAAACAAGCTAAGACAAAGCAAGGAAGTGATCAATGGCTTGTTGTTTATCCAAAGGCCCATGGTGGTGAAAAGGCAGTGGCAAGACCAATAAAGGAATGTCCAACCCACCGTAAGTTACCAGTATTATTCCCTGTTGATAGGTGACTTTTCAAAATATGACCAAACCTCGTTAAACAATTTATAGAATACAAAGTGTCAATCCAATCTGAAGCTACCAGGTTAAGGAAAGAATTCAACAACCTTCTCAAAGCTAAATGTCATGCAGAGGGGCTGCTTCCAAAAGAGCCTTGCTCTTTGGTTAAAAAGTATCTTGAAGGCAAGCAGCCACAAACAAAGCAAGAAAAAGTTGCTAACCACCATAGCAGATTTACTAAGCCTGCCAACAAAGTCACAGAAATTAAATGTGACTGCTCTGGAAAGTGTGCAACACACAGATGTCCGTGCAAAATGGCTGAAAAAAAATGCATTAAAGCATGTGAATGCAACGATACCATTTGAGTCAACAAATAAATCACTTGTTAACAACTTTCAAAAGCTGACAAAGATCAGTGTTTGACACAACAGGCTTTACAGGATTATATCTATAATTTGCTTGTTATTTAATGTTAGCAATTCAACGTTGTACATTTATCAAAAGTATATAGTCTTGCCTTCTCTAGACTGAATGTCTTTACATAACAGAAATCAACTTTCTCATTCTGCTTAAATAAAACCCATGATGCTTTCTAAATTAAGGAATTTGATTTGACTCCACTGAGTTTATTAACCAAGCAGTCAAGCATTATCATTTATTTCGAAAGTTTAAAATGTGTAAAAATATCGTCTGGTGAGGCAAATTTGTCCCAAGGGAAAACTCTTCGACACTTCTTTCCTAATATTTCAAAGATCCATCTAGAGCATCTCTGATAAGCCAGTTATCTTCCAAATACTGGGCTACATGAACACACAGGACGTCCTCAGTTAGCATGTTGTTCATAAATGAAGACAAACTTGTAATGCAGTTAAATCCTTGGCTTTGGACAGCAAAAAGCTTGGAATCATATTCATCATACTCGACGGCCTTTTCATGGCAACAAAAACTTTCTCTTGTCATTGCCATGAGGTCACATTTACAACATTTGCACCAATTTAAGTCAGTACGCCGCCATGCATTTATTTCTTCAAACTATCATTGCTGCTGTATGAATCCTCTCCAGTTGAAGTTGAATCATCGTCAGAATAACTGTTCGTTATTACTATCGTTTTTGTTCGGTTCAAACATATAAGGACATATTTCGTCATTTTCCTGCGGGTCTTGCCCTTGGTCTGCGTTTGAGTCTGTCATATTTACTTGTTTGATGCATTGAATATTCCCTGGGTGTGACGTCACGCAAATCTTGAATTGTTGATGTAATTTTAATACAATCAATTCAAGATGGCGGCGTTATCAGGAAATTGTGATGAAAACAGGACAGATTTGTGAGGTAATAAAAGGCTGATAAGTCATTATTTCATTTTTTCGTAAGTGTGTACAATACAAAAACTATATTAAACTAAAAAAAAATATATATTGCCATATCCCTTAAAAGATTTTCGACTGCAATGCATTACTGGACAATCTACCACCTTTTCAATAATGATGGTTGATTTGTAACAGATTTGGTCTGGTGGTTAGAAAATGTTCGTATAAGTTGTCTGCTTATGCAATCGTTAATAAGTGGCCAAGGTATCCATCAGTACACTTTAATTCTCCCTTTTCACCTGTACGTTTTGGACCACTCTTTTTATTATATCTAGGAGGGGCATGACAAATTTTATAGTAACTTGGCAGGGGTGGAGGGGGGAACTACATATTTTCAACCTAAATGCTTCACATTGTTACCGCCATTTGTAATTGAGCGTGTGCCGTCCATTTTTAACGTGTTTGTTTCATTGATAAAGAGTTAGAGAATTATTCGCTGTTAAGCGAACACCCCCTCTCGCATCTTCATAAATGCAGTCCCCCTGTTTTGTTTTATTCTCTTCAGAATGCAATCCTCAGGGCATAACTTTAAGTGGAATATTAGTTTACAGAAAATATATAGAGATTCACAGAAGTTAGTCTAAGTACAAATTTTTTTTATTCAGAGTTCAACAATGGTTAATGTTCCTATATAATTTTTAGCATATCTGTATAAAAATGCATGAGCATGGCATGCCATATCTTATCATTAAATTTTAAAAATGCCCAGGAGATGCAAGATTTATATTTTGTATTTAATTAATCATAAATACCTTTTTCTTGCTAAGAATTATAAATACTATGTTCGAAAATTGCAAAAAAAATATCACATCTTTATATATACATATATCTATATATAAATTGGTATTTGTAGCGTTTGTTTCACTTATCCTTTACATATGCATAGCAGCCTGAACTAATATGTTTATACATTTATTCTGTGTCATGTTTGCCTATCATGAAATTGTGAGAGCACAAATAACAAACGCCTTCTGCTCACCAGCTAACTAGATACATTACGAATGCTCTAGTCTGCAGCCCTTGCAACACTGCATGGCAGTTTAAAAGCCAGAAGGCTACAAAAACAATAACAGCAAGTTTAAGTTTATTCCATTATATTGTTATATATATAAGAACACTAACAACAACAATACATACCCATAAGTCTACATCGCTGTTGGTTTGAGATCTGTTTCCACTGCATCCATTGGGCATTTTGAGATATTATGACAAAAAGTGCAAAGACACGGACTTATATACTCACGCTATGACTGAACAGATGTTATTCGGTTGTGTTTGATTTCTTCATTTAGCTCGGTGTTTCAAGGTTACACTGAAACTTGATCACTAACATTCAAGGTCAGGGACATGCTTTTTCACACGATAGCGTGGGTGTCAATAGCAACCAACAGAGTGCACAAAGATATATATTTCAAATATATTATACTGACTTGCATTGCTTGTTTTTACTTTTCGACTTCCGTTTACCGGAAGCCTACGTTCATGGGTTTGTTTACTAATTTTGATAGTTTCATTCCTATCTCGGGCAGCAATTTCCTTTGTAATGACGTCACCAATACCATGACGTCATAACATCATCATATTAGCATTAACTTTGTTACAGCCGCATTTGAGCTCTACTGCTGTTTTGCTCAATATCAGGACTCATCAGCATGCTTAGGAAAGGCATAAAGAAACGATCTGACACACAAGCTTTCTCTTTTTTGTTTGTTTATTTTTTGACCTTCAAAATCTCATACACTTACAATAAGTCACTCGCAACTAGCTGGCATGCTATTTCATACTCTATGTTGACTGCCTCATTAGGAACATAGTTAATATATGGGAGGGTTTGGAAGGCCGGTAAATATCAAAGGGACACGCGACCTTTGTTAAAATATGTTGTGAAGTACCCCACGTGACCTGATATAGTGCACAAATGAGTGATTTTGTAATACAATCTTATAGAAACCATTTCAAAATACGACTTTTTTTATGGTTTTACGAATCTCCTAAAAAATACGAAGATTGATCATAGTCTGCGTATATTAAAGGGATGTTCAGAAATAATTTTTACTCGCGAAGGGCCTTTTGTTGCTCCTGTTTATGCGTATGGAGTATCGTGTATCATAGTATCATGTTACAATACAACTACAGATACAGCGGATTGTCTCGCCAAGTGCGTGAAATAAACGTTTATTGTCAAAATTTTTTCAACGCAACGCATAGTATTGCTAGATATGGAAGGGACAGGTGTTTGCGGCGATATTTTGGAGCAAGAAGCCGGTTTTCAACGGACGATCGCTTTACTTGGACTACATACGCAAGAAATTGAGGTCGAAGTTCAGGACTCACTTGAGGAGGTACTGAAAAACTATTTTAAATACTTTCACCATTTAAGTGCGATGAAATTCTTATTATTTGAACGCTGCTTTTTTTTAAGGTTGAGGGCAGAAAGCAATTTCCTTGCGATTTTTGCAGCAAAGTTTGCAAATCTAAAGGCGGCCTGACAAGACATCAAAACAACAAACACCCATCTGAACAAGGCCACAGTTCTCGTTCTCTTCCTGAACCTATGCAGATTGTTTCATCTGAGAAAGTTAATATTGATCAGTGATACTGATCAACACTTGACGGATGAAAAGCTTTACAAAAAAGAACATATTACAGAGGTCTTGAAGCTTAAACCCAGTGAGTCATTTGTAAAGATACATCAAGTGCTAAGGTATAGAATTAGAATATATTCCAACTAAACATAAATTTTCATAAATAATTTAAGCATAAAAATAGAGCCTTTGGCAACCCATAGGAAACTAGAGTGTCAAAGACTGAAAGACAAATTAATATTGGTTAAAAAAGGGCAGCTTCTGTATTTACAACATAGTTGATAACCTCTATTGGTATGAGTAAAAAGAGAAACAAATATAAAACTACAGTATATTCATTTTTAATTTTAGAAGAAAGAACATATGTCTTTGTAACCTGAGGAGTTTGGTCCTTTGGCATATTTATCAGGCTATATTGTATGCTCACTTTACCAGAAGAGCAAAAACTGCCGACAATGTGATTCAGCAAGAAATAAAGAAATCCAGGCACTGATGCTATCAATGAGAGTTGATGATGATCTCAACCCGTATATTGCTTCACTTTCAAGAGGTGGACTCTGGTCACCCCATCCTTGGATTGTTAGCATAGCTGAAGCATGTGAATTGATATAGCTGAAGCATGTGAATTGATATTTAAAAACAGTACTGATAAAGGAATGATCACACACCTTCCAGTTGAAACAATGGTAAATGAAGTTTTATCTTTGGCATCTGTTAATGGCTTGTGGGACAATATTATAGACAATTGTGACAATGAGATTTCTAAAGAATGTAAGTCATTGTATTTGGAAAATTTTATTAAATTGTACATAAAAATTAGATGCTTTTCATTTGCAAAAGATATTGTTAATAAATATAAACTTAGCACAAATGCACCTAAGAAGAAAGCTTTGCGAAAAGAATTGAAGAAAAACAGTGAGTAACAATAGACTTTGTATTCATTCTAACATTTTATAAATTGTTAACTATGTATATAGATATTCTTGCTATAAATATGATGGCCCAACATATAACTTTTAGCAAAGCCATAAAACCAGTAAATATATAAAAAAAATTATTAAGTAACGTTTCGTCTCTAACTTAAGATATCTTTTGGGCCATCATATTTATATGTTGGGCCATCATATTTATAGCACGAATTTGTTTCCTGCCTGGCAAATTTCTAGCCATGATACTGTATATAGATATACTGAATAAAGTAAGTTATGAATCATACCATCTAGTTATTGTTTCTTAATTATATTTACATTACTCACAACATGATTATTTACAGATGTGTCACATATCATTTAAATTGTGTAGTTTGTTCAAAAACAAGTTAAAATACTGCCTCAAGAAATTTCCAAAAGGCAATGAATTTGTTTACTTGTTTTAGAGCAAGTATTTTGCAAATAGTATCTATATAATCAACATTTTTATTGCCCTTGGGAAATTTGCTGTGCAATAATAAACAATACCTGCCTGGTTTACACAGCCAAACTTTCTGTGACAAAAGTTTGTGTTGAATGTCTTCAGTCACAGAACTTCAAAATAGCAATGGGGTTGAATTACCATATATATTTAAATATACTGTCACCAAACTATACCTTGGTCACAAAAAGATTGATAGTGTAAACCAGCCATTAGCATTTTGTTATAAACAGATGCCACTTATTGCCAATGCCAATTTGCCACCATCTACAAAATAATAGGAAAAACGAATGTTCCATTCTTATGACTGTTTTTTGCTTGAGTTACGTTTTGGCAAAGGTTCATCACTGACACTGAATCAGGAGAAGGCGAAATGCTTTTTACTGGCAGGTTTTGTGTCGGAATGGACCCAACAACAAGGCGTTTACGCTTACCATCTGTAAAGAATGGACAAAGTCTAAATTAATATGCTATATGAATATGTTCTCGAAACAGTTTCATAATATATCCTACAGAACTTAACTTGAAAAATCATATTATTGAGGTATTCCACATATACATATTCATGAATTGTGTCAACAATGAAGCATTGTTTAATACGCAACATGTCCCGTTCGGTTTGTCTTATTCTGGATTAAAAATAATACATAATGGACGGAGAAAATTGCTTAATACTCACTACAATCGATTTCCCCTTTCTTAAAATGTCTCTCGCGTACATACAAGTTGCCAGAATCGATTTGTCTACGAAAATTCTCATCAACAACACGATCTCGTGCGACGACCTTTATCCACGGGTTACGGATTTCTTTCGATTTCTCGTCTTTTGCTGCCGGAATCCTAAAACCCCCTACTCCAATATGTCGTCTATTAGTTCCGCAGCCAAAAATAAAGCAGTTTGCACCAGGCATCTTCGAAAAACTACGCAAAACTCACATTTGTAACAAAATGGACTGCACATTTGCATAATATTCTTTACTAAATTGATAGCAGATGTGCACTATGACTGTGACGTCAGAGAAAACACGACATATTTTGACACGTGACCTAGCCTTCCAAACCCTCCCATTATATTAACTATGTTAGGAACAAAGGGACTGCTGTTACTAAAATATCTGTTTGCAAGACACCAACATGGTCCCTATTACCTATTTGAATATTGTTTTTACCTTCCCTAACTCATACATTTACAACACGTCATATAGACCCAGCTTTCATGCTATACCATACTTCATATTGTAGTAACTGCCTCATTACAAACATAGAGACTATTGTTACAAAAAATTGTCCATTATACAAGATACCAATATGGTTCCTATTAAATATTTATTTCTATTACTAGATATTCCTTCCCTGTCTCATAGATTTACATTTGGTCACTCAGGCCTAACTCGCATGCTATATCATATTTCATATTACATGGAGACTGCCCCATTATGAACAAAATATTGTTTTATTTTGCTAGACACCAATATGTTTTCTGTCATCTATTATTAAATACTAAATAGTGAGGATAAAAAAGTAAAGGAACAAAATGATTAGGCTAAAAGGTTTTACCAGGTTGAACTCTACCTTCAAAAAAAAACAACAACAGGTGAATTGCATCTAAAGCTATATTGTGATTATGCTGGCAAGGTTTAATTAGGCGGTTAAAAAGCAATTTATATTACAGCTTACCACAATCAGGGTCCTAAAACAGATGAAAGACCCAAAATGCATAGAAATGATGACCACTTGTTACTACTACAATTCAAAATAGCCTCTTGGCTCTTTCCTCACTAAGTCATCACCAAGTTAGATTACTATCCAATCTTTGGACACATATAGGGTAGAAGATTTTTAAGGCAATAGTAGTACTTACCATGCTCTTTCATAGCAGAGAAAAAAAGGGTGTTGTGAATAAAAATTAACATGAATGTAAAGCTCAAGGAAGTTAAAATTCTCAAAGGTTGAACTAAACTGTTATTGCCTACCAGTACCAAAGACACAGAACTGTAAAGACAATCACCACAGACATTAGATCTAGTAGAAATATTCCAAAATAAATAATGTCACTTATCTGTATAGTACAGTAGAACCCCACATAAAAGAACCAGTTAATTTTAACTTCAGGCAAGTGTTTCTTATATAACAGGTACTTAGAAAAGAAATCAGGCTGAAGTGGTTCTTGACTGGTTCTTATTTCCAGCCAAAAACAATTGTTCCTGGTATAGAGTTTTAAACCTCTTATTGTACAAAATGTGTTGAATACATTATGAAGATTCATTATGTTGTGAATTGATTGCTGTTTTGATAAAACATATGCATGCAGGATGTGGTTGAATGACAATTCCTGCTGGCAAGATCACGGTACTTTGTTTTCTTCCTAGTACACGATTAGCACCTATTTCAGCTAAAAGTTTAACAAGGATTTTTAAGAACCAGTTTGATTTGTCAGCCTGAAGTGGTTCTTTTTTTAGGTACCCATTTGCCTAAATTTCAGGCTGGTGGTTCTTAACCTACTGGTTCTTTTATGTGGGGTTTTACTGTATTCAATAATACCATAGGCAATGTCATATTTCAGAAATAAATACTATTAAATAGATCAACAGAAATTTGGTTCATAAATGGCAATATACACAATATAACACACTGTCGTGTTGTGATTTAAAATTTTAGATTGCATTCCAGTGATTTTACAAAGTTTACAACATAAGTTAATAAAGTACACAACATTGTTTTGAAATCAAGTTGTCCTTTGCACCCAACGCAAGTATATGCAAATATATCAATATGCTATATATACGAACAAAAGTTGTCCATATTTCACACTGCAAATCAACAATAATTGTATAACTATAAATAGCACATAAACAAAGTATTATTTCCCAGCTTACCTTATAACAGTACACGCTTCGTTCTTTCCTTTACGAGCATTTTTGGCCACGTAACTTTCGGCTCCAAAGTTTCTAGCTAAAGCGTGGTCAGGTGAATACACCACATTTGCCAAAAGCTCTTGTGAAGAGTGCAAACATTGAATTTTACCCTTCATTCGAGGTGTAAATACTTTTCTAAGGCTCAGTATATTTGCATTGCGACACGCAAATCGGTCATGGCCATTGACATATATGGTCATGACCGGTCAAGAATTCTTAGCCAATAGCAATGGATAATTTTTTTTAATCATCCAATTAGAAGACTCACTGATTGCACAAACCGGTCAGACCCCCGCAAGGATCGGTCAAAATGGCAGACTCCATGGAGATCCAATCCAATAGCTAGAATTTAACATGTGACCAGGCAAAATTACCATTACCATCACTTGATAGTATTGCTTTACCAAAGTTGTGCCACTGAACGAATTTAATTAACTGGACTAGAATGTCAATTATTACACCGCTGCCGCTGCATGAAAAGTAATTAACTGGACTAACTTTGAATATTGATTACCTGCGCATTTTTTACATGAGTCGCGTGACCGCTTTGACCACCCCTAGATCTGCCCTTGTTTCAACCAAATCCTGCATGCATATGTTTTATCAAAACAGCAATCAATTCACAACATAATTAATCTTCTTATTAATGTATTCAACACATTTTATATAATAAGAGGTTTAAAACTCTATACCAGGAACAATTGTTTTTGGCTGGAAAAAAGAACTAGTCAAGAAACACTTCAGCCTGAAGTCAAAATTAACTGGTTCTTTTATGCAGTGTTTTACTGTACTATACAGATAAGTGACATTATTTATTTTGGAATATTTCTATTAGATCTGATGTCTCTGGTGATTGTCTTTACAGTTCTGTGTCTTTGGTATTGCCGTACTGGTAGGCAATAATAGTGTAGTTCAACCTTTGAGAATTTTAACTTTCTCGAGCTTTACATTCATGCTAATTTTTATTCACAATACCCTTTTTTTTGTCTGCTATGAAAGAGCATGTTAAGTACTATTATTACCTTAAAAATCTTCTACCTTGTATGTGTCCAAAGATTGTTTGAATAATAATCTACAGGGGGTTGCCAAAAAAAAGGAGCCCCCTTCAAAAATGGCTTACCTGGTTTATAATGACTATAAATAGGGAGAATTTTAACAAAAGTTGTGTTTTTGTACTTTATAGGTACCTGTGTGTAAGAACAAGCATTAATTGCAATTCTTACTTACATATTTATTAACAGATCCATTTAATGAGTTTTAAACCAAATTAAAGATGGCCATTTTGAACCTAAAATTCAGCAATATGATTAAAGTCTTTGCCAAAAAATACGTTCAAATTTAAAAATTACTCAGTAATGTGGGTCGAAATGTGAAAGCACATTGTAGCGTAATAGGTAATGTAATTATTTCATGTGCACAATGGTGTCTTTAAAAGAATGCGCAACTAGAATGCGATTCATTTAGGCAGGTGCTTCTATTATCAGCAGAGTTAACTCCAAGGCCACACTTATACTTTACGTTTAATCAGTTGGTTGACCTATCGTGTGATATATCGGTACCTGATGTAGACATAGAGTAATCCAAATGCTGTTTTAACAAAAAATCTGGGTCTTGAAACAAGCAATCATAAACATTTGGTTTTTGATTTCTGGATTAGAGTTTTTGAAGTAAAAATCTACCTCATGGTCGAGGAAAAAGCTACAAAAAAATTTCTGCGTGAAAGTAATAATTTGCATACATTTATCGACACATCCCACCTTGTTGTTTATGAACAATTAATGCAAAGAAGACACGTACTGAAGAAATAATTCAACTGCATTAGCAAGTTTCTAATTTAAAACCGCCATTTTGAATTTATTTTAAAAACTAACCAAATGCACCTATTTTTCACCCATGTGAGTAAGAATTGCAATTATTGTTTGTACTTACACACAGGTACCTATGTAAGTACAAAAACACAACTTTTGTTAACATTCTCTTTATTCATAGTCATTATAAACCAAGTAAGCCATTTTTGAAGGGGCTCTTTTTTTTGGCAACCTCCTGTAACTTAAGATGACTTAGTGTGGAAAGAGGCTATTTTGAATTGTGGTAGTCACAAGTGGTCATCATTTCTATGCATTTTGGGTCTTTCATCTGTTTTAGGTACAAATATACATATCTACTACCCTGATTGTGGGGAGCTGTAATATAAATTGCTTTTTAACCGCCTAATTAAACCACGCCAGCATAATCACAATATAGCTTTAGATGCAATTCACCTGTTGTTTTGTTTTGAAGGTAGAGTTCAACCTGGTAAAGCCTTTTAGTCTAATCATTTTGTTCCTTTACTTTTTTATCCTCATTATTTAGTATTTAATAATAGATGATAGAAAACATATTGGTGTCTAGCAAAATAAAACAATATTTTGTGACAACAGTCTCTTTGTTCATAATGGGGCAGTCTCCATGTAATATGAAATATATGATATAGCATGCGAGCCAGGGTGCATTCTGTGTAAAGTTCACGCCGAAGATTAATGATTGTACGCCGGCTTTTATTATAAATAAATTACATTATGATTTTTGAAACCCCACGCCGAAGATCTTCGGCGTACGGGACTTCAAATGCGCCCTGGCATGTGAGTTAGGCCTGAGTGACCAAATGTAAATCTATGAGACAGGGAAGGTAAAAACATTATCTAGTAATAGAAATACTCAAATAGTAAATAGGAACCATGTCTCTTAAAAATCATAGATGAGTAGCCAGGATTAGACATAAGTGAAAAAGGTGAAACGTTCTTTGACGAAAATATATTTATTTGTTTACGAGCTTTCGGCCACCAGTCTGTAGCCTTCAACGGGTATAATTACAATGATTATAAATTGCAAAAGTGTCAAACGAAGCTAAATATGACGTGTATACAAGTGCACTGTGAAATATGATAAGGTGATACTACATTTTCTTTACTAGGATTGTATATTGTCGAGGAAGCGGTTTCGAGTTATTATCAGCAATCCTGTCTTTGGCTGTATGCCATGATTCTAGAGTTAGGCGACTACGGAAATTCCCTGTGTCAATGATTTTCGCGTTGTCAAAATCAATTACATCATTGTCCCATTCATGTTTCGCTATGTTTGAACCATTATTATCTTTCTTAACGTTTCTGATGTGTTCAGCTTTCCTTGTTTTCAGAGATCTGCCTGTTTCCCCCACGTAATTCCAAGGACAGTCTTTTATAAATGACGTTGTTTCTTTCTTCGGTTGGTGGTCTATATTTCACCGAGGGAAATTCTTGTTCTAGGGTTCTCAAAGGTTTATTGCTGACTTTTATATTATGTTTCTTCAGGGTTCTTGTTAGGGGTTTTGTGATACCTTTGATATATGGCAGTGTGGCATATCCAGCGTAGGGTTCAGAAGGTTCAATTAGTTCAAAGAATGATCTCACTAACTCTTCAGGGCTTGGTGTAGCTTTCTCAGTTTGGGATTTTATTACTTTTGAAATAATAGTTTTCGAGTATCCATTTGATTCGAGGGCTGCGCTTACGTGTTGTAACTCGTTCAATTTGCCGTCTTCGGTGGTAGGAAGGCTTAAGGACCTATTGATCAGAGTGTTGGCAGTGCTAATTTTGTGTTTCAAGTCGTGGTGTGAAGCATAGTCCAAGTAGCGGTCTGTATGGGTTGGCTTACGGTAAATGTGGATAGAAATAGAATTATTTCGTCTAGATATTAACATGTCAAGGAAAGCGATTTGTTGATCTTTCTCATGTTCTATAGTAAACTTAATGTGTGGGTCAATTGAATTAAGTGTGTCATGGAAGCTAGTGATAGCGTTCTTATTTATAATGGCAAAACTGTTGTCAACAAAGCGTTTCCAAGTCTTAGGTGGCGTTGTAGCGGATTGGATCGCTTGTTCTTGAATTACTTCCATGCATAAGTTTGCGACAATGGCACTAACAGGACTGCCCATTGCACATCCATGAACTATAGAACATGAGAAAGATCAACAAATCACTTTCCTTGACATGTTAATATCTAGACGAAATAATTCTATTTCTATCCACGTTTACCGTAAGTCAACCCATAGAGACCGCTACTTGAACTATGCTTCACACCACGACTTGAAACACAAAATTAGCACTACCAACACTCTGATCAATAGGTCCTTAAACCTTCCTATCACCGAAGATGGCAAATTGAAAGAGTTACAACACGTAAGCGCAGCCCTCGAATCGAATGGATACCCGAAAACTGTTATTTCAAAAGTAATAAAATCCCAAACTGAGAAAGCTACACCAAGCCCTGAAGAGTTAGTGAGATCATTCTTTGAACCAATTGAACCTTCTGAAACCCTACGCTGGATATGCCACACTGCCGTATATCAAAGGTATCACAGAACCCCTAACAAGAACCCTGAAGAAATATAATATAAAAGTCTGCAATAAACCTTTGAGAACCCTAGAACAAGAATTTCCCTCCGTGAAATATAGACCACCAACCGAAGAAAGAAACAATGTCATTTATAAAATACCGTGTAAAGACTGTGCTTGGAATTACGTGGGGGAAACAGGCAGATCTCTGAAAACAAGAAAAGCTGAAAACATCAGAAACGTTAAGAAACATAATAATGGTTCAAACATAGCGAAACATGCATGGGACAATGATCATGTAATTGATTTTGACAACGCGAAAATCATTAACACAGGGAATTTCCGTAGTCGCCTAACTCTAGAATCATGGCATACAGCCAAAGACAGGAATGCTGATAATAACTCGAAACCGCTTCCTCGACAATATACAATCCTAGTAAAGAAAATGTAGTATCACCTTATCATATTTCACAGTGCACTTGTATACATGTCATATTTAGCTTCATTTGACACTTTTGCAATTTATAATCATTGTAATTATACCTGTTGAAGGCTACAGACTGGTGGCCGAAAGCTCGTAAACAAATAAATATATTTTAGTCAGAGAACGTTTCACCTTTTTCACTAATAGTCTCTATGTTTGTAATGAGGCAGTAGCTACAATATGAAGTATGGTATAGCATGAAAGCCAAGTCTGTATGACTTGTTGTAAATGCATGAGTTAGGGAAAGTAAAAACAATACTCAAATAGGTATTAGGGACCATGTTGGTGTCATGCAAACATAAACAATATTTAGTCACAACAGTCCCTTTGTTCCTAATAAGGCAGTCAACATAGAGTATGAAATAGCGTGCCAGCTAGTTGTGAGTGACTTATTGTAAGTGTATGAGATTTTGAAGGTCAAAAAAGAAACAAACAAGAAACGAAAATGTTTGTGTGTAAGATTCGTTTCTTCTATGCCTTTCCTAAGCATGCTGATGAGTCCTGATATTGGGCAAAACAGCAGTAGAGCTCAAATGCAGCAATAAGGTTAATGCTATGATGACGTCATGACGTCATCGTATTGGTGATGTCATTACATGACTTCACAGCGATCTCTGCCCAGAATTTTTGACTCACGTTTAAAAAATCCTAAATCCGCCCCTGAATGTGCTGTGACCAGTCTTTGATCTTCTTCATTTTCTTTGGTTTACCTAATTGTAACAAAATATGATCGTGAATTACTTCAATTGGTACATTGATGTTTGGGCACTCAGCTGGAACTAAGCTCAACATACAATCTGTCATTTTGCTATAACTGTAGTTCATATTTATTTAACTGGAAATACATGCATGCAGCAACCCCTCGCCACTAAGAGCACGCAACTAAATTTTTGGAATTACATGAAGTACTTCTATAGGTTGTTGTCATTACAACATGGCAATTGTTCTTTCTTTATATTTTTTCAAAATGACAAAATATCAGTTTTTAATCCTTGTTTTATTGAAAATTTTTTTAAATGGCACAACATTTGTCATCGGTATGTTATTACGCCTAATGTAAGCTTAAATTTGGTATAAAATACGACCTATTAATTACATTAGTAATAAGAAGACAGTCTTGGATTTACAAAACATAAACGTACTCGTGAATTTAAACAGTGAATAGCCTTGATGAGCACGGCTACGCCGGCCTTTATAAAGTATTCAAAAATCAATAATTCATGAGCAAAACACAAAGGAAATCACAACTGTGGCAGTGTCTTTAAATGTGATAAAAGCACACGTGTATTTTCACAAAACTTTTGCCTCAAATTTCTCGGCTTATACAACATTGATATTGAAAATTCTTTCGCAAACAAACTGACAAGATGGGTATTAAATGGATCGTTTTTGAAATACTCGCAATTCGTGCTTTATCGGATATAAACTGCTCGGCTTCGCCTCGCGTTTTGAATCCGATAAAGCACTCCTGCTCGTATATTAAACAGTACTTAAAACACAAGTATAAATACGCATTATCAACAAACTTGCCTTGTGCTTCACGCCATAGACAGTTGTTGGCGCTTCTCTGCATTTTCTCCGAATTAATCTCTCTTCAATCTTCTTCGGCAGTCTCCTTGAGCCTTTGTCGTTGTCTACGCTCGTTTCACCTTGCTAAACGTTCTGCTTCTTCATTTTCCTTTCGCTGCTTGCTTGACTCCATATTTGTTGACCTGATAAATGCTTTTTATTTAATTTTTCGAAGAATAAATTGTTGTTAAAGTTCCCAAAACGTTTTGCAAAAATACAAAATATTATAGTGCATAAAGCTAAAGTTAAATATTTGCTGACAGTTGAATAACTTGAATTCTAGGTTAAGTTGATTTTAAATCTGACCAATCAGTGTTAGTAGCCCTAGTTATTAGTAACCCTCGCCCCAGGCTTACACTCGGAACGGCACTTTGCGCTGCTGGCTCGGGGAGAACAGTGATTATACTTGTCATCAGGAAAGGTCTAGATCAAACCTTAGCAATTTATGTGGCATACCTGCTTAGATGTACAGCTACCACATTAAGAGGAGATTTTTTACAAGCTCGCGTATCTGGCACTCAAAACCAATCAGATTGCAGGAGCCACGGATTGCATAATAACAAGATGGCGGCGTGTTTCTTTCAAAAATTCTAAGTATGATAGCACATTTAACTTTGGAAAATGGATGGTAAGTTTTTGGATAAAAACAAATTTATTTAAAGCAAACAGGGCACTCTTTTTTTACCAAAATATGTAAAAATCAGAGCTTCCCAAGTGCGTAATATCGTCCTGACTGTACAGTGTCAATGCGTCAATCAAGTGAGCACGCGACGTGGAAGGTAAGATTGTATTTGTATTCGTATTTGAGTAACTGTTTGAAATTAAACCAATGTATAACATGCTGCAGACATTAAACGTTAATTGATAATGTAAATTAATAGTCTTGGAGAGCTGTATATTCAAAGTATTACTATTTCAATTGCACATTTAAATATTCCATTTTAGAATCAATCATTCTGTTGTGTCTTGGCACAGAATTGAGGATTTTCATTCTAAACGTCGGTTTTAAAATTGATTTATATATGTTTGAGTGGTTTGTAGTTGCCCAGATTGTTAAAAAATTAAAGACTTCTGCATAGAATAACCTTGAATGACACAGTGGCAGATCCAGTGTAGGTCAAAATAGATTATAGCAGCCCAATTATAACTTCAAAATAACTGTATAACAATGTGATTGGTTATGAATTTTCAAAAGAATTAAATCTTACCAATGAAATTGCTTTGAAGATGTTTTAAAATGTAAATATATCCAAGAATGAGCTGTAGCAATTTATTTTGACCTATGCTAGATCCACCACTGAAATGACAATCTATTATGTTAGTGAAATTTGCATAAATACTCATTTTCATAAGCATGCTTTGTAACAGACATATACAAGATTATGTGCTGAAAATCTTTAAAAATCTGCTTCTGATCAAGCTTATTTGCCATTGATATTATGCGTTTGGTTTACACGTTTGCAAAAAAAGAATTTGCTCAAGATTTGAGTGGTAAGTCCAAGGTCGTTTGTTGCCATTTTTGAGACCCACCAGAATTATTGTAAAAATATGCAATTGCTGTAAAAATCAGCATTTAGCCTTTCAGAAAAATTAAAATGATATACTTAGAAATGTGACAATTTTCAGTCATTTTTCTTCAACATAACCTTAAAAATACTTTGTCTAGAAAATTTTTCACAAAACTTTAAAGATTTTATACATTGACCATATTTGGTTAAAATTGTCCCATAGTTACATCTAATACTTAACGGCAAAAAATTACTCAAAAACTGTTTCCGATCAAGCTAATTTGTCTTTCATATCAGGCCTAAGATACTGCAGTTTGCAAAAAATATAATTTGCTTAAGATTTGAGCGGTAGGTCCAAGGTCCTTTTTTGCCATTTTCGAGACCCACCAAAATTATTGTAAAAATATGCAATTGCTGTAAAAGTCAGCATTTAGCCTTTCAGAAAAATTAAAATGATATACTTAGAAATGTGACAATAATTTTCAGTCACTTTTCTTCAACATAACTTTAAAAATACTTTGTCTAGAAAATTTTTCACAAAACCTTATAGATTTCATACATTGACCATATTTGGTTAAAATTGTCCCATAGTTACATCCAATACTTAACGGCAAAAAATTACTCAAAAACTGTTTCCGATCAAGCTAATTTGTCTTTCATATCAGGCCTAAGATACTGTAGTTTGCAAAAAATAGAATTTGCTCAACATTTGAGCGGTAGGTCCAAGGTCGTTTTTTGCTATTTTTGAGACCCACCAGAATTATTGTAAAAATATGCAATTTTCATCAAAACCAATAGTTGCATATTAGGATCATTTTATTTTCAAATATTATACCATACAATGAATTATTGTGGGTTATAATTTCCCAGAAATTTTATTCAAAATTAAGTAGATTTAAGTCAAAATTAGGTTTGTAATTTAGCTTATGCCTCAGTCATTTGTAACCACGCCCCCCCCCCCCCACCCCTGGGACATAGCGGGGAACTTAACACTAACCAAGTGTTAAAAACTGTTAATTTCCCCACCCCTGGTGCAAAGTTACTTGTTAAACCCCCAGTATGGCAGGGCCTCAAAACATCCAAATCAACCAGATCACACATTAATTTAAAACGTCATGAAGTGCTAAAAATATTACACCAATATAACAAGAAAATAGTAACAGTTAATATAACAAATATATAAAGCTCGTGTTTATAAATTGCGTTGAATCATGCATATCAAATTTCAAATAGATCTTTTAATATTGCTGAAATAAATAAGGTAAAACCTTATTTAATGTATACCTACTGTAAGTTTATGAATTGCTAAGGATACATAAACATATTAAAAATCATACTTTCTACAAATTGTTTTGTGGGACGCCATTTTAAGACTGGCTGTTAAATCCCGGTTTGATTCCCCAATGTTAAAATTCGTAGTTAATTCCACGGCACAATGGGGCATATTGTGCTGTTAAATGGCGTTAAATCCCCGTTATATTTTTGAACATCACCGCTTTGTCCCGGGGTGGGGGGGGGGCGTGGTTACAAATGACTGAGGCATTACAGCCAGTGGCGGATCCAGGGTAAGTCAAAATAAATTATAGCAGCTCCATTTTAAATTCAAAAATAACTTTATAACAATGTCATAGGTTATGAACTTCAAAAGAATAAAATCTAACCAACAAAGTTGCTTTGAAGGTATTTTAAAATGTAAATATATCCTAGAGTGAGCTGTGGTAATTTATTTTGACTTACGCTAGTTTCGCCACTGCTTACAGCTATGTGATATTTATAAGCAACAGAAATGAAACTTAAAACATAATTTACCATAATTGACATTTAGAGTGGTAGGTACAAGGTAATTTGGTACCACAAGTCACAAAATAGATGTTTATCTGATAGGGTAGTGTTATTTTGTTCATTATGCCCTCCATTGTTTGCATGTTTTTAAACAGGATTTTATTCCTTAAAAAGTCATTCAATTTTTTAATTAATTGTTGGCCATGGCCGACGTCTACTGCAAAAGAATGTGCATGACTGAAATTTTTGGCAAAATAATTCTACCCGTACTCATGTCGAACTAACGTTGCCAGTACAGGCAGTGCAGTCAAAAGAACAGGAAAAAATAGGTTCTGTCAATACCTGAAATGATAAAACAAAATTTGGCACTTGGAGCGAAGGCCTTTCGATGGGCAGTCATCTTCTCCTTCACTTAAAACGTCGAACTCTATTTATCGTTTCAGGTGGTGAAAGAACATATTTCCTCATGTACTACATGTACATATCGAAACCTCCCTTGTATCCAATCATTATGCACAATACTGAATTTTAACGTGAGTTTTCAATCGGGATGAAATCAACATTCATATATTGTAACTTTAGTTTTTTTCTTTTATATATACTCCAATAGTTCTTTGTGTGCTTCTTTGAGCACGAGGTCTTCTCCAAGTTTATTTTTCAGTAGCTCCTGACACTGCGATGGGATAAATCATTTTCTCTTGTCGCACTCCCCCTCGTTGAAGCACCATTCCATAATTTCCTTTTGTGCTGTGGTGAACTTGTTGCTTTTCTTGGACCCTTGTTTCCTCGCACTTCCCTTCAATAGCATTTTATAAAGACAGCAAATCGGTGTTTAATTCAGTCTGAACAATACGGTTTCCAGCAAGCTTTCTCTGTTTCATAGCACTACCAAGAGCGTCTTTAACTGGTAGCGACTCTCGGATTTCCTTGGCTGTTTTTCTTTTCCCTTTATCTATCTTTCATACTGCACGTCTCGACATGCTTTGCCAACCAAGTAGGTCTCAAAAAATTTGTTCCGCACTTCGGACAACCGTCGACTTCACAATCCGTATCTTGCTCTATGATTTTCGAACATTGACGTTCCTTTTTTCGATTATTGTGTTTTCATTAATCGAGGCTCAACACTTTTATAATTTTCAATGTTGAAATCTGATGACTCCGCTAGATACATTTTCGGACATCATGAACTTTTTCCAAAGCTTAAATAGCCGTTCCTTTGTGAAACGTATGAGTGTGAGTCTAATGAAGTCTTACCTTTTTGTGCTTCAAAAAAGGAATAGCGAACAATTTTCATTGGGCACAATTCTGAAAAACGCATCAGCCATACTATTACGGAAGTATTGTGATAGTGAGGCCCATTGTCCGACCAAATTGACAGTTTTTTGATGTAGTTATGCTTCACAGCAAAATTTTTTAACGTTGCTTTGAAGGCACTTACAGTGAAGAACCAATTTTGAACACAATCGCCGTTTGAAAATAGGTCATGAATTTCAACTTTGATTCCTCTGCTGTCTAAAGATTTATGGAAAAACATTGTTCCATGCAAGGAAACACCGTTTTTTGCATACCAGTCACGTTGTGGTTCCCTGAATTTCTTAAGTAGTAACTTCATCATATAATCGCAGACGGCAATGGTTTCTCCAGATTGGAGCTGCTCAATTTCCTTCATGAACTTTGATCTTTGATATTTCCCACAGACTAAATGGGCGATATATGATTGTACATTTGCCTTGATTTTGTGTATTTCTTTAGTAGGACCTTTCAGTCGGTAGAGAGTTAGTGCTTTGAATTATAGCTTGTCTGTCATCAGAGTTGAAATCGTTCGACACAAACATTGCAGTCGGTGCAGTATTCGCATGGTCCATTTTCTTCCAACAGCCAGGACATACAGTGGAAGAGGCAAGTTGATTGCATTTCCAACTTTTCGATAAACTTTGATAGCAGGTGACCTTTCAAGATTTTAGCTCTAGCTAAAATTTCATGCATGGCTTTGTCCTTGTTAGTAGCACAATCATTAAGTTTTTCTGCTACTCCAACATGAATCATTAAAACTGGCAAATCTTTTAGTACGGGGTTTGTCTGACAATACTCTGTATCTTTTTCAGTGATGTCGACCATCAATACTTTACTTTTGTCGTCTGCTTCACTCTCATCCTCATTGTCTGTTTGCGGTGATTCCATATGTGGTAAAGTATTAGAAATATCATCAATTAGCTCATTGATAGTGTTGTCAAAACATTCCCAATTTCGGGCACCAATTTCATCACATATATTACATAGACCAACCATTTCCACCATTTCTCTAAAATTACCAGCTTTTAAACCTTGCAAAATTTTGTCTCCGATATTGGCCGTCTTCCATTTGCTTCACACTCTTCTTTGTATTTGTTATAGAGATGGTTCTTTGAATCCCACAGCCACATTACTGGTTGGCTCTTGTCCTCGAACAAGTCCAATAACCACGAAGACTTCTTACCCTCGCAGGAGGCCATTCTATGGGACGATCTAGTTACATTATCGGGATGATGAAGGAAATCAACTACGAATGCAAGATCTTCAGCTGGTAGCCAGTATCTTGTTACACAAGTTGGTTCAGATGTATCACCAGCTCCGATAAATTTTGCGTGTCGGCGTGCTTGAGTAATTTCATAATCAGAACAAGGCAATGCCTTTTTAAGTTCTTTGTCTGTAAAATGTCCAGCTATTGTGCTTAACAACCTAATCTTGTCAGAGGAGCTCTGGTTCTCTTAGAAGTTCGGTTCATTTAGACATAACTTCGTGGTAACATTTTTGGCAGATCCTGCTGTTCGCATCGATCCCTATGTTTTCAAGCTGGCATTGTTTAGAATCATTATGCATCAACAGGTGGATAATACAGTTTGTTTATTTTCTGCCTCCTAGTTTTGCAACCCGGTGCGGCACATTCTTTTGTTGATTGTTTAACAACTTTGGATAGCCAGCATGTTTGGCAAATTGAGCGATTTTCGGCTTCAACCATTTCATCTTCGCCTATTCCCAGCTTTTTATAATTGCCCAATGTAACATGTCATTTGCGTTTTTTTCATCTGACAATTGACTCCACAAATATAACATATGTAATTCTCCAAACTTCATACATTCTTGCTTTTTTTCTTCCATTGTTCTGGGTCTAAACTGTGTCTATTGTAGTTAAATATTTTCAAAAATTGTGCCCTAATGATGGAAAATTTAATGAATAAAAAAACCCAATTTTCTTTTCTGCAAACAACAGTATAAAACAAACCGATATTTGACCGATATCAGGATTGTATGGCAAATTGACATCGCATTGCTTGCTCCCAGTTTTTGAACCAACTGTGGAATAAGTTGATATCAATCAGCTTCTAAAGATCGCTAGAAAAGGGAGCGGGCGTTGTTCTGCTAGCAATAGTTTTTGAGGCCTTCTCAATAATGGTAATAATTCCATGTTCTCAGTACGCAAATACAAATCTTAATCCAAGCCCTAGCCCCATCCCTAACCCTAACCAATGTTCTATTTGACATGTGTTAAGGCGGACCAAAACTAAAAAAAATTTTGTGTGTTTTAATGCTATGCAGTTCATCTTTGGTCAGGTGTTAGGACATGGTACCACAAACATAAAAATAAGTTTTTCAAAGTTACCATTGCCATGGTTACTATGTTAATTACTCCCTGATGGTGAAAAATCCATATATTTGTAAACATGATATCTCAACAACTATGAATGATAAAAATCTAAAATAGATTTATTTTAATAGTACATAACATGCTCTTGGAGATGAACCAGAACTATGGTGATTGAGGCAAAAATAAATTTTTGCAAACAAAATATTGAAACTAGATATTATCGAGATGATACTAACTATCATAACTTCCATGCTATTGCAAATATTTTTATGATTCTGGTTCATCTCCAAGAGAATGTAACACAGAACACACAATGAAAGTTTGAAGTCAATAGCTTACATACTTCTTGAGATATTGCGCATGCAATAATGGCAATTGGTGGTTATCAGCAATTTGAGAAAAACTGCTTTAAAGTTTTTGCATGTATTAAAATAACATTAATCGAACAATGCTATGGAAAAGGACACAATAGAGTAAACCAATTGCATACCATTATTTGCTCTGGGTAAAATCATGGTTTTACCCTAACACGGTGTAGAATTTGCTGAATTTCTCTGTTTATAATTCATTTTGTTGTTTGAAATTTTGGATATGTTTAGAGAACGCCGTTAACAATATTTTGTAAAATTTTTGAAAATCGATGAATTTTGAAATTATTTACTATTGGACCCCCTTAATTTTGATAAATTGAAAATTTAAAGATTTGAATTAGATTTAAGGTTTGGATCAAGATTTTTTTTTGCGTACTGAGAACATGGAATTATTACCTTCTCAATGTAGTGTTTCTTTTGCATGCATATTTTTGGTTCCCCCACCTCCCACCCCCATTTATTTTTTTATGGCAATGACCCAAGAGTTGGGGGGAGTACATTTTTGAAGCTCAACAAACATGATGCAACCAGTTGTTCTAGCAAGTCTCCTTTTGTCTCTTACCCACAACAACCTTATTAAGCACTGGGAACAATTTGCCGTGCACTTGTCAAAAGCTGGGAATTGGCGGACCCAGACTTGGCGTATATTTGAAAAAATGGTTTTGTAGTATTGCGCACATGCCGTTTGCCATTATGCCTAAAGTAGATATTATCTTGCTGTAAAAATTGAAATAAACATATATCCCATCTTTATAACCTCTTATGGCTCTTAATGTCGAACAGATCCAGTGCTCATTGTCACGTGTTCACAGATGCGATCGAAGTTGCCAATTATGCACATTGTTTTTGGATTTTTGTGTAATCCTTGCCAGATAAGGATACTTTACTTTGGAATTTTGCAAAGGATTTTGTGCATCCTTTCTACAACAGTTATCAAAAACCAGTATAACCATTGAACAAACGTTGCTGCGTGTGAAAACGTCAAAAAGAAGTCATGATTTTACTCTCATTTGAATTTTGAATTGAACAACAAAACAAGGAGCAATAGCCTTTTACTAATGATTACTGAATCAAGGTAAGCTTCTATTTGTATTTTTGAAATTAAATATTTAAAACAAATTTTTAACAAGTAATGCTTCATTTTCTGCATACACTGTCAACTTGCAGTAGAATAAATATGCCAGCAAGCATGCAAACTGTCAACAGTCGATACTATGAGTGCATGATTATGACGAGCCGTTCCTGTCAATATTGCTATTTGATAAATATTCGTTCTAATATATTTATATTTATGCTATAGTTTATTTTTTGGTTCTAATAATTTATTCTCTTCTGACAAACATTTATATTCATGGTAAATTTAATTTAAATATCCTTCCTATATTTTTTACTTTCATTCTAATTAAAATTCAATATGTGCTAGTTTTTATATACATTCTAATTAAAATTCAATATGTGCTAGTTTTTATATACATTCTAATTAAAATTCAATATGTGCTAGTTTTTATATACATTCTAATTAAAATTCAGTATGTGCTAGTTTTTATATTCATTCTAATTAAAATTATAATTGTTTTTATCCTAATTAAAATTCAGGCTACGTCCAGTTATTTCAGTGACAAAACAAAATAGGGCTAAATAATTTTGTGGATACTCTTAGGTCACTCTTTCTTCAAATTCAAAATTTAAACAGGGAAGCAGTCGAGTCTGACTATATCATCTAGAGAGCACCATTGGTTTGCTACAGCTGCTGATTGTTAATATTGGGCAAACTCAAGATCGTGTACTACAAGATTTCAAGGTAATACTGGAAAGCGTTTTAGGACAATCACGCATAATTTTGGAAACATTTGTCGTCTTACAGAGGCAGGTTTCCGAAAGAAGGGCTTTGTCGTTTACTTGTCCTACCGCTGCTGTGCAACATTCTCGATGACCCGTGCTAATTGTACAACGTGAACAGATCGAGTTCCTTTGTGAACTTCACTTCCCGTGGGTTAAAATTGCACAAATACTCGGTATCAGTGAGAGCACATTATGGTGAAGACAAGGTGAATTGCAATTTAGTGACGACGATGATCAAAATTTTTCAGAGTTATCCGGTAGTTAAGCTATTATGTTGTGTGCTTGTACGTGTGGTGTAATATAATCGAACCTTTCTATGAAGAACGAAACATTAGTGCACGTATGTAACATAACGATATATCTGTAATTTCCCCTTTCAATTTAGCCTGCTCACTAGGCCTGCTTCAGAAGCTCTATGGCTCATGTTTTTAGCAGGTAACTTATGCTGCAAAAACTTTTGTGTAGCAGCCTGTAAAGCATAATGATTCAATTTTTCACACTGAGAGTTGATGATTGATTTCACATATATGTTTAGACGAGCGTTTGAAAGAAGTAGTCAACCAAATTCGACAAGTGACTCCAAATATTTGTCAACGACGATTACAATGGGCACTCAGGGGTAGAGGACTTAAGTTGCAATGAAGCAGAGTTCGGCAATGTTTGCGTGAAGACGATCTACTTGGAACAGCTCTACGATGGAATGAGGCGATTTACCGCAGAAAGTATTCAGTGCCAGCTCCTAATTTGCTGTGAAACCATAAATTAATAAGATACAAATTGGTTGAGAACCGCTGGGTTGATGGCTATTTTAGGCTTATGATTTATGCACATGTAGCTGATAACAATAGAGTCAGCACTGTATTAAATCTATTCCCGCAGGGTGTTGCTGAATACGGTCTACCGTCAAGAGTCAGAAGTGACCACTGACTTGAGAACATCGACGTTGCGAGATACATGTTAGAAACGAGGGGATTAAATAGGGGAAGTATTATTACGGGTAGCTCGGTCCACAACTGCAGAGTTGAAAGGGCTCACAAAGATGTATACGCAGGTGTACTGTGTCACTTTGCTGAGATCTTTGATGGAATGGAACGCAATGGCCTTCTAGACCCGTTAAATGACGTACAATGGGTGGACAAACAAAAGTGGCCCCCTCCAATTATAATACTGGTATTGGTATATACGATGTATAACAAACAATAAAGGTAACAAACAATTCATAAATATGGTATTGGTATATATGATGTATAAGAAACAATGAAGGACAACAAACAATTCATAAATAGTCATGGTACTAAACAGTATGTGGCAAATCACATAATTTAAGCGTTAATTTTATATGAAAATTACACAACAAAGCAATCATTGGAAGTATAAAGAAACTGAACACATTTTTTTAAATGTAGTAATTATGGACAGTGTGTTAAAGTCTTACATAACACGAACACTTCACCAACTACAAGATGTCTATGCATTTCTCACATTGTCAAAAACATTTGTTAATATTTGGTTGGCCATCTCTTAGATTTAATAACTGCTTTGCACCTACTCGGCATGCTTTCAACAAGGTTATGCAGGTATTCATCAGGCATGGAGTACTAAGCATGTTTCAGAATGTCAAAAAGCTCATCTTCATTTTGTGGATTGCGATCTTGAGTTAAGCGATTGAGTTGACCCCATAAATTTTCAATCGGATTTAAATCCGGTGATTGGGGTTGCCAATTCATCACTTCTATCTTCTTATTTTGAAGGTATTTTTTAGCAATGTTACTAGTGTGTTTAGGGTTGTTATCTTGTTGGAAGATAAAGCCTTCAGAGTTTAATCGATTGGCTAATGGAACCAGATGATGAATCAAAATTTTCCGATATTCTGGCTCAGTCAAAATACCCTTTACCCTATGCAGATTGCCAACACCATTTAACGACAAACACCCTCATACATTGAAACACAACTTTGAAACAAGTTCAGTATTTAACCGATTAATACATTTTTTAATGCTAAGTAGTAAAATTGACACTTAAATAATGTTATTTGCTATTTATCTGGACGGCACCATATATATTTCTGAATTGTTTTGGAACTTTTTGTCTTTTATACACAACAACCGTATTATAATGGGGGGCCAGTTTTTTTTGTCCACCCATTGTACATCTTTATGCATTACACTTTGTGTATATTCCAAGAATTAATAAATCTCTTGAAGAGTTTGTTTCTCAATGGAATAATCACCCAATTTCTACAGAAAATAATTTATCCCCACTTCAAATGTTCGTACAAGGTACATTACAGAACATGTACAGTGGGCATACTGGAGTGGATAGTATTCTATCTGAAGATGACATGGCATACTTCGGATTTGATCCCGACGGGCCATTGTCACTTGAGGATGAAGATTACCAGGTTTCTGTACCAGCAATAAACCTTGATCTATCAAAAGAAAATCTTCGCTATCTTAGTGATAATTGCCATCCATTAAACGATGATGGTCTTGATGGTCTTTATGGTCTACCTGGGATTTGTGATTCGAGGGGAGGGAGGAAGGGAGGGGCATAATTCTCTCTCCCAAACATCATTATCGGTTATATTGTTTATCGTTATGTTACCCGCATGAATGTTTCGTTCTTTGATCTAATCACTAATTTGGTCGACATTGGGATTGGTATCATCGTTAAGACAAACTACTGTATCTGCGTAGTTTGTCAGTTTGTTTGAACTTGTTCGCATAGTTCATCTTGACTGATGATCAGTTTGCTTGCCCGCGTTTATACACATATGAATCATCAGACGAACTATCTTTTCACTTCGACTTGTATTTATACTTAGGAGTACTTTACATGAACCGGATTGAGTTACAATCCAGATCGAACTCATTTAATTCATTTCTGCTCAAACCATATAGGGGATTGACTTATATTTGTTTACATGAATAAGTTGTAACTCAATCTGGATTCATGTAAACAAATATACTTCCATTCCTTATAGTCACAACAGAAACGGAATGAGTACGATCCGGATTGTACCCCTTAGAGGGATTATCTGTCAGATGATCCATCCATCTTGACGGATGATCCGTTTCAAGACCTGTCTAGTGTAGATCGGGCCAATATGTAGACACTTATTGTGCCAGCAAACGCTGTATTTAGAACTGAGAGGACAATAATTTCAATCTTCTAGTTTATAAATCCTAGTTAAATGTGCACCATACCCATAGAGACAACTGGTAAATAACTCAACAACCTAAAAATGTCAAGCGATATCCCGAAATATTAACTATATTAGTGTGTACAACAAAAACATATCTTAACTTAATATCACTAATTCTGTTCTAGCGAATATTTCAGAATTCGCAAAAAAATGATGCGAATGTTAAAGTGCATACATGTCCATCACATCATGTCCATTTGCCTATTATCTGCCATATGAATAATGATTGCATGTACGAGCCATTGGTCTTCTCTGAAGGCTTGACAAATCTATAAATGTCACTTGAATGCCGTCAAACAGCATCAATTCAGAACTACTGATGAAGCTGACAAGGGCTTTTCGTAGGTTGCTACAATCCTGGCAAAAATTATCGTGGACACCACGCGTGCGTCAAATAAGTCTACATGTTTTTTAACAGAAATAATCCTAAATAAGCTATTCTCCCCCTCCTACCCCCTATTCAATGTTGGTTAATCACGAAAACATGATTTTAGAATTCAATTACAAAAAACAACATTGAATAGGGGGGCCTGGGGGCAGAATTTCATAAAAACTCTTCTCACTGATAATATTGCTATTAAGAAAGTTAAGTGTCTATGTAATTTTTACCAGGATTGTCTGAAAATAGTGTAAAAAAAGTATTGGTAATTTACACCTAAAGTAAGCCTTCGATTATAATATTTTGATGTAGCCATTGCTTTAGGATAACAATCATATTGTATAAAGAGGTTTAATTGTTATATAGGGGATTTATTATTTTGTGGTTGAGCGGCTTTTTAAGAGGATATGCGCCCATTTTTTTATTAAAATGCTATTATCATTATTGTTCTATACCTTAAATTTGAAGCTGTGGAAATTTATTAATTATAGTCGTCACAGATATGCAATTATTAATTGATTATTTAAAAAATGGCGAACAAACTTTGTAATACTAAATTGCATCCGAAGTTAGCGGCTAAAAATTCAAACAGTAAAGTTGGACGGCCAAAAAGTCTGAACGAAAGGGATGTAAGATTACTACTCCGAACTGTTAAACTGCTACGAAAAACCTCAGTGAACTTCTCCGTTAAAGATGTTATACAGGAAAGTGGCCTGGATCAAAGCATTGCAAAGTGAAGAACGATTTCCATGTATCTTAACCGCGCTGGCTATCAACATTTACAAGCAAGAAAGAAAGGATTATTAAGTGAATCAGACAAGAAAATTCGAACTAAATATGCACGAAATGCAAAAAATATACTTAAAGACTTTACTAAGTTCTACACGCATGACATCTCATTTTACCTAGATGGCGTTTCATTCATTCACAAATATAACCCACTTAAAACTGCCCTGCAGCCAAAGTCGCATGTCTGGAGAAAGTGAGGAGAAGGACTTGAGATAACAAGTAAAGGGAGTAAAGATTTGCCTGGAGGAAGGTGATTGCATCTTATGGTCGCCGTTGCCTACAGTAAAGGAGTGATTTTAAGAAAGACGTATGAGAAAATGAATGGTCCTTTTTATGCACGCTTTGTGAAAAAGAACCTAAATTTATGCTTCGCCGAAGCTGGTCCAAGAAGGAGAAGGCAACATATATTCGTGATATACAATTGCCCCTGCCAAAATAGCAAAGTGGCCTTATCAGCCCTCTAAAGTATTGAATGCACACGACATAAAATACCTGCAAGATCTCCTGATTTAAACCCAATCGAAAACATTTTTAATGTGGTGAAGAAACAGCTAGAAGAAGAAGCTATAAACCTGCGATTGACTAAGGAATCACTTCAGGATTTTCATGACAGAGTGTGCCGCTGTTTAGATAACTTAAGTGTTGACCTTGTTGATCGGACACTCGAAACTGTCTAATCGCATTACGGCGATAGTAAGCAAAAAAGGAATTCGATCAAAATACTAAATCATATTCAATACTTTTAGATTTTACTATATAATACGATTATGTTCCCGTTGTATTTTTAAGGGTACCGTACGAAAAATGTGTGCAATGTTAGTGGTCTTGAATATATTGTATAAAACTGTGTAAAATGTTATTTTGGAAGTTTAAAAATACGATACGGTACACGGCTGTGTAGCGTCGTAATAAAATATATAAGCAGTGTATTCTTTAACTCTACAGTGCACAACTGTGTACCGTGTGACGTCACCTTTCTCTGGCGGTATATTTGATTAACATAAGTAATAACAGACAGCGCCTAGAATTTCATATACGCTCATGCACTAACAATATGAAAACACTGTTTTAATTATGTATACAATAAAATGATACTGGTCTATTATATATACTGGTGAGAGTTATGTTCAGTATCTAAATTACTTCTTTACAACTCATTTTACTGCGACTGCAGAATTAGTTCAGCCAAGCATCTTGGGCATGGCTGAGTCTCGACTTGCTCGTCCTTGGGAATTTCTCGGTGAAACCCGAATACGTTACACCTCACTCTCATCATTTCAGTTTCCCTGGCATCCAACACACCTCCCTTTACGAAACTGATTTCTTCTTTCGCAGTACAAAAATAGTGGCACATCACTGGAGAGAGTCGCGTCTTTGCTGTAATGACTTTTGGGCGCTGGTAAATGAACCAATTGACCTTCCAACATGAGTAAAAGATCATGTTATGGGATAATCTCCTTAGACCACCGGAAATCGTTGAGGAAAATGACGTCTGCATCTTCGGCTCCTACCCAGGCAAAAGTGGTGGTAGCAGGATTGCTGAATGTGTGATAGATTAGGTTAAGTGGGTTTAGCAAAAATGTCTTGCCGCAATTTGCTGGGCCCTTAAGATAAATGTTGCGGTATTTTCCACGACCTTTCTCCAGCAATACGCGCACCGTAACGTCGACGCCATTTCTGTTAAGGATGTCAGTGGCCATAACTAATTATTTTCCTAGGCACCTTTCTACACACTGTTCTTCTAACTTTTTCTCGAGAACTTCAATTCGGGTAAGCCTCGACCTTTCCAGCCTTTTTTCCGCCACTTCTAATTCCCAGCCAACGTTTAAAGCTTTCTCAACTGCTTTTGATCCACGATTAGCAATGAACATGGCCAAATCACTTTTTCCTTCTCTCTTCTGCTGATTTGCAAACGCTAGAAGTTCTAGCCGGGTTCGTATTTTTTTTGAAACTGCAAGCTGCGACACATCAAAAATGCTCATCCTCTTACGTTTTCGCTTTTGACCATTCGCACCTTCAGAATCATGACTGGGTTCACCATCTACAGTGTTACTTTGCACACGCAAACTGGCATTTGTTGTGACTGGAAAATCGCCATTCGTCAGATCAGGATGATTCCACGACTGTATATATTCCTTGTCGTCTTTCGTAGCATAAAGCGATGCAGAATAATAATTCATGTGAGCGCCGCTGAAGTTTACTTTTATGCCATGGGTAGTATCAAGGAAATTTCTAAATTTCAACCAACGACTTCGTGATTCCAGTTTAACGGCCATATGATAATGAGCTCCACCGTCACTATGATGCTCCATGCTGCAAACCCATTGCAAAATATTGCAGGCTAACAAAGGATCCGCGTACTGAAATGCGTGTATAACTAATATTGCAAATGACTCACGCTCAAACTAAAGATAAATCCGCTTGGCTGTAGGTTATGAGGTACACAAACCTTGCATTTTTTGGCTCAACATTTACCACTGTTTCCCTAAGTACTGAGGCATCGCCATTCTCCATAATGCCCAATAATTTATAATAGCAAAATATCGTTTCGTAGAGTCGCCAAGTTGCGGATTAAAGTTAAAATTACACTCTGAATGCCGACATACAGTAATAACATTATACAACACTACTTGACATATGATAGATGACACTTAACTTAGGACGGGATCATGAAAACCTAATAATACATTGATTAGCTAATTGTCTTGTCTCATTCACTAAACAAACAAGCTTATTTTATCATCGCTACGAGCCATGTGATGCAAGAAATCAGCCATTTTAAGATATATGATAATTTCAGACAATCCTGGCAAAAATTATCGTGGACACCGCGCCTGCGTCAAATAAGTCTACATGTTTTTTAACGGAAATAATCCTAAATAAGCTATTCTCCCCCTCCTACCCCCTATTCAATGTTGGTTAATCACGAAAACATGATTTTAGAATTTAATTACGAAAAACAACATTGAATAGGGGGGCCTGGGGGGCAGAATTTCATAAAAACTCTTCTCACTGATAATATTGCTATTAAGAAAGTTAAGTGTCCACGTGATTTTTGCCAGGATTGTAGCTTTTTGTTGGTGTCTAAACTCCTGATATATCGTTGGAGAAACCCTGAACACTCTCTCTCTGCATCGGACTGTGGAAAAGACTGAATGCACTTTGAGGTTTTGCTAACAGATGGCTTTATCCATTCATACATATCTACCAAAGAGTCGGGAGTGGGAAAATAATCTGTAAGGGCAAGGAGAACATCTTTCTAGCAATCTGTGACATACTGTGGTTTTTGGATAATTTCTTTGTGTGCTATTTCTTGGATAACTACTTCGATATTTTCTGCCTTAACACCTGCTCGACAGTCATAAATTTTCAGCACATCTTTAAATTCGTCTTCGTTTTCAAGGCGAGGAGAATTTTATTCATGGCATAACTGCTTGCCCCGAAGCTATGTAGTCAGGGAGACAGAGGGTCAAAAATGTATGCACACTTACTTTCTCGAGGGACTAATTCTATTATTGATAATATAGTAGTTCAGATGTCTCTAAATACGAATTAGAATGTTGTTTCGGCAGATTTTTCTTGAGTAATGTGTTAAACATGGTTTTCTGCTTGACTTCAAAACATTCGAAAAGGCGCCATTTTGTTTCTAATTTTAGTACAAGAAACGAGCCCATGACATTTTCGATCAGCGGGCCACGAGGTAACTTCGTGTATGCACATTAATACGCAAAATATTCATGCTTTTGCATGGTAGTCATAGCATTATGACAGCAAAACATTTGATATAATTTATAGTTATTCTGATTCATGAAATACATATAATTCATTTATCTTTTTGTTTTAAAAAATTTTTTTGAATGACTCAAACAACTGTGAAGCGCAAATAGCCAGACGAACCATTGTCACTATGCTCATATGTGACTGGTCATAAGGCAAGGTGGGGGGCCCTGCCTGGTGCAATTAAAATATGGTATCCTCAATTTTTTTATCCTCAATTTTTCTATTCTCACCCACTGTGAAAGTCTATGAACAGTCCCTCCCCCTTTCTGCCGTGGTGATGTATGAACTAGAAAATTATATGCTGATCAGTTCCTCCCTTCTGCTACCGTAACCTAAATGAAAAGTTCCTTACATTTCCTAATGTGGCGAAGTCTAAAGTTCACCTTTCAAGTTCCTGCCTGATGATGTATAGAGAAGAAAATTATATCAGCGTCTTCCTTTCATCTGTGGTGATGTCTGAAGATGATTATTCTTCCTTTTTTCTGCCGTGGTGATGCTTAAAGAACTTTAATACTTGTAATAGTTCAAACACAAGTAGAAGGACTTCCTCCGAGACAGGTTGAAATACGAGGTGAAGCCGAGTATTTTTCAATTAAGTTGGCGGATGTACATTTTCAGAATGCATTGCCATCGGAAATCATTTCATATAGGCGTACCAGCCAGGGGGGCTGGGAGGGCTGCAGCCCCCCCCCAAAAAAAAAATTGGAAACTGCCAGTTTTTCGGGGAATTTATTTTTAAATTCCGGAGAATTTGGACGCTTAGACACTGGCCATGGAGGAATTCGGGAAAGAAATGATAGCCCCCCCCGCAGTTGACAGAGATCCCGTACGCCTATGTCATTTCACAAAGCACATTGAACGTCTGTTGCAGGACAAGAACAAGAGAGGAGGTTATTTTCTCTGTGTTGTTAAAGTTTTATATCCTGGGATATTTTCCTAGGCATTTTTTCAGTCGTTTTTGCTCAATGTCCGCAATGAATGCTGGTAAAATGTACATGCTGCTTGATTTACGGTGGTGTTATTTCCCTTAATGGACAGCCCATAATATAACTACCTACAGTTTGGTTGCTACGCACCAGACCATTCGTTTGGTAATTTTTCTTTCGACAGCACCACGAAGAAAATAAGGGAAGTAATGTTAATTGAATAATGTTGTTTGGATATGACCACGGCGGACAAGGAAGGAACTCTTCATGTTATTATCTTCTTTAATTATAGGGGGAGGGCCGATTCAAAAACGGTTCACTAATTTTCATGCAAAGGGAAAAAGGTGGTAATGGAAAGTCATTTATACTTTGTACTGAAATAAGTTAAAACAAGAATACTTAAAGATAGGTTACAGTCGCATCTGCGCATGTGCTAGCTTTGTTTACGTTTTTTGTTTTCATCAGCTTTAATTGTATAAAATGAAGTATTTCAGTTCGTCGGTATAACAATGCAATATAATTTTACCAACAAGGAGCAAAGGAGTGCAGCAACAGCGAAGCGTTTCTGTTTTTGTCTCAAGCCATTTTTTTAATCTAAAGCAATCTAGAGTGGCGATTTCGGCAAACCGAAATACCGAATGTGCGTGTTTATTTGTTCTTTATGATGAAGATTTTTCTTGCGGGAGCCTCGACAATCCACATTGCCAGGCAGACAGAGTTGTGGTGTTGTCGAACGTTATGGCAGTCTTTCGAGAGAAGTTGTTCGTTGGACGATTTCGAGGCAAGCGCTATTGAGAATGCTGCTGCGGTCTCAAACTTGGACAATATTGCATTGTGCTTTTGTCGTGGCTACTGTCTTCGGGAGAGAGAAACAACTTTTGTTTCAGCGCATGCCATGAAGGGGATTTCGGGCAATACATGAACAACAGAAAAGTGCATGAAGATACAGACAGTGATACAGATCATACAGATCATACAGTAAGATCATTTTGGGATCGTTTTATAGATCTATACATTACTATGTTTTTGAACTTTATGGAAGCATGTAAAGGTGTTAACAATTGCATGTTGACAAGTTTACCATATTGCATACCTTATCACTAAGAAACTCTCAAGCTCCTGTCCTAGCTGATCAAACAAATTAAATACATCAAATTTGTAGTCAGGCTCTAGTATATTGTAAAATATGAGAAAGAGGTACAACTCTCACTAAAATATAAATTAAATCTCTTATAGTCACCATTACTTATTTGATATTATTAGTATTTATTAGTATTTATTAGTAGTGTTGTCTGTAGTGTCTATTAGTAATCTATAGAAGTGTAATCTAGGATTCAGATTTTTTCGTAAGACATGGGGTCTGCTGTCTATTTGCTGACTGTGGACCATCACCAATGGGAGGTGGTGAATTGGGTAGCTGAGCTGATATTCCCTCAACATAACTGTCACTGTCTTCTTCACTGGTTACAGTCAATGTTTTTTCACCAACAGGACAATGAACAGATCTTATTTAATACATGTGTCACATTACAGTCACAGCAAAATAGAAACATGACACAACAACTTCCTGTTAAATTACCTATCAGAATGCTATATCTTATTTGTGAGGATTCTGATTGGTCAATAAACAGAAAGTTTTGAACATTGTAATAAACTTTTCTAAAAATATTGAGGAATTGATCAGAGGAACTGCTAAATTTGAGCAAATGAATTGGTCAGATATTTTTGGAACACTTATATTGCTGAGACTGTAAGCTGTGTCATACAAAGCAAGTTAACCAAGAATAGTATTTTTTTCTTCGGGGAACATACACTAAGGTTATTTTGCAAACAAATTAATTCATAGTTTTCACATACTGGTATTCATCAATTAATACAGCAATGTAGTAGGAATGGAAAAGCGCCATTCCTCCTACAAATATTCAATCATTCAAGGAGTGTCCTCTTTCTTTGTTTCATCACTACCCTTGCTACAAGTTAGTGTCTCCTCTTCTTCGTACACTAAAGGTCTGAAATAAAAATATAAAAATGTCAGTAACACTGAACATTTGCAATTGAAGTAGTAGAGTATGATAGGCATGTGGGGGGAATTTCCAAACAGCTAGCCAATTTGTTTTACACAAGGGCAGGAAATTGGTCAACTGATTTTTTCAAGTCAAATGGCTGGGTGTTCATGTATGTCCAGGGACATATGAGGCTTTGGATAGTGCTTTGTCCTTACCATGCATATGACAGGCTCTTAAACCGGGAATCCTAGACATAACTAATTTATCCTATTACTCCTAACATGTAACTTTGTTTTATTGCCAATGACCCACAGGTTAAAGGTATTTGAATATTTGATAAGTGATACATCATCACATTATATAGACATCCCTATATAGTATGATACATATATTGATAAAAACAGTTCATTTGTGAGAAGATAATAGTCGAATTTGAATTTGCCTTCTGACTCTCGATGTTTCTGATTGGATACAAAAGAAGTTGCCACATTGGCAGCTTTGGGCGATCGTATATATTTCCTATTCCAAAATTGTGTCCGTATATTATTTGTCCTTAAATTTATAACTGTTTTATGTCGGACAAACATGTGCGGTTTCATATTTCAAAGTCATAAATACGTCACATGAAAAGTTTCGATTATTTTATACTGATTTTACACACCATGAGAGCGAAGACGTTCGTAAACCCTCGGGTAAACGTTCGGGCGACAATCGACGTTTAGTTGTTGTATAGGTGACAGATATAAAAATAAAAAATACAACCGGCAAATTCGCGTCTTGAGAGTATAGAACTTCTCAAAAACATTGCTACAAAGAAATAGAAGACATATTCACTTACTTGGTGATGGTATTAATATGTGGCTTCACTTCCGAGCCATGAAATTGTAGCCTCAACTGATGTCTCGACTGTCTCATCCTCTCATGAATATTACTAGTCTGGGTGAGCAAGTGGCTCAATGAAAAGACGCAAACATATCAGGAAACGTTATAGTTCGTTACCATATGAAATTGGCAACTTTCATGTATTGTTAATTAATCAAGTTCTTACCACAAAGCCTGTTTTGTCGCTTTTGGGGCTTCTGTAGCGTCGAACGAATCTGACAATATTTGCGCAACATCCGCATCTGTTTCCAGAGCGTGCTTGTCTTTAAATTCCCGCCATCGAGGAAACAATTCATATAAGAAGATTCTAGACGACCCTCTTTTGGCATAGTAATCCTTTCTGCATGCAGTTTAAGCACGATTTGCGCTAGAACTCGTAGGATTTGAGCTTGAAGCTTCGCTATCGCTCCTCTTAGATAAAATTTCCGCAATGAATAATAATTAGTTATGGTGCAATACTAGAAGACTGGGGAGAATGTTATTGTTTGTAGGTGCCGGAAGTAAACAAAGAATGGAAAACTGGTGCATGCGCAGATGCGACTGTAACCTACCTTTAAAGAAACTGAAGAACGTCCACCAAAACCAAACAAACAGCAGATGACCTCCACCCCTACTTGACATCTTGCTTCCAATAAAACCAAAATAAATCTGTAACAGGGGGGGGGTTATCAAAAAGAATACATCATTTTAGGTGATGATAATACATTGAGCATACCATATTTTAATTGCAGCAGCTGCTGGGTACCCTTAGATCGGTCACGTATTAGCATAGGCATGACTGTGTAACAATGATTCATTTGCTTGGATATTTGCGCCTCACAGTTGTTTGAGTCATTCAAAAAATTTTTAATTTTTAAAAAGAGAAATGAATTATATATATTTCACGAATCAGAATAACTATAAATTATATCAAATGTTTTGAGCTGCTATGACTACCTATGCGAAAGCATGAATATTTTGCGTATTAATGTGCATACATGAAGTTACCTCGTGGCCCGCTGATCGAAAATGTCGTGGGCTCGCCCCTCGCACCAAAATTAGAAACAAAATGGCGCCTTTTCGAATGTTTTGAAGTCAAGCAGAAAACCATGTTTAACACATTACTCAAGAGAAATCTGCCGAAACAACATACGAATTCATATTAAGTGACATCTAAACTACAATATTATCAACAATAGAATTAGTCCCTCGAGAAAGTAAGTAAAATTCCCTCTGCCTCCCGGACTAATGTGTCTTCTTGGATACACTTTTCAGTTCAAAGATATATCAAGGTTCCGCTGTTCAACTGAATTTTATCCTTTGACCATTGACACGATGTTTAATTTGGGTGAATTCTACGTCACTCCAACCACATACAAGAATCTTCTTCTCCAAAATGTTCGAGATGGCAAACATCCGATTTTTATTGGCCCGACCTTGGTGCACATGACACGAAGCTATAGCGCTTATTGTCATCTGGCATCTAAATTGAAAGAGGTCGACCCTGGAATAGGTGATCTGCGTGCCAGTGTTACTGACGGAGAGCCAGGGCTCATCAAAGCGTGGAGGGTATGTTTCACTCATGTACAGGTACATAGCAGTTTTCCATTTATTCGTATATATTTAGCATACGTATTTTTGCTCGTACTACCCAACTTTAAAACTGCTTGATATAAATCAATACAGGCTGTTGCTGTGTTAATGGTATTAAACGGTGTGTGATAATGCTATTGTGCGTTCAAAATGCGCGAAGATTCAATTTTCCAAATGGATTATGATTTGGCATGCGCTTAAGACTCTAGCTTTTGAGTCCTCAGTCATTTTTACAAGTGCCTAATAATTCGATGGAGCACGGAAAATCATTATCCATTTGATTCATAATATAAAACGTGATGATAAAAACGCAGACCTTTACTGCCGTAAGGTTTTATTTTTTATGTAGTTTTTAAAAATTGCAGGCTTTTTCTGTATTGTGCACCAGTTTGCTGTCATGCACCATCAAGTTATTGAGCATGCACTTTACTCAATAGTATCCTCGTTATCAGGAAATTAAAGTTACAATAGACAATTCCAGGTATAGACAAAATTTTTATCGAGCCAAGAAGGGCTAAGTCCATCACCACAGCTGAAAACCGAAAGTGGATATTTTTCCCTGACGTAATAGGGCTATATTTTTCGTACTATAAAACATTTGCCAACCAAACTTTACAGTTTTACAGACTCTAAGAGTCTCTTTTCAGCTGTAGTAATGGATTTGGCCCTTCGTGTCTGGATAAAAACCTTGTCGATAGCTGGAATGGTCTATTGGTAAACCGGTTATAGCATGGGGGTGAACAACAATAAGTATTAAAAACAGAAAAAAATTATCTTGTAGCACAGTACGCATTTTATTTTTTGCTCTGTTTTTCTGCTTCAAAATATACAAATCGTCTGTATACATGCAATGCGTTAGAAAATAACCATGGTGATAGTCCCGAAATTTTTGTAGTGCCGATTCTTATAATAGATATATTTAAGCATACTGTCAACTTCAATGCTCTCCTTTACCAGGTGTTCTTCCGAGAAAGTGTTGGGCTGCGTTGCACTAAACATTTTGCTGATAACGTAAAGGATCAATTAAAATGCCTTGGTATAACTGAAAAAGATCAAACAGCCTTTTTGAATGCAATTTTTGGCTATGTCAAAGACGACGTTTATCATGAAGGCCTGGTCAACTCGACTGATGATGCCCTTTTTGATGTAGCATTAGCTTTGTTAGAAGAAGAATAGAACAAAAAGGAGCTAGAGTTAAATCCTAGCTCTGACGAAGCTAAATTCTATTCTTGGATGAAAAAGAAGTCTACGATGTTTAAAGAATCCCTGACCGATGCAGCTCGCATCAAAGCTGGTCTTCAACCTGGCGAGAAATTGACAACCAATGCAGCTGAATCGGCAAATCATATCCTGAAAGAGGCCGCTGAGTACGAGCAGATGTGGCTACCAGAATTCATTGCACTAGCAAAATCTATCACAAATAGTCAACACCAAGATGTTATCCGACCTGTTATTCGAAAGGGTCAGTATTGATTTCAGAGCCAATACTCCTTCCTTGAAACTGATGAAGATAGCTGGATGTATGACATGTCACCGTCAGACCGAGTAAGACACATCCGTAATGTCTTTAGTACGGAAGTTAGGGCTTCTGAGATGTCAAAAGGCACATCAACAAAGGGATCTCGCGCAGTAGTAGACCCGGCAAATGGTAATTTAACCACTTCGCAGTTATCAGTTCTGTACACGTCGGTAAACTTGCCAATCTCTCAATCTGTCTTGTCAGCTATTTGGAACAAAGGTAAGCGGTATGCATTGAGATAGTGTTCTGTTCCTAAAGAAAATCTAGTACTCTCATGAATTTTATTTGTCATTTAATATACAGGTAATGAGTATCTGCGCGCTGATCACAGTATAGTTCAAGTTCCTAGCATTGATAGTATAAAGAAGTTCTCGGTCTACAGCCGTTCAAACCCAGATCATCCAAACTCAGTAACAGTTGAAGAAAATGGAAAAATCAATTGTACTTGTGCTATGTTTTCCTCTTCTCCCAACATCTGTGCCCACTCTGTTGCCGTAGCCCAAAAGGAAAATAATCTTCCACAGTTTCTTCGATGTGCTGAAACATCCACTGATGTTAATCTTTTCAGGTACACATTGTAATTGCTCATAATTTGGTTCTAAAACCTAAATAATGTTCCTTACGAGCACTAACCTAGAAATAATACCAACACGCGGAATTTGCCATTAAGTAGCAAAAAATTTTAACTTTCGAACTGTCAATACGCCTTTAAAAGCCTTGTGTGTAAGGGGGCCTTCATGCCTTTATAGTCACGTAAGCAATCTTCAGTAGGAGTGTGACTCGCTTTAGAAAGTCGGCCCAATATACGTGTATTCAACATAATACACTTCTTTGTTTACATCGTAGATTATCGACTGTCAACTTTAACACCAGAGCAGCTGGGCAAAAAGGTGGCAAGCCAAGGCGAAAGAGACGGCACGCCCCCACAGTTACTACTACGATTCCACTGAGTGAAAGTCTTGCTGTGAGAAGAATTGAAAATAGCCAGCCTCCATCCCAAACGCATCTGCAGCAAATACTTCACCAGCCGCAAATCTCTCTACAACAGCAAATCCCTCCCGTCAACAAACTTCAGGTATATTTCATCAACAAAGATCAGCTCTTTCCCAGCAACAAACGTCAGGTGTAATCCATCAACAGAAATCAGCGCTTTCCCAGCAACAATTCGCTTTCCAACAGAACATTTCTTCCCAGCAGGAAACACCACTCCCTGCCCAGCAGCAAGTTTCTCTTCAACACCAAATGCCGCTCCAGCCCCAAATCCTTTCCCTGCAACAAATCCCTTCCCAACAGCAAGGATCAGTTCCTTCCTCGCAGCAATCACTACAAGACCTTCAACCACTGAGTACAAATACTCAACAAGTTCAGCAGCGACAGCCATGGTATAACAACCATCCTTTTGTAATTTTGTCCTTGTCTAATAGGGTCAAGAAATGCACAGGTTGTCGTAACGAATTTCGTTCTCCGTTTGGTCCACCGTTTTTTGGTTTAGTTGTTCAGCATATGGAACGAGATAGCTTTACAGACAAAAATGGGCAAGCGAGAGTTTCAAAGGAACAGAACCATTATTATCACTGTTCACCGGATTGCATCAGAATGCGACATCCGTATTTTCAGTCGGCAATGTTGCAAATTGAAAGTATGACGAAAGAAAGCTTGGTTCCAGATCAATCTGCCTATTTGAAGAATGTGTTCCAAATTTAACCAAACTTTAAAAGTCAACTATTAACAGTATGGTGACACTCGGAACGCGTGGTCATGTCGTCACATGTCTCGTGGTTTGACTCGAGGGTTGTGTTTAGTTTACAGAAGCAAATTTAATTTTGTTTCCAGCTAGCGTAATATTAAAGATGCGGTACATTTTTTGTATCCGAGATATTAATATTCAACAACTATTTATATTTTCATGTTTCTAGAGTAAATTAAATCAACAAAAAAGAGTCAGACCTTGCAAGAACATACAAACCTAAGTACAGTTACACAGTATTAATATCACGATAAGAAATCCCATATGTGTGCAGAACGAAATGTACTGCATCTTTAAGTTGTGTTTGTAGTTAAGTTTATTTGGGATTTATTTTGGTTTCTGTTATGATAAGTGGACTGTATTTTATCACAAATAACAGAAAATACTGGCAATTTGTAAGCTGACGTGCCTGAATTGGAAACACGACTGTATTATCAAAGGGGCAAGATCAACCACTATGAAATAAGTTTCTTAGCACGTTGTGGCCTAGAGGCAGCCATTGTCGCATTTTCGTGGCCCCGAAAATTGAGGCGTGCAGCTATTCAGGAAAATAACTGAAAAATGTAAACAAAAGATCGCATTGCATTGTTGTTAATCATGGGCTTTAATGTTTAATATTTAATAGTTAAAACAGGATGAAACGTCAGGATAAGATTACTGCTATTGCTAGAAATGCATGGAAAGTTTTTTCAAAACCTTCCCTTGCGTGCCAAAATTTCTATTTAAAATAGTGTTGTACACATGCAGCTTAGAAAGAATTCTGTTGATCACAGTGTGCGACAAGAAGGTTCTTTATTTTACATTGGTTCAAATAGCTTTGCAAATAAAGGATTTTCATGCCGTTACGTTGTTTCTCGTTACGTGATTACGCCGTTACGTATTACGCATTACGCTGTTTACTAACACCCATAGCCGGGGGCCAATTTGTGTTTATTCTGCTAAAATTTCTCATCTTGATTGTGTCATCTTTATTCAGTAATTTTCAATTGACATTGCCAATACATCCTAACCCTAGTAAAATGTGCATGTGGACATATTTTTCTGTAATCATGGACTGAAAATTTTCAATTGACATTGTCAATACATTCTAGCCCTAGGAAAATGTGCATGTGGACATATTTTTTTGTAATCGTAGACTGAAATTTTAATCATAGTTATCCACATTTGAAATCAGACTTTGGAGATTGAAATTCAGTGATAAGTGTGTTAACTATCAAAAATGACCTTACCAAAATGAAATTTGGTGCACAGTTTTACACCAAAATCATACACATTTGTCACCATTTGAAGTCAGACTTTAGGGTCTAAAGGTGGCACGTTTGTAATATTGCTTACTTTGCAGTCTGTATAGCTAACATTTTACAAAAGAATTAATTGGGCAGAATATCATGAGCATATCAGTATACACACAAACACTCGTTGGGTCTATAGGTGACAATATAGTAATATTGCTTACTTTGGGGTCTGTAGCTAACATTTTATAAAAGAATTAATTGAGCAGAACAACACGAGTATATGAATATACACACTAACACTCGTTGCCATTTGAAGAGCTTATCAGTATACACACAAACACTCGTTGCGTCTATAGGTGACAATATAGTAATATTGCTTACTTTGGGGTCTATAGCTAACATTTTATAAAAGAATTAATTGAGCAGAACAACATGAGTACATGAATATACACACTAACACTCGTTGCCATTTGAAGTCGGACCCTGGAGTCTATAGCTCAGGCGTTTGTAATATTTCTTGAGCTTTCAGTTTTAATCGACATTTAATCAATTTGAAGTCGGACGCACAAACACTCGTTGCCATTTGAAGTCGGACTTTGTGTCTATAGCTGAGGCGTTTGTAATGTTTCTTGTTGAGGCTATAGCTGACACGTTTGTAATATTTCTTGAGCTTACAATTTTAGTAATATTTCTTCAGCTTTCAATTTGAATCGAGATTTGATCAAATTTCCGAGTTTTTTCCGACTTTTGTTGACCACCCCCCTCATCTTAAAAACCAACCTGAATACTTAGTTTTCCGGGCTAACCCCCTCATTTTAAAAACCAACCTGAATACTTAATTTTCCCCCGGAATTGCTGACATCTCCACCGCACAAATTGAGATTTCGACTAAATATAACTCGGCCGGGGAACTGGACACGAAAAAGCAAGAACTTCGTGTAACGTCAAGAATAGTGTGCTGCCTCGCTGGCGCTTGGCAGCAAAAACATTTTCCATGTTGATATACAATTATATCAACACAAGTGGAAATTGGAAAAACAAGAAATTGTGTGGAAACACGACATGAATGTTTTAACACAAAATTTGAGTTTTTCTCATTTTCATTAGTATGTGTTGATATAACTGTACATTAATAAGCAAAAATGTAAGCATTAAAATATAGCACAAAGAATAGTGGTAGGAAAATTTCCGTGTTGACATTTAAGTTATGTCAACACAGCTCTTAACCAGTCAGTGCTCAGAATTCACAAATGACATACTATAATTATGCATGTTACACAAGACAGATTTTCTGGGAGGGAGTGCATACCCCTCAAGAATGTTCTCGTGCCCTCCCTTACCACATCCCACCAAAAAAGTGTGCAAACATAAGGCCTCTCTAAAAAGTAACCCACCTCATCTGTGACCAGCTCACACTCAAAATATTGGACACTTGAAAATTATCTAAGCTTACTTCTAGAACAAAAATGTACAAATCCATACGCATGAGCAGATTAAATGCAATGTGTTGCTTTTTTATTGCAGGGATGCAATCGCAGTAATGCATTTTAATAAGAATCTATGCCATGAGAAGAAAACAAAAGATGGTGTGGAACAAATACAATGTGGTATATCTAAAATTCATGAATGGGTAAGCTGTTCTTCGAAAGATTACAGTGCAACAAAATTTTAGTAAGCATGAACATATAGTCAGATTTAAAGAATGAATATTGTCCAACCCCCCATTTTCCTATACACAGGGGTCTTGGTAAAATTGTTGGTTTTCTATATTTCAATGCAATTCTTGGGTTTCATGTGAGATCATAAATTTTACTGGGGGCTAACTCCAAATCCATATATACAGTCATCAGAAGAAAATAATATTTCACTGTAGGTGTTGACCTGGTGTTAGGCAGCAAATGTGTGCAATTTTGTGAGACTTGCTCTCTACAATACGGCATAATCCTCAGTATATATTGGGTTGACCCCCATTCATATTTACTGCAAAATGTGATGGTGAAACCCAAGAATATAGTGCAATAATTAAAACTTTTTCAGACTTGCCAAGTCTTACGGTTTTACCATGAGACTCACTATTTTCGTAACAATCTCACTGTCTCACGATTCTGCACTTAAATCTCCCGATAAATCATAAAATAAACAGTGCTTTGGCTTGTGCAAGACTATATAACAGAAATAAGGATCGCAATTACACAACGCCCTGCATTAGGACTCTGAGCGGGCTGTTAATTTTAATTTATTTTAACACATACATAATTTATTAAATTAGTCATACACACAATTAGTCGGGCAGATGAGGCAAATAAAAATGGCATCCATGTCAAAACGTTCCGCTTCAGTAGCTGATATTCAATCATGCCAAAACAAATTGGTCGATAGTGAAACTAAATGTGTTAGTGATTCATCAGAGAGTGTAATACGAAAGGACATGGTAAAACGGAAATATAAAGGTGCTGCAACGTATAAAGTTGTATTCAAATCAGAATGGGAAAAAGACTTTCCAATACGAGCTGTTCCTTGTGATAAACACAAGTTCCATTGCATTCTTTGTAGCAAAAACGTATCACACCACCACCAAGGTCTTGGCAATGTAAAGGTGCACTGCAAAAGAGACATGCATAAGAAAAATCCAGGCCAACTTAAGAAACAGAAAAGTCTTAGGTTTGCATCAAATGAGGAAACAACCCATTCAAAAAAGGTAACTAACGCCAAAGTAAAAGTCACGAACTTTCTTATGCAGGATAATTTACCCATAGCTACCGCTGATCATCTTGGCCCTCTTTTTAAACAAATATTTCCAGATAGCTCAATTGCCTCATTATATTCATGTGGAAGAACAAAAACAGCTGCTATTCTGAATGAGGCTATGGCCCCTCAATGTCACAAGTACATCGTAGATCATTGTAAAGCGCATCCTTATAGTGTTGGCACAGATGGATCGAATGATACAGGTGTCCAAAAATGAACCCTGTCAGCATAAGAATCTTGGATGTTAATCGGTTGAAAACTGTTACCAACCATTTTTTTGATATGTGCTTGACAGAAGAGGAACATGGGGCCAAAGCTTTTAAAATTTTTGAAGCAATTGATGAGAAATTCACCAAAGATTCTATGCATGGTCTAACTGTGTTAGTTTCAGTATTGATAATACAAATACCATGATTGGAAGAAATGATTCTGTAGCATCACGTTTTTTAGAGAAGAATCCAGAAATGTTTATTGCCGATTGCCCCTGTCATCTTTCACACATTGCAGCCAGCCATGCAAATAATGCCTTCAGCAATGTTTTAGGACTTAATGTAGAAGATTTTTACGTAGACTGTTTTTATTGGTTCGAAAAAAGTTCAAAGCGAAAAGGAAAGCTGCTTGAGTACTTTGAGTTTTGTAATCAGGAATATCAAGCAATCTTAAAACATTTACATGTACGATGGTTATCATTACGCTGCATGGAAAGAATTCTTAAAAAGTTCCCTAGTTTGAGATCTTACTTTGCAAGTGAAGAGTCTACTGATCAGCAATTTCAAAGGTTGTCCCAGGTTTTTGACAATCCCTTGCTGGAACCTGCTCTGCTTTTTAAAACATCTTCAATTTCATTATTTACAACTTTTAACCTTCTCTTACAAAGAGACGAGCCTACTATCCCGGTTCTCAAGCCAGCAATAGAGACCCTTGGAAAAAATATAGGTTCGATAGCTGAACTCAACCTTGACAATGAAGAAATGTTTTTGGAGCCAAAATCATTATTCTTAGGTGGCACCACAAAGTTTACGCTCAACCGGCTACATAATAATGGAACAATTAGCGACTCCGATTACAAAAAGTTACATTCTGCTGTCCACCATTATTTTAAGAAATACATTTTGGAAAAATTTCCAGTTAATAATGACGTGCTGTGTAATGCTGTTTGGGTAGATGTATTGCACCGTATCGATGCAAGATGGGATCATGTACAGTTCTTCCTGGAAACATTTTCCTCTCTTCCATTGCTTCAGGACATGAACTTTGATGAACTTTATGATGAATTTGTAGATTATCAAACCCTTACTGATGAATGTATTGGCAAACAAGTATGGGAAGAAGCAAAGGTTATCGATGACTATGATGAAGATGGGAATGGAATTGTTCGTCACAGAGTGGACATCCTATGGTGGCATCTAGGCCAATTAAAAGTTCGAGAAACACCCCCGAACTGCCGTTTCAGACAACTTTCAAAGGTTGCCGAGATCGTTCTTGTCATTCCCCATAGTAATGCTGAACAAGAAAGACTCTTTAGCATTGTGCGAAAGAACAAAACGGACAGTCCTTCTAAACTTAAGCTTGATGGCACCTTGTCAAGCATTTTGACAATGAAGTCCCAATACCCAGAAGCATCCACGCCATTTTACAAGTGGAAGCCGAGTGATCAAATCCTAAAAGATTCGAAAAAAGCTGCAATAACTTATAACAAAAAGCATGATTAAAGTGGTGGAAACTGTTAATAATTGACAGACAGTTGAATGTGCAGTAGTGTATAGTATGGTACAGTTAAATTATAATCTATACATTATTTTTTGCTTTGTTAAACTACTAGTACTACTACTACTACCAGTATACAGATTGACTGAGATCGTATGTACTTTCAAAAATATTACACAAAAGGTGCAGTAAAACACATTTTCTTATAGTCTCACTATTTTGTAAACAATCTCACTGTTTTTTCTTGAAAAAGTTTGACAAGTCTGCTTTTTATTACAGGTTATGTTGGGGATATATTCGAAGCATTAGTAGAAGCCGCTTAAAAGGACAAATTAAAAGATGCCATGATAGAACTGAAGGCACAAGTACCACCACCCATGAATACCATGCTTGTGAAACAACCACGGGAGGAAACTATTCAAAAAGAGAAATCAAGGGATAACATGCAGCTTTCGGATGTCCCTCCTACTAACCCAGGTAAAGACTGTTACAAATCCTGTGAAACATAATACAACATGTGTACAACATATACTTATTTTGTGTTTAATACCCTAAATACAATGATTTTTTATTTTAGTTCCCACTAGTGTAAGGGCTAATCCTGCAGCTGGTATTCTTTTGTCTTTCAATCGACCATGTACCATACGTGTAAAACTGCCTGTAAGCAACACCTCGAAGAACTTTGAACAAAAAAGTTCAATGTACATGTAAATATGTATTTAAATGAACAAGGGTTTATAAAGAATCTCAAGTATCTATTTCTAATGAAGATATGTTAAGGCAAACAGCAGAAAATCCAGAATGGTCCATGAAGCATTTTCAGGGGGTTTTTGTAAAATTTTGAGATGAATTCAACACAATTCTCAATTTCTTTGCAACAATTACATTCCTTTGCATTTTGTAACTGTTCAATCCTACAGTTTCCACAAGAACACCTATTTAAAAAACAACACAATTATATGCACATACATACACTGACATGCGAACAGGCAAGATCAAACAAAAATTACATAATGCAGAACGACAGAATTTACCATGAAGTAGCAGGTTCGTTTCCATTTAAAACAAAGTTGGAGCTCTTGCTGTCTTTCCTTATCTTCTTCTCGCCTTCACAGATAACCTGCCAACCATGCTTCGTCTGCCATTGGCTCATCAAAATATGCCTCAATGTCACTATTGTCATCTATGTTGTCATTGTTGCTATTGGCATTGCTTCATCATCGCTTTTCTTGCTTTCTTTTAGCTCATCTTCTACTTCGTATAGATTATTAGGTAGTACATTGCTGTAGCTACTCGAATTTGAATGTGAGCTGGACATTTCTTCCCTAATTTTGAAGTCCTGTAGTATTTTGTATGTGTGTTTTTAAAGCTGTAATACAATTCTAAAGTAATTGCAAGATGATCGTTCTGTGGATCCAATCGCCCGTAGTGTGCACTTTTTTTCTAAAACTGCTCAAACTTCAATGTTTGAGCCTTCATATCTCAAAAACTAAAAGTTTTACGCAAAAACTAGTCTAGAAAGTATTAACTAACTTTTTTAGCTATATCTGAATCATCAAAAACCCATTTTGGGTTTAGTAGCACTTTAAGTATGAACCATGTTTTCTACCTTTGTTTAAAGATGCTTGCTGATGTTCTGAATTTTCTGGGTTTTGTACTCCTGAAACTACGTTTGATATGTTGCTGCCGACTGTCGACGCTGTTATCGCATTGTACATTTTAGGTCAACTTGTCAGGGCGTGGCATTACTTCACCACATGCCTTTATTATATCCACCAATGTTTTGGATTTTTTCTTCTTGTTTTCATTGCTGGGTGGAACATCGTATCCCAACATGATAAAATTCAAGTCCATGTGTGAGTAACATTCAAACACATTATCACCTTTACACGACATGGCTTTAAGTGAAAAATGCGTAGCTGATTTTGGAAGCGGATCTGTAATTATATTTGTAACTGAAACGATACCATCTGGTTTATCTTTTTCTCTGCTTTAGCTTGAAGACCTTGTCGTAAAGCACTGCTCTTCTTAAGTTCATTCAATCTCTTAAACTTCCTTACAGTTTCTGCCGACATCATATCACAAAATTGGTGGACAATTCGTTCAACAATATTGACGTGACTTCATCTTGAAAGACCAATCCATGTGTACATGTACTTCCCTCTATATATTTGAATACCAATATATAGATTAGTGTCTGCTTTATTAGAATTACATAATTATATGGTTATATATGATTGGGGAAGTTTCATCACACCAGCACAAGAGTAGACAAGAGACTACTCATATTAAATACCATTTATTCGCTACTCTGAGTTTCATGCTTTTTGCGAAGCAAGAGCAGCATGAAGTAGCGAACAGTAGCGAATACATGGTTTCTAATATGAATGTCTACTTTACTGTGTGTGTGTGTGTGTGTGTGTGTGTGTGTACAAGTTAGTTATGGTTTGTGAAATGGTAAGGAGTGCTCAATGACATATATGTCACATGTTACCTGTACATGTCAATGCATCTTCATAAGACTCCTTGTCTAACGCTATGTCACTTGCTAATGCATCTTCAATCTCGAGATCGTGACTACTGCTATTTGCACATGGCAATGCATCTTCATGACCATAAGACTCACCTACACCTATGTCACTTTCAAGTACAGTTTGATCACCAGAGTTGCTATCATCATTTCCAATTTTGTTTTTTATTAGAAGTTGGAAAGATTTCTTCTGTTTCAGAATCTGAGTATAAGCATTAGATAAGACATTCTTTTTGAAAGCATGAATGTTTCTGTTTGAAAGTAAAGTGGATGCAAGCAAGGAAAGTTGAAGAAAAAACTCAAATACTGCATCTGTGACATAGGTTTTGCCCCCTTTGTCATACAAAATGGCATGCTCTAGCATTTCAGGATACTTTGATCCATCTAGTACATTAATTTTAGTAGTTTTAAGCTCATTTAGGACAGCTTTGATTGTTCTATTTCTTTCAACTTGATCAGCAACTTTTGATGATTTGGAACATTTGTAGTGGTTGACATATGCTATACAAGCTTTAATTTCCTCACTTATCACCCAACTGGCAATATCTCTTAATTTTCCTTGTGCTTCAACAGTTGTGCAGTGAGTGGGGTAAATTGAGTGGGGTCATTTAAATATGCTTTCCTCAGATCTTCAGCTTTTCGTTTCATAAACTCTGCATACACAGCCCTTGTATATACTACTGTAGCTTTTCGATTGAAGCAATTGAGACGATGTATGAGCAATGCAGCTGTCTCGTGATTCCAGAAAATTTCTTCCTGTCTGGTGTTGAGCTTTTATCAGTTTGGTGCATTTGTTCATAAACACACCGTAGCCACTTGCAAAAATCACGAATGTGCAAATCTGAATTGAAATGGATAATTTGTTCATCATTCTCTTCTAATTTTAGATATTTTAATATACCTGAAGTGTCATCACCTACTTGAAAGTCCTCTCTGACATGCCTATGAATTTTGTCCATGGCACCTTTAGCAAGATCTTTGGAAAGGAATGGCTGCTTCAGAACAAACTGAGTCTCTGTTGCAGTGCTGGGAACAGAGATACATTTGTTCACATCAATTTTTGGCAAGAAAGTGGTATCACGTTTTTTTTTAGGGCATTAGCACATCTTCTACAATTAACTTGGTAGCTTTGACAATACAACTGGAATAAAAATCCACAACAATTTGAGGCAATATTTCTTGACATGCTCTTATTTGCAGTCCTTCAACAGTTCTTTCTCTCGAAACAGCAACACAGGCTTGCCCTGGTTCAAAGACACTTGATAAGTCGACTTCTAGAAAGTCAAAAAGGCTTTTGTTGTGCATGGTAATAGCATATGCAAGGTCTAATGGTACTTGCTTTCTACTGGCCACCACAATGCCATCTACTTCCACAGTAGACAGTTCACTTGAACTATGCCATTGTCAAAACTAACATAAGGTAAACCACCATAAATGAACTAATTGTCCCACATTGTCCATTTACTACTTCATTGTTCAAATTCTTAAGGAGAACAACCCTGGCATATAATTTAACAACCAAATTTCTTTGTGCAGAGCAATTTTTCAAGGCATCGGTTGCACCATAATCCTTTGAGCAGTAGTGGTGTGATGGACCTAATAGATATATTTATATATTACTATAATGTAAACAAGTTGTTGTGTGATTCGTGTACCAGAACGCATCAATCAAGGACTCTCAATTGGCGATTCTAATGTGCTTGCATATAAAATCAATATACTTGTAATGAATGTTTTGCAATAGAAAGAATATTTTGATGTCATGGAAAACACTCTACACCTGAGCATTAATGGTTAGTTTCCCATTAAATCCAGTTAATTTTAATACCCAGACTATTCATATTAGTATAAATTTCCAGGTGACTATTGATTTTCCTGCATTCCGATTGGTCAAGATCCACTGTGTCTGAAGAAGTGATAGTCACTGGTCAGTGACTATAGCAGCTTTTTGCCTTTTTTATACAGTAATGAATTTGAAGTGAATTTTTATAAAGTTGTGTAGATTATTATTTGTAAACACCTGGAAATTTCTACAAAACAATATGATATAAAAATATTATATCATCAGCCAATATGAGTTGATATATATTACCTGGTATTAGTGCCAGACACTCGTCATTTGCTTGTGTTACACTCTCCCTATGCGAATGTAATTCTGACAATATCGAGAGGATCGCAATTCAGCAGACGGGAGTGTGATGAGAGGCAACCACCCATACAAAAGTTATCAAGCATATCTATCAAGTCAGTATCACACTGCTGATAGTTCTCATCTAAAAACACACACATCCACACAAGAAGCCCACATAGGACTAGCGAAACAATAGACTTTCATTGGTGGCATAGCTTTGCATAACTGGTCTTAGCTGGTAAAAATCTTTGGAAAATATCAACTGAATGCTCCCAAATGACTGTGAGCTGTCTTTCAGACATCTTGCAATCATTTCGAGTTTCTCGAACAATTCTCTCCTGAGCATAGAGACCGCGTCGATGATCAATACATTGCAGCTTTGCCATCTTTTCAAAGCCTCCTCGTTTGACTGGATACAAGCGATAAGTTGATGAGCTCCCTTCGAACCTGTTCCGATTCCAGCGAAATGATTTACGGTCACGTCGCCAACATTCATGGCCTCTTTACCTGTCAGCGCTGTAAAAAAACAATGATCTCCTCTTGCTCTCAATTTCTCTAAAATCGAGTGTAGAAAGTAGGACTTTCCGCTGCGACCTTTTCCTGTAATAAGTACACTGTACCCCTGGTAAATCAACCTCTCAACCTTCATTTGATTTTTATTTAACATATTTTACAAATTGTTAAACAGTAATTACAGTGCTAGTTATTAGGTAAATTTCCTGCGAAATATTGGCATAATTAGATTCTTAGCATGAATTATCATATATTTTTTCAACCGTTACCAAGGATACTGCTACGAGCATGGGTAGAAGAAATACTACCTCCTGATTGGCTGTAATGCAGGAGTTTTACTCCCCGTCTTTTCTCACTTTACACTTCCTTCTCCACATTGGCGCCCGCACAACATAACAAGCTGCTGGCGGTTTTTCAGTATTTTTAAATATAAACAATTTACAACCAATTTACAAAATTTTTAAATATAAACAATTTACAACGATTTAACTGTCAACAGGTTGTAAATCAAGTTCGTCAGTATGCTGAATTTTGGATTAAAATTCTACAAACGTTTATGTAAAATGGGGGTTTGAGATTTAATAAATTGAATTCTGAAGAGCTTATTTTTATACTAGAGGTAAGATTCTACAAATCAATCAGTACTATATTTAGTGCATTCTGCTGTGTTCCCTTGGATAAATGCTTATAAAGTGCATGCAGAGTTAGGCTTGATTTAGTTTTAAAATACAGGCTATAAGACTGGTTAGAAGTGTTTTTGTAAACCTTTGTTTGTTTTTACTTTATGTTCATGGCTAATTATAGTTTGCAAAACAATTGCAAATTTGCAGAGTTTGACAATTTAATAAAAACAAGTGTTATACTGCAAGTGGTAACTCATGTCAACGAAAGCGGCTGACTGTAATACCGTACCTCGAACTAATGTTTTTAGTGTCGCGGCTCATGCAGTCAAAAGCACTCCTAAACATAAGATCTTTCACTACCTGAAATGATATAAACAGAAACTGACATTCCCAGCCTTGTTTAAGGTGGTACTCCACAAAAATTTTATGAAATTTTCAAATTTGGTGTTTTTGTGTTCCATGGACATTGTGGTTTTAGTTGTAATTCTTACTTTTGTGTGCTTAGCAACGTCATTAGCAACCGGTTTGTTGTTGTAAATTCTCCATTAAACGCTTGTTTTATGGTCTTATGGCTCAACCAAACATATTCCCCACCCCTTCCCCCGTTAAATGTTAGAAATGTCTCAGTTATATCGCATTTTATATGAAGTATTTGGGTAACCTGTAAAGACAAACTTCGGCAGCCATCTTGTGACAGTGACAGTGTATTTTTTGGAGAGAGATATTTTCGTATTTTGTGGTTATTACTAAGCGGGTTTTACTAAAATGCCAAAGGCTCGTTCGGCTTATGTTAAAAAGCGGCGGCAGTTTCGTGGCAATCGCTATTTTACAAAGAAAGAACGCAAAGAAAATATTCAAACTACTTGTTTGAGTGATGATGTTCAAAACAAGATCATGTCTGAACCTGAAAGTTCGCCACAACCTTCTGCCTCAGCATGAAAAATCAAGACACCAGAGCCCATAAATAGTGAAGAAACTGAAGAAGAACCAACAGGCTATAGATTCATGGATTTGTCAATCCTTTCTGGCATTTTCAAGACCTTGCCTTGTCAAGAATGTAAACAGTTCACATTAGCATTGTCTGAAAACCTTCAAATACGCAAGGGATGTGCCTCGAATTTGGAACTGCATTGCCAGGTATGTTCATGGAAGCAAGATTTCAACACCTCAGCCAAAATCAGTTGCTTCTTTGAAGTAAACAGGCGATTGGTGTATGCCATGAGGTCTGTTGGTTGTGGTGGTGGTGCTGCTGCAAGGTTTTGTGGGTTGATGAACATGCCACCAATCCCCAGAGCATCACCTTATTCGGCCCACAACAAAGGACGGATGAAAGCTGCAAACGAGGTTTGCCAAGCTGAGGCAAGGCTGAACAAGGATGAGCAAGGCTGCAAAGGAAATTACCACATTGAAAGGAAAAGCAGGGTGAAGTTGCTGATTGTGGCATTTCTTGCGATGGTACTTGGCAACGACAAGGATTCTTTTCATTGAATGGGTGCGTAACTATCATTTCCATGGATACTGGGAAAGTTTTAGATACCAGGGCGATGAGCAGATTTTGCAAGCAGTGCAAAGAGCATGAAGACGATGAGGAAACACCTGAAAACATAGCCTGGAAAATTGACTATAAGTCTAAGTGCAAGGTCAATTTCAAGGGTTCAGCACCAGCCATGGAACCTGAGGTGCCTTGCGGATCTTCCAGCGCTCAGTGGAAACAAACAAGCTTCGCTACACAGAATATTTTGGGGATGGTGACAGTAAGAGTCATGGTGTTGTGCAAGAAGTCTACAATATTGGTAATGATGGTGTCTCTGTATTGAAGAAGGAATGTGTCGGCCATGTCCAAAAGAGGGTTGGGACAGCTCTACGGAAGTTTCGAAAGGAAAACAAAGGCACGGGTGGAAAGGGCAAGCTCACAGATACAGTTATTGATAAGTTGAAACTATTATGGCATTGCTGTGAGGAGTAACCCTGGTGACTTAGCAGCCATGAAGAAATCCATTTTGGCCAGTCTGTTTCATTGTGCTTCTTCAGAGAAGAACAACAGGCATAACCACTGTCCACCAGGTGAATCCAGTTGGTGTGGCTTCATGAGAGACAGGGCTAAAGAAACCAAGAACTACAAGCATGGGTTACAAAGGGTTACCTCTTGTCACTGCTATCAAGCCAATCTACGCCAGGTTGAGTGCTGACGAGCTGCTGGCTAAATGCCTGGATTGCAAAACCCAGAATCAAAATGAAGCACTCAATGGGATGATTTGGAACTACCTACCAAAACAGGTGTTCGTTCAGTTGGAAGTGTTTCAGCTGGGAGTGTATGATGCCATTTCTCATTTTAACAATGGTTCCAGTGCTTCTTGTCAGACCTTGGAGAAGATGGGGATCAGTCCAGGTAAACATTGCTTAGTGTGGAGTCGTTCAGATGACAAGCAACGCATCGCCAAGGCTAACGTGAAATCCACCAAGAAGGATTGAGGGAGAGGAAAGCCAAGAAGGACCAACAAGAGCATCAAGAGGGCAAGACATATGTCTGTGGTGAATACTGACCCAATCTAGGTACTAACACTTCATATTTCTATGACCAAACCTTGTAATACCAATTGCAAAACATTATGCTTAATTTATTCTGTTTTATATTTTTGCCAAATTTGTGTCATGCCACGAAAGATATCTCAAAACCTATTGAACCAAATCACCTAAAATTTTCAATGAAGCTTTATGTGTAATATATCTGTGTTTTGTACTAGAATGGTAAAGATTGCTTATGTAGATCACAAACAATGGGGGTTTATATCACTCAAAATTGACCGAAAAATTGATTGATTCAAGTAATTTATCCACCATTCTAGTACCAAACATAGACCTTGTCTATTAGTAACTTTCTTCACTGTTTTTGTGATTCTGTCTTGATTGGTTGCAATACTTCTTGCCGCAACCACCATTTTTCATTGCTGGGGGTAATTATCTTGGTTGCTATGGCAACTACCAGATTGAAATCTGTGTCATTTGTCTTCAAATAGTGAGATCAATAGTCCTGGGCAGAAAATTGTCAGAAAAGCCATTTTTGAGAAAGTTTTATGTTGTGGAGTACCTTACCTTAATTGTTCAAAATGACGGACTTAATAGTTTAAACAATCGTACTTCTATCTTGAGTCAACCACATGAAATTCTGTGTAGTATTAAGGTGTTAAGGCAATTCATATTTTAGAAATTATAGTTTAAATTATAGAAGTATTGAAAAATAAACTGATACATCTATAATATTTTCTATTTGCTTTGTATTTCAGCCAACCTCTTCAACTAATGTACTTTACGAATGCTCTTCAAATAAGTTTGAATTTTCTAAGAAAAAGGTTACCTCAAAGATACAAGAAGAACTTATTCATGTTGCTCGACGAAACACAAAATCTGTTTTGGAAAAAAGAGACTTTGATGCCTTTTTCAAATGTTAATTTCAAAGATATTATAGAGGAAATGAAACAGCTATGTCCCATGGTATATAAACATTTTTTTTTATGTTGGAAATGGACACTGAAAACAAGATCCCAACCATGGCTTTGGGGTTTACAGCCTTACATGTTCAAACGTTTTTGGGAAATGAGCCTGCTACAAAGATTGAACACTTATCTTTTAATAGATGGAGATCAGGAGGTATTAAAAATAAATTTTGTTTTTATAAATTTTATTAAGACGTAACTGTAGCTGTTAAGTTTAATTACTGGAGAGATTTTATCATAAAGTCCTGGGTGAGCACAGTACATTTGTTTTATCGTCCTGAACGCAACGAAATTCGATATAAACAGTTCAATACTTGTACCTTTTATTTTATCCAGGTCAGAAATTCTTAGTATATTGATCTTAGAGGCCCTTAAAGCGAACAAAAAACGACATCAGAGAAATTCAAAGAGATATAATGCAGTAACAAAAAATGGGAAAAAATAAATCAGTGCCAGTGGTGATATTGTTTTTTTGTCACCCAGTTATTGCCCTGATAAAGTCACAAAATGATTCTAAATACCTATGAACAATTATGTGTATATAGTCACTTCACTCGGGGTAAAATTGAGTTGGTAGAACAGGGGAAAATAGAAATCAAATTGGGGTGCACTGTGATTTTAATCACCTTAATGAGTTTATATGTTTATTACTTGCTTGTATTTTATAAAACATGTCTTTTTTAAATTACTAGGTTTTGAATAGATTCAATAAATATGGCATTTTTATTTTTGCACACCTAGAGTTACTTTGTGATTTCCTGCAATCTGATTGGCTGCACGAGCGGGCAGCTTTTTACTATATCTTGGCCCGTGGGCCAAGTGAGTTATTTTTGGAAACAAATCCAGGAGTGAAGTGAAATTTTAAAACTGAATAAAAGCACTCAAAAGCTAAACCCCACTCAGCAATACTAATGGGGAAAAATAAACCGAACTAACTTCATTGTAAACAAAGTTTGCAGCCCGAAACGTACTTTACAGCGACCAAAATGCAACAAACGAATCTTTTTTCACAACAAAACAATATTGCGGTCTATATAAAAATGCTCTTGAATATACACAGCCAAAAAATATACTTTAAACAGAAAATATTTCTAAAACATGTAATTTAGCTTAACTCATATTTATTCTTTTATGAAGACTACCAGTTGATTTACTAAGTTTATAAGGATGTTTCTGAGCTTATAATCAGAGATAAATAGACTTACCTTTTTACTGTGATGTAGTTTTTATCACGTTGTCTTGGCTGTTTGACAGCCTTACTTGCAACAAATTGCAAAAAAGTAAACACAACTGATCTCAAATAGTAGTTTGCACACTAGAATTCTTATGAATTAGAGCATTGTTTAGAAAAAAAAAACTTATTTAACCTTTTAGGTCGTTCCGTACTGGAAAAATATTTTGTCTCGGCCTCCACAAAATATGTTTCCAGTACGGACCTCCCAGCCGGTAAATAACATATATATATCTGACATCTCAGATGAAGTATCCAATTCTTGATGATATTGGCAATCATTTTATGGACCATGCTGTTGGTCTGGTGAAGAAAGGTCATAAGTTTGTGTTTGTCATGGATAACATTGATTGGACAATTAAAGTTCATGAATGAGATCTGAGCACCAAAATAGAGATGTGCATGCAGTAGCAACCAGCTTAGTGTTTGACTGTGTACCAAAAAAGGAATTTTCTGGCAATGCATCTCAACAGTCTCTTGCAAATGTGAATGTCAGAGATATTATCACTCCAACTGATGAAGAAATGGCTTGTACTAGAGAACGATACTAGATCCTCCTTGAAAATATCATCTGCGAATCTCTACGGGCATTTAAATCTTTCAAAGACCTTGTAGGCAGTACCTCAAGCCACTATCCAGATGATATCCAATCACTATCTGTCATTATTCCATACCCAGTTATGATGAAAGATGAAAACAAATATGCAGAACTAGTCGATGTGTTGGACACCATGGAGAAATGGATTCAACAGCTTTATTCCAAAGCTGGATTTGCTAACGACACCAGTGTACCTGTTGTGATTTCTGGTCCTCCAATTTGGGCAACATCTCGTCCAGATCAACCTGGATCAAATTTTCCATGAATCTTTCTCCCTGATGACCCCTTACCGAAAGTTCTGTGTTATGGTGATCAGTTGTCAAGAGTCAGACTGGCAGGTGATAAAATATCTTAGAGCTGGCTGCCATACTGCCAGGGATAGGTTAGACTTAGGCTCTACCCACTTAGAATAGCAGTTTGGCACACCAAACAAAGCCTTACCAAGGTAAGTTCTCAACTCAACACAGATCCCCAAAAAGCTTATTGAGCTAACAAAAGATTATTCACCGAAGTTTCTTGTTTCACTGATCAACTACTCATGGAGTGGAAAATGATATGCTACATTGTGCTGTGACTTTTTTACATTGCTTTGTTTAATGCCAAACACACATCTTGTGTGTTATCTATGATGAGTCGAATAAACTTTTTTCCAAGTACAACAATTTTGAAATTTTATGTTGTATAAAAATAGGTAAATTACAGTCATACATATTTCTTTGTTATTAAAAACAATAAAAATTCTGGGAACAATCTGTTCTTAAGTCATCACCCCTAAAAATTGCATTTGTTGCCTTTAAAAAGAGGATACTGGTATATATAATTTCACTTGTAAAAAAATCAGTATGCAAACTTGGTAAACTTGTAAATCCTACTTACCATTCCAAAACGCAGTGGGCTTTGTCGACGATGATAGCTCAGGGACCGCGGAGCGGTTTTTTATTGGTGGGGCTAATCGAGCACCGAAGGTGCCAGGTATCTAGAGGGAAAACTTTTGAAATCAAGAGCCCAGAGATGCCTGGAAACACTTCTAATTTCAACAATCATCATGAAGTGGCATATTGTTTTTGCCTCGATTCTTATATTTTTAATGCAAACATATGTATTGAACAAAAATTATTGGTGGGGCTTTAGCCCAGCCAGCGACCCCGCTCCGCGGTCCCTGTAACTTGAACCAAGTTTTGATATGGCACAGATTGGAACGAATTAAATCCGTTCTTAGACGATAAAAATGCTTCAGGAGAAAGGTACAGGATATCAAATAACGCGACTTTGATCTCAGGTTTATCATTAGTCAGCAATGAATTCTCCGCAATCAGTTTTTAAAAAGGTTGCTTTTAAATTCGTGCTGCCACTAATCTTTTATCTGATTCTCAACCAGTGAATTCAATGGTGAAACAACAAGAATAACAGCAGACCATTTGCTTAAATCAACTTGCCCCAATCTCCTTTGTTCGTAGAGGTTCTTTTCGTTAAACAGTGTTGGGAGCAATTGATAAATTAAAGATTTACCATATCCAGTAGGCAAAACTGACACAGTATCTTGCCTATTATACAAAGATTCCAAACACTTCGCTTGTTTCAGTTTCAGATTAATGTTGTTGTATAAATCACTCTTGCTTACAGCGGAATGAAAGCAAGTCAAAAACATACCTTCCTTGCTAATAAAACTTAACACTTCCAAAATATTTCAAAACACACTTTGCATAGCTAATCACACCACTGAAAACCACCCACCCCCTACTTGGTCGCACAAATTATAAACATGACGTCATCAGCGCACACCAGGGTATTTTGCTCCCCAAGAGCAAATACCCTGTGTACAAGGTTGTGATTGGACCAGCTAGCATGTTTCAGTATGTTCTCTATAGGCACACATGTTTGTGTTGCCTTGGATGTTGCAGCAGATCTGGTACTGTGGGGCTTGAATGTCTTGACATCATGACCATGCGGATCCATCTAGCTATAGTGCCTTTAGAGACTCCTCTATAAGGATTGACATAGCTGATAAACAATTTAGTCTCAACTCCACGCAATGATCTTGTTTTTTTCCTAGTATATGTTCAAATGTGTGATGACACATAATCTTCAGTCTGATGGATAGGCCTTAGGGATAAGCAATGAAACTTTATAACTGGGTCAGCTCTATTTGATGTGTGTTGGAAAAACAAATTCAACTGAATCACCATTCATTTTCATGAACTGTAGATCAAGTAAGTGTATACTTTGAGCGAAGACAAGGGCAACCCAACATGACAAGTTAGAGTGAGTGATTTAAGGCCCAATTTGTTTGGTGGAGCAAAGGAGGACAAATGTGAAAGGATAATTTGAGCATCCCAAGTGGATTTGTATCATGGAAGAGGTCTGTGGAGACTTGTGCTGATAGCTTACATGCCATTAGTTGCATTTTCCTTCGAATTGGGTGTTGTTCCCCTGTCTGAGGCAATAGTACCAGATTGACTGAGGAAGAACTAATGGACTGTCTATGAGAAGATTCATTAGAACTGAAAACCTGTCTGTGTTGCCCAATAGGGCACTACCAACACTCCTGTGGCTTTGTCTTCTGTTTTCTTCAGGCATTGGGAAATCAGGCTAAAGGGTGGAAATGCATGGAAAAAGTAAGGTTCCCATTAAAACAGAATGCATCGGTAAATTTAGCCCCTGGGTCAGGTCGCCATGCGACATAGTCCTTCACTTTATAGTTAAGTCGTGATGCAAACATGTCAATATCAAACAGGCACCATTGAACAAAAATGGACTAAAACACTTCTGTTGATAACAACCACTCAACAGAATTCTTAAATTTTCTTGAACATTTTGTGACTCTGGAATGTGTTGGGCATTTAACCAAATTTGTTTGGATATGCACCACTCCCAAATCTGAAAGGCCATGTCATCACAGTTCTCTGACTTGACCCCCCCCCCCCCCATGGAATTTATGTACAAGACAGCTGTAGTGTTATCTGACTGAATACAGATGTGAATATCATGAACATCACTACATAGGGATTGCAAGCCCAGTAGAAGTGCTTTCATTTCTAGGTAGTTAATACGAAGTTTGGTTTCTACTGAGCTCCACTGGCCATCAGTTTTTTTCTCATTCATTACTGCCCCCTCTAACCTGGGTGAGGCATCTGTTGTAATGACTAGGTCCAGGTTACTCAGAATTAGATTTTCAAAATAAATTTTTCTGGGTGTACCACAAAACCAAGTTTCGTAAATATATGGACTGTGGCATTATTGGTATTAGCTTCACAATCCTTATAATGTTGAGCAACAAGCTATGAGTCATCAATATGTCCCACACATGTAAGGCCCAACATTCTTATGTGGGTATATACTGGTTTAAGAAACTTGTTAAACATTTGCGGGGCACATGCTAATCTATTAGGTAAGCATGTGAACTGATAACATGAACCTTGCCACTCAAACATTAAGTACTTCCTATCTTCTATAACAATAGGAATAGAGTAGTAAGCATCTCTCAAGTAGACAGATGCCATAAAGCAGGGGGTAAGAGGTAAATAATTTTTCACTTGGCCTGCAATAAAAGCCACAGTCTGGCTATTCCCATTCCAATCACTCATTGGGGAATGTTTATGCAGGCTCACCTGTGTTGTTAGTCTTTCTTCCGGCTTTTTTCATGTGTGACATTCCTGGCTGAAATGTTGCACACTTGTACCCTAAAAAAAGGCTTCCTGTTGTCATTGTTGAGCCTTTTCTGGAGCGTGGACGATCACATGGTTTCTGGAAGTGACGTTTTTCTTCTGGGGCTTTTTTCTGCAATTGCTTCCCTACTTGGCTCACTTCTGTCATTTCTTTCAATTGCTTTGATAGCTCATCACCAAAGAGTTTGGTGGTTGGAGCTATGTCAGGTTTACAGAGCCTTGTAAATGGAGGTTCCAAGTCAGGTTTAATCAGCTCCTGCCATTTCATAATCAAACTCCAGTTTGCTTGGGCAACAAGCACAAGGCTATCCATGGCATGATGGAAGATTGCTATTGTATCAAGAGGTGTTTTGCTCTGGGCATTTTTAGCCAACTGATCAGCTAAAAGTGCAAGGAAGGAGAGCCCTCATTGACTGTTACTGTTACAACATATGCTGGTACAGTTTTTTCGGAGGGAAGTGTTTCGGCTGAGAGCTTCCCTGAGAAGACGCTGTCTATCAAATCAGCAATTATTTTTGTAGCTATCACTGGAGATTTCTTCTCGAAAGAAATGCTGTGTCAGGCTATCAAGTAGGTTAGTTTTTGGCTTTGTGTCAGAGCACTCTTGACTAGTTGAAAGGTAAAAAATATGGAAATTTTGCTGTATTATTTGCAGCTTGATTGAACTGACAAAGCAAAGCGGTAGCAGAGTCCAGTGTGACTCTGCAATCACAGAGATGGCCAAGGTATACATAAATAGAGACAAGGAACTTGGTCTGGGTGGTCATGGCAAAGTGGTGAAGAAGATATGTTCGAAGTTTTACAGCGAATCTCAACTTCTCATCCAAAGCTACCTTTTCTTTTGTTGCCTCCACGTGCTGAATGTGGTGGCTTAAATTGATTTTGGTGGCACTTTTTTCTGCTCTGTCATCTAGAAATCCTCACACCTACTTTGTTACTTTTTTTGAACATTACTGTTATTGATGAATATAAATTTGTTAATATTGACTTAGCCCTGCTGTTCTCCTTTATATTTTTATTTCTTACCTTCCTAACTAACACCTGATTGCTGTTTGGGGACAGTTATTTACTAAATTACCTTCCTTGCCACCACCTAATTCTGTTTGGGGAAAGTTTTTTACCATTACCTTGCTTGGATTGATGGCCATCATTGAGAAAGGTGCCCAGCAAGTGTGTTTTTAATGATAATTTTATATCATATTAGCTAATTTGTTTCATGCTTCTTTTCATGTTTGAAATTTGTAGCATCATGAGATTTTTTGACAAAGGAGAATGGATATTCCACTGAATTACCTTACTGATTGGCAAAATCATCTAAGGTATCACTGTGACTGTGACTGACACATATGAGCCCTAGTTTACTGAGGTAAGTCTACTAAATGGAGTATTTTGTATCTTGTATTAACTATTAATTAGTAAGCTTTGTGACTGTCAGACTGTGTGCATCATGCACCAATGCCCTTAATAAATTTATACTGATTATATGTTTTATATAATATACCACAATTACCATACTAGTTTAGGGCTGCTAACTGTTGTTCAAAGCCCATCAAACTAGCATGCACAGGCACTGATGTACATGTTTTTGAAAAATGTGGTTAAAACAATTTAAGCAAGATTAACAGCAGATGTATTGCATGCATTTCCAGCTTAGGGGAGTCCATGACATCATCGTCTATCACAGGCTTCGCGTCTTGGGACTGTTGTGATTTGCGACTGCAGCACTCATAGCTTGCTTTGCCCAGTTGCAGTAAATTTTAAGGTTGGTTTTCTTTTTTGCTTGTTTGTTGCTAGTTTTTATTACATCCATCCTGATACAACTCGTCTAACAAGGAATAGCAGGGGTTGTGGTTTTTCGGGTTCGGTTACTGACGTTGCCAGCGTTAATAGTAGAGGTGAGCCGATTATTGGCAAAACATCGGGAAAAGCGATTAATCGGCTTGTTTTTTTACAATCGGCCATCGGAATCATTGTGAATAGTCAGCGGTGTTAACTAAAAATATTGAAATTTGAAATTTTTGGTGAGGAAACACTGATCGAAAGTGGAAACACTGTTTTTATTACCGCACTTTTCAACCGATCTGGACGTTGTATCCCAATAAAATTGCTGGTTACAACGTTTGATAATTCCAATAGTTATTGGAATTAATATTTCATGCATATAAAATGAACCCTGACCCAAACCCCAACCCTGACCCTAACAATCCCAATAATTTATTGGAGACAATAATTTTATTGGGATACAACATTCGGATCGGGTGCACTTTTTGACCATGTCCTGGCTTCTCGGCGTTCTCGCAATTTGCAATTTGTATTTTTTTCGTCTTTAATTATGATATGATATGATGTGATAATTATGATATGATGTATCTGTTGTGGTTTACTGGCTTGAATTTTTTAAACTGGTTTATTTTTTATAAACCAGTTCATAATTTTCAAGCTAGTTTGAAATTTTGTAATTGTCTCGTTTTGGAAGTGGTTGTGAGATTTCTAAATTTTTTGTAAAGTACCTTGTGTCAGGTTTGGTGTTAGTTTTGGGCTAGCATAAAGTTTATGGCTAGGAGTTTGGTCGTTATTTGGTGGAAATTCCACCAAATAACACTCGTTATTTGGTGGATTTTGTTATTTGGTGGAGACACTTTTGGATCGAGGTGGGCGTGGCCAAAGTCAATACTAAAGTGATATTTAAAAATTTTTCAAGTGATGTTTGGGAAAGTGATGGGCGTGGTCCGAATCAGTGTTGGAATTTTTATCAGCTTGTTTAATAGAACTTGATGCGTAGATCATTTTTGCAATACATGTTCTCAGGAAAAAATAGGTTCTTCAAGGTGAAAATGTGTCCTGTTTGGGACTAATTTTCTCCAAGAGTATACAACTTAGATGGCATTTGCTAAGCGTTTTAGCAAGCGCTAACATTGGTTAATACATGTGCTGAGTTTGAGAAGAATTGGTCAAGTCTAACTGCTAGAAACCTTTGTTCGCAGATTGAAAAATGTAACAAAATTTTGCTTTTTTTTTCGAGTTTGTATATTTTTCAGAAAGACCAAAGTCGATAATGGAGTGTTTTTTTAAAATATTTTAGGTGATGTTCAGATAATAGTTGGGCGTGGTCGGAATCGGGTGTTGGAAGTTTTATCAGCTTGTTTAATAGAACTCAATGCGTAGATCATTTTTGCAATACATATTTAAAAAAAAAAAATAGGTCCTTCAAGGTGAAAATTTGTACAGAATAGTGAAAAGATGCCCTTTTTGGGACTAATTCTCCCTAAGAGTATAAAACTTAGCATTTGCCAAGCGTTTGAGAAAGCGCTAACATTGGTTAATACATGTGCCGAGTTTGAGAAGAATTGGTTAAGTCTAACTGCTAGAAACCTTTGTCTGCAGATTGAAAAATGTGACAAAATTTTCACTTTTTTCCACTTTGTAACTTTTTTTAGATTTTATTAAACTATGATATAGAACTCGATGCATAGATTATTTTTGTAATACATCTTTTTAAGAAAAAATAGGTTCTTCATGGCAAATGACTGAAGATAACACCGATGTTATTTGGTGGATTTTTTACAAATAACCATTACTAGCGTGTAAGCCTTATAGGGTTTGGTCTGAAATTTCGTAGGGTCATGCACTTTCTAATGCTGATGAACTTTTATACTGACACTTTTGCCTCAAAGTGAAAAGGTAAGGCTGTGCATTGATACAGGGATGGCACTCAAATAGTTTTGCTTTAGGAAAATGGACAATGTCTCACTGCAAAAACTGTAATTTATAAAATTGCGTTTTTATTCACTTATCATATAGAACTCAATGCGTAGATCATTTTTGCAATATATGTTCTCAGGAAAAAATAGGTTCTTCCGGGTGAAAATGCATACAAAATAGTGAAAAGATGCCCTGTTTGGGACTAATTTTCTCCAAGAGTATACAACTTAGATGGCATTTGCTAAGCGTTCTAGCAAGCGCTAACATTGGTTAATACATGTGCCAGGTTTGAGAAGAATTGGTTAAGTCTAACTGCTAGAAACCTTTGTCCGCAGATTGAAAAATGTAACAAAATTTTGCTTTTTTTTCCAGTTTGTATATTTTTCAGAAGGACCAAAGTCGATAATGGAGTGTTTTTTTAAAATATTTCGGGCGATGTTCAGATTCAGACAATTGGAGAAGAATTGGGTTAGTATTAGGAATAATATGATATAATTAGGAGCAAAGTAGGATTAGGGTTGGGATTAGGAATGGGATAGAATTAGCTGCAGCATGACCAATAGTTGAACGAACGGAAATCTCATGTAGAATAAAAGGGTGAAAGCTCACTTGATGACCAATAGTTGAACATGAACTAGACCCAGGCCCATGTTTCCATAGGAAATTTTTTTTTAATAAGTGCCCGTAAATACTGAAATTTCAAAATTTAAACTATTTACAAAAAAAACTCCCCTAGCAGTCCAAAACTGTTTAAAATAAATGTTACGATGAAGAATGGTTTTTTAAAGGATATTTAGAGGCGGTCTTTCTTTGCCAGGTTTTTGAATTTGTCCCGTATTTGTTGGCGAGAAAACAATTGCGTTATCTGATAATCCTGGCATGCCTTGTCAGCTTGAACTGTCTTTTATATGATATCAACGCCAGAATTGAATGGAAGGTGCCTGGTTGCGTTGTACAAGACTTCTCCTTGCAACTCTGACCAGTAATGTCTTGAGGCACAAGACGAATCGTATCGCATTACTATAATATTATATTGTGCACGCTGAAAATTTGTATAGTTTGCGCTGCGAAATGCCTGCTAGATGTGTTGTATATGGTTGTTCCAACAGACCAGATGTTGTAAATCAAATAGCCCTTCATCCAATACCATATTATGGGGATATGTGGCCAGAAGCAGTAAGGAGAAGGAAACGTTGGATAGACTTTGTGAAATTAAAGCACGCCGGCTGGGAGCCATCTTGTGAAAGCCATGTCTGCTCAAAACATTTTAAAGCTAACGACTTTATGCGTACCCTGAATTCGCCTGGATTAGATGAACACACATATCCTCGACTGAAAAGAGATGATCTTGGGATTACTGCCTATCCAATGGTTCAGAGTACGATCGAAAAACAAGTGAATTTATCTGCGAGAACTGCTAGGGCAATTCGACGCAAGGTGAGACGTCAGTGTTTTATGGTATTTATATTTTATGGAAATCGATAAATATAAGAGTAATTCAGTCATATTTAGTGTTCATATTCCGTTTTAGGCCATTATGGGAGAAAGCGCATCCTCAATTACTGAAGAACAACAACCATCAGTTTCTACTGAATACGAAGAAGTAGAAGAACCACAACCATTAGTTTCAACTGAATATCATGAGACAGCCACAGCAACCGAAATTATGACAAATGAATCTAGTTGCGTGGTAATTACAAAGTATTTTTGTTTCGAATTGGGATAGTTCTTGTTAGCGTTGCTATGGATAAAGTTTTAATTGTGTAAATTGCCTATTCTATATTTAGCAGTTACAAACGAATGATAACTTTACCCAAACAATGGATATCAAGGAGAAATGTCAGCAGTGTATCCAATTACAAAAGCAAAACCAACAGCTTTGGAATCAAGTGATTGACAGCAAACATAATTTGGACAAAGAAAAGTCTTCCCATATTGCATTACAGCCTGAGATTTCATACTGTGAGCAGGCTATACAGTCAGGTATGTGAAAAATCTTCAAGTGCCATGCACAACCATGGGGTTTACACATGTGTTCACCATATTGCATGGAGTAGATACCATATTGAGTAGATACCATATTGAGCACTACCAGTATACTCTTAACTCTTTGACCACTATAATCAGGATATACACATTTTTATGATCTTTTTGTGTATTTAAGAACCCAGAATGCGAGAAGCCTTGGCAAAACCTCTTGCAACAGGAGATGGTGATGACTTGACTGCTGGTGAGGACAATACTGCTGACATAGACCTACTATTACTAAGTTCAGATGATGTTTCTTCAGATGATGTGGTTATGTCTGAGGATGCTATAAGATCAGATCATTTATGTGAGGGACAAGATCAGAGTGAAGCAGAAACAGATGGATCATCAAGTTCTGATGCAAACAGGTTTGAGAATTTTTGATGCAAGTGTCTTTAATTTTAATATGTGCAAGTATATATATGCAAGTAAAGAACTACATGTATAACATGTATTACAATGATTTACTGTAATACCTACTACTCCAAAGAATGAAGACAAAGTATTGGTACCACCTCATTCAGATTGTCTTTTTTATCCTTCTTTCGAGTTTCAAGATGCTAATCTATTGTTTCAGGATGCCTTTTATAAATACATATACATACCGTAATTGATCTTTCTTTTTAGACCCAACCCTAATGAAAACAATATGAGGACGAAACCTAAATACATTGTATTCCTATCCCAGTTGTTGCTACTTTCCCAAGTATGTAGAAGCTGCAAGGGCAACAATGTTCTTGTTGAAACTACTCAGCATGGAACATTGGTTATCGTTGAAACACACTGTGGTAACCCAGATTTCGTAGAGAAGGAGTTTGTGTGGCGTAGCCAGCCCAAAATAGCAGGGACCAAGGCAGTGGCAGGAAATATTCTTCTAAGCTTTGCAATATTGTTGGCTGGTGCTTCTGCTAGCAAAGTGTTTAGAGTGTTTTCTCACATGGGATTGTTATGTCATTCTTTGAGGCAATTTTTTAGGCATCAGAAGGTTAAGTATCTGTTATGTATTGCATAAGTTGATATGTTGCTGTATGGGTATTTGTGTAAGAATACAAAAAAATTATAGTCCAGATCTGTTGTACCAAGATGCATTAAAAAGCATATACTGATAGGCTGTATTATTTGTATATTTATAGGAAATGCTATTCCCAACTGTCTCTCTATATTGGAAGAAATGTCAAAAGGATATGATGAATGAGGCAGCCAAGAAACCAGCCATTATAGCAGGAGTATATATATACTATATAATAGTATGGGGCACAGTGCCAAGTATTGTGCCTACACACTGTTTAATTGCACATCACCTAATATTATCCATTTCTCCTTAGTTCAGGTATATTATCGGCATTGGAAATTTCAGGAAGGGTTAATGTCTTAATATCAAGTGCAAATTATACATTCTCATAGTATGTAGAAAGTCCAACCAAAAACCGTCGAGAAAAATTCATGAACTGTATAGGTTCTCTGGAGGACCTCGAAATATGGTTGACGAATTCTCCTCAGCTGTTTCCAGTTTTCACATGTGTATAATTTCCACTTGATACTATAAAGACACATTAACCTTAAATAAAAAATTGTTACCGGTATAACCTTTATCCATATTGTAGAATCAAAATTATAGGCTCCCATTCATGAAGGTGAAACATCCAAATATTTTTCTTAAAATTTGAAACAGAGAAATCAGGCTGGCAGTAGTCAGGGGATGTTGTTTTTGGCATTTCAGCAAAGTATGAAGTACCTACAAAAGCAGGGAGTAATCTTGGAGTCGTTCATTACTGATCGTCACTCTTCTATTGCCAAATATATGAGAGCAGTTTGCGAAAGCAACACACTACTTTGATCTCTGGCATTTGCAAAAAAGTAAGTTGATGGATTTTACAGTTTAGTCATAGTGTAAGTCCATTTACATCTTGAAATATGATTGTCATTTCAGAAATTCGAAAAGTGTTAATGAAAATTGGGAAAGAAAAAAACTGTGAGGAGATTAACCCATGGATCCATGGATGTGAGAATCATTTGACATGGAGTGCCATCTCAACTTCTGCTGGGGATGGCAGTGATTTTAGCAAAATTTCTTTCCTTTCTTGACCACATTGTGGATAGGCATGAAAATTTAGAAAACCCTATTTTTAACAAATGTGCGCATGAGGAAATTGAGCCAAGAGAGTGGCTTGATGAAGGTAAGTTGTCTGTAAACCTCAGTTTTTATTAAACTACCCTTACACAGTGCCTATCATTTGCAAATGGAACTGTTTGCTGCAGAACAACAGGCCACTACATTATGCTTGTAGAGACAATTTATTAAGTAATTTTACTTCTAACTTACAGAGTCTGTTGTACATGAGAAAGTCAAAAAAGCCCTGACAAATAAGAGGTTAATCAAAGGCATAAAGCAAGCATCGCCATTAAATCAGACAAGCTGCCTGGAAGGCTTCCAGTTGGTGTTAAACCATTTTGCACCAAGGATGATCAACTTCTCTTACCCAGGAATGTACATCAGGTATAAAACGTCTCGAATTGTGTACATATGTAGATATAGTCAATAATTAAGATATGGTAACAGCCCATTATACCAGTACATTACATTCTTGCCAGGCATATCATAGCTGTTGTGCAATTTAATAACAACCTCCACCGAGAGACCAGAAAGAAATCTGATGGGTCTCACCAGGTAGCTGTGACTTATCCAGAGTTCAAAAATGGGGAAGCAACAGTGAGAGACAAAACCTAATTTTGGTAAGCAAACATTTGTGGTGCAAAAATATTGCAAGCTTAAATGCCCCAACTGCATATTTTAAAGTATCATTCACCTACATGTGGCAAATTATTTTTATGCTTGAAGGTTATGTTCATGAAGTATGGGAAGCTTTGGTTGGTGCAATGAAGAAGTAAGATATTTTGGGAAAAATGATAAAAGAAATTACACCTGCACCAATGAATACAATGTTGGCACAGGAACCTAGAGATGAAGCCATCAAGACGCATGAGGAAAGGAAAAAAATGATCACTAAAGATGTGCCTCCAACTGCAGGTAAGATTTTCTCATGTAAAATATTTTCAGCACGAAGTATATGTGGTGAATGTAATACTCCTATTTTTTAGTGTCTCGTGTTGAGTCTGCCCCTGTGCAAGGGCACCAAGGTGAACGATCAAAACCACATTTCAAGGAATGTCACCAGCCTATGAAAGGACACAAATTTGTAGTGGATTGCCCAAGGAACAAACGAACTGAAAACAGCTAAAAAGAAGCAATCAGCAAGAATGATTTGGCAATATTTGTAAATAATAACTTTCTTAAATTGTATGAAACATTATGTAGTAATCACTTGGCCAAAAAAATATGTGTGTTTCCTGAAAGCTTAGGGTAGCTTTTTATAGCTTGATATTGACAACCAATATACAGCATATTAAAGTTCATGCAAATTTTAACATGCTTTAATAGAGCTGTAAAAGCTTGGGGGTTCTTGAAGTATTACACTGTGTTGTCAGCATTTCCGCTGACCAAACAAAACTTGACTCAGTGGTTTCGAGCAGATCTTCGACAAGTGGCTTGGACCAAGTAGTTTTTCAAATCTTTTCTTTAGCAGAGTCGCTTGATTTCCTTCTAAATATGGTAAATCTATTCAAAAAAAGTTTAGAGTCGGGTGTTTCGGATGCCAGAAGCTAAATAGTACGGTGGCCCACAAGTGTCACGGCAAAACTTTCTTCTCATGGCAAAACTTCAATGTCTCACGGCAAAACTTTAATTCCTCACGGCAAAACTACAATGTTTGTCGTCACTCCACGGAATTAATCGTGTGGCCATCGCATGGCCATCGTTGACTAGTCGTCTACTCTAATTCCCGCCGTAATTCTTCCGTGAAACATTGAGATCATAGATATATTATTATGCCATGATGGATGAGGAATCGCAAGACGAAGTGTAAGCGATACCTGGTGATTTTTTATAGCAATATTATGTGTATTTTTAAGTAAACACGTTAGTCATCTGTGTATTCTTTTTCTTCTTCATATCCTGTGTCTATATGCCCGGCAGCCTGAGCTAGGAAGTGTTTTCAAAGCGGATTCCCAACCCTAACTTACTTCGAACAGCGCACGTGCCTAACCTCCTGAGCTAATTGTGAGCTTGCTGAAAATCATCCTAAACAACATGTTTTAAAGTATTCATAACCATTAACATATTACGGTGAAAACTAGACAACCGACTGCCCGGCATATAGACATTTTGCAGTCTTTGCTCTGCGAAGACTAGCTTGAAATGTTTTTATTTTAAATGAAGTTTCGATAAAACAAATAAAAATAGGTCGTATTTTGTACTAAATTTAAGTTTACCTCATGCATAATAACATACCAATGACAAATGTTTTGCACATTAATAAAATTGTTAATAAAACCAGGATTAAAACAGATATTTTGTCCAGTGTTTTCGCATTTTTGAAAAAAAATACAGAAAGAATAAGCATTGCCGTGTTGCTATGACAACAATCTATATCAATACTTCATGTTCCGAAAATATAGTTGCATTTTTAGCTTGTGGTAAGGCGAGGGTTTGCTGCATGCATCTATTCCTAGTACAAATCATATTCTAAGCACTAAAGACGATCCGTGCTTACAGATAGAAAGCTTTCCAATATTTTACATGGTCTTTCCCACAAAACTTTTCCACACAATTTCCCATCATGAGTAGGTTAACACTAGCCCGATCTCAGACCCTCTTTGTGGGCTCTGGCATATCCTAGTGCTGTGCACCGGAGCCGGAGGGCCGGAGTCGGAGCCGGAGTTTTGCCCTATTTTGCCGGAGCTGGAGCCAGAGTTTGTTCACCTCCGGCAAAACTCCGGCAGCACTTATTTGTGCAGCAAACTTCTATCATAGATCAACGAAAAACTAACTCCATCGAAGAAAAAGTAAATACAGCCCAATACAGCTTGACAGAAACATGCAAATTATAATTATGGTATTTTATGTTATTTTTGTATAACTGTGACGTCCGCAAGACAGTAAAGCATGTGAAAATTTTACCTAAAAATTTCATCAAACGCTGCAACGCTATGCTTACAATATTGACATTATTGTCAACATGAAAGGTCGAATATGTGTTTTAAAGAATAACTGAAACATTACCCTCATCAGTAAGGTCTGAGAGCAGAGTCTTTCCTTTGGCGGGTAACATTGTAACAGGAAAAATTGGTAAACTTGTTTTCATTAAGTTTGATAATAAAAAGTTTTGACCACATTGACCTTGCGTCTTGTTTTTGCAAATACAATACCGTGCATCATGCATATTACAAAATGTTAATGCGAAGAATGCGAAGTGTTAAATAAAAAACAAAGATGGCGTTTCCAATTTAAACTGTAAAAATTTCCAATTTTGACAAATTTGCACAAGCCTAAATTTTCTGCCGGAGCCGGAGTTTTTTTCCCGGAGCCGGAGTTTTTTTTGCCGAAGCCGGAGCTGGAGGTGACAAAACCGGAGTTTGCACAGCACTAGCATATCCCACATATGAGGGTCTGAACAATTATACAACATTCCTTTCCTATGACAATATATATTAATAGAATGTAATGTAAACATTACTGCCACGCCCCTGTTTTCACACATAGGAAAGTTGTCATTTTCAAAATGCAGTATTAAAAAAAATGATTCAAATACTTTTGTTTGTTGACTAGAGAAGCTCTTTATTTTAAATATTTCAATAACTTAATTTACAAAGATTTATATTCTCGGCCATGTTGTTTTAAAGAGGGGTTACAGTCTGTTCTGCACATCGGTTCTGCTCATAACAAAGGTGGGCCCCCAAATATAAACACTGTCCAAATTTCACATTTTTCGAACTCTTTTTGAATTGAAACTCTGGTTTACATTCATGTATAAGCATAGCAAACCAGAAAAGTGTCAGATATTCATTTAGTGAGTCATATTTTATGAAAATAGAATTTCAAAATGTAAACAAAGCGTTTGTTTACATTACGGACTGTAACCCCTCTTTAACATAAGGTCATTTCCAAAGGTCATCCGCATCCGAAAGTTTTTAGACGCTTGTGTAGGATTCACCAGAGCCCACAAAGAGGGTCTGAGATCAGCACTAGTCTGAAAAGAGACCTACTTATTTGCCACCTTTCAATTTATAGGTGGGCCAGAAAGGCAAAATCTAGGTCTGATAAAAATGTATGATGAATAACACCTGCTACCACCATGAGTAAAGTATGCAGAAAGAAAAGAATACGTCATGCTCATTGTTCGCTCTTTTATACACAATAGTGTTTGCTATGCACATTAATTGTAGCGGACACTGTTACCACAATGCAATGCGCTATTGTCAAAAAAATCCACTGCACTATTTAGGTATGAACATTTGTTTTCATTTCAGGTTTTGTGGAAAATGTTCCGCATTAATTAAACTAGAATCTCGTTACTGCTGGAAATGCAAGACTGATCAGACAAAAGTTGGTCATCCGAAGTGGACTACCACCTGCAAATCTGCCCACAGTGGTGCCAGCGGCAGTACCAGAAAATGTACTAGCAGCTGTGCCAGTAGCAGTTCCACCAGCGATACCAGCAGCGTCAACTCATTTGGCAGACCACATGGTGGATTTGGCACAACCAAGAAAATTATGTCATTTGATGATTTCGTCAAAGACAAAACAAGCAAGAGAAATTCCACTTGTGTATTTGAATCAACAAAAAAGAAAGCTAAAAGCACGAATCCTGATGTAACTATTAACATTGGACAAAAGAAATTTGTTGATGGTGACTTCAAAACTATTTGGGGGAAGAAACTTCCAATTTCAGTATGCTTTGATTTTAGAGAGAGCAGTGGAAAAGTGGACTGCGTTTCACAGAAAGTTCAATTCAGAAGATAGTTATGCCTTAGTATATGACAACGGGAGTTATGCTCGATTTTTGCCAGGATCGTCAAAACACTTTTTCGACCTTGAAAAGTATAAAACGCAACTTGGCAAGGACTTCAAACGGATAACAATGTACCTATGTACAAGCTTTGATCTTGAAATGTGTGAAAATCCAAGCAAGGTCGACGATCATGAAGATAACTATGCGGCAGACACACAAGAGGCCTGTGAAGAATATTACGACATTTCGGATAGATAGAAAGGTGTGAGCTCCAACATTTCGGTGGAAGTTATGCAGCAAATTGAAGAGGACAAACAGATTGCTCAAATTATTCAAGACCAGTTGTGTGAAAACGAGTTGTCTGAAATAAAGGTGAAATGCACAGATGATATCTACAAAATTGCAAAATCTAAAGTGGATGCTGATCAGCAATTTACAATCGCCACACGACGAAATGCACCATTAAGCAGGCGATTGTCGTTATGGCAGCGTGCGACCAAGAGTTCGCCAACATCTCAGGTGAAAATACACTTCATCGCAGAAGATGGGGTCGATTCCGGTGCTTTGGGAAAGGAATTCTTGGAAAACACTATGCAAGAAATTAAAACAGTTATGTTTCCCAATGGTACTCCCATTCATTCAACATATCATGTACAATGTGGAGAAATTGTGGCCGCTTCAATCGCACAAGATGGCCCAGCGCCTTGTTTCTTTGAGCCATGTGCATTCGATGCTATCTGGAAAGAAGTCGATCTTCTCAACGTACATGATGAAGATCTAACTGCTGAAGAGCACATCATTCTTGATAATGTAAGAGAAGATTGTACCACAAGCACCACGATTTCATTGTCGAAAACGGATATTCTGGCCAGGTTACCAATGATCGCGTGGAGGAAATTATCAGTTCCATCAAGGTTAGTTTCGTAAGTCGCCGTTCTTTGTACATGAATGAATTTAAAGTCGGGCTTAACACGTATGGATTAGGAGACTTAATATCTTCACATCCACACATCTGCAAGAAACTTTTTCTCCAAGATTATCATGCAGAAACAGTACCTGATAGCAACTATCTCATTAGCCTTTTAAAACCACGGTACTCACCCGAAGCAACATCGAAGAGGTTAGTTGAGGAATCGCTCATGGATCACATGCAAGACCTGCTCATTTCCTTTGAAGATAAAAAAATCACTGGTATGTCTGCTTCTGTCGCCTGGAGAGATGATGATGAGGAAGTAGTGGAAACGAGTGCAATTGGTGATACTGATACTGAAGAAGTTCTGGAAACAGCTGATTTATCCGTTGCTGGAATAATAGGATGGCTGACTGGGCAAAAGCATAAGCAGGCATACGGTGACAAACCAACGATTAACGTTCATTTTGACCACGAATGTCTGAAGCGAAATCCTAATCACACAATTTGTTACCCTTTGGTAGGGGCCTGTGGTAGAGACTTGACTCTTCCTGTCGCTCACATGCAGACAAAAGAACAATTTGAAGAAATTTTTGTTACAGGATTTTGCATGGGGCAGGCAGCTGCCAAACCTTGATCATATATTGACATGTACATTTACTTTGTTCATATTCCAGGGTTGATGATCCAAAAAACCCATTTTATTTAGAACCAGTTACACACAATACCAGATTACATGTGCATTGGAGCAATGTTTGTGCTAACTTGCCAGGCCAGCTAGCATAATATCTGTTTATTTCACGTACTTGACTTACTTGGAAACTACAAAAGCTTTAATAGGGAGCTTTTATAAAACTAATTTAAAACATATTTGGTACTGGACAATCGAATATTTAATGTTATCTGGCGTCATGTCAAACTCGCAAAACTTGCTAAATAAGAATCTGTTCTAGTTCTGTTTTTTGTTAGTTCTGTTTTTCGATAAACAGGTTTGCGTATAGACAACATATGCTTCTTATAACGCCTATGGCTATGTATGAGAACTGTTAACAATATGTTTTTTTCTTGTTTTGCTGCTTGTTACTCTGTCTCTCGCTAGTCTTAGTTACTGTTGACCTCTTGCATGATTTCTGAGAAAGAAAAATAGCTTAAGTGCATCTTGCCAATTTGCTGGAGATTGCATTTGAAAATTTTCCATTGCATAGTTGAAATATTCCTGATAGTCGTTATCTTCGAGCTCTTCTACCAAATGAAGACTAGCATAATTCATCTGTTGTTCTGGCACTTGCAATGACAGGTTTGGTGCACCCCCATGAGCCTCTGGTAAATAATATAATACAGAAGGTCGCCCACTTACGGTGTCATGACGGGACCTGCGAATGTAGTGAGTGTTCCAATGTTCACGGATCTTGTTGAGATGTTGTTGCAATAAACCTGCAAAACAAAACCAAAGACACTCCTTCTCCAGTGGGTCTGCTAAATCTACTACCCCAGAGGAAGTTAGGTCTTTGAAGAGGTCGATCCACCATGATGTCTCTTGCTTGCGAAGAAATGACCACCAGCCTTCAATTCTTTGGTTTCTATGTGATGGAACGTATCTGTGACTGTCGGGGTCATTACAGAAAAATGATTGCATGCCAGCCGTTAAACTGTTCTCCGTCCCCAAATCTGTGACAAGATCAATGGGGCAACCGTTGCTTGAAGCAACTGCTTCTAGATAGTACTTGGCTATGTTACTAGGAAGATTGTTTGAGCGAGTAACATACAACCAAATAATTTTCCTACTCCAGCCATCCATGCATCCGTGAATAGGAAACCCAAATAGCTTCAGCTTGTCGTAGCCGTCGCAGTGCCAGGCGTAATTTGGACCAGGGTTGTGGTATGTTCTCCTTTTCAGTCTGTGCCTTCTTCTCTCGGCAACTCCTTCTGGATCTAACTCTCCTAGTAGCAGTTCGACTACCCGCCTTGGCACCCTAGTTCCATTAAGTTGAAGTGAATGCCAGATGGAACGATATCCACGAGAACTATGTGGACCTTCAAGAAGTGCAATGATTTCATTTCGCACAAAATCAAGATTGTATTCAGGATTATGCCTTTTCAAATTCAGTCTCTTCAGGCGTTGTTTTAATGTGCTCAGGCTTATTTCTATGTTGTGATATTGCGATAGGAACCGACATATATCTAAATAGGCGAAACCTTTATAAAAATAGTATTGAATTAGCTGTTCATCATCGTTTTCTATCCGTTCGTCATCTGATGAATCTAACCTGTCTGCCATATTGATTCCAGTATATGCTTCTTATACCGCTGTGTGTGTCCTTATATTTTGCCGTGAGGAATTGAAGTTTTGCCGTGAGGAATTGAAGTTTTGCCGTGAGGAATTGAAGTTTTGCCGTGAGGAATTGAAGTTTTGCCGTGAGACATTGAAGTTTTGCCGTGACACTTGTGGGCCACCGTAAAATAGGGTTGGGAAATCGGAAACACACATATTTTTTTTTGGCCCTACTTCTTTGTTAACATTAAATGTTACAGTAATTACATAAAATAAAAATTATATACAGTGTAGGGTGAAAACATTAAACATCTGAGTCTGAAGAATCTTCTTCAAACCCTATATATGTCAAAGGGCTGTTTCTAATTCTAACAGCTCAAAATCAGCTTTGGCTGAACACGTGTGTAAAACAAGCCATAACATTGCGTGGGAAGATTCTAAAGTCATTACCACTGACAATCGTTATGGTCAAAGGCTTTGTTTGGAAGCCTGGCATATCAATGCGAGCCCTTGTGCCTTAAATAGGGATGACAGAAGTCATTTACCACAAGAGTATTTACATCTTGTTGGTAAATGACGTCACCTTGACAGCTGCGCTATAACCAAACGATTGTCAAGAGTCATCAGATTCCCGCACGAGCAGGAATTACAGCAGGTTATTAATGATTGCAACATAAATGTATAACAACCATAATAACGCAACATAATAATGACAGCACCAATATTCCGATACTAGCACCAACCGAGAGTCATACAGAATATGTGAATCGGAAAGGCTCTCATAGTGTAATAATGCAAGCTGTTGTTGACAGCAATTAATTATTTCGTGAGGTGGTGGTCGGATTGCCTGGAAGTGTGCATGATGCACGCGTTTTTTCTAACTCTGCAATATTTAGGAAAGGAAATGGAGGCAAACTTTTCCCTTCCAATTCATCCAAAGAAATTAATGGGGAAGAAATACCCCTCGTCATATTAGCGGGTCCTGCTTATCCACTTTTACCATGACTCATGAAAGGTTTTGATGCAAAGGGTGATCTATCAAGAAAAGAACTGTTGTTTAACTATCGCTTGAGTTGCGCCAGAATGACGGTCAAGAACACTTTTGGCAGATGGAAAAGTCGGTTTATTAGATTTGGAAAACGTGTTGACATGGAGGTAAAAAACATAGTTACGGCTGTTTTGGCGTCGTGTATTTTACATAACATTTGTGAAGCACAAAACAACAACTTTTTACCACAATGGCAAAACAATGATGTTCATGAAGTAGCAATGCCTGTGTACGACATACAAGAACTTGAAGAAGCAGATGGACTCAACATCCGAGCAATACTTGCTGAATACTTTACGTTAAAACATACTCAGTTCTGGTTATCATAATAAAAACCGTTCAGAGTAATTGCAATGAATTAAAATTTTGAATTGAGTTTTAACGCAACATTTCATCATAATAGTTACTAGACATTTAAGTTAGTGTTACAGATTACTCAATAGTAATAGTAACATAGTAATGTATATATGTAATTTATTGAGAACATGGCTTGATGTAGTACACTGGAAAAAAAAACTTAACCTATTTATGCAGAAATGTTTTCTTCACAAGTAGTTTCATTCATTTTGAATTATTCTGGTTAAGTGACTGATATAGCACCGTACAAACATTACGTGGGATTTCCAATCAGGCATCACTCGCAGCAAGTTTATGAGTTGCTTTTTTGCGCCAGATGGAAAAGAGGTTTTAGTTTATGATATATACATATGAAACAAAACATATTTATCACTATATAATGTGCCCTGCCATTTCATATTTGAGTTATCTGTTCAATAAATATTGGAGAGTAGACAACTATTTCAAGCCATGGCTGAAGCAGATGTTAAAAGTGTTAAATATCCTTGTTACAGTTACTGACTTTAAATCTGCCCAAAAATATAAAAATAAAATTACTGTTAGAACAATAGTTTGAGATATGTTCTTTCCTTGGCATCATTTAAACCATGGATAGTTAAAGAAGTGGATAGGAAACTTGTGGTCACGAGTGACGTTTTCAGCATGCTGATGATGTTACAACCTGGTTGCAAACCATCGAATCCTCCAATAATTACATGTTTGCAGTAATACAGCTGAACATTTTAATTTGACAACAAATAAACTTGATCATGCCACTCTACTATGAAATATTATATTAGCAATATTTCAAGAACAAAACAAGTAAAATTCATTCAGAATTTCGATTAAATCAACGATAGTTTTTGGGTTGCCATATTCGTACCTACTTAAGTAGAAATTTTAAAACAAAGACCTGAACATTCCCATCGAATAGTTTGTTGTGGCATTGGTATGTTTGTAAAACAATTTTAAAATCAGAAAATATAGCAAAACAGATAAAATGTCGAACACTATTAACACCGCATATTCGCAATATACTTGTGAAAACGAAACACAAATAGGTTTTAATGCTGATGCCAGCAAGCTTAATTCCTATCCATTTCTGTAACTATCAGAACTACCACACTAAAACTAATAAAAATCGTCCAAACAACAACCTCAACAAACTACTTTCAAAAAATGAATGTTAAAGTAGGAACAATTGGGATATCAGTAGTTTCACAACTTGAAATAAGTTCTTTCTTCATCATCTCAGTAGTTACCCTTGCTGCAAAAACTTGTATTTCCAATGGTTTGTTGGACTGTATTATACTGTTGGGCATATGCAACTGGTGGAACAGCTATAGGTTTAGCTACCTGTTTTTTCAAAAGCAACCAAAATATCTTCAATTCATGCTCCCTTTCTTCACGACGTCACTCATTTTCTAATCTCATCTGTTCCATTTGAAATGCATGCTCTTTCTCCAGTCTTAACTCTTCCAGGCTTTTAAAGTAAAAAGTAAAAATAGACAGTCATGATGATGTGTAGTCAAAATGAAAAGTACTGTATCTTTCAAATTCCTCTTTTGTCACAGCTTTGAACTGCTCCATAACTACCTCAATGCTTTTCTCCACAGAGGTTTTTCTTTTTTTCCTTTTTTCCTATTTCCAATTTTTGCTTATCACTATGTTGGTTAACTCCAGTTTGTTGGCTAACTTCAGACTGCCTATTTCATTGTTTTGGCTAGGTTCTGTCTCTGAAAAATAAAAAAAAAAATTACATACATTTAACTGTATTCCATACAATAGAATTATAGTTGCCATGCAGTGTTATATAAGAAAAAAATGGCAGATAATTAAATTTAATTCTTCATGATCACCTAAATTAATATTCTCTTTTTCACCATCACTAGGGACCGCGCGCGCTCGGACTTCCGGTATTGGAATTGCCAAATTTCGTGAGCAAAATAGCCTATTTTCATCGAAATATAACTCGAAAGGTATATAACTTTTAATCCAAACTTTTTTGTGTGCCTATGAAAAATGTGTAGACCTATCTAATGATATATTAATGAGATATGGATGCATGGTAAGAAGAAAGTTATGACCAATCAAAAATCATCAATTTTGTTGTCAAAAAATGGCATTAAATTACGCGGCACCGGCTTGCGCCGTGACCACCTCGTGTTCAATCGTGATTAGGGAGCGAGCTCCGGGGTCTTATGGAACAACAAGGGTACCAAATGAAAGCCAAGGGATACAGGCTTCACCTCTGGGGGGTTTTTCAGCGAATTTTTGTTTGGAAGGCTTCACATTTTGAAACCTAAAAGAATTGAAATTTTGCATTTTTCTGTTGAAGAATGTCGAGAAAAACTGGTAAGGTTGAAATCTTTGTGTTCTTAGCTTTCTTTTGATGTATATTGTATGCTTTGAGGTAGCGGAGCTCACTCCCTATTTGTATTTGAAATTAGGTGATGTTGGCATTTATAATACTTCGCCGCATGGCTTGCCCTAGACCACATGATATCACTCCCAAAACATGTCAAAAATCTCAAACAAAAAGCATGCAAGTATGTAGAAAAAAATCCTGCAGATTGTTGTAGTATTGTTTCAGATCTGTATCAGAAAAGCAAAAAGACTCGGTGTATTGGGGAAGAGTGCCTAAAGTATGGTATAACTGAAGATTTGCTTGATGCTTTAACTGGAAGTGAAGTTGAGAATGAAAGCATGTGTTCATTCAATCTGGTGAAGGCCCCAACTTTCATTATAACTAACAAATTACTTTTGGAGTTAAATGATTATAGGGAGAAAAAAGGTCGAACATGGAGTACATTGCTGTCATGGTTGCTTAGTTTTGCTAAAGAAAAAAATAAAGAAACAAGTGTGTTTGCATTTCACTGGTTAGTTGATAAAATTGTGGAGCAAAAACGGGAATTAATGAGACACAAAGGTAAGATAGCATGTGATAACTTTCTAAGTGAGAAGTTCAAATTTCCTGAGAAGCAAAGTCATGATTCTGAGATTCTGCATCTATTTACCAAACATCTCTAGAGCAGCAGGCAAGGGAAATTGAGTGGTTAATAATCCAAATGAATAATTCAAATGCTGAGATTGAATTGTTAAGTCAGTCAGTGAGAGAACAGAGTTTGGTAAGTGTCGATAAAGGTAAAGAAGTTTCTATCTTACGACAAAAGCTTGGTGAGTTGCAGGTGAAACATGAGTGTAAATCTAAAGAACTTCAGAAGGCAATGAAAAAGTTAAAGGAGCAGTGTCACCGCGTGCGCATCTTTTCTGCGCATATAAATACTTTGTCGGAAATTGTCGGAATTCGTTCGGAAGCATTAGGAGCGAAGCCACAGAAGAAGCAAAACATTCAGAAACTCGTACAATATGGTAAGTAAAAATTTGCATATATTTGCATATATTGAAGAAAATTGTACGCTGTGACAATGGCTTCGAAATTTTGTTTCGCATAGGCAAGTCGTTGCGATTGTAAGAGTTCCTGCAGTATTAGACGAAAAGAAAATAGTACTCGTGGCTGTCCTTGTAAGGGAAATAATACCGAATGTTCGGAAGAATGCAAATGTGGTACTCGTAAGAATCCGTGCAAGAATAGGGTAAACATGTTAATGAATTAGTTGAAATTATCTCATAGATTAAATGAAAATTGTGACGAATTTGTGTGTGACACACTCTAGGCAGTGGCTGAAAACTCTGAAAGGGAGCAAGATAACAGAGGTAAAAGAACACCTGCGAAGCAAGTCAAAGGGAGAGGATTCCGGCTTAGCCAGGACCCTGATGAAACTGAGGAGGCACAAAGGGAAAAAGAACACAAGGATGTGAAGGTATAATTTTGATTTTAAAATACATGCGTGTATGCAAATACACAAAAATTTATGTTCCAAATTGGCAATCCTTTAAAAAATTATGGTGATTCAAATAGGGCAAAGTTCATGCATGATCCAAGTGTTGTATTACAACTGGCACTTTTAGACAATAAATAAGGAATTTTTAAATCATGAAATGTGATAAATCCTGTGGTGGTGATGATGAAACCAATATTAAATCAATTGACTCTATGACCACCCCCTTTCCTATGCAAAGGCTGGCTAGCTTTTGAAGCCTATATTACCATTTTGTATCTGTATGGGGTTCAGAGCTAATTAATCCTGACCTTTTACATGCTTTTAATAACATTTGGATGGTGCTGCTACACCTTGTTTGTTTTGCATTAACAAGTAATTAATAACTTTCTACAATATTTACTTCAATTCCATTTTACTATTTCAGAATTTTATTGGAACACTAGATGAACCAATAGTAAGGAAGCTGGCTATTCGAAGCTTGCGAAGGGGCGTTGGGAGTATGGATTATATTGATTCATTGCTTGTATTGGAAGATGACCTTGATGAAGATCTAGGAGAACCATTTACTGATGAATCACAGGCAACTGGTGCATCAACCTCACAAGCATACAACTCTGAACCAACCCAGCAAAATGTGAGTGAAGCACAAGAATCTGCAATTAGTGCTGTGCCAGATTGGTGTGTTTGTGGTAGATGTCGACCTATGCCTCAAGAAATTGAGAATAAGTGCTGCAAATTAAAGAAATGTATCACATCCTCTTCTCGCTTCACAAAGTTATGTCTTGATCTAGATGTGTTACAACTTTGTATCAGAAATTCAAGTGACATTCGAAATGACCGAGAAGATAATAGCACTAGGGCTTTGCGCAAAGCAGCATACAGACAATTTATTCTTGCTCGGCATGGTCACCTTGGAAAGGGAAACAGGCGAGTTTGTCCATCATGTGTGGTGCTAAAAATAAGGGAACGATTTCCATCGGTTACTGGAATTTACATGGGGTATAGGGAACATTAATACTGTTAAATTTATTATTACTATAGCACACAAAATATACTTTTTACTGATTCAATGTTGCAACCCAATTAATATGCTCCAAGAAATTGTACAAAAATACTATTTTCACTAATTACTACCAAGCTTTAAAAGTATTTATAAAATTCCGATAATTTAACACAATATTTACAATTAACCAACTAGCTGATTTGACCGTGAGTAAAAGGCCAGGAACTAGCTACCAACTAGAAATCCATTTTGCTGTTGTCAACAATTAGTCGCACCAGGCTCTTAAATATAGTCTTGTAATCACCGAGCCTAAGGTGACTAATTGCTTTAGTATAAATTTCCAGGTGTTTACAAATAATAATCAACTAAACTTTTCAAAAATTCACTTCAAACTATAGTCACTGGTCAGTGACTATCACTTCAGAGACAACAAACCTTGACCAATCAGAATGCAGGAAAATCAATAGTCAACTGGAAATTTATACTAATCATTTACATCTTTTGTTTTTTTTTGCAAAACTTGTTGAAACGTAGCAAGTGTCTTTTATAAAGAAAATTATAAGGCCACCAGAAATTTACAAACAAAGTAAATTAAATTTCATGAGAAATTTGATTGTTTGGATAAAAGAAATAGATTTCTATTTGACAACTAGTGCCAGTACTTTTCTGTGTTTTCAGATCAACTGGAATTATTTGGCAGAACAACACACATTATACAGTTAGTCCCCTTTAGCAAATCTGCTTCTTCTGGCAATTATATCTTTTGTAGGTGGTGGTGGTACATGTGCAATTGCTGCCGATATGAGGGCTGGATCACTTTGATTAAGGTCGACCTCTTTTGTAACACCGCCTTCATCTATTAATCTTCTCTGCAGCATTTTACAAATTAACACTGGGATATAGTCATATCCTTTGGCACTTTTGATTTTTTTTAAATCCCACTCTCTGGGTCGGGGGTTATACTTTCGAGTGACCATCTCTTCACCAGACTTCGATGTCATCTGCTGAAGGCCAAGGTGGAAATTCCAATCTATGGCTGTCAGCTGTCGTCGTGCTTTGTATGCTTGATACCTAAATTTTATAATTTAAGAACAATTTCTAAAAAATGGTGTTCATATTCATTGAACCTCATAAATTTTTGGGAAAACTTACTTAAAAGGTGTTCGCTTTGGAGTGTAGACCAAACCAAGGCTATTTGCACACTCAATACCGCCAGTATGCCTACAACAGTTAATTAGAATATCATGTTATGTACTGAACAATGCACAATAAAAATAAGACAATTACCTCTTACACTTACAAGTACCTACCTGAAACGGGTATAATACTTGAAACTGGCAAGTAGTTCTGGGTTTAAAATTATCTTCTGTAATTCAGTGAAGTCTTTATCACGATGATCAAACCATGGAAGATTTTCATCATGACTGTCATCATCATGGTCACATTGGCCCCCAAGCCATTCATGCTCATTGCAAATATGATGGAGCAAACCAATCCATTTATCCTATATAAGTAATAGAAACTTGGAAGTAACTATTCTGTATCTGATGAACAAATAATAGTGAAGGCTAGTACATACCTTCATAAGTCGCAGTGCTTCATCATCAGAAGTGGAATCGTCCTGTCTGCATGAACTACAGCAGTACCAAAAGTGCCGAACGATATGGGAAGACCAATCCTTAATCTTCTGCATAGCTTTTGGTTTACCCAACTATAATGCATGTAATGGTACCATAAGCTGATGATATACTATCATATATGAAAGCTGAACATGTTTGGGGTCAAAATGGTGAAATGCAGTGGTTTACAACGTATGATATTGAGTGCTATATTGAAATGTACAATATATAGATATACCTTAGACAGACACTTTTTTATGCTTTTTGATTTGTGCCACACATCAAGGCTGTGAATGACATTTGTGTACTGAGATTCTGAAATTAAAAATAGTACATTGAATCATTGACAAAGTTTTACCATACTGTTTGTATGAATACATACAAAAAATAGGAAATGTAACGTTGATTTAAATTTTTAATTTTACAACTCACCAAGTAATGCTTTTACAGATGTGGAGGCATCAGTCACCAATTCGACCACCTTTACTTCTTTCTCCAACCGATCAAGACATCGCCGAACTGCCTCTTTTTCCATGTTCGTGGAGACCAGGCCAACATGTCTCTTATCCAGTACTTCAATGTCAAGAATATAATTTGACTCTACTTCCATTATGAAGTAGCACAGATTCTTGGCATTGAAGCCTGGTGAGTCACATTGGCCATCACCACCAACAACAAGATCTTTACCCATGAATTCCTCAATAAGTCCACTTCTCATCCAAGACCACCAACCATTAATTTCAGGAACCAAGTACCAGGGTTCGTACGGGTCCTTGAAAACCTGGAAAGTCATGGAATTTCAATATTTCAAAATCCAGGCCTGGAAATCCTGGAAAATCAGTTTTGGTCATGGAAAGTCATGGAAAATTGAAAGTTTAACATTAGCAAAGTATTTTACTTATTTTCAATTTACCAGTCATAACAATTTAAAAAAGTTAACGTACTGTATTTCTGCAAGAGTGATCAGTGAACTAGTGAAGGTTTGACCAATGGGCAATGGGTTTTTCATTGACTGGTGTTTCCATATGCTATTTGCTTTCCTTGGTTTCATATTAAAATTCATAGGGAAGACATTAGTAGAAGCTTTTATATGGCGATTTGTTACCCCTGCGTTTTGAACATTTCAACTGGGCCGCCCCAACACGTTAACAAACGTCTGCAGAATGCGGAATTAAAACAAAGCTAATCTACTGTGTAATTTTTTAAATAACTTTGAACAATGCCAGGGAAATGTAAATTCAATGAAAACTGGATTTCCAATGTGGTATATAAAGACTGGGTTTTGCGAGATGTTAGTCAACATAAAGCACGATGTCGTGTTTGCCAAAAATCGTTTGACATATCGAATATGGGAGAGGCAGCATTGAAAAGTCACGTGAAGGGATCGAAACACGTGGAACTCATGCAGACCGTAGCTAAAACTGTTTCGCCTATTACAAATTTTATAACTGTAGAAGCTACTAACAAATCTTCACCGATTGAGAAAGCCAATGGCAGTGACAACGATGCAACAACGAGTGGGTCGACGTCTACATCAGTGAAGGATATTTTAGTCTCATCTTATATGTCTAAAGAGGAAACATTAAAAGCTGAAATTATTTGGATTCTGTACACTATCGAGTGCCATCATTCGTTTCACTCAAATGAAGGTGTTGCCAAAATTTTCCAGGTAATGTTTCCTGACAGTGACACTGTGAAGAAATTTATGTGTGGAGAGAAAAAATCTGCTTACATTTGTTCATTTGGGTTAGCCCCTTACTTTGCAAGTATTTTGAAAGAGAAAGTTGAGAAACAAGACTCGTTTGTGCTTTTATTTGACGAATCTTTGAATTTTGCTACAAAGAACAAGCAGCTAGATATGTGTGTTCGATTTTGGGATGAGGACAGAGTCATCACAAGATACTGGACATCACAGTTCTTGGGTCACGCCACATCTGAAGACCTTCTTGAGCACTTCAATGAAGCAGCAGGAACCTTGAACCTGGGAAAGTTGTTACAGGTTTGTTGAATTTAAATAACTAAAGGCTAGGGAGACTGAACTTTCTACAATCTTATAACAAAATTTGATGAGAATAATCAGGCTCAAATTGTCAAAAATTTCATAAATTTATTTTAAATTTTCTACCCAAATGTGCCATATTTTATAGCCATACTGTCGGGCAGTATTGGAACAGTGTTAATTGTACTTTTTCCAGAGCAGAATATTGTAGATATGTATAGTTTTTTGTGCAGCTGGGAAGAAATTGTTCATATTTTGGTCTTCAATCATACTGAGCTAGAGCAAATTATACTGTAACTGGTCTTAAACTAGAAAAGTGTATTTTTTTAAAGACATGACATTTTTTTAAATTTTTGCCCAAGAGATCATGTTGATAAGCAATTTAATGTCATTAGTTAGAGGTCTCAGTTTGGTTAGAAATATGTAGGAATAATTAAGATAGGGATGTTTAGTATAGTTTAATAAAACTGTTCAACTGGAATTGACCCTAATGTGTCCTACTATATTTCTTCTTACTTGTCAATGAAAAGTGTTGCCACGTAATGGTTAAGATTAAAAGGAATCCGGTATATAGGGTAATGTATAAAGTGTAATTTTGAACTTCTCCTAGAAATATTATTTCTTAATAGAGGCTTGTAAAAACCTATTGGGGCTATCAAGCCTAAATAAAGTTTATTATTATTATTATTATTGTGTCAATGCCTTTTTATTTCTTAAGGTGTCAATGGATGGCCCTAACGTCAATTGGAAATTTGTAGACATACTTTCTAAGCAACTGCTGGATGAAGGTAACAGCTCTTTCCTAAATATAGGAAGCTGTGGCCTTCACATAATTCATGGTGCCTTCAAGCATGGCTCAAACTCAACCTCGTGGGAGCTAGAAAGGTTTCTCTCTGGTATATTCAAGCTTTTTAAAGATACTCCTGCACGACGGGAAGACTTCATCAAAGTCACTGGTTCTTCCACATTTGCCTTGAAATTCTGCAAACATCGGTGGGTGGAGAATGTGCCTGTAGCAGAAAGAGCAATTCAGCTGTTGCCGCATTTGCTTTGTTATGTCCAAAATGTACAAGAAAAAAAGTTGCCTAATCCAAAAACACAATCATTTGAGACAATTAAAAATATGATGAAAGATCCTTTATTGGAGGTAAAGATAAATTTCTTTATCTCCATTGCCAAAGAGGTTACTCCATTCCTCACTGTGTACCAAACTGATCGAGTCATGGTACCGTTTCTGTGTGAGGATTTATTTCAGATGCTCAAATCACTTATGGCAAGAGTTATTAAGAGAGATGTTTTGAAAGAGCAAGGGACAACTCCTGTTCGTCTTTTCAATCTAGATGTTGAGGACAAAACAAATCAATGCAGTGCTCATAGAGTTGACCTTGGATTTGTTGGGACTGAACTAATGAAGAAGCTTGCTTTTGCAAAGAAAATTAGTGACAAGCAAGTACTAGAGATAAGAGCAGAGTGTAAACAATTTATTCTTACACTAATAAAGCATCTCAAGTTGAAAAGTCCATTGGGGTACCGACTTGTTAGGGCATTACGTTGTTTGAATCCTCACGAAATGGTTGCAAATCGAGATTTGTGTATCGAACGGTTTCAAAGAGTACTTAAAGCCTTGGTGGATGCAAATAAGTTAAGTGAAGGGAAATGTGATGATATCAAACACCAATTCATTTCTTTTCTGGATGATGAGGTCCCCAGGTATTCCTCCCAGCTGGATGGCTTTGACCACACAAAGGAAGATAGTCATATTGAGAAGTTGTTTCATCAAATGATGGCATCGAAGCAGTGTTATGAAAAAGTCTGGTCTGTGGTTAAGAATGTCTTAACTCTCTCCCATGGACAGGCCACAGTTGAGAGAGGCTTTTCTACAAACAAGCAAATTTCCAAAGAAAATTTGCAAGAGCATACATTTGTTGCACTCAGGCTGGTCCATGACCACATCAAATCTGTAGCAGGTGCAATCAATGTTGAAATTACAAAGAAATTGATTTTATCAGTTGCTTCTGCAAGGCAAAAGTACATGGCTTATTTAGATGAACAAAAGAGGAAGAAAGAAAAGCAAGTTGTCTCACTGAAAAGGAAATCTTTGTTGGAGGAGATTGAAGACCTTAAAACCAAAAAGAAGAGGTTAGAAAGTGATTCTGCTGCACTTGCCAAATCCGCTGACGAGTTCTTACGAACTGCAGAAGATACACAGCATGGCTTGTCACGGTTAAGGCATCTGATAGCCAAATCAAACAGCCACAGGAAGACATCTAAAGAGAAATTGGACGAAGCAGAAAAGATTGACATGGAAATAAACAGTAAATTACAGTCTTTGAAAGACAGTTAGCTCAATATCAAGATAAGAGATATATACTGTACTTTGACACCAACTTTAGTTCTTAGACTAAAAGTAGCAACGTTGAAACAGTGAAAGTTGCTTACTGTACTTCTTTGTACTTCTATGTTTTAAACTTTAAAATAAATTTGCCCATTTACTGTTTCTTGAATTTTGTTCTTTTATTATATGTTTTCCTTAAAGTATAACAGTAACGAGTTTCAGAAATCCCCAGGAATTCAGGTCATGGATTTACAAAATATGGTACTGGAAAGTCATGGAAAAGTCATGGAATTTTAAATGGGAGAAGGTGTACGAACCCTGAAGTACAAGCGTTGGAATCTGTAGTAGGTAGACTTGGACAGAAATTCCAGTTTGAGAAATTTTGCCATGCGCTCTACTTTGGCATAATGGCTTCCAGATAGAATGATAGAAGCGGCTGCCTGAAGATTATTGGCATACACATCATTTACTTGATGGGATGAGCAAAACCTATAATTATGCCCTGATGAACATTGGCAGTTCACAATCACAGTTACACCTACAAAGTGGTACCTAACATTGGGTAAGGCAGCACACCCAGGCACCTGACATCTGGCTTGTAATGTTGCCAGAAGTAAATCAAGGGAGCAGACAAATTTTCTTTCTTGCACCATAGCACACTCATTCTCCATGGCATACATTTCATCCATTCTACTTAGCTTTGGATGTGGACCAAATGTCACAGGTGGAATGCTAAATGTCTGTTGTGGTTGCGACACACTCTCCATCTCTTGCTCATGATCGTCGGACAATGGCTCAGGGTCGTCATCACTAACATCACTTAAAATAGGCTCATCATCGCTTTTATCATAGCTGCAAAGGTAAGGATAAAAGGACTTTACTCAAAGTGAATTGTGAAATGTATTTATCTGACAAACTGACATTGCACATACAGTATACCACCTGGTAAACCTCACACTAGTTACTGTTATGAAAAAAGTTCTATACACATAATTTTGCAATGAAAGATCTCTTACTCTAAATCACCTCTTTCAGCATTCAAATCTTCGATGACTGATTTAGAAAGATTGCATAAGCTGTAAAACATATTATTCAATATTTCAATCACATTATTGACAATATATAATAAATAGCACAAGTAGGTTTAGTAGGCATTTTTCCTCAAAAGTGTACCTTTCATTGTCCTCCACTATGCTTTCCTCAGATGTCAATTCATCGTCACTGAACATTGATATGTTTGTTGCATTTGTATCCGAAAGTGGCACACTATAAGCAATATATAAATAAATAAATATATATATAAGGATATATATATATATATATATATATATATAAGATATATATATATATATATATATATATATATATATATATATATATATATATATATATATATATATATATATATATATATATATACATATATATATATACATATATATATATACATATATATATATACATATACATATACATATATACATATACATATACACATATACACATATACACATATACACATATACACATATACACATATACACATATACACATATACACATATACACATATACACATATACACATATACACATATACACATATACACATATACACATATACACATATACACATATACACATATACACATATACACATATACACATATACACATATACACATATACACATATACACATATACACATATACACATATACACATATACACATATACACATATACACATATACACATATACACATATACACATATACACATATACACATATACACATATACACATATACACATATACACATATACACATATACACATATACACATATACACATATACACATATACACATATACACATATACACATATACACATATACACATATACACATATACACATATACACATATACACATATACACATATACACATATACACATATACACATATACACATATACACATATACACATATACACATATACACATATACACATATACACATATACACATATACACATATACACATATACACATATACACATATACACATATACACATATACACATATACACATATACACATATACACATATACACATATACACATATACACATATACACATATACACATATACACATATACACATATACACATATACACATATACACATATACACATATACACATATACACATATACACATATACACATATACACATATACACATATACACATATACACATATACACATATACACATATACACATATACACATATACACATATACACATATACACATATACACATATACACATATACACATATACACATATACATATACATATACATATACATATACATATACATATACATATACATATACATATACATATACATATACATATATATATATATATATATATATATATATATATATATATATATATATATATATATATGAATGAATAATGAATTAAATATGCCTACAACAGTTAATTAGAATATCATGTTATGTACTGAACAATGCACAATAAAAATAAGACAATTACCTCTTACACTTACAAGTACCTACCTGAAACGGGTATAATACTTGAAACTGGCAAGTAGTTCTGGGTTTAAAATTATCTTCTGTAATTCAGTGAAGTCTTTATCACGATGATCAAACCATGGAAGATTTTCATCATGACTGTCATCATCATGGTCACATTGGCCCCCAAGCCATTCATGCTCATTGCAAATATGATGGAGCAAACCAATCCATTTATCCTATATAAGTAATAGAAACTTGGAAGTAACTATTCTGTATCTGATGAACAAATAATAGTGAAGGCTAGTACATACCTTCATAAGTCGCAGTGCTTCATCATCAGAAGTGGAATCGTCCTGTCTGCATGAACTACAGCAGTACCAAAAGTGCCGAACGATATGGGAAGACCAATCCTTAATCTTCTGCATAGCTTTTGGTTTACCCAACTATAATGCATGTAATGGTACCATAAGCTGATGATATACTATCATATATGAAAGCTGAACATGTTTGGGGTCAAAATGGTGAAATGCAGTGGTTTACAACGTATGATATTGAGTGCTATATTGAAATGTACAATATATAGATATACCTTAGACAGACACTTTTTTATGCTTTTTGATTTGTGCCACACATCAAGGCTGTGAATGACATTTGTGTACTGAGATTCTGAAATTAAAAATAGTACATTGAATCATTGACAAAGTTTTACCATACTGTTTGTATGAATACATACAAAAAATAGGAAATGTAACGTTGATTTAAATTTTTAATTTTACAACTCACCAAGTAATGCTTTTACAGATGTGGAGGCATCAGTCACCAATTCGACCACCTTTACTTCTTTCTCCAACCGATCAAGACATCGCCGAACTGCCTCTTTTTCCATGTTCGTGGAGACCAGGCCAACATGTCTCTTATCCAGTACTTCAATGTCAAGAATATAATTTGACTCTACTTCCATTATGAAGTAGCACAGATTCTTGGCATTGAAGCCTGGTGAGTCACATTGGCCATCACCACCAACAACAAGATCTTTACCCATGAATTCCTCAATAAGTCCACTTCTCATCCAAGACCACCAACCATTAATTTCAGGAACCAAGTACCAGGGTTCGTACGGGTCCTTGAAAACCTGGAAAGTCATGGAATTTCAATATTTCAAAATCCAGGCCTGGAAATCCTGGAAAATCAGTTTTGGTCATGGAAAGTCATGGAAAATTGAAAGTTTAACATTAGCAAAGTATTTTACTTATTTTCAATTTACCAGTATACATATACATATACATATACATATACATATACATATACATATACATATACATATACATATACATATACATATACATATACATATACATATACATATACATATACATATACATATACATATACATATACATATACATATACATATACATATACATATACATATACATATACATATACATATACATATACATATACATATACATATACATATACATATACATATACATATACATATACATATACATATACATATACATATACATATACATATACATATACATATACATATACATATACATATACATATACATATACATATACATATACATATACATATACATATACATATACATATACATATACATATACATATACATATACATATACATATACATATACATATACATATACATATACATATATATATATATATATATATATATATATATATATATATATATATATATATATATATATATATATATATATATATATATATATATATATATATATATATGAATGAATTGCAATATCAATAACCACACATATTTACAATATTATGACATGACATGTAAAACTGTCTCCAGGGGTGACCATGATTATATCACCAAAATGATTAAGGTCTTTGGAAACTTTGCAAATATCACTGTGATCAAAGCCCGAAGCCAACCTCTAACTCTTCTTTTTAGAAGTTATGGGTACAATCAGCTTACCTTTCATTAAGAGGCAATTCAGGTGCAGTCAAGTCAGCATTAATCTCTGCAAAATCTTTATTTACTATGGGAGATTCTGATGAAGGGAAAGGATGGAGGCTTTCTTTACCCTTTAAGGGAGTGGATGTTTCATAGTCTATAAGTAAAAAAACACTTTAAAACTTAAGATCATTGACAATATATATTATACGTGTGCAGTAATACAAACGTGAAAAGCATCCTATAAACAAGCTTTATTTTGTTTGGTCGTTGTGTAGCCAAAGTACTTTTAATGACTTGTTAAATACTTTAATATCCGATAGTTTTCATAGCTATCTATACCTAAGGATGCATTGAGATTACCTGCAGAGTTGTGTTCATCACAAATGGCAACTCCACGTTCTTCGTAAATATGTCTTGGAGGCCGCACTTGATTGGATTCCGATCTAATATACATGACACAACTTTTAAGTGAGTAATTACATATACACAGGCACAAACGAAGCCACAACTATTCTTGCCTTCTTCGATACTCCAACGATAACAGATGCGCAGCGAAATCACTGTCACTGTATGCGCTGTATCCCGCCACGATTTTAGCGTCCTTCCATGCCTCAAACATAGTATTAGTCAATGTGATCCTTTTATGATTACTACTCCACGATTTTTTTCGACTTTCCACACTATCGTGCTTTCTTTTTCGCCCAGAATTAGCCCGTTTGCCGCCGTGCGTGCTTCCAGATGTGGACGCCATCTTGAATATACTAACTTGAAAAAGTCAGCCTGACGTTTTCAAGTTTGCTATGCGCAGAAAAGATGCGCACGCCGTGACACCGCTCCTTTAAGCAAGACAACTCCACGAAACATCAGTAAAAGGATAAAATGCCGACATGAAATGAATTTGAAATTAAAGGAATTATCGGATGAACAACAAGAACAAATTAAGACAAAAGAAAAAGAACTGAAGTCACAAGAAGGTATGTATGAGGAAATGATTGATGAGAAAAATGAAATTATTATGAATGTGAATGACAAATTAGATGCTGCCCTTGAAGCTAAGACTAAAGCCCAAAAATTAAAGTCTTATTATAAAGTTAGAAATAAGTCTTTTCAAGGAAATGAAGGGAAAGGGCATCTTTTTTTCTAAGATTGCAGAACTGAAGTCTAGGATTTCTAACCTGGAAAATGAGCTTGAAGTCTTGCAAGAGCAACTTGAAGAATTCTTGCAAAGCAAAGAGGTAAAAACTTTCCACAATGGTAAGTATACCAATGAAGTAAGGGCAGTATATGAAGACCTACTGTGTTGGGGAGTAGGGGTGGAGAATGTTCAAAAAGTGGTAAGAACCATCATAGAGAGACTTGCAGGTTTGGAATGCAAACGACTCCCCAAGGCCACTTTTGCTAGATATATGTATTTAGAAGCTAGGCGACTTTCTCAAATTCATGTTGCAGAACAGTTGCTTGATGAGTGGGATTCAGGTAATCGCACCTTGCATAGTGATGGAACCTCTAAACATGGTTACCACTATGCCACATTTGGTGTGACATTACATGATGGTAATGTTATGGTAGCTGGGTTGCGGGACATGGCATCCGGTGATGCTGAGTCACAACTAAATTTGTTGAAAGAAGTTTTAGGTGACATTACCAGCTCAGTGGACGACAAAAATGCTGACAAGAAGGTGATGAAATCCATAAAGAATTTGATGTCAGATCGTTGCATTGTCCAAAAGAAATTTAACAAGATTCCTCAAACATATCGTCAATCCATCCTTCCTGAAGTTGTTGAAGAGTGGGATATAATGGACAATGATGAAAAGTCCAAGATGTCAAGAATGAATGACCTGTTCTGTGGTCTACATTATATTGTTGGACTTGCTGACCAAGCAGAGGAGGCTTTCAGAGTGTGGGACAAACTCCTGTATGATGAAACCAAGGTTGGAAGCTTAAGTCAAGGTGGGTATAGTAAAGGAGGGGAAAGTGGTACCCTCCGTTTACTTCGAACAGTGTGTAAAGCTGTTCAGGCCAAAGGATGCGAGCGAGATGGTAGAGCAGTATCGTTCGCTGACCATGCCCAAGAGAGAGGCATTGAGTCAATACCCCTTGCTCCTTTTTTAGGAAATAGATTTAATATCATATTTCATAATGGTGGAGGTGTATTTTATCTGCATGAGCACCTTAGATCATTCTTTGACATCATGAAGGATGAAAACAAACTGCTGAAGGCAGTTTATTTTGATCTGGAAGTTTCTTCCTTTTTAGCTGGGTGCAGGGCCCTCGGCTTGATTAACAAATTTATTACAGGTCCATTGTGGAGAGTCCTAGCCAAGGAAGATGTAAGTTTCATAGATATGAGCAATCGATACCAACGACTGTTGGAGTGCTTTGAAGAATGGGCACAAGATTCCACCCCTGTGCTCACATGTTTGAAGATATCGAAATAAAAAAAGATGTATGCTATGAGAAGCTCATCAAAGAAGACCCTTATTGGGATCCAATGACAAAGCAAGTCCTTGAGTTGATATTTGGGTCATTCGTTGTTGTAACAAAGCGCATGCTAACTGATCACCTGGAAAGTATGACAAACCTGATGATGAAATGGAACATGAATGCAAGAATGCCCCAAAGACCAATGTCGTTCCAGAACGAGATTTTAAAATGCTGGATCGTCTTCTCGCACAGAAACCAAATGCAACAACCTTGGTCGTAGAAGGCATTGTGATGTTCACGAAGAATGGTACCAAAGGTTGGAGAGATTCACTTACCCCTGAGAAGAGAGAGGCAGTGATGAAAATGGCACAAGTGTCAAAGGCAAGCCAGAGGCAACAGTTCATTGAGCGAAAGGCAATAATTAGAAGACAGAGAGAGGAAAAGCTTGAGAAAGGAAAACAAGAAAAGGATAGAAAAAAAAACCAAGTTAAGAATGCTAAAACAAGATTTAGTCCAGAAAGTAGAAGAACTTGGTGAGATGTGGAAAACGAATGAAGAGATTGATGAGAAGATTGCCAATATAAGCTCAGAAAAAGATAAGAAAATAGCCATCAAGACCCAGATCCAGTTCAGAAAGATAGTTCTTGGGGCAAAGCATAAAGATAAAAAAGTATTTCAGATGTCATCTGAGGGCAAAGCATTTAGCAGCCAAATACTAGTCAGTAATCTTAAAGAAATAATTCGACGATCAATTGAAGACAGCGAAAAGGTAATCGAACCTGAAAACCCTCAAGTTACTCGAATTTGAGAAAAACTGATCTCACTTGAGAAAATGTTGGAGCAAAAAGAGAAATACAAGGAACGAGCCAGCAAAGAAGTGGAAAAAGCTGGAAGGAAAAGAAAGGGAAACAGTCCAAGCAACACTGATGAAAGTTCTGCAAAAAGAAAAAAGGATGGCCAACCGAGTGAAAATATTCCAACCATAGTTGTGCCAATAGATCTTGTTGGGAAACGGGTGTCTCACCATTGTTTAGAGAATGACGAGTCGGACTGGTTTGAAGGTGTTGTCATTGACATTAATGAGACCAATAACCAAGACCCTGATCTGTTTATCAGATATGATGGTTATGATTCTCTCTATGTCTTTTTGTACCATGACTTTATTGATGGTAATGTAAGACTGATAGCAGTGTCTGAAGAAGACTTCTTGGGTAAAAAGATATCCCAACGATTTGAAGATGAAGCTCAAAACCATACCTGGTGGAAGAATGGCAGAGTATTAAACATTGTAGAAGGCAGTGATGTCAATAATCCTGAGTTTGTCATTGAGTTTGATCCTCAACCAGAGTTAGATAATGACAATGAAGATGAGGAGAGCATGGAAAGTGAAGTTTGCATTTTCAATATATTTGAAGACTACTTGAATAACAATTTTCGAATACTTTGAACTGTGTGCATGTGTGTATATGTCAAAAAGTAAGGAATGAATGTTGAAATGCACAACTGGCTGCGTATAGAGAGTGGTGGCTTCATGGTGAAAAAGTACTGGGATATACAACTCTTGCGCCATTGCTGCAAAAAAGTTCCAACCAGATTGGAATGCGCAATTGGCTGCGAATAAAGAGCAATGGACCACGCTTGTGCCATGTTGCTGCGAGAAAGTTCCAACCAGATTGGAATGCGCAACTGGCTGCGATTAAGAGCAGTAGACCACGCTTGCGCCATGTTGCTGCGAGAAAGTTCCAAACAGTACAGTAAAAGTGATTGTGAAAAAGATTTTGTGCTGCTGCTGGTGTTTAGTTTAAGAGAGGGTGGGTGAGGAGGTTAAGCTGAAGAAAGAGGGTAGGAGAGAGGAGTGCTCTTGAAATCCTATTTTATGAATAGAATTTCATCAGCCAATCTTCAGCTTAGGTCTCAAACTGAACACCAGCGGTGCAGATATGGTGGTGTTAAAATAAAGTTACTGATAATCAATTATTCTTCTCTTCTTGTTCTAGATCCTAACTTTTAAAGGAAATAAAGACCTCATACAGTTTGATAAAATAAAGGAATTAAATACATGTACATGGTAATTGCAGTAGACATAAGAGTGCGTATTATATAAATTATGTTCCTTTGTATTTTAGAGTTGGCTGTGATGAAACCTAAGTAACATGTAACAGCTGGTAACAGGTACCATGCAAAAAACACTTACTATGAATTAAACATATGCAGGGTGAATGGGATGTTTTAATTAGTTAAATTTATTATTGTTATTGTTTTTCATTGTAGTGTACATTACAATACACCTTGGAGTTGCAAAAAGTATGTAGAGGTGAAATAACCAATAAAAATGAAAAAGCAGTCCAGTTTGGTATATAGTCCAGTTTTTTGTTGTTGAAACTCTGACAAATATTAATAACTGGTGGTGTGTCAACAGACTAACACTTTAATGGTAATACGTTTTAAAAATAGTTATTTTTACCGAAAAACGTCATCATTTACATGTACAACGTCATCAGTGATGACGTCACAGATCTGTGCTGTTGTCATAGAAACAGTCTATGTAAAGATTGATTTTTCTGGGTGTATGGTTATAAATCGATGATTTTTGGTAAAGAATGTGTATTTAAGTACACATTATTCGGAGCTATGACGTTTTATGACGTCATCATATTTCCATGGTAACGCACTTCTGTATCGTTTTGTGAACTAGTATTACTTATTGGCTGCATGACATCTAGAATAACACTGCTGTAATGGTTTTTGAGTAATAAATTATCTTATTGCAGGTTTTCACTCTTTTTCTTTGTCTTTCTATGACGTCATACGGTTGCCATAGCAACCGTTAGTGTGCAATTATTGCACCATATTGTTGCTGTGTATGTCACCTATGTACTCTGAAAATTTCGCAGCGATTGAATGAAACGCCTAGAAGTTACCGTCTTATATGTTGAAAAATCGGCTTAAAACCGCTTATTTTGGTGCCGCGCTTCACACCCACAATCCTGGACAAAACTATTGACTACACTCTAATTATTTGCTCGACATGTGCGTACCTAATGAAAAAACATCAAACTAGGCCCCTCAATTTACCCCCTCGACCCCAAAACAATGTTGAATCTGTAAGAAATGAAAACAGCTAAACAACATTGATCGGTGGAGGAATGGGGGGGGGGTTTGTTCTAGGTAATAACAATGAGCTAAGGAAATGACGATATTAGGAAAAGTGTCGTCAATGTTTTGTCCAGGATTGCAGCTGTAATACAAATTTACTGTGTGGCTCTTCCAAAAATTGGGTCAAAATTGCGATCTTCAAACTGTCATAACTTTTGACTGCCTTGACCGATTTCAATGAAACAAACACCAAAATGTTTTAAATGGCGAGTTCTATTTTTGGAGCCCCTCCGTTAATTTGAAATTTTGACTGTTATCCCTACCATCACAATTAGGACATGAAAATTCTTCTTCTTCTGCATAGACCATTATTCTCCCTCGTGAACTCCACCTGTATAAATGAATTTCTCATAATCGCATGTCTGGCACTTTCTAATGAAGTTTTCACCTTAGCCATGCTTCCTGATTAGAGATTCAACTATTAAGTGAATAAAAACTATTGGTTTATGAAAGTGTTGTATTTAGTGAAAGTTTATATCAATGTTTGGTCTAACCACTGGTGTAAAGATCTCTGGTGAAAACCTCTTTGAATTCCAAATTATATTGGCAAAACACGTATACTTTATGAACAGTAACTGAAGCAAAAATCTGTATTAATTATACCATCATGATCCTTTTTTGATTATCCTCACTTATATACATGTTTCAGTTGTCTTTCAGCTGATCTCATCATTGTATCAATAACAGCTGCTGGGTTTTTCCTGTTGTTTTTTCTTGCATTATCCCTTTAAGTTTTATATTTTTGTCTAAGTTTCTTCATTTTATTGATTACTTCTTTCAGAGAGATTTCCTTGTATCCTCTTTCTTGCAACTGCCCCTACATCAGGAGAAACATCTCAGGTTTATTAACTGATACTTTTTGCATGCTGTCCCATCTGTATTTCTCCTTAAATTTAAATGAATTACAAATCTTGTACTCAATAAAAGTGCAGGATCCAGACCTCCATTCCTCCTGTGGCTATACCTTTGATCACATGTTTAGTCAACAAACTTGACTGTTTCTTGTCAACATGTCTGAATAGCTATTAATATGTTATGGACTAGTCAACAACAAAACTGGATGTAATGCCTACATATTTGATCAGATGAAAATGCAACTTTCAGTCTAAATAAAAAATATTTTACTTTGTTTTTTGAATTACAAATCGAAGAGGTATTGCCAGGGGGAGGGGATGCTTTAAATACATGGGCGATAAAGTCCTTCATCTGTTTGTCACCTGCTTATTATATTCTGTCTATGCAACTAAACAGTTCTAACAGTGGCAACATGGTAGAAAAGTCAATAGGATGAACAACAGGATGAATAGTAAATTGTAGATTTATCAATAAACAATACACAGCACCATATTTTTGAATGAACGTTGACCAAATTATTTATATCTATAATTATTTAATTACTATACTAATACTAATATTCTGATGCGTTTCTTAGTACTCTATTAACTACAATGATATATATGAATAATATAAATGAATAAACTCATTAAATATTAATGACTCAGTGCCACGGCAAGCACAAATTACTCTTGCTCTCTTGCAGGAAAATTCAATGTATTATAAAAATGTAATATGTATGACTGACTTACTAGCAATGTTTTGTACACTTTACTTGTATCTTTTGAACTGATAGAATTGTCTAAAGCGACTTGTATTGTTTCGTCGCACCATAGAATGATCAGGGCTCTTGTTTCCTCGTCATTCCAGACTTTACCTATGCTTTTTCTTGCCGCCATGCTTGTTGTTTATACCTGTTTATACCAGGGCAACATTCACTGCAATTAATTATTCACTCCTGCCAAATTCTCCTGCCATTATTTTTCTTGCCACAAAAATGGCAAATTGCTGACAAAGCAAAAATTTAGGCACGGTACCGCTTGTTTGACGGGCCGAGACCACCTATTTTTGGCGGTCTCAGCCCGCTTAAAATTTCGGAAACGCGGACCTATAAATTTAGGCCTGCCTTCCGTTTACACAACAAAAACCAAGAGTGCTGTGCCCAAAAAAATGGGTCCACGTTTTGAGCCCGCAAAAAATTGGACTTAATAAACATGTTTGCATATTAACGACATGCACTCCGTTTACTTGGTAAACATGTTCATCTTATAAATGTGTTTTATCCTTTTTTTGTGTTTCTTCTAAACACTTGTCTTGCCCTTGTCGGCCACTGTACATGTGGCATGGCCACAAAATTTTTCATGGTAACGGGCATCTTTTGCTCTTGGGAATGACTTTAAACATTTTTTGCACTTATAATCAACAATACCACAATCTATATCTTCCCTTACATTCTGTCGTTTATTTTTCCAGTCCTAAAAAGGTAATGAGAAATGTTTATTTTCAGTCGTGCGATAATAATATTCTACAAATAAGAAATATCTAACTCACTTGGCGGACATGCAAAGAACATTTCCACATAGTGTCAGCAGTTTTGCTCATCACACCCAAATCAGCATCGGACGAACTCTCTTTGATAGAGCCCTATATGTAAAAAAGTTGAAGTTGATATCCTTCTTGCACTTATAGAGTAAATAACAGCATAAACACATACGAATGCTTTTAATAGCGCAAAGTATTCTTCGCTGTTTACACTAGTTTACAACATTGGCAATTTAGCATTGCATATGTCCATCTCTTACTTTGTCTTTCATTAACATTAGTTTTTTGTATATCAAATTATATACTTACAGCAACATGTGAGCTGAAAAGTGCGGCGGTTGTAAAGTCGAACATCCTAGTCAGCGAAGACATGATTGCATTATGATGACTGAAGAATAAGGATGGATAACGTATGGTTTTGAGGCAATAGAGCACGTACTTCAATAGAGAATACTCTGAAAAAATTTCAGGGAAGCTGTTCGAATCATGAAACTCATTCCTCACGACCATGCACTCATCCCTCACGACCATGCACTCAAACACGTTCAAAAACTCTCAAATCATCACAAAACCACCCTGGAACTCCTAACAGACCTCATGTTCAAGACCGACCTCTCTGAATATCAAGATATCCTGGGCTACCTCCACTACTGGCCGAAAGAACACTACACTTTTTTGCATAAACAATTATTTATTCAGAAACATTTATAGTTTACACTTGTTATTAAATGCTACTGAAAAAACCCACTGTTCAATAAACAGTTTACTATTGCTCAATAAGTAATTACTAATGTTCAATAAACAACTACTGTCTCAGTAGTCTGTCAGTAGTCTGTCTTGCAACCACTGCACAAATGCCTCTACCTCGGCCTTTGGACACTGGGCATAGGTGTCGCTCGTTGTATGCCTTCCCAGATGTCTCTAGCCAAACCAAACGGTCGATTAAACCCCTCACTTTTGGGCAGCCAAAGCACTCCAAATTCACCTACGGTATGGCCATGTTTGCTAACAAGTCTCTCTCGAAACGTTTCCCTTTGTAAGCGATAGCGGATTTCGTAATTCGTATTATTCGTAGCTAACCTCATTGATAGAATATGCGCTACACTTTTGTGACATGAGACAAGTGTATCACTACAGTAAGTACTCGTAAGGAAGTGATGTGCGCTACACTGTTGTGACATCAAACAGGTGTAGCGCTACAGTGAATGTTTATTGCGAACTTTTTGTGACTTTTTTGTGACATCAGACAAGTGTAGCGCTACAGTAAGTGTTCGTAAGGAAGTGATGTGCACTACACTTTTAAACTTTAGACAAGTGTAGTGCTATGGTAAATGTTTACTGTGAAATGATGTATGCTACCCTTTTTGCGACATTCATGCTGCGGCAAGTATATAACTGGAATTTTCAGCCTTTTCTAAGTTCATGTGAGATCGAAGTCATTCAGGATGTCTCAACGTTTAAATGACATCGTTGCAGTAATGGATATGGATGGTTTTACAGTCAATAGCAAGTTTTACTGCAAAGAAATGGGCCTACTGAAAATTGGAGACATTGCAGCTCACTCCTTCTTCTTTGACTTTGGTCTACACTGGAAAGATCTTTTGCCAAAAGACAGAAGATTGTGCAATTATGTCCGAACTTTTAAACACAATTTGCCGTTTGACGTGCCGCGAGGCATGAAAGCATTCCAAATTTCGGCTTTGGAAGCAATTGTGGAAAATATCTACCGCGAAATTAAGGTTGATACAAACTCTGCAATTTCTTACAAAGGCGGCCATTATGAAACAGACTTGCTGGCAAGTCTCAACATTCCATCTATAAACTTGGAATGCTTTCAATGTCCCAAGGCTGAAGGACTATTCCACCAACTGGTCTGGCTGGAAACCTGTAGTCACGACCTGACAAACGACACGTATTGGCACTGCCCAAAAGTCGAGGTCAAGGCCTTTGGGGTATGGTTGCAGCGAAAGCTCTGAAAGAAAGAAAAAAACAGTTCTTTTTAAGAACCAGCAAAAATTCATAAAAGCAGGAATTTTAAAGATTCTTATTCCACAGTGCTTTCCACTTGTCTCGCAACCATATATGGAGCAATTTGCTCATGGTATCGTGAAAAAATCGCCCAAATACGTTGATTTTATGTTTCCCTCAGCTAAATTTGTATGTAGAAAACCTTCTCGATTGCACTTTGGTTCCCACGTGACCAAAGACAATGAGTTCTTTAGTCACGTGATCGCGCCTTCCAAACCCTCTCATATTAACTATGATGTTGATAAACTTACCACAAAGGATAGCGCACTAGAAACTACCCTTCAGAAAAACAATTAAGTTTTCTCAGGATAAAGCTAGACATTGACCGGACAAAAATTCCAAAAGTGCAGCCCTAAAAGGCGCATTCCTTACCATATTTGGGAAAAAGTGAAAATGGCGCTAACCGAGTAAGAAAATCAAGAGATAATAGAGAATGTGCCAGAAAACGAATTATAATTATAGTAGCAAATACATTCGAGATTTTGCAACATTGACTGCCCCACTGCGAGAACTAACGAGAAAAGAATTTTGTTTTGATTGGACGCCAACTCACCAAGAGGCTTGCAATAAGCTAAAAAATGCACTTTCGTCAGCACTGTGCATGTCATATTTTGACAAAAACAAACAAACATTCGTAACTGTTGATGCGAGTCCCATAGGAATTCCAGCAATTCTATCCCAAAAATCAAAGAACAGTGACGTGAACAGTCAAAAAATAATCGCGTATGCTAGTCGTGCTCTGTTTGATACAGAAAAGTGTTACTCTCAAACAGAAAAGGAGGCTTTAGCTATAATATGGGCCGTCGAACATTTTCATTTGTTCAGATACGGAAGCGAATTTACACTAGTGACGAATCATAAGCCTCTAGAGATTATCTATGGTCAGCATACAGCTAAGACATCGGCATGTATCGAAAGATGGGTACTTCGACTTCAGCCCTACACCTTCAAAATAGTTTATAAATCCGGTACCAACAACCTGGCTGACTATTTGTCCCGCCACCCAACCAATGAAAGTAAGCATAAACAAGAAAAGATGACAGAACAGTACATCAATTTTGTAACTCAAAATAGCATTCCAAAAGCGATGTCGTTAAACGAAATTATCCAAGCTACAAACAGGGTTGCCAGATCACTGCAATTTTGAGGCCAAATCGTCATTAGTGTAGTCAAGTAAACAAAGAAAACAAAAGGCAAGTACAAAGAAAAACAAAGAGCATTGTTGAAGATTTGGCCTCAAAAACGCAGTGATCTGGCAACCCTGGCTACAAATGCCAATGCTGCATTAACAGAGCTTAAAGACACAATTAAGATCAACAAGTGGGACTTTCTGGCAGTAAAACCGTTTAAACCAGTTAAGAATGAGTTAACAACTACTACTCAAGGCGTAATATTATGAGGAACATGAATTGTCGTTCCAACTGCATTGCAACAACGAGCGATAAATTTAGCTCATGAAGCACATCTTGGTATCGAAAAGACAAAACGACTTGTTAGAGAAAAGATATGGTTTCCTCAAATAGATACCATGATACAAAACACTATCGAACGATGTGTCACGTGTCAGGCTGTCGGACGACCAAATGCACCGGAACCAATAGCTACGGCAAGAATGCCAAACCATCCGTGAAGAGTTGTACATGTGGACTTCTATGGACCGTTACCATCGACTGAGTATCTTTTAGTGGTAATCGATGGTAATCGACAGGTATTTGAGATTCCCTGACGTAGAAATCGTGCACGCAACCAAGGCTTCGGCAGTGATTCCAAAATTAGATAAAATCTTTTCTGTTCACGAAACACCCAAGATTCTGAAATCGGACAATGGTCCACCGTTTAATGGGGAAGATTCTATTTCAGAACAATCCTCAGAGATATGAAAACCTAGATTTATATTATTCTGACACTGCAGAGGACAACAAAAAATTCGTTGTCTCGAGCGGGATTCGAACTCGCATCTTCGGGTTTCTAGACTGCCGCTCTACCAATTGAGCTATTGAGTCAACTGCGATTGGTAGCGAGTCTTATCCAATTTAAGTGCATGAAATATTTTCGTGATGACTTAACACTTGTCTTTGAGGACGCGCAGTGTTTCAATTCTATTTCAGAACCATCCTCAGAGATATGAAAAACTAGATTCATCTTAATCTGACACTGCAGAGAACAACGAAAAATTCGTTGTCTCGAGCGGGATTCAAACTCGCATCTTCGGGTTTCTAGACCGCCGCTCTACCAATTGAACTATCGAGTCAACTGTGATTGGTAGCGAGTCTTATCCAATTTAAGTGCACGAAATATTTTTGTGACGACTTAAAGCTTGTCTTTGAGGACGCGCAGTGTTTCAATTCTATTTCAGAACCATCCTCAGAGATATGAAAAACTAGATTCATATTAATCTGACACTGCAGAGAACAACGAAAAATTCGTTGTCTCGAGCGGGATTTGAACTCGCATCTTCAGGTTTCTAGACCGCCGCTCTACCAATTGAACTATTGAGTCAACTGGGATTGGTAGTGAGTCTTATCCAATTTAAGGGCACGAAATATTTTCGTGACGACTTAAAGCTTGTCTTTGAGGATGCGCAGTGTTTCAATTCTATTTCAGAACCATCCTCAGAGATATGAAAAACTAGATTCATCTTAATCTGACACTGCAGAGAACAACGAAAAATTCGTTGTCTCGAGCGGGATTCGAACTCGCATCTTCGGGTTTCTAGACCGCTGCTCTACCAATTGAACTATCGAGTCAACTGTGATTGGTAGCGAGTCTTATCCAATTTAAGTGCACGAAATATTTTTGTGACGACTTAAAGCTTGTCTTTGAGGACGCGCAGTGTTTCAATTCTATTTCAGAACCATCCTCAGAGATATGAAAAACTAGATTCATATTAATCTGACACTGCAGAGAACAACGAAAAATTCGTTGTCTCGAGCGGGATTCAAACTCGCATCTCCGGGTTTCTAGACCGCCGCTCTACCAATTGAACTATCGAGTCAACTGTGATTGGTAGCGAGTCTTATCCAATTTAAGTGCACGAAATATTTTCGTGATGACTTAAAGCTTGTCTTTGAGGACACCAGTGTTTCAATTATATTTCAGAACCATCCTCAGAGATATGAAAAACTAGATTCATATTAATCTGACACTGCAGAGGACAACGAAAAATTCGTTGTCCCGAGCAGGATTCGAACTCGCATCTTCGGGTTTCTAAACCCCCGCTCTACCAATTGAGCTATCGAGTCAACTGGGATTGGTAGCGAGTCTTATCCAATTTAAGTGCACGAAATATTAAGTGCACTGCGCATCCCAAAAGACAAGCGTTAAGTCGTCACGAAAATATTTCGTGCACTTAAATTGGATAAGACTCGCTACCAATCCCAGTTGACTCGATAGCTCAATTGGTAGAGCGGCGGTCTGGAAACCCGAAGATGCGAGTTCGAATCCCGCTCGAGACAACGAATTTTTCGTTGTCTTCTGCAGTGTCAGATTAATATGAATCTAATGGGGAAGCGTATAAGAGATACCTAAACACTCTAGGGATAACCCCAGAATTTTCCACTCTACTATGTCCCCAAGGAAATTCATCGGGCAAGCAATTCATGCAACCGCTAGGAAAGGCTCTTAAGACAGCGAAAATTGAAGGTTGCCCATGGAAGCAAGAATTGAACAGCTTTTTATTGCAATATTGAACAAGACCTCATTCTTCAACCGGGGTTCCCCCAGGTGAGCTACTGTTTAATCGAACAGTTCAAGGTAAGCTTCCAGTTCTCCAAAAGAAAAACGTTACCAATCGACACAGAGAAGCACGAAAGAATAAAGAAAAGCGACAAATGTACAATAAAGAGTATGCGAATAATTGAAGAAATGCAAAGAAAAGCGGAATCAAAGTCGGAGACCATGTATTAGTAAAACAAGAGAAGAAAAACAAGTTAACGGCGAACTTTAATCAAACACCCTATGTAGTAGTGTACCAAAACAAAATGGTTGTTAGAGCTAAGAATAAACACGGACACGTGGTGGAGCAAAATGTGTCGTATTTTAAAAGAATTCCTAAACCCAACAACGAGCAATACAACTCCGAAGATACAGATGATTTTGCTGACAACTTCAATAATCGACACCCCGCCACACCACGAGTCAATGCAAATGAAGATAAGGCAAACAACGCAGGTGTAGATCTACGTCGATCGACAAGAACAAGAAGACAACCGAAAAGATACAGACACAGTGTTCCGTCAAACATTATAATGTAATCGTGATAATCATAGTTTAAAGATAAACTAATTAACTAATTCACAAAGAAACATTTATATTTTTTAAAAAAGAAAACAAAGGGGATGGTGTAGTAATGAACAATTAACGTATTAACTGCATGTTTATATGAGAATGATTGACAGATGCAAAGAAACGTGAGTAGTTGCATGCATGTAGTTGAAGGGGATAGTTGTGTTTACAATAGCAGAGTCAAAGTATATATAGCGAAATAAAAGTATACAAAGTACAAGTCTGAATATTACAGATATGAGACTTTTAGTTGATAAATGTCGCCCAGCCAATGTATTTTCTTATTAGGATCATACTTTAAGAGGTTTGTATACTCTAGTAAGATGGTTGATACTTCTACTTGTTTAAAAATTTCATTATGGCTATCATCGCCTATTACAGTGTCTGCCAATCGGTCCTTAAAGGAGCAGTGTCACCCCGCGCGCATCTCTTCCGCGTATAACAAAACAATATTCGGAAATTGTCGGAAAAGCGCTCGGAACTATTCGCCATTTACATGAGTGAACTGAAAACACTTCAATACTCTGCAACATGGTAGGTGAAAATTCACATATATTTACATTTTTGCATATATTTATATGGATGTTAAGCACCGCTGTACATATGTGACCATGTCAGTGTGGCACGATTAAGAAACCATGCCAAAATAGGGTAAGTGTGTATAAAAATCATCTTTATTTAAACCTTGTTTTTATACGATCCTGAATTTTGAATACTGCTTTTGTGTAGGATACAGCAAGAAACTCTGAAAGAGAGCGAGACGACCCAGGCAAAAGCCGTGTAACACGTGCACAAGGCAAAGGCTTTCGGCTCAGCAGTGCCGACAATACAAAATCTGAGGACTCATTGAGAGAAAGAACACAATAATGTAAAGGTAGGTTTATATGCCTGTACACATAATTTATATGTGCCTGTACACGCAACTAAATAATTATTAGAAACAATATAGGTAATGAAATTCATTGTATAAACAAATGTTTTGCTTGCATAGACATGCACATTTGTGACGTGTGACTTTGGTATGTATGTCGGTATGATTTGGTTTCCCATTTATAAATGGAGCACAACCAATTATGTCAATTTAATGCTTAAAAGTACACAAAATGAAAACTTGGAAATTATAAGAGGTATAAAAGCACTATAAAGCATACTTTGAATTGATGCTGTAAAAAGTAGGGGCACAGTTTCATTTTATAAACACTTTGTAGGATTTTATTGGGCACATTGGACGAACCCATGGTATGAAAGCTTGCCATTCGATCATTACGTAGAGGCGTTGGTAGCATGGACTTCATTGATAGCCTGTTAATCTTGGAGGATGATCTGGATGAGAACCAAGAGGATGATGATCTTGGTGAGTTTGGTGAATCATCGATGGCAGCGATGGACCTCCTGAGCAAGACTCGTCTGGAGAAATCGTGCAGGAGTCTTCAAGTAAGAGTGCACCAGATTGGTGTGTTTGCAGCAGATGTAGACCTATGCCCCAAAAAGTTGAGAACAAGTGTTGTAAAAATAGGAAAGGCATAACACTTCACGTTTTACCAAGCTGTGTCTTGATATTGATGTTCTGGAGTTATGTATTAAAAATAGAGTGGACATTAGAAATGACCAAGAGGATAATAGTAGGAGAGCTTTCCAAAAAGCTGCCTACAGGCAATTCATTCTTGCACGATATGGTCACCTGGGTAAGGGGAACAGACGAACCTGCCCTTCGTGTGTTGTTTTAAAAATAAGGGAACATTTTCCATCTGTCACTGGAATTTATATGGGATACAGCAAACACTAATATTTTTTATAATAGAAGTTTATTTTGGTAGCACATTAAAAAATATTTATAAGCACAATAAAAAAGCTTTTACAAGTTTATAATTTACGGCATAAAAGCAGACTGGTGTCTGTCTATTCATTGACAAATCTGCTCCTCCTTTCTGAAATTTCCTTTGTAGGTGGTGGTGGTGGTGGACAATAGTTTGGGAAATCAGAGCAGGGTCACTTGCATTTAAGTCCACAACTCTTGTTACAGCTCCAACATCATCATCATCTAGTCTCCTCTTCAAAATTTTAGAAAGGAGAATGGGTATGTATTCATAACCTTTCTCAACTTTTACCGCCTTGCAATCCCATTGTCTGGTCCTTGGATTGTATTTCCTTGTAAAAATTTCACCACCCGATGCTGTCTTTGATTGAGGAAGGTTTTTATGGAAGTTCCAGCCGATAGCTTTTAACTGCCGTCGTCTTGCTTTGTATGCGCTGTATCTAAATTAAATCATTTCACTTTAACAATACAATTAACAGTTGGCCTCTTAGTAGTTTACCTTTAGTTTTCCAATTGTTTTTTGCCTTGCATATGCATGAGTAATGTAATTAGGGAATTAGGGTTCATTGCATACAATATCCTAGACAAGTTACATTACTAACAAAGTTTTTGATACCTGAAGGTGTCCATTTTGTGGTTCATAAACCAACCCAAGGCTATTAGCACATTCTATAGCACCTGTATGCCTATAAATCATCAATGAATTTATTAATCAACTTTTGCTAAAACAACAGCCTCGACCCCAGGCCCAACCGTTACCGTTGCGTGGGTATTGCGTGGAAAACACAGTCAGAAACGCGCGGTCGGGCCTGGCAGAAAATGCAGAAAAAAGTGTATGATTCAACGAAAAAGTGATAAGATAGTGTTACTTTCGGGTAACGTAGAATCAGGTCTCGAATGCGCCTTTAATAATAATTGTCCCTTATACACACATGCAGTATCTTTTAATGCGATTCAACTAAACATAAACAGACAAATACAATGCATAAGAACCACAGATAAAAACCCACGTAGTTACAACTATAAGACGTTACAAACGAATAATCTGTACTTACGAAATCTGTATGCTATCTACCCGCAATACACTGAAACCCTAACATGAAATATATGATATAAAATGTCAATCTCGTTGTCCACAACGTTTAAGAACGTTCACAATACGTTTTGTCTCGCCGACGACCTGGGTACTAAACTAGCGACCACTGACCGGTGTTTGTTCTCAACAGATAGTATTTTATTGAGAATTTCGTTTTCCAGTCGCGTGTGTTGGCCATACATGTGTTTGATAGATGGAAGAGATTACCGAAAGCCTTAAGAAATCTAATCTCGAAGCTGCTCTTCTTTGCTTATATCGTCGAGGGGGGTTTCTATTAAACTTGGCCTGCTCCACGCATTCCGCCATCTTGAATTCATTTTCTGCCAGGCGCTTTCGCTCCCTTCCCCCTATTTTCTCCTCGCGTGTTTCCCGCGCGCATTCACGATATTAAATCGATATATACAATCCTATACACTTTTCCTGATTAGAAAATTAGAAAGCGCCTGGGAATGAGGCTACTAAAACAATAATGCACCTATCAATGTTAAGCCCCAGAGAGGGGGGGTGGTCGGGCATATGTGGGGCATTTGATTTTTCAGACAAATTTTTGATCAAAAGCTCGACTGTCGGGCAAAAAAATTTATCAATTGTAATCAAAAAGCCCCATGCGGGGCTTGAGAAATCATAATTTTGTCAGGAAATTAAATGATACTATTTTTGAGAAAAATACACAAGTTGAGCGTATTTAATACATTTGATCCATTAGCCAATTGTGTTGCAGAATGGCAAGTACTGGGAATCAGAGTAGTTCATTATAGTGTTCTAAACCATATTTAAAGAGGAACAAGAGACATACTGTATGTTATGCTCATATTTGAATAATCTTAAAACACACAGAAACAAATATATAGCTATGTGTATCTAATTGTCTGTTCTAATTAAACTCGAAGCGAAACCTATAGGCCAAATTGATATTCAAATTTGAATATATGCAAATTTTTGAACTATGAAATTTATATTATTTAATGAAAAGTTAAAAAATTCAAATCTTTGCCTGTAAATATCTCTGCCACGCTCTTGACGCTTCTTCTCAAAAACACGTCAATTTCTTCTCATTTAACTTGCTCCATGTCAGAGAAACAGCATGTATTCTCGTCAATCTTTGAATCTCACCCAAATTATATCAAAACGCACTCCAGTTTTCAGCCTAGGTCTTCAGTGCCATTTTTCAGATGTCCCCACCCTGGGTCCAATACTTTCAGTAAAATTCCCAGGGGTGGGGACATAAATGGTGATCTAATACCCCTCATATGCCTGACCCCCCCCCCCCCCTCTGGGGCTTAAGATTAATAGGTGCATAATAGATTGTCAGCAATATTTTTGTACCTGAAGCGGGTATAGCACTTGAAACTTGAAAGTAACTCTGAATTCAGGATTATCTTTTGCAATTCTTGATAATCTTTATTCCGACGATCAAACCATGGTAGGTTTTGATCATGCTCCCCATCTCCGTGATCACATTGACCTTCCAGCCACTGATGCTCATTACAGATGTGATGGAGCAATCTAATCCATTTGTCCTAAACAAAATAATATAAACATTAACAATATGCACATAGTGTCATAATTATGAGGGAATAAAAATAGTTACCTTCATGACTTTTAAAGCTTCCTCATCAGAGGTACCGGTATTACTATCTTTCCTACACACACTTGAACTTGAACAATGCCAAAAATGCCTAACAATATGTGGTGCCCAATCCTTGACTTTTTTCATAGCTTTTGGTCTGCCCAACTAAATTTTCAAATAAGTTATAAATCATTAACATGCTCTGTCAAACTGCACATACAACAATACATTACACAAACCTTATCCAGGCACTTTTTTATACTCTTTGATTTGTGCCAAACATCCAAGCTGTGGGTCATTTTGGGGTATTCTTTTTCTAAATGAGAATTTTGAGTGAGATGAATGCACCTGTTCACACTAAAAACACAGTATAGTCAATAAACAGCAGGGCCACTCAAAATTTCAACATGTCCCCCAATTGACTGACCAAAATAATGGCGGAACAGCCAGTTAGTTGTTTCTATTAGCCACAAAATGCAACTGACTGGCCAAAACCTACGTAATTAACCTGCATAATGCAACATTCATGGGGACACAAACTGTAAAGGTTTAATTTCAAGTGGCCCTTCTGTTTATTTCTGTGCTAAAAGAGTGTTGCAAGGAGAAGAAAAGGTTACTAAATTCTGACAAGAATGTGAAGAAGGTGGGGGATTGCAAAAAATTGGTTGTAGCAAATGCAAGTACCATACAAGTACGGAAGCCATACTGGAAAGTTCGTATGTTACGCCAAATATCTTTGGCGCGACAAGTTCACGTTCACGCCAATTTTTAGTGCACTTTTTATCTCAAATTTCTGCAAAATTTCTTTGGCGTGGCGCACTGACTAAAATTCTGGTAAATTGGCGTTGATATAATCAATGTTTATTATTAATTTGTTTTTTATATTATATGTAATATAATTTGGAAATTTGTTAATTTTTATCAAAATGAAATCGAAGACAGCAAAACGCACGTACGTGTTGGGTTTATGATGACAATGATGTACACAACTCAGTGAACTCTAAAATGATAGGTATTTTGAGAGTTCACTGACACAAGTTACAACTGCTTATTAAGGTTAGTTGATTTATTTATGTCGACAGCACCCCTTACTTATCCTATTGATCCCTAAAAGACCCTAACAATCCATTGAATTTTACCACGTGATTTTACTAAAATGTATTATTCACATCAGTGGACAAGTTGCAATGGCGAAAGTGGATTTTTTACTCCTAGAGTTGTAGTGGCATATTGCTCGTTCTATTTATCTTGTTCCATGGAATAGCTGTCTAGGTGAGTAATGAGAATTCTTCATTTATAAGTGTTGGTAAAGTGAGGACTAAAAACTCATTATTCATTGGGGTTCTTGAATATTTACTATTTATGAATTAATGACATATCAATTTATGAATAGATTAGTATGTATGGATTATCTATGGTTATTGAATAATGTTATAATGACTATTGACTAATATTTTTCACTTTCATTGGTAGTGACTATAGTTTTTATTATTGATATTAATCAGGAAATTCGGATTTCAGCAATGAATGATGAATGTCATTGACCAGGAAAATGACAAAAAGGAACAATGGATCCAAACCAAGGTAGAATGACTTATTCTAACCACCCTTCAGGTACCTTCTGGCCTTTTGGGAGAGCAGAAAAAACTTAAGAAGGTGGGGGTTCACCCAGAAATGTAAAAATAAATCTGTTATGTAAAAATAAATCATATGTATAATTTGTTAAAATTGACTTCACATGAAAGAAGAAATAAGTTACACATGAGTGACAAAACTTAATAATCATAATTATGTGGAACATTTTAAAAACAATTTTCAAACTTCAAGCTGTAAATATATGCAATATTGTTACTACATCTAATATTGACTCACTGAGTGGCTTTATGTTTTAGTTGTAATATGTTGTGTTTGCAAAAAAGAATCATCAGGTCCCCATAAATGCATTGTGTGTAAGCAGACAGCACATGCAGTGCTTTGTGGTATACATCCTGATGGGGAGGAAGAGGGTTTTGGAGGTGGAATTGTTCGTAATAATTGTGCTGAAAAGCAGCCAGAAGGTACAGTAATTCTTAAATAATTTTGGAATATAAAATTTCAGTGTAAGGTACATTGCAAGGTTGAATAGTGTTTGTGCTAATCCAGAGCCATAGGAAAATTATTAAACCGAGGGGGCTTAAATGCTGCCAGGGCCTGCAAGAGACAATTACATTCATCAAAACAAAATTTGAGCTGACATAACCCTGTGGTTCTTATGGCAATGTGCAAATTTGTTCTTTCCACTTGTTCTTCCCAGGGATTTAGGTTTAAAAAATAAATATTTAAAATGCATTTAAATGAAATTATATTTTCGTACTGAGATAGTGAAATATATAACCTAAAATGGCAACTTATATGAATTTCAAACAGAGATACACCACATAGAAAAAAACAATCAACCTGTCAAAAGAAAAGCACAAGTAGGTAGGTATTTGGAAATTTTAATAGTTCTATGTAGCTAAAAACACCATCCATGATGATGGCAATGCAGTTAAGTATCACTGCGAGTTCAACTAGTGTTATTTCATCGTAAAAACATACAAAATTGAGTTAGTAGGTATACCTTTGACATTCTGTAGAGATTGACCCATGGTGGCTGAAGCCCAAGGTTCCAAAACTAGCAACAGTCAAAGACCAAAAAGACCCAATGAAAGACTGTGGGATTTGCTTGACTTGCTTTAGGTATGTCTACTCTTAAGATACTGTACCCCCAAAGATATTTCAAAATAACACAAGATTTTTTATCATGTTACTTTTGCAATTTACTGTTTAGTTAATGTACTGTAGTTTAATGTCCGTTGGTTTTGTTTACATAATTTGGTATTATGGACATAATTTGGTATCATGGACATAAGTGTCCATGTGTTTTTAGCAATGCAGAATCACCTGATATATATAAGATCTGTAGACGAAATAAACAATCGCTTGACAGACACTCCCTACGCCGACATTCGGGAAAAAAAGCAAATGTTAGACCATTTAATGACAAGGATGAACTTGTCTCCAAAGCTAGAGAGACTTTTCATAAATGGTTCAAGGAGAAAAACAACTCAATGGCCAGTAGTTTAAAGAAGAGTACAAGAATGAAAAATGCGAACGTAAAAAAGACAGCAAAGAAAATTGATGCCCTTGTGTCAGAATTTAGTGAATTTAGGATTCAATCTACGTGTGAAAAAATACAACTACTAATCACCCTTTGTTGGCAGCGCATCAAAAATGTGCCAGTGAAGTTTCAGAGTTGCTGTTAAAGTGGCCTGAAATAAAGAACGTCATTGACATCGTCAACTCGAGCAGTCATTCGATTTTTCGCTGGGAATGAAAAGGAAGGTGTGTTATCAGTGTTACGATGTGAAACGTGTTGCAGATATCTTCTTGATAGAAAAAGTAGCCACACACAGACTACTCCAGCAATAATTGCCAAAAAGGGACTTGGAAGGTAAGATACTGTGTAAGCGATTGCTGTAAATAGTAATGTTAATATATATTTTTTTGTTTAATTGTTTCACCATAAAAATGAGTAATGTGTGACAATATCATAGATACTGCGGATCACTTGCAACTGGACTAGTATTCAGCCAAGAAAAGACCGCACTTCTACTTCAGGGTTCCAGTCAAGAATTTTACAATTTGAAGAACATCGTAAAAAACCACTTAACACTTGCGGGAGGTCAATTACACTTTGAAGCTCTACAGGTACACTAATTTCCTTTCGTATATTCTGAAGTTGTAAAACAAGATCTAGTGAGTAGTGAATAATACTACAGTATATGGTGTATATAGATTATAATAATTCAGTTAGTGACATTCAGCCAGCTAATGCAGTACTGTAGTTACGGCAGGGGAGATTAGTAATTTAATAATTTTTGTTTTTTAAAGTATCAGCAATAGCTCAACAAAAGAAAAATTCGTGGCAAGAGAGTGACAGAAAACTTAGTTGCTATCGCATTGACAGTTATCAAAACAAAGGCAGCTGCACTACATTTTGAAACGATGGTCTCCGCACACGCCTTCACTGGTTTTGATATTGGCGAGTTTGGTCATGGGCGGAAACAGTTAAATGATATACTGAGATGTGCAGATACTTGGATAAATAAAGAGACAGCTAAGTTCCTGGCCCTACCACTTCCTTCAACGAATATACCACCACATTTTTACGTTGCATGCGATAAGTCAACACCGCATCGTCTTACTAACCACGCCATTATGTTGTGTTTGATGATTGAAGGCAAACGCAGTGCTGTGCCGGTAAATGCCCCTGATGTGTACAGTCTTGTTGAGTCGGGCGCTGATGGAGAAGTTGCTGGAGCTGATGCAGATCAATTAGCAGCCAATCTTTACAAGGAACTTCAGAATTTTTATCCGACTCTTTCCAAGGAACAAATAAATGCGTCTTTTCAGGGGACAGTTTGTGATGGGGCATATCAAGCAACGGATTTAGAGAAATTGAAGCAACATTAGAGAAATTATGTTGTCAAGAGAATGCGGGCGAGTTTTTTACTGTTTTGTGGGACCCCCCTAATTACATTGATCTAGCCCTAAAAGATGTTTTTAAGGGCAAAGCAGGTTCCTCCAATGAATTCTTTCAACGGTTAGTCAAGCGGTCGAGTGTTGTTCATCAAATGTTCCAACGTGGCAAAATGCTGAGTCATGCTAAAGAAATGTCGAGCAATGATGATGATTTAGTGTTACGTCTGACTAGTCATTCCTGTTGCACACGTTTTTCAGCTTCGCAATATGTGGAGTTTTGCAAATTGATGGATAGTCTTCCACTTTACATCAAAACATTCAGAAGCGTTCAAATTTAAAGACGTCAAAGAGTACCAGATTGCTGGAAAAGACTTTCTACTGGACCTCTGCAGCGTCTGTGACATCCTAAAGCCTTTCATCGAATTATTAGTATCTCTGCAAGGCTTAAGCGTTCCTTGCTGGAAAGCTTGTATTTGGTGGGAACGTCTCAGAAACCACATGAAGAGAATTGAAGAAGGGTTTTCTTTCGAGAATATTTCTTCACACTTTCCGTTACTTAAAGAGTTCTGTAAGAAAATCATTCCAGCTGGGGTGTATAAAAACACCAATCTTGTTGACGGATGGCTGCTTGTGTCTACAGAAACAAAGAATGTTGGCCACAAGGAAACGGAAGTTGTTGAAAACTGGAGAGTGCGTGATCCATCTGATGTCGAGGACGATGTTAAAGTTTTCCTGGCTGATCTTCTTTCATCCTTTGAAGGACGAATGGATAAATGCTCCAAGCCAATCATGGACATCTTAACTTGTTTAGATATCGACAGTATTGTTGGGCTCCTCTGTGGCGAGAGACTTGAAAGTGGAAAAGTCAGGCTTCAGTATGGCGAAGGAGCACTCAAACTGTATGGCTTGAAGAGCTTCGAGAAGTTTTTCAATATGTGTGCAGTCTACCTCACATCAAGCGTCTTTATGAATCTAGAGAAGACGAAGAATTACTTTTTGATCCAGCACTCGCAGCTACTGTGTTTCGGAAATTTAAAATGGCACTAAGAAGGTTCTTGTGGAAAGAAGATAGTGATCATTTATTGGATTGGTTCAATTTACCTGAAAAAGATCCATATGAATGCTTGGAGAAATTGGAAATTGTGAGCGATAACTGTAAATCCTTTTGTTTCGCAAATTGCTATGCGCTAACCGTAAAGAATGTGCAGAAGCCATTTATCACGTCCTTAAATGAAGAAGAAGTCTTTCGAAGTATCTACACTAATACACAACTTTATGAGGACATTGGTTTGGAGGGCTGTATTTCTGTAGATGTTGCCCTTGCAAAAGGGGGGACAGAATCAATAGTCAAATCGTACTATAGCGTAATGGACTCTCAGAAAATGAGTGGAGGACAAAAAAATGAAACTTTAGGTCTAACGTAAGGTTCACATATTATTATCTTAGATTGCTCGCGATATTCAAAATGAATTGCACATGATAAGCCCAGTCATAAATATCCCATAGCACAAAAGTCGATTGGAGCTTGCCTGGTTGTGGGAATGCTCATCGTGCCATAGAGGAGATTGCAGATCTCTATCTGACTGGAGACAAAGAATGTAATCTACCAAAACATTCAGCCCCAATTCTTGGAGATAGAGCAAAGTATAAGAGGGAAGGAAAAGTCATGAAGCGCCTCCGAAAAGACACAAGATTTGTTATAACTTTTTAGCCATATTTGTTATAACTTTTTCAGATTTAATTTTATAATGGTTAAAGTTGTATGAATGTAATATGTTTATTCATATTAAGATTGTATATTAAAAGTGGAATTAGTCAGTAATGGCTTCAGACCACCACTGTTGAATAAAGCAAATCAAATAAAAGCATGCGTTAATAACGGAATGACTTTGTTTATGTATCTTTCCTATGCGAGTAGTGGTGTGCAAACTCCGGTTTTTTCCATCACTGCCTCTCCAGCCAAAATCCCCTATTAAGTTTCAGTTTCGAAGTAAAAGCACGTACTGGTATGAATCAATTTTGCAGCATGACTTCCACAGTCACAAATAATTGCTATCCGAGTTTAGCTGGAGGTGGATGAGGTAGATGAACTCCGGCTCCAGCAAAATGGGCAAAAAGTCCGGCTCCAGCAAAATGGGCAAAAAGTCCGGCTCCAGCCCACTGGTTCACAGCGCTATGTACGAGTCAGTGCAAAGGGTGCGCAAACAAGTACATACAAGTACACCATAGTCTTGTTCATCCCCTAGAGGTGTCATGCTTCACATGCAGTATTTAAAGGTTACAACACAGCATCTTTAAAACTTATATATGAATGTTACTAAAAGTTAAGTTAATAGTTCAGTTGAATCATAAAAGAGACCTGAAAAGAGACCTAAGACCTGAAAACTTTAAATTAATGTGATCAGTTCTATTTATACTTTCTCCATGACACCCCATTTAAAGAGACAAGGTCATGTACATGTACAGACGTCGAACGAAAATGTGTAGAAAATCTATCTCATATATAATACTTAAGAGTCATTGTCTGAGAAAACCGGGCAGATCGCAAAGATGGGGGTCGGCCATTTCACTTCAGATTTACACCATTTGATAGGCATCGGGTAAAGTTAAGAATGACTGAATTTGGGCGCAATTAGGTAAATAGCTCAAGAGATGGCTATACCAACAGTTTTAGGTAGAAAGTGCGCTAAAATTTCACCTGATTTTACCGGAAATGCGATGGCTCGCAAGCTTCTCGCCGTAAAATGTATAAGTATTTTTAGATGTGATCTTATTAGGCATGATATAAACTACTTATTTTAGTCATTAAAAGTTTTCTCGTTGAATTTCAAGTTTTCAATAATCTGTCGAACATCGCACATAATTCAGACTTTGTACAATTGCGTAAATTTAAGGAAATTCAAAGTGTCGATTCTCAAAAATGCGGCAGTTTTTTTCAAAATTTCTTTTATTTCGTACGAATACAAATGTTTACTGTAAAATTCAAGCGAAGTCTTGATTGGCAAACTTAAGGGGTACAAAATTGTAATCGATCAAATTTCTGAATGTTTACGTTTCATGCTGTGCAATTTGCCTTCAGAATGGCTTGTTGATTTCATGTCAATATGTCAAATGGGTATACCATTTGCAATTAAAGGTCAAAATATATGTTTTCTCGGTGAAATTACACAAAACGAAACTCTTACTATGTGTTTTTCAAGTAACTATGATAATGTCACAGGGGTCAACAGGAAATTGGAAACTGCATTCCTCGACTGCATTAACATCAGCCGTGCTTTACCGGATGTCAACAGTTATAATTGAAACTACAAATTAAATCTTTCAAAATCGAGATGTTTATTTAATTTGTCAAAAGCTTAAAAACCTAAAATAAATTTGAACTACTCGATTAACCTTTAACTACTCGATTAACCAGTGTTGGAACTATTTGCTCATGTAATTCTGCAGCAGTATAATCGTGTGAGGCGTATTAGCGCTTCAATTGTTGTGTTTCATGCAGCTGTCTCCAGCGCGTTTCACACTTTTACTTTAATCATGAGCGTCTCTATGAACTGTTCGTTTGGTTCGCCAGATTCTTGTTGCGGTTCATTTGGAAAAAATTCTTCAATCGTACCTCTAATGAAATGCGACGAGGATATGTCTCTGCATTTTTATTAAGTCTTGGAATAAGTTCAAAGCGTGGTGTCGACAGCGGAGGTAAAGTTTCAGAAGTGGATCTAATACTGAATCGTGTCGGTGTTGTCGGATGCGACCCTGCAGAAATGACCATTTGCCCTAAGCACAGAAGGGAGTTGACTCTGGATTGGCCTGGAAGGAAAAGTACAACATGCTCACATCCCTCTCACAGAGGTAAAAGAAGGCAGATGAGAAACGTTAGACGGATCAATGCTTTAATGTCGAAAGAAATATTTGTTTTCCACCAAGTGTCTGTACCAATTAGATCAGGTAAGTGTCTAATACTTTCTTTGTCAAATATTGTACTACGAAAATCAACCATGTGCGGTCTCGTCAATAAATAACGTATCATGTTTCCGCCCGCAAACGCATGCGACCCCGCCCGCAAACATAAAAGAATTTCGATGCCTACAGGTTACACTTTTTTACTGTTCAGAGCAGTCTTAAATTGTAAGTCCTTGAAGTTAAACAAATTGAGAGGCATTTGCAATGCATCTGGTTTGAAGATTAAGGGATCACAAGCACGAAAGAAGTCATTTTTAGACCCATTAAAAGAAATAGTCAAGAGTTGCACCTGCCATAACTAGACGATGTGGCGAAATCAGTAAAATGTACGAATTGTATATAGTAAAATATCAACTGCTTTTCGTAAATTTGCTTTTATCATTTTAGATTTATTGTTTTATTGTATTACATGCTCTAAAGCACATTTGTACGATTTTTATGGAATCTGCGTTATTAGCACCGACTGTTGTCCGTGAAACAAGTTACGCATGCATTCTTAAAATATATTTTGATTCAGACAAACACATTTGGTAAGTTTTGGAAGTGTAAAATACGCAGTGTTCATTGTATTCCTATTTGTGAATGACAGTTTTTGTTACGGAATTAATATTGACATGTAAAAATATTTTTTGGTACATTATAGTAATAATATTTTGCTAAGTTTATCAAAACATTTATAGCATTGAAAATTACAATTATACGAATTACAATAAGAATAAATTTGTAGATAATTTGTGGATTTACCGTAAATGGTTTGTCATGATTTCAATTCTAATTCCGGTTAGGGGGCTTCCCCCCCCCCCCCACACACACACACACACAGCTACGGGCTTACTCTAAAGGTCCAAACACAAAATCAATTGTCCGGAATGCATAGAAAACGTGAAAACATTTTTTTGACAGCAAGAAGCAACTGGTTTCCAATGTGCAATATTTTGACAGCAAGTTGTGCAATCACGAAATTAATGCAAGTATCCCGAGTTTGATCCGTTATAATTTTTCAACATTAAAGTTTGCCAACCAATGCACGGCTTGAAATTGATAAAGAACATTTGCATTCACGTGATAGAAGAAATCTTGAAAAAAACTGCCGCACTTCTGAGAATCGGCACTTTGAATTCCCTTAAAATTACGCAACTACGCAAAGCCTGAAATATGTGTGCTGGTCGACAGGTTACCGAAAACTTAAAATCCAACAGGAAAACTTTTCAAGACTAAAATAAGTAGTTTATATGACGTCTAATAAGATCAAATCTAAAAACTGGTTATTTATTTTACGGCAAGCAGCTTGCGAGCCATCGCATTTCCGATAAAATCAGCTGAAATTTTAGCGCATTTTCTAGCTAAAACTGTTGGTATGGCCATCTCTTGAGGTATTTACCTAATTGCGCTCAAATTCAGTCATTCTTAACTTTACCCGATGCCTATCAAATGGTGTAAATCTGAAGTGAAACGGCCGACCCCCATCTTTGCGATCTGCCCGGTTTTCTCAGACAATGACTCTTGATACACTAGTAGATAATAATAATTTGTGATATATTTTCCTTCAATGTATTTATAACTTGTTATGCAAATTTGGCAATGAAGTACAAAACATGTCAAGCAAGCCATTCAATTGATCAGGATGATAACTCTGTTCCATTTGGTATGTTGCAATGTTCAATTTAACATTGAGTTTACAGCACAATAGCAATTTGCCTTATGACACACATTTGGTCCATTTATGAATGAGTCTTTACGTGTTTCATCTGTTAGCTGTTTTATCAAAATAACAAACTTCCTTAATTTCTCTAAAATTATTAAATTTCATTAGCAAAGATTTTCTAGAATTAAAACCATAAATTTTATTATGTTTTGACATTAAGATGAATAACATAATGTTAATTAAAGATTTTAATGTCATTCCTACTGTTTTTTAGATTTATCAAAACTGGTTGAAAGTTTAAAAACATCCAATGGCATTGTAGATGAAATTTGTAACAGACTTTTGTAACAACACACAATGAACGTGGTGATGTCACAAAATTCTGGGTGATTATACCAAGGAGAGTGGTATAAGAGATGAATATTTAACAGCTCTTGTTACCATGTACGAAGCTGAGATATCAATAATGAAGGCCAGTGAAACCAGTTCATATCATCTATCAAAGGTGCAGCAAGCCATTATTAGAGATGAAATGAGAACCTTGGAAGACATCTGTGATAAGAATATTCGAGGTTCTTCAGTTTTAGGACATGCTAACAGCATATTAACCCTATGCTTTTTCAAAAAATTTTAGAAGCATTTGGAAAAGAGTGCCCACTTGAGTATGATGTAGTTGAGTCGTTAGTTATTTCGAATCCAATAAGTCGGAACATTCTCAAGACCAATTCTCACAAGATCCTATGTGGCTTACAAACACTGGGATTCATATGCAACATTAGGAACTCAAACACTAAAACTGTTTTCCATTGATGTTTGGCTTACTTTGTATATGGAGCTGGCGAAAGAGTTATTGTTATGTTACAATCAATGGGTCTCTCATTGCACTGGAACACAATGTAAGACCTCAAATGATAATTTCATTTTTGTGTAATTTACAGAGTCAGAACTAGCCACTAGGCCTCTTTCATTGAGGGGGGGTATGGGTCAAACCATTCTATCCTTTATCTTCCTTACTACCATTTAACATAACACCTTGTAAATATCTGATAATTCAATAGCACATATATATTCAAATCTAATGTAATTATTCTATACTATTTAGTCTGCAGAGGTCTTAAGTTAAAGGCGAAACGTTACTAATAAAATTTGATATTTTAAATCTTACTGTCTAATGGCTTTATTAAAAGTTACAGTATATGTTGGGCTTCAAAGAATAATTGCTTTTCGGAGCATTTGTTTTCAGGACAAATGATTTTTTTTTAGCTTGAAATGCACTGTGGATGGGTCGAGGAAAACTATTTGTATCAATTGTCAAATCTGCCATCTCAAACGCAGCCATTTTGTATGCAGGATTTGCCAGTCGCTTCTTCTCTTCTCGCCTTCCCATCATCCCCCAAGTACTTTGAGCCATATACATTACTGTATTAAATGACTTTGAGCTATATGATATACATGACTGTTTTAAACAAAAAGCGATTGGGGACAAGGCAATTTCTTTTCCATGTTTGTTGAGATGAGGCCAACATGCCTCTTGTACAGCACTTCAATGTCAAGGATGTAATTGGAATTAACTTCTACCAAGAAGTAACATTGAAGCCTGGGGAGTCACATTGACCATCACCACCAACAACAACATCCTGGCCTGAAAATTCCCTGAGAATCTCTTTTCTCATCCAGCACCACCAGTCATTGATCTCAGGGATTACGTAGAGGTGCTGAAACCGATAGTGGCTAGACTTGGACGGAAATTCCAGTTTTAAAAATTTTGCCAAGCATTTCACTTTTGCATAGTTGGCTCCCAGATACTACTACTGAAGCTGCAGTCTGGAGATTGTTAACATAAATGTTATTGATCTCATTTGAAGAACAAAACTTGTTTATATGTCCTGATGTACATGTAGCAGTCAGAAGGAGAGTCATGCCAACAAAGTGATGTTTTACAGTTGGTACAGCAGTACACCCAGGCATCTGATGCCGAAATTTAAATACTGCAAGAAGCAGACTTAATGTGCAGACAAGTTTTGTATCCTGTACCATTTCATATTCTTCTTCAACTGCCAATACTTCATCTCCTCTGCAAAGTTTGTAGTGTGGCCCATACGAAATAATTGGAATGGTGGCTTCTACATGCTCCAACACAGATGAGACATGCACATCATCACCAAAACAGGTCTCATCATCAGGCATTTCATATACTCCATCACCTTCATCTGCAGACTCAGTGTAATTACTGTCATTTGTGCTTTCAATGTCACTGTATGTGGAACTATTGAAAATCAAAACAGACATGATATTTAAAAAATTTGGGTGTACATTACCAGCTATAGTACATCTTTGGCAATAAAACAACTTAATATTTAAATGCTTTAATTTTAGATGATTATCTAGTCACACAGACACTCTGACACTGATATTCTTATTTTATTGTGTTTTCAAAAACTGCAGAGCAGTGTAAGTCCTTTGACACATGGGTGACGGAAGAATAACCCTTTTATGTACTAATCACACTGGCTTTTTGTTGGCTGGACAAAATAGAAAAATTACATAAAAAACAATTTACCAACAGTTGATTAAATCTTTCTCGTCATAACTGGCAGCTGTGCAAACAATTAAACCCTGGACCAAATATACACCTCTCTAGTGTTCAGACAAGTCACTATATATATATAAAATTAATACCTTTCATGAAGCAATATATCAGCCTCCAAAGAAACTGGTATTCAGGGGTGAAAATTCTGGGGGGGTGGGGAGGGAGTGTGACACCCCCCACTGTCTGGCTCACGGGGCTAGGGATATTGTTGCAGGGCAAATGGATGCACCTTGGTCCTTGGTTAAGCCGTTCTACGATTTAAAGATATGAATTAAAAATACTAGTACGTTTCCCGCTCTTTAATTACTTCAGTGTGATCAGGGTCGTGTTGCAATCGCATATGTACATAAATGCAAAGTATTTAGTATGCAATGCTTACCACGGGTGTTCCTAGTCGAACCTGTTCGCTGGCTAAAAGCACATGGGAAAATTATGATAATTATTCATAACAGAGTTGGTAGTTTGGCCTATTAGAGGCCAAATAACTCGATTTTGGTTTCTTTTTTTTTCTTGCTTGGCCTGAAAAAAAAAGTTTGGCTTTTTGGCTACTTTTTGGCATCTTTCTATTTCAAAGTAATGCTTGGGAAATGTTTCGATCTTAGTTTGATTATATATGTTTAATCGTCATAATAATGTAGGTATACCTTAGTCTACTAATTGTGATATCAAAGGCATTTAGTATTGATGAGGACTTTTTGTATATGAGTATTATTTAGTATTCATGGAATAAATTAGTTGTGCTACGCAGTACACTAGTCATTGCACTAGTTGTAAAATAAAAGCTGAATAGTGTCAATACCCAAAACTATTAGGAATGAGTTTGCGATAAATTTGGGCTTTTTAGCATTTATTTAGTCGCATTAGAAAAATTGTAGTTTGGCCTCTTTTGGTAGATTTTGGCATCTTTTTGCATAGCTATTTGGCTCCAAGCATGCACAGGACCTACCAACCCTGATTTATAATCGCGAAAGCTATGTTGAAATATGGAAGGTGAGTAACATTCGTATTTAATAATACTGAACTATTTTGTGTATTTTATCAATTTTACAGTGTATAAGTCGATATTTCATGAACATTAGTACATACTTATATATGTAGTGAATCTAACAAACAACTTCACTAATTACAAAGCAAAAGCATATACATACTTATATAAGCAAATTTGCGTATATGTAAATATCAAAAAATAAAGAAAAAATTATCAATGGTTGCAGACAACTATGCAAACAAATGTCCTTCCACTTAATTATTTCTATCATTTTGGTGTGTTGTATGGTATATAAATTAATAAATACCAAATTAAAAAAACTTTACTTTCCAGGCAGGAGAAAGAGGCCATACAGAAGAAAAATTAAATGCTCTGCATGTCACAAGGAAATTTACAACGATAACTTTGCGAAACATAATAATTCGGCTCACAGAGGAAATGCTAGAATTATTTACTTACTTGGTCCCTTGCAGAAAAAGTTGATATTTTCAGTCTCAGAGACTGTGGTAAGTAAATTCATTTGCGTGTTGTTCTTTATTATTTAAATTGTTATCATTTAAAAACTATTTTCATGCAAGTGTAGCTGCCAAATTTATGGTAATAGATGGTTTCGAGTAACAAAGGCTAAAGGCTTTTGCTGACTGTAATTCTTATTTCATACTTTGTCTACCTTGCTCAGTACTTTAAAACGACTATTTTTAACAGAAAAACACTGATGTTATTGAAGCTATTGTCAGTAACGCAAGTAATCCCAGTGAAGCAGTTCAGCCTATAACAATTTCTAAACCAGATGCTAGTGTTGGAGCATGTGAAGCCGGAAATGCATCAGTGGAACTTTTGGATCAACACCTGTTGGCAAATTCTGTCAATCTAGGATTCTCACAAATATACTCACAGCAGGTTATTGCAGCGTTATCATCATCTGATGGTGATCATCTTTCAAGTTTTTATGATGAGGTATTTTTCTATTCTTGTGCTGTTTTTGCATAATATTTCTCCCATATTTGGACAAATTTTTTTTTTCCACAAAAAGATTAGATTTTTCCCTTTTAAATAGAAAAATACTGATGTAGTTGAAACAAATGCAATGGAAGCAGTTCAGCCAATAACAATTTCTGGAACAGACGTTAGCTTTGCATCATCATGTAAAGGAAATTCGTCTTTGGAAGTTTTGGAAGAAAACCAGATAGTGAATTCTTTCACAAATAAACTCTCACAAGTAGACTTACAAGAGGCTGTACAACCAGTGTTATCAGCTGGTAAAGATTCTTTTTCCAGCTCTAATGATGAGATAAAGTGTTTTTTTATTTTTGTGTCTAGGATTTTTTTTGGATTAAAAAATTTCTACAGATAGACTAGACTCCAAGTACTCTTTTGGTTCTGTACTTATTATTCATCAGCTTGACACTTTGCAGGAAACAACTAGTGAACAATCTGCAGACAGTGATAGAGACAACGAAGATATAACATGGCTAACATGTGCTGGGCAGTTGAAGGTCCTTTCTCAATATCTTAATCAATGTAATGATATCCTAAATGAGACTGTATCAGATCAAGAAACAAGAGCTGAAAGTTTTGTCATCGAAGATAAACAATCTATCTCAGCAGCTTACAAAGAATTGTTCGGTTATCATTGACAAAGTTAGAAATCAGGAGATTGAGCTAGGCTGTCCTGTAATGCCAGCAAGCGACCAGTTAACTTCCCGTGATCCAAGTGGAAGGCCACGAAATATGAACGACGACCAACGAAAATTTCTGATAGAGCTTGGTTCCTGCCAGCCTAAGTTAAAGTCTTTTCCTGAAAATGAATCCATTCCGAAAAACAAGCAAAACAAGTTTAGTGGATCTTGGTACGACTCTTTTCCACATCTAGAATACAGCAAAAAGGAAGACAAAGCATACTGTTTTGTATGTTCATTATTTCCTTCCGGCCCTGGTTGAGAAAATTGTGATCTTGCCTGGATAGATGGCGTCAGGTCATGGCACAAAATGAAAAGCGTGGGTACCAATAAACAGGGCAAACTTATTCAACATTTTTCCTGCAAGTCCCATCAAGCTGCCTTGGCAGATTTTGTCCAATTTTCACTGCAGTCGTGCCACATTGATGTTTTAATGAGTGAGCAAATGAAGGAAATCCTTATCCAAGAGAAAGCAGATGAAGAAAGAAACAAAGAAATCATGGCGATACTCTTTGATGTTGGAAAAACTCTTGCAAGGCAATCTCTTGCTTTCAGAGGCTCTGGCAAAGATGAAGATGGTAATTATGTGCAAATGTCAACCTTCTTTCCCAGCACTGTCCTGTCCTTAAGTCTTGGCGTGAAGACCGGCGCTTAAAACCGTACAGTACAACGTACATGAGTTCAGAATCCCAAAATGAGATGGTGCATTTATTAGCCCAGGAGGTTAAGAAGAAGATTAAAGAGGAAATTAATTCAGCTGGCATTTTCTCCGTGTCTGCTGATACAACCCCAGATACCTCAAATCAAGATAAGCTAGTAGTTGCTGGAAGATATGTTGACTCTGCGGGTCTTCCACGCGAAAGAGTAATTGAAATGAAAGAATCGGTTGATAAGAGTGGTGCTGGCACAGCGATAATTAAATCTTTAAAAGATAATGAAATCGAGTTATATATGCTGTCTTTTCAGACGTATGACTTTACAGCGTCAATGTCTGGAAGATTAAACAGTGCACAAAGCCAAAGCACAAAGAGAAATAAAGTTATTGAGAATGCAACGCAAGAGATTGATAACGTTTTGAAGTTCAGAAACTTGTCAAAGACCAGATGGGTCTACTCTTCTGAATCAATTGAAGCTGTTTGGAGAATTTACGAGGAAATCCCGAAAGCAATTGATGAAATTGCCACTGCTGCTGGTGTCGAACCGAAAGTTAAAGCAAGGGGTAATGGCATCAAAACCAAATTGCTTAGTTTTGACTTTCTCTTTGGTCTCATGTTTATGAGACTTATTATGAAGAAAACAAAACTTCTCACGAAGCAACTACAGGAAGAAGAGCTCAACATATTGGACGCACTGTTGTTAATTGATGCTACTGTGGAAAACTTGAAAAAAATTCGTAGTGAAGATCGTGCAATGGATGCAGAGCTTGACGCAATTGCCGAGTTTGGAAACAAAATGGGAATAGATTCTATTGCACAATATCAACTTCATCATCGACCAAGGAGACCCCCTAGAAGGATTGACGATCACCCAGAAGCCTCTGCACAATTGTTATTCAAAGAGTTTTACAGGAAAGAAATGTGTGAGGTGCTCGATTCTTTAATTGCCGAGTATATGGGCAACACAAAGGCTTGTCTTGACCAGATTAAACCCATAGCTGATTGTCTACAACCTCCGGTACAAAACCCAAAACTTGAAACAGTCAAAGCAATGTGCTGTCTCTTTCCTCCTGTGTGTCGACCTGAACCTCAGGTACTTATATCTGAGCTAGAAGTTTTCGCTACCACTATTTCGAGGAAACAACTTAGCTCTGTACAAGAGGTAGCTAAATATGCCCACAAGTATATTAGAATCTTTCCAACTGTGTGCAAAGCTTATCAACTCTTGCTTACTGCTCCAGTCTCCGTCGCCAAGGATGAGCGAACGTTCAGCAAACTGAAAATTGTCAAGAACTGCCTTAGGTCAACTATGAAAGACAAACTTAATCCTACTGGCTTGTGAAAAGGATCTCACAGACAGTATTGATTTGAACGTTGTACCGAATACTTGCTGTAGTTATGTACAAGACAATTAGTGTAGTGTAGTATACACACCCAATTCAAGAGAACTTTGCGTTTTTGTTGCTGTTCATATGCCTATTTTGTTGACTAATTTGAAAGGTGGAAACATTGCATAATTGAAAAAAAAAACAGTTTCAACAAAACAATATTTATAATGGAAACCTAAGGTTGTCTTATAGCACTTGTTTCAAACGCTTTGTAGGACTGTGATAAAAGAAAATTATATTTGTAGCTACGTTTCATATTCTCGTCTAAAGGATCTACACGATTTATACAACTTTACCCTTTCGACACTACAGGGCATGATGAAATTTGGCAGGGCAAATTTGAGAACACTCCTCCAGCAAAAACACGGTAGTTTCGCCCCTGCTGGTATTTCCATTTGTTGTTCTTCAACAATTGGTGACACATTACAGGAACGTATTACATTTTGAAGACTCTGTTCCTTCAGTGGAGTAGATGTAGTCCTATCTAAAATTAATGTTAGTATTATTTATTTTCAAATTTAAAAAGCAACAGCGCACTTGTTTAACATTCAAACTGAAGCATTGAATGTAAAATAGTTATTGAAAGAGTAATATTCAATACAACATAATGCTTCTATGAATTCAGTTACCTGAAATAATGCCAGATGCCTGGGGTAAATCACTAATTACAGCATGGGGCTGATCATCTTTTGTTGTAGCCATTCGCTTTTCTTGTTGGGATCGATTTAGATCCGCTCTATTAACGTTAAAAAAACATATCAAAACCTTTAATTAGATGTATGTATACACATGACTTATAAAACAAGTATAAATTGCTCTGCTGTATTTTTACCTTCTATGATACTCCAGGGACAACAGATGGGAAGTGAAATCGCTATCACTACATCTTTGGTACCCAGCTTCGTTTTTTGCTTCTCTTCGTTTAAATACAAGTATACCCATCGATTTTGGGTGCAAAAGTTTTCCATGCCCTGATATTTTCTTTTCCTGTCGGAATTATTGCACTTTAACACGGACGGCCGCCATCTTGGATTTGTTTTAACTTGACAAAACACCCTGTTCTTTCAAGTTTGTGTATATGCGCAGAAGAGATGCACACAAGGTGACACTGCTCCTTTAAAAGGGTTTCAATGTTAGTAAACGTTTTCGTAACGACATCGCCCGAGTTTTCGCTGACAGGAATGGTTCTTAGTAAAGGAACGCTTACGTTTCTAACAATTTGCGGTTGAACAATATTACAATAAACATAAATGGATGTGATACCATGCAATTCGGCCAGGTGGGGACTTTCTTTCGATTTTCAGATCTTGATATCTCTTCCTCCAAAATCCAGCATCTTTGCCAACTGCCCATAAAGTCCAATACAGTGCTTTGCGGCCAAAGTCACACCTACTTTATGGGTTCGCAGATTAAATTAGAACGTGATGTTAGTATTCCCCAATTCTTTTTTCATGGCAGCATTAATGGATTTAATCAGTTCAGGCATGGATGTATAGTAGCCCTAATCTACAATGGCTAAAGACCAAAAGGTTTTTCCACCATCCAAGGAGTAGTAAATATGATTCTGTTGAAATTGTAGAGTATACCAAGTGTTAGAATAGGAAATGGGAGTACAAACCAACTTCCCACTCACCATTTAAATCAATAGTTTGCGGAAACTTGACGTAATAACTCTCTAATTTGTTATTGGGAAACACGTCCATAGATGCATCGCTCAGCAGCGTGAGATAAAAATGCGCTCCGCTCATGTTGATTAACTAATGAGAATAACACACAAACAGCAGATTCACAAGATTAGATTTATTTGAGATGAAAGTAACCACGAATTAAATTTGCTAGGGTACCCTAACCATTTTACAAGATATTGTCGCGTTTTACCGAATTTTCTTCCACATCTCGCTAACCAGATTATCGACAACAACTATCACAACAATCACACTTTATTCTTCACAAAATACTCTGCTTATATACATCACACGCACATTAATTATACATTTCAATATACATTACACACATATTAACTACGATATCGTAGCACTCTACAATATTGTAGGTGTCTGCCTCTACGGTGTTTCTTCAAAATCCTTCTCCACTTCATGAGCGTCATTGGATTTGATAACTTTTTGCAATCCTTTTTCCTAAAACGTACCTTTCAATTCTTCGCCGTCGTAGTCTTTCAGTTTGTACATGGGCGGATCGCGTGGCACTTGGTTGCTTATTGTGAATATCTCTTTGGATAAGTTGGGTAGATATCCTTTTTCAAACGTAGGTTTAATTTTCTGATAATTGATTCGAACTTGATCCCCAATCTTGAACTTATTCTTTGGATGTTTCACGTTGTCGTGATCACTGTATAAGGTGTGCCATACTTGCTTTTCGTTATCGGTCGGCAGGTTTTCTTTTGATGCTGGGATGAATGGTATGATTGTGCGAGTACACCAAATCCGGCAACATGTCGATGTATCGCATGGTTTTCTTTCCGTAAAGTATTGCCACATTCTTGTTTTCAATGTACATATCAGGCGTTCCACGACAGAAGCTTTGGTTTCATTATACCTGTTGTACAATCCAATATCTTCGTCTTTCAGCAACGCTTTGAAATGTTTGTTGAAAAATTCTGTGCCTTGATCCGTGATGATCTTTTCGAGTTTGCGTTCAGAAGCCAGAATAGTTTTTAAGGCTTCGACCGGCGAAAGACCCATTTTATTTTTCAATGGAACCACCCAGGCGTATTTGGAAAACACATCGATGCACACCAACAAGTAGTGGTAGCTGTCATTAAATTTTTGCATGGACTGCATGTCAGCCAAATCCATTTGCCATTGCTCGTCAATAGTGCCCACGATCACGTGATTTCTTCTAAAACGACAACGTAAGGGTTTATGGAGAGCATACGCATCTTGTTTCATCAACCTTTCTTTGATTTTCATGCAGCTTATCTTGAATTTTCCTTCTTCTTTCACGTCCTGGTACAACCGATCGACACCCCCAAATCCTACCGAGCGTTTCGGATCATAATAGATGCTTGCCAAGTAATCATCCATGTTCAACGATCGTTTGTTAAATGAAACCATGCTTTCATTCTACGGTGTTTTATTCTTCACCATTTGGCAGTTTCTCTTGTGACTGAACAGGGTGTGTCTCGACAGGTTTGTTGTAGTTTTTGATGGTTTTACTATTGTAACCTATTTGTAAATGTCCCTCTGCATTAAGATTGTTTCGACCTACACATTCTAAACATTTTCTGTCTATTATGGTTTTTGTTGGTCTTTGGATTTTTACTTCCGGTTTAGCCCATGTTTATGTCACCAGCTTCGCTTCTCAATTGAAAAGAACGTTCTTGCAAATATTTTCATTTAGAGTCTAGCGCTCGTACGGTGAGGATAGATATTGATGAAAAGGAAATGATTGCACGTTATCATCGAAAACGTATCAAGAGAAAACTCTTAAAAGTTTCCGCTAAGGAAATAGCAAGACATATATATTGTTTGGTTCGCGAAAAATGTGAAGGGTGCACCATCCCCATCTCTCTCAAACGCACCACACGTGCTTGTACATGGGAAAGTTTAAATGACTCGAGTACTTTGATGCAGCATTGTAACGTGCTTTGGAAACAGCGGTAATGAACACGTTTACGGAAACTCTGAGTGCGGCAGATTTAAGTATTCATGGTGAACATCTCATCAAATATTGGAAAACGGTCTTTTGCATAGAAAACGAACAGAAGTTGAAGCAAGAGATTTTGAAAATACTATAGATTGAACACAATGATGACAGTCAATGTGGAGTTTATGGCTAAGAACGAAGTAGTGCTTTGCATAACCATGGGTGTTACTAATTTCTACTGTAAAATCGTATGCGAACTGACAACAGAGGAGTTAGGAGTTTCACTACCAAAAACACACACCGATAAGAAGTTGATCCGGAATGTTTGGTGCATATGCGGTCACCACGGCTATATTTCAGAAAACTATGACGTCACGGAATTGAACACAATGAAATTCGATATATAAATAATTACGCTTACGTGTTTTCCGTCAGTCTGAGCAAGAGTTTACAGTGCAAACATGTCATGGAGAGATACCGTTACTGCCTGGCTGTCAAATAAATCGCGAAAAGAAGATCTATTGGGCTTAATACGGTGTCTCGTGGAAACAGATATAATACCCGAGACACTTGTTCATAATTCAACACTGCAATCGATTTTGCTCACACAAATCATGCTGGAAATATTAAATGGACTATCAGTGCCTAAAACTTTGCAAGGGAATAATTTTACTTACCACATGAACGCCAAAAAAATGATGATGTGGGAACTAGGGGAAAAAAACGCGAAACAAATCAAATGGCTTGAGAAACAAACAGGAGTGAGCCTGGACCATTATTTTTAACTTGAAGACTTTTAAAGAGAGATGTTCACACCACAAAGCTACTATTGAAAACATTATATTCTAAAAACATTTACATAGTCTCAGCTGTGTTAAATAACAGCATAATAGAGTCTCAGTTGTGTTAAATAACAGTTCCGCAAATAATTTAATACCCATAGGGTAATGTTTTGTGTTCATCCACAATAACACGTTTGTCATAAACAATACGGTAGTCCTTATCCATGCGTTTCGTTTCAATGTTTTTTGACATCGCATCCTTTGTGATCTTGAATGGGATAGCAACGGCAATGCTAATGCTGCACCATGTCCCTTGCATGGCTCTTTCGCTGTTGGTGTGAGTGCAGGGAGTTTGGTTACACGTATCAGCACAGGTCTTGCATAGAGGGAATATCAATTTACCTTGGGTACGGTAGGGAAGGACAGGGTGAAACAAACGTCGAGGAGGTAACACCGTGCACTTGACGAGGCCGAAATAGGAAGAAATATTATCAAAGTTCTTGGTAATGATGCGTGGATGACCAACCACTGTCTGCATCATTTTAGTACACCCACGTTGAATCCTCGCTCTTTCAGGGCTAAAGTCTTTTGCATCGTAGCCTGGTGTAGGTCGTGCATGGTTTGATGACGCACTGCATTCTCCCTGTTTCGTGCATAACACTTTAAGCATCCTGTGAAGAAATTGAGTGTAAAAAATAGAACAATTCAGTATTTGTCACACTTGATTGACTTTATTGAGGGAGAAGTTACCATGCCAGAAACATCCATAGAATTCATGTGCTGTGCTGGTTTCGTTGTGATAATCATCTAAAGAACATCGACCAACACTCTTTTTTCTGCCATTTCGTTTATGCTGAATATAGATGTCATTCTTTTCAGCAATGTAGGACAGCCATCTCAATGCCATATTGGATTGCTCGATTTTTGGATGGTAGCCATGGGATGGTAGGATGGCTATGCTATTTTCCTGGAGGAAATTTGTTCGAAAGATGAGGTTACATGCAGGTGCAATGGTAAGACAACTCTTGACGTCACAGAACAACTTGCAAAATTCAAGATAGCAACGACAGAAAATATGAACATCGGAGCGACAATAGGTGAGGATTTCTTGCTGAAAGTTGAAGACGTAATTGTTCTCTTTCAAACCCTTATGCCATTCCAAAATTTTTCTTTTTCCTTTTGACTCATTTCATTCGGGTTGCAATAGGGGCTCGGTGGTATAGGTCCAAGGTAGTACTCATTCCCCTTTTCCTTGAGCAAATGGGGAAAGTAACCTGTTGCCAGTTCGTCAATACCAAAGGTTTTCGGAAAGTTTGCCAGTTTCATCAGAATGAAACTCAGCGAGTCGATGAATTTGATCTTGAACATGGGTATGGACAATGTGAGGATCTTTACACCACACAGGAACAAGACTGTTTTTGTGCAAGTACTGCTGAATGAAATAACAATCGTATCCTTGGAAATTGTGAGCCACTATGATACAGTTTGCATGTTCTTTCGTGAATAACCATTCGCAAAATTCATTTCGCGTATTATTTCCCTGGAAGACCCACTCGTCACAAGCCTCGTTCTGTATCATGCACAAGTTGGGTTCGTGTGCACCGTTTTCCTGGCAACACTCAAAGTTGAAAAGAAACAACTCGTTGTACCCGCCTTCCGCTACGTCCTCTTCCACATCGTTGGCTTCATCGTCGAGCAAACTCACGTCTTCGATGGTGCTTCGTTTCTATACAGGTTGTATGTAACATCGATGGTACTTGGTGTCGGCGTATTGGTTTCATGTTGGACATTTCGTTTGCCCACAGTGATGCAAATCAGGCCTCAGCCTACCCTGTTTAACAACACACTTACAATGACAACACTTGACCAACAAAGCACAAACAACAAACCCTGCCCTACGTTTTGCTTATGTCGATCAAAACATTCCTGGGGCTGGTTGTATAAAACCCTTAATCACTTTTTTAATCACTATGTTGTAGTTAAATAGTGGTTAACTTTTAATCACATAGTTAAGTTGGTTGTATAAAAAAGTAAGTTAGCGTTGATCATCGTTAAAACGTAGTTAAAGTTAACAATGCTCTAGGGTGTTGTTTACATCCCAAAAAGTGATTAAAAATGTCGGCTTTACATTTTATCAATTTGTATGAGCGAGATAATATCGAAAGGCAACGCTCACCTAGAGTTTTTAACTGTCATCTTCCCTGGCAAAATTTCTCAGACAAAGAGCTACTACATCGATTTCGGTTTGGCTGAGAATCCTTGCTTTTTACAGCGCGACTTATCATGCCATTTCTACCGAGCAACAGTTGCTTATTGCACTTAGATTTTTTTGTTTCTGGGAGCTTCCTTCAAGTAATAGGGTGATACCCATGGCTATGACAAGGCTACTGTGTTGAGAATTGTTCGAAAAGTGTCACTTGCTTTGGCAAATAAACATGAACAATGGATTAAGTTCCCAACAAGAATGAAGGACAAAAACATGATATATGTGCGGAAATGTATGATATTGCGGGTTTTCCCTGCGGAATTGGATGTATTGACGGCACGCACATCCGGTTACAGGCACCAAGCCAAAATGAACCAAACTAAGTAAAATGGAAAAATTTCCACAGCATAAATGTGCAAGTGATCTGTCGTCTGTAAAACTGTAAAATTATATGAAGCAGTGTACCATTCAACGGTTTAGCCAGCGTCAAACAAACAGGTGGGGGAGTTGAGCACTAGTGAGGGGCTTATAGCTAAACATCCTCACCGCTTTGCAAGATTCCTAGGACATAGCACAACAAGAGAATCATGTAAACATGTCTGTAAATGATTCTTATGTTAAATAGGAGCAGTCAACCCCTAGTGGGTGGGAGATGCCTCTTCACTATGTTCAGGTATATAACTAATTAACAAATTAATTAGGTAAATTTGCCATCAGTTAAAAACAATTTAATCAAAATCAAACACAATTGCTCAATGATAACATAACTGTTACAAATAATCATTAATACATTTACACAGGGAAATTTTGAAATGTGGTTGCAAAGTGGCCATGATCGTGCCATGATTCATTTATTTTCGGTTCTTCTGCACTTGGCAGAGAACTAGAAAAGGGTCCTCATAATACTGAGGATGGAGTATCACTTGGCGATAGTGGGTATGCCCTTAGATCATACCTGCTGACACCCTATATGGACCCTGTTCTACCGTGCCAGATGATTTAACAGGGCCCACAAGTCTTGTTGAACGTGTCATTGGTGTTTGGAAGAGACAATTTCATGTGTTACATTCAGAGATAAGGTAGGCTCAAAAATTTTTTAGGCAGATTGAAAAGCCTAAGAAGATGGTAAGTGTCATTTAGATTTAGCTTAGATTTAACACCTGTGCTCTCCCCAGGTTAAGCATTTAAAGTTATTGATAACTAAATTGAGTTATATTTGTAATTTTGGTCAGGATGAAACCAGACAGAGTTTGTACCATTGCCATGGCATGTGCTGTTTTGCACAATATTGCACAAGACAGACACGAACCTATGCCTCAAGAAGATGAATTTGATTTTGTAGAGCTGGAAGATGAACAAGGCCATTTTGTGGAAGTAGAGCATGATGGGGTAACAGCTAGGGACTTATATAGCACAAACATATTTTGCATAACATTTTATACATCAGTTTAAAGATGTGATACAGTCTGTTTGCATACATTGACTTTGTTCAAATTTTTATTGCTATTTTGTAATCATACAGATATTTTCCTGATTTGCCAGTAAGATATATGATCAAAGTAGGACCACCACAATGTGAGATAACATAGAGGATGATATTAAATTTTTTCAGGTAGTTCTAACCTTAATTGCACCCCAATGTACACTAAAATTTGACTGACTTTTGTTTGCATGTGGATCAAATTTACAACTAATTTCCTAGGAACTTGCCTATTGTTACATTTAAAATTCAATAAAATATTATTTACTACTTACCTATTACATACAATAGTCAATTGTAAAATATTATATAATGTCCAATGTGTCTTACCAAGAATTATATCCACAACCACTGTATCAACATTGTCATCTTTCTCTTCACTGTCATCATCTCCAGAAGTATTATATGACATATTAAAGGATTCTATATTAAATAGAAAGTATAGGAATAGTTTTTATATGAGAACGTTTTGAAAAGTATTAACATGATTTAAATATGTACATAAATAATTAACACGTTAGAAGTATTATAGTTTGAAACCAAAAATTGTATTGTATTTCGTGTAATGTATTTCGCTCGCCAAAATACATTTTTCCTTTGTTAAAGGGAGAATTAATGTTTAGTAAACTTTAGTTCCGACCGCTAAGGCCTGAAATAGAGAATTTGCTGAAATTTCTGTCTTTTCTGGGGTGGGTTGGCCATCATAAATTAATAAAATATTATTGTTTCCTATTCAAAACTAATGTAGAGATTTATTTGGCAGGAAAATTAAAATTTCATATTTGCGGTATAAAAAGACAAAATATTTGTTAAAATGAGTCTTGTAAGCAGACACCATTGGTCAAACTACAGTAACCTATTCAATTTAATGGCTAAATGTACAATGAAACATCACAAGCCTACCTCAGAACAAGAGGATACACCAGACTCTAAGCCTCCTGGAATTCCAGAAAAAGAAGGTTTGTCGCCTAAAAGATTTACAATTTTTTCTGATGTAGTAGATGGCAGTTTGACTGGTGAACCTCTACCAATTTTTCTTTGAGAATGCATTATCCCCAAGTTGGTTTTTTAGCAATTTGCGTCATAATTTGCCATTTATCGCGAATTTCGCTGGGTGTTCGTTTCTCGTATCCAAGTTTGTTGATACGGGGAGGAATGGTTTTCCACAACTCTTGCTTCTTTGCATTCGTTATGGAGCTGGAAAATTGTCCACGTAATGTGTCCATATTTTTTTCCACTAAGTCAACTAACAGCACATTCTACAGAGGTGAAATTTTGTTTTTGCTTCTTTCCCTGTTTGAGGGCAGCCTGGGTAGACCTTTTGAATTTTAAGATGTCTACATTTATATTCAATATACATATGACCAATATACATACGTCAGTGAGCCTGCCGGATTCGAGAGGAATCTCCCGATCTACCGGATGGAAGGTAGAAATCCCGTAATCTGAACAAATTATTCAACAAAACCCAACCGAAGATCATTCTCATTTCTGTTGCACAACTAATACACAAAGTTGCTGGTAAATTTGTTACCTTGCTCGTATTTTAATGAACAAAATTATTATATCATGGCTACACTGTCAATTCCCCAATATAAAATAATGAGTGTAACGCCAGTAAAGAAGACTCAGATAACGAAAATGCATGTTTATATATTTGATAACTTGAAACGATATTACATCAAGAGAGCGAATAGCACCCGCATGTGCCAGAAACAAACTGATTCTAAATGTGTAGTACTTGGTGTAAGAATAATATATATATTATATTATTTACATGTGTTATATCACTATGTGAAAATGTTATAACCTTTCTTTAAAATATTAGCTATTCTAAGGATATATTCGCTATTCTATAGCTAATGATTTTACTTATAGGGGTATGCGACCAGAATACATCTTTATTGATTTTGCATCATTTCATACTACTTAATAGCTTAGTCTAATTTTTAATTTTTGTTGTTTTTATGAGTGATTTACTTGTTTTGTTAGAACGTCAACAGTCATAGCCGAGTGCGGCATTTTAGTCTTTATCTATAATATTTATAACAACTTTCTTTATAAAAATTGTTAAATTGACATGTTTATTGTTGAATAGTTGACTCAGAGAAAGGATTTCAAATTGGATATCACAGAAAATACAGATCACAGAAATACTTTTAAGTCGATTACTGTAAAGATCGTTGCTATAATTGTTAATATAGCAAGACAAAAAAGGAACAAAATTTAACTTAAATTCTAACTTAAATTTAGTAAAATTCCAACTGACACTTTCTCAATTTGCCAAAACTTCATCAGACACCCTGCCTATATACCAATGTTCTAACTGACACCTGAAGCTTTCTGGAAGTATTTTGTCAGCATGTTGAAAGTCTAACTGACAACTTGTGGGCATGTGCAGGTCAAAGTCTAACCGACATGTTGTCAACAAGCCAAAAGCTTAACCGATATGTTGTCAACAAGCCAAAAGCTTAGCCGACATGTTGTCAACAAGCCAAAAGCTTAACTGACGTGCTCTCAACAAGCCAAAAGCCAAACCGACATCTTGTCACCAAGCTAAACGCTTAACTGACATGTTGTCAACAAGCCAAATGCCTAACCGACATGTTGTCGACAAGTTAAACGCCTAACCAACATGTTGTCAACATCCAGGTGTTTAACTAAGAGTGTATCAACATGTCAAAAGTCCATTTCAAAGCTTGTCCACATATCAAAAGTCTAGTTGAAAACTTGTCAACTAATCAAAATCCTTACCAACACATTCTATAAACATGCCAAATATTTACCTGACACCTTATCAACACATCAAATATCTAATTCAAAGCTTGTCAATGTATCAAAAGCCTAGCCAACATTTTGTAAACATCAAAAACATTTAACACTTATTGACTGAGACCAAGGGAAACAGTATGTTTTGTGGACCAGAGACTGTCGATTTCCCGAGGCGAAGCCGAGGGAAACATCGACAGTCGAGGGTCCACAAAACATACTGCTTTCCCGAGGTCTCAGTCAATAAGTATTTTATTATATACTGAGTGTCAAAAGAGAAGAAAAGTACCACAAATCAATGAAACATGTGTAAAAAGGATTACCTTTTACCTGACATGGCTCCGTGAGGCTCTGTGGATTTGTTATTTACCGGTGAATAAAAGTAATGTCCACCGCTTAGCTACGTTGCCAGGGAGACAGTAGAATTTCTCCACTATCACGTGATACGCTCTTAACCAATAAGAAACAGGAATAATTGAACTTTGACACTCAGTATATAATAAAATGAACTCATTGTTAAATGCCTAAATGGCATAATGTTATGTAACATGCAAAATATACATTTTTGGAGCTTTCATGCACATTTTATTTAAATAATATAATAAATACTTAACAAATAAAGTTAGGCAGCAGCTCAAAATTTGGCATAAAAAAAGAACAAAAATACTGAATTATAAGTCAGAGTTTACAAATAAAATGTTTCACCTATATGTGTTGTTTTTATGCCTTTTAAGTTCCTTTTCTTGCACACAAGCCATGCTACATTTTGTAAAGTGTTCGCTCGCGTTTTCAGCATTTGTGATTTTTTGCCTTTTTGACATCTGTCAGAAAAACCTAAATATTTCTCTTTATGGACCGAAAAACAAAAAGCAAAAAACATACGATTTTTAACAGGTATCGTATCTAGTGCAGACTCGAAAAAGCATTACAAAATGGTTCTTAACAAAGAAACCTATACAAGCAAAAGTTGTTGCACTTTTGGGAACTGAGACAAAAGTCGCCATTTTGCTAAAATGCCTTGAAGAGGAAACTTGCTAACATCAAAACATAATGCGTAACCATGGCAATATTGGTATCATCTTGAAGTTCATGAATTACGCTATCTATCAAGCATTTATCCTTATAGTGACGGAACTCTTTGATGATTTTATTTAGCAGGAAAGTGAAGCAAATTTTAAAAAAACCAAACTCGTCACCAACTTTTGACGAAATGATGCGCAGCCGAAAAAAATTGGCGGTAAAACGAACTGGACGTTTCTGAAGAAAAAATGCCAAGCGTGTGGCGGGGCAAAAACAGCAAATGCCTTTATAAAATTGGAGCCATTGACCACTTTGCTGTTGATACCATAAACACTGTGTATGGTTTTAAGATGTGTAGCAATGCGGTCGTAAGTATGACTTCCCATAACTCTTTGACATGCTAAAGCTGCACTTTCCCTTTTAAAAGAATCAGCTGAAAGCCAATGAGCTGTTACACCCAGATAGGATCGGCAATGTGCAGACCAACAATCAGTTGTGGTGGCGATCTACTCAACCTTTGCCATTGCATCCTTGACAGCAGCCATTAAAGCCCCTTGCCTCTCTTCCAAGCCCTTGGTGGTGGAATACCTGGTTGGTAATTCAACTCCAGGCTGACAGGCATGTAACAGTTCTTCGAATGATGGCTTCTCGACAAATAATATAGGAAGCAAGGATTCGGTAACCATATTTAATGTAAGTCTACCAAGGTTTTACCTGGAAAGTAGAGGATGTTTCGCACTACCTTTTGACCAGGAAAGAGTGGCTTGCTTAGGTTGTTTATTTGAACCATGAGGTTGGTCTGCATTGGCATCAACAGATCTCTTCAATGCTCGAGTGGTAGTTAGCTCATCAAACTTATACAACTTCTCTGGGTGCACACGCTATTAACCAAAAAAAGTATATACAAAACTGTTAACAACAGAAAAAAAATAATTGGATTTATCTCATACCTAGCGTATTAGCCGCTTTCCTATTGGCTAAGAGGAGGTGCGTCCAAAGTCAAGCCCACCTGCTGATGTGACATATATGTTTTATGTGAAAACATTGCGATCGAAATTTGTTCTTTGCAGTCGGGTTTATTTGGTTTATATAATGAATTTTGGCAATGTTTTGGTACAAAGGCATGCATTTGCTCGTCAAGAATAAGGTAATATTGTACATTTTCAGCTTGCATGTAGTTTGGTTCTATATTATGTTGGCCTCTAAAATGTTTGTTATCGAAACGCGAAATATATACTGTATAAAGTACAATTCTCAGGAAACTTTCAGCCACCCTCAGTGCGTCTAATCCTGGACTCGCCTCCCTACAAGTGTTTTTCTTATATAGCTACATGATACAAGTAAATAACCAAAGTAAATAACTAGATATTGAAATATTGGTCTTAATTATTTTATTACTTGTAAATATACCTTTATATGTTTTCGGAGGTTGGAGTGTGATGTAATATATGTGGAAAGCAATGCTTTCTTTGGTTTACATAGAAAGTACTCGGACAAGAGGTTGTTGTTGCATTTGGAAACTCGCGGGATTTTAGGTCACGCACTGGCTGCGAACGGCAAATTAGGTCACGTGATTTCCTAGCCAGTGCCAAACAACTTTTATCAGAAAGTAATAGGAGTTTATCGAATTTTTATCATATAAACAGTGATTTTAACAAAACTATCTGAACGATTTGCTATTTTCGTACAATTTAACGAATATGCATTGGACTAAACGTTTTGGTAAGTGAATGGACTTATGAGAACTGCTTGGTCGGCTCGAAAATAACTAAACGTAGTCAAAGGAGTGATGAAGTTCTACACGTGTAAATTCTCAAATTGCTCACAACAAATATGGAATATAAACATCGAAACATCACCATTTTCTCTTTACTGAGCCTAGACGGGCAAAACTCGATACAGACAATTGCCTATATTTATTACTATCATCATGAAGCTTTTAAAAGAATATACTGTTAAAAACTGACAAACGATCGAATATTTTAAGCAATTTTGAAGACATCTTGCCCCTGACGTTTACAGCTCTCGCCTTGCATTCACTATTACAGTGCTCTTTTTTAATGCATTTTCCCTATTTTTGTAGCTGAAGAAGCTGTTTAATTAATCAAGATAGCAGTTTCATGATGAAATATGAACATTCACAAGTAGCCAATGTCTAGCATATTAGTTAATAGTCATTAAAAATGCAATGGAAATAGCCCTTTTTATATTTTTGCTCACCTTGAGTTCTTTATTTCGTACTTTTGAACTTTGCTTATTTAATAGGCTTTCATTTGTATGTCATACAAGTTGAATTTGTTCTTAAAGGAAAATGCACACTCATAAAATATCATTGTGCAGGTTCTCAAACCATTGTTAGCTTTTATTTACTGTTATCATAAGCTCCCCTCCCTCCTTGACATGAGAACAGTCATATTTTTCCCCATGTTCTGATTTATCCACTTGATTATTCACACAATATATAATATAAAATTAGCATATCATCCCTCCTGCTTGGAGCACAGATATTAGAAAAAGGGATTGATTGGCAACTCTTTTGTTATCTATATTTTATCTTCAGTTGAGCACACCGAAAGCAAACATTGCCCAACTTGTGTGGTAATTATGCTCATGAACTCAATTTCATTTATGGACATAATTACCATAGCGAGTTGTGCAATGTTTGTTTCCGGTTTATTCAAAATAACTGAACCGAAGATCGTGTATAGTATTGAACAGCGTTGCCAATCCATTCCCCTTTCTATGCTTGGAGTAAATAGACAGATTACAATATTTGATTTACAATTACTGATGTACCCACAACACTTGTAATTATTATCTAGTATTCTAGTATTAAACAAAAAATAATAACAGGATCTGATGAACAAGGTGTTATCATAGGTGAATATATATTGCATCATATAATGTATTATATCAGACACATAAGTTTACCACAATAAAGATAGGTTGTCGTCTGATCGTCTGATATACAGAATTGATATACAGTGGGGGGGGGGGGGGTGGCAATGTAGAAATTAACAATAAGCAATTTAATTGCTGCTCAGAAGTTGGCAAGGTTGTTCAGTGTTTAAAATTGTTTTAGGAGAAATGTCACTATTTGCTCATCAGTAATGCTTGGAAACAGCATTGCCCTTTTTAGGCCAAGGAGTGATGACTTATGGCAGTTTTATTGACTGCACATGTCTTCCATGCTTTCGTCTGTTAGTTTTTTCAGCCTGTTGGTCGAAAATTGGAGCTAACTATGCTTACTATGTGCCATCTCCCCTTGGCCTATTAAGACGATGAAAGACTAGTATGCAAGCTAGTCTGTGTTATTACTATCTAGTTCAAATAAAAACTACTGCATAAGTGCTTGTTACAATTATTTGATAATGCTTCTGTAGCTTTTAGTTGGTATTTGACCTTGCTGTGTAAAATTCTAGATTTAATTAGTTGGAGAAAATTGCAAAGCTTAATAGAATTGTATTCAATTAGATTAAATATGTGGATTTTAAACAATGATTGTGACAGCTTTGTTTTGTTAGTTATTTGCGGTTAGTACTTGGCTACTAGGAGCATAGAGGAGAGATTCCTTTCTTTTATGCTACATAGAACCATGGATTTTAGAACAGAGCAGGGATATCTACACTTTGTTACTATTGTCAATATGTTTCAAACAGTACTTTATTGGCAACTGGTCACGTCAGATTTTTTTTTACTTTTCGGATGAGCCATTTTTAAACGAGCTGTTTTCTTAGTTTTAAATATTACTGCTTGTCTGAAGATTTGAACTATTGTACAAACATATCGTTTTGAGGCCGTCAAGACTTAAAAATGGAGCAAACTTTGCCCAAAAAACACAAGACCAAAATCAGAACAACATGGTGCTCAGCATTAAATTGCAATCATAACAAAAGAGATAATAAAGAACTCTCCTTTTTTCGCTTTCCAAAAGATGTGAACAGGTCACTTTAAAAAGTTAGAACATTTCAAGTAATGTTTGTAAAATGTCTAAAGTTTGAAAAAATATTCAAATCATCGTAAATTAAATATTCAATAGCTGGAAAATCGATCTGTCTTCAACATTTTGTTTTGCTATATTTTACTTCCAAGGTCTAAAAAATGGGTTGTCAACTGCAGACGAGAAGATTTCTTCAAGTAGGACGTAGAAAAGCTTTATAAAAACATCCACCTTTGCAGTGCTCGTTTTGAAGAAGAAATGTTTGCGAATGATGTGAAGACAAGGTTGCAAAGTAACGCAGTTTCAACCATATTTGACGTGCCAAATCCACTGCCGCGAATAGGTGTAAAACGAAGACTGATATTTCGACACGAATTTTCGGCAAACGGTAATTTATGTAATGTATTTTATACCTTGAAAGCCCCATGATGTATAGAATAACTAATTCATAATCCATGGTAAAGCGTAGCGTTCAATTTCTGCAGAATATTTGAAGAGAATTAAATGCCAAGAGACGGTCAAGCCCATAAAAAATGTAAACAAATCCTTTGTTTACATGCCAGCATGACCGGATCTTTGAATTTCCCGCTTCGCCTCAAAGAATTAAAGTATAAATATGTACCTCTAAACTAAACAGTCAATTAAATAAATTATAACTTAACTCTTAGATATTTTACATTTATGGAAAAAAATTTAATTTAGGCAAAAAAAGAAAATTGAACACAGTCCAGGTTTCAAGTACATGCTCACAGACACTGGAGACAGAGACTACAGGTAGCACATTAATTACTCAATAGTATATTAGTCTTTACTCTATATAACACAGGCTGAATAAATATTCATTATAACTATGTGGTAGTCATGTATTGTGGCAACTCTGCAAGCCGCTCAGTGGCAAAGCCAATAGCCTTGTACCCCTGCAATATGTAGGCATAGAAGAGCTGCATGAAAATCACTTCATGTTAACTGTTAAGTATCATATTATAATTATATTTAACTATTGTAGGAAAGAGGAATAAACTTAATGACTGTGAAGAGAACAATGTTGCAACATCCAGTGATAGCACCAAAGAAAACTGTGAAGGTAAAAGCACCATTATTTAATGATTACCTAGCAGTTTTCTGGGATATACAAATACAGTACACTTAATCAAAAGATGGAACTACTTGTATTGTAATTAATGTTTTATATTAATGGCTAGGCACATTTTTTCTCTCACAAACACCTAACAAGGTGCTTATGGAAGATTTGCCATATGATGACACTGAAAAAGATAATGGTACTGTAATTCTTGTTCTTAAATTAATATTTGACATGATCTCACAATCAATACATGCTAAAAGTGCAGCATTAAATATTAATTCAGTATGCAAATATGTTGGTATGGAATCACGTACCCATACAGTAGAGTTGATTAAAAGTTACATATAAACACTCTTTGTTGCAGGCCCTCCTCGTCCATCTGATCATCATGAACTCAACAACACCAACACCAACATGACTACATCAGTGCATACGTCTAGTGCTGAAAAAGGTATGCACAATTCTATCAGTACCAGTACCAATATCCACATGCTTGCTGCACTTAGACTGCACTTACACCATTAAAGTGTAAAACTCTCTCCTTGATAGGTGAAAATGTCCTGCATCTGAGTAAAAAAAAACAATGAATGGAACATTGTAACGTAGTGACTCAAGCTAATGTAATTTCATTATAATTGGTTTAATTATGCACAACTTATATCTTATGTTAGATACCACTATGTCCGCTGTGCAAGAAAAACAAGATATGGGTAGCACTAGTAAAACAAAGGGAAAATTAACATCACCAACCAAGAGGCATTATCGAGCTCATATGGCAAAACAACGCAAGAGAATCCAGGGTCTGAGGCAGGCCCTTAACATGAAGAAAAAGCAACAAAATGTCAGCAGGAAATCAGCATTAGATGCACTAAGAACAATGCTACCAGAAAGAATGGTTAAATTTATTGATGTCCAAATCGACTTGCATTCAAAAAAAAAACAAAGGGAAAAGATACACACCAGAAATAAAGTCTTTTGCTCTTTCATTGTTTCACATAAGTGGCAAGGCATACAGGTTGCTTTCAAAATTTTTCAACTTACCTTCTAAAAGAAGTCTCTCAAACTGGATTTCTGACTTGCCCAAATCTCCAGGCCTGACTAAGGCAGCATTGGATGTGATAGAAACTAAGGTCAAATGCATGAATGATGCCAGCAAACTTTGCAGTTTTTCCATGGATGAGGTTTCTTTAAAAAGATCTTTATTGTACGATTCCGCTAAAGATGAGGTAGTTGGGGTGGAGGATTTGGGAGATGGAAAGCGCAGTGCACGTGTGGCTACATCTGCTGTTGTATTCATGGCCAGAGGAATCACCGGGAACTGGAAGCAGCCTCTTGGTTATTATTTAGTTCATGAGGCATGCTCAAGTGATATTCTACAGGAAAAATTGATGGAAATTGTTGATAAAGTTACATTGATTGGTCTAAAGGTGCATGCTGTGGTATCTGACCTTGGAACAAATTTCCAAAAGTTGCTCAACAATTTGAAAATTTCGCCTACAAAACCATGGTTTATGCATAATGGCAGGAAAATCTTTCATGTCTTCGATACACCACACCTAATTAAGGCAGTACGAAATAACCTGTTGAACTATGATTTTCATTTTGGGAAGAAACTTGCATGTTGGGACCACATTGTATCAATGTATGAAAGAGACAAAGCTTTATCAATTAGATGCTGCCCAAAGCTAAGTGACAGCCATAAATAAACCTCACTAGATTTATCAAAATGAAGGTGAAATATGCCACACAGGTCTTGAGCCATTCTGTGTCAGCCACAATTTTAACATATGTTAGTCTAAATGTCTTACCTGCTGCTGCTGCTGGAACATCAGAACTAATTTCAAACTTTGACGAGATTTTCGACTGCCTGAACAGTTCCTCATTAAATAGCCCAAAGTTGTTACCAACAAGCAATTTCTGAAAATTCAATTCACCACAAATTCCTCACTGACATGGTAAAATTTATCCAGTCCATCAAAGTTATTAATTGCTCCACTCAGGCAGATGTCACCAATCAATTGAAGTGCTTGAATGGCTTGTGCTTGACAATTAACAGTGTTCTTTCTCTTTGGTCTGTACTAAAGGAAGAAGAGTCTCTTGAATTTTTATTAACCAGACGTTTAAACCAGGACCCACTAGAGAATTTTTTCGGAACAATCAGACAACAAGGTGGCAACTCGGATAACCCGACACCATTGCAATTTACTGGGTGGGGCATTCAGAAAGCTTTTTTTTACCACTACCTCATTCTGAGAAGAGGCAACTGCACTGAAGATTTTGACTGCATGCTTGTAGATCACCAAGGCAAAGATGTCCAACAACATACATCTCAACCAGAGTCATCAAGGTTTGAATCCGATGTGACAGACTATAAAACATGTTTGGAAAGCAATTTAATTGGATTAAATGCCATCACATATGTGTCTGGATATCTGCTAAGGAAATGCTTGACAAAACACTGTTGTGATATTTGCACTCAGGAACTTGTCAATGTCAACAAGCAGCTAACAAACAGTGCACAACTACTTTGCCTGTCTAAAGAATATGACGGGTTGGAGAAAAAACCTTCTGGACTGACAGCTGGTCTTCTCACTCCCTCAGACAAATTTGTGAGCTACATTACATGTTTAGAAGCTACATTTGTCGTGGAATTCGAGAATAACATTAGCCAGCTACAAATAGGAAAGTTTTTGTTGTCAAAGCTTTCTAAGCATTCTCTGTTACATTGTCCACATTTTCCCAGCGAATTTTTGTTACAACTTTTCATCAGAATGCGTGTACACTACGCTCTGAAGTTTGGAAACAGAGTGCTGCGATCTGCAAAGAGAAAGAACAGGAAATACCTGAAAGTCGCCCACTTGTGACGGTGAGTTTATTCTACTAAATATTTATAGCTTTATATTTCAATACGATTGTATATTTTGAACACTCTTGTGCAAGTTTGAGGAATTTTTTACCCTATTGTTTTTGATGGTTTTTCTTAGCATTAAACTAAATTAATACTCGTTAAAAACGCAACTCAATTGAACCATGATTGAAAGCATGGTCGTTATTCGATTTACTACGCTCCTCATATTTTCCACAACAAATATAATTTCTTAAAAAGCTCAAATGTACTTATTACATGCATAAAAGAAACCACTTACCGTTGGTAGATCGAAGCCAAAGAGTGAAGATCACAAGGCCCATTTCATTAGGGGGCACATTTTTATCCGTTCGAACTGTGTTTTCCCTATGTTTTTGCTATGAAAGTGCAGCGACAGCATTGGCTGGGGAAATTTGTGTGGCGCGTGGAAATGATGTGACGAGGCATAGCGTGTAACACAAAAATCAATATAATTGAGCGAGAGTTTCCCCTCTGTATATTATTACTCTATGATGTTGCTGTGACAACAACCTATACAAGTACTTCATGTAATTCCGAAAATATAGTTGCATGCTCTTAGTTAGTGGTGAGGAGTTGCTGCATGCATGTATTTCTAGTTTATGTTATATTGAATACAAAACTGAGTTTAGAGCAGTTATTAACTCAAACTCTACTGTTGCACAATCATGCAGATACTACATAACAAGACACATTGAAAAACATTCCTAATTTTGTTGCCTAGGTAACAATGTTGTTCCCCAGCTTCTCATGGAATTCGTATTACTTGATTAATATACTATAGTATGTTTGAAAGTAGTGCAGCATGCTATTGTTCACAATTCACAAATTTAATTAATTCTCTATTAACTGCATGAACACAAAATCATCCATTTGGAGTTCTAATGATGTTCAGCATAATAATTTTCTTCAATTAATGATTGATTTTCACAATCTTTTGCATATGTGGTTTATTACAGTATTAGTGTGGTGGAATAAAAAATTTTGTTGGAAATTGTATCAATATTCTTGAATTGACATAACTAATTTAATTTGCCACTTTGTTTTTTCAAACTGTTACTTTGCACATTTAAGAGTGTAAAATAATTGTAATAAATAAATATTGTAAAATAATAGATTTTCCCACTCTAATTCAAACTCTGCTTAGCTATTGTAGAGTGACACACTTTTGACATTATGTTATAATTAGCATGAGTTTTTGTAAAGAAAGGTGTAAGGGACCTGGGGATGACAATGGCAACAAAACTATAAAATAATGTTTTTTGTTGTGTATTGGGTTTAAGTTAATATCAATAACTGAGCTATAGCTATATATATACACAAATGTTTGTCAATTTTTTTGCAAGTAACTTAGAAGTGTATTTCAGTAAATGAACAATCACCTGTTTTTAGTGATCTTTCAAATAGAAATAATAGCAAACTACCATTAACTTATTTTCCATTAGCCGTTAGCTTATTCATTCTCTTTCAAATAAAACTAAACAAATATTACAAATAATATGTGTGCACTGGTGAATATAAAATACTGTTTTCACCATGAGAATTTAAGTAAAGGATGAAAGTTTATTATATAGATACTGATATTTACGCACGATTTTTCTGGTATGAAAAGCCGTTTCGCGATTTGTTCTTAACGAGCATTATCCAATCAGAATCATAAAACGATTTTTTCACACGTGAAAAACCGTTTCGTCCAATCAGTGCGAGCCTGTGTTTACATGGTAGTGAATTCGTTCACAGCCGGCAAACTTTTCGGCGAGATTTTTTTCAAGTTGCTGGCTGTGTCTTGTGGCTGAAAGTCTATTTTAGATTTAAATTCGACATGTTGGGCAATTTCCCATGTTTACAAAGATTTACAATTTTTAAAAAACCGAAAATATATTTTTGAAAGAGAAATATGCAAGCAAAAGACACGGACCAAAACAAACAGCTAGGTAAGTTGTGTTTACATTATAGTAACTTTATGAGATTTTGAAAAGATAGGCTTTGTATTCTTTGCTTATTTGAAGGAAAAATTAAAAACTGCTGGTTTATCAGTGTTTATATTATTAGATCTGGCTTCAAAAAGCAAAGCAATTTTCATTTGTATACAGTACATACAACATCGTACACGATGACGTTTTGTTTATAAAGTGCTCTTTGCCAGGCGCTTGACGTTTAAGTGAGCCAAATTTATGTTGGGCAAAGGCGATCTTTTGAATAGAAAATATCAGTTTCTATAAAATAAACAAATTTCTTAATGGAAAGTGCTTATGTACGGTATTTACCCACTCTTTAATTTGTTTTCACCAAACTCACTCGCTCGTTTGTTTTGCGAAAACAAATTAACGCGTGTGTAAATACCATACGTCAGCACTTCCCATTAAGAAATCTATGTATATGTAACAGTTCTTCACATGATTTCCACCCCCTCTGTGGAATTTAGTTCTCTACGATCGTCAGCTATATCTTTACTTTTGACTCATTACAATTGTACGTTTTCTGTAATTTATTTTCCATCCCAAGAGAATTTTGCCGAGGTGGTAAAATGGTAAATTAATTACAAAACCCGTAGGAAACATTTCTTTTTAATGTCTTGTGAACCCTGTTAGTGCTTTCTATCTTTATATTTTATACCTATCTAAATTTTATCCCATTCATGTTAATTAACAAATATATATTTCACTTTTGCATGCACCACAGATCACAGATGATGTCATTGCGAGGCAAGTGACAAAAAAGTATTATACCTGTCACATTTTAGAGTTTATTTCTATTTTTAGACTTTTTGTATTATAATCCTAACCAAAATCCTAATCTTATTGTCAATTTCAGGTAACTTTTCAATGTAACATTGCGAACTTCGTTGCGAAGTTTGGAAATTTGCTGCAAAGTTCAAAAGCTCGTTTCAGAATTCGCAAGCTGGTTTGTAAACAAAGACTGTGATTGGCCCGTGAACTCAGCGAAGCCGATCAATTGGTTAATTTACAAACTGGCTTGCGAATTCTGAAATGAACTTTTAAACTTCGCAACAAATTTCCAAACTTCGCAACGAAGCTTGGAATGTTACAGTGAAAAGTTATCTGAAATGGACAATAATCCCAATCCTAACCCTAAACCAATCCCAACCCTAAGCCAATGCCTAACCTTAGTCTAAATCCTAATCCTAACCTTGAACCGAGTCCTAATTCTGAGAATCTAAAAATAGTAACAGCCCCTAAATCGTGACTCATATGGGTATACGGGGTGATGTATATATAGGAGTCTAGGTTATATGAAACATTTTGTTCAAGTACATCACGCCATCAAATGACGTCAACTGTGCGTGTGTACCAGTGAAATGGTGTGTATTACGCGATCTTGCCTAAAAGTACACACAAGTGACCACTAATGACTATGAATAACCACCGACTGTGTTTCATCAAGAACGAAGCATGGACATAATGACGCTTTTTCCACCAGTCTTGTCTAAATGTACACATGAGCGACCACGAGTGACCATGAAAGTAAGCCATTTAATATTAAAGGTCATGCAGCTGACAATATTTTTGGCTTATGCTGGCAAAAATTTAATGCGGAAAATATAGTTGGTGCTAAAATATGACCATGCCTCATTCTTGATCAGTAAAACTAGTAGGACTCACTGCATAGCTCGTGCGGAACAAGCGACGCAAACTCATCCTGGAATCGGCTTGATGACTACAAGGTAACAAGCCTGCAGCAGACCTAGTGCAACATGTGCTATTTCATTGGAATCTTCAAAATGAACTCTGATTATTGTATAAATTAGACTATGTGCACATAGTGTCGTTTAATGCAGAGCGCTGTAATGAAAACGATGTCAATTATTGTCTATAATTATAGAAAAATCCTCATTGCATTGATCGCATAAAGTGTTCAGTTCAGAAACGATAGTTTCATTTTAAGCTTCTTAAAATATTTCAAAATGAAAATGTTCCAAAATGACACCGTGAATATGTGTACATGCCTAAATCCTAGAAAATGTAAATATATTAACAAACAATGTATACCTTTTGCTACCATTCTTGTGCGTGACAATGCCAATATAGCCAGATAATTTCACCAGCAGCTACAGGTTGTATGAATCGCATGGTGCAGTTCGACCTTTGGACAAGTTGACCATTTGCTTTTTGCGTGCAGTATACTTCGTCATTAATTCTAACTTCTTTGAGTCTTGACATGTTGACTGCTCTGAGTTATGGTCAACTAAATGAGTTCAATGTAAGAGTGACACCTCGACTAAAAATTATTTTTATATTTAGGTATGAATGCACGACAGTTATTGAGAAAATCTGATACAGTGACAAAAATAGACTATGACACTTCATTCAAAATAGGTATGATAAAAACGCATTTTTTTATTTCATAAAACATTGTACTCTAGATTATTCACCACATATTTTATTTATATAGAAAAATCTTTATAAAACGTTCACGGCACTATATATACACAGTATTTAATTCTGTACGTCAAATTTTCCCACTATGAAGTTAAATTTTCCCAACTATATTTTAGTTCTCATTACTAGCCTATTTGTATCAGGGTTGTTTTCTGGATGTTCAAAATGTTGTTTTTTCTTTTTTTTGTATGGCTAGTAAAGAATAATTCAAGCGATATTGCCATAGGTACCGATATAAATTGCATTTTACGTCTGTGTAATTGAACTTTTATGTGGTTAATATTTTTGCACTTTTCCAATTAAATTTTGATGGCCCATGGAGTGTTTTTTTCTGTTTCCATATTTAAAAAATATGGTAAAAATAGACAATGACAAATACAAAAACCATGAGAAAAACACACGTAATGGCCTTATCTAAGGCCAAATAAAAAATGCTTAGTTTGCGCAGTACTTTCAAAAATTTTCAAAGACGGGTGGGGGGGTGGTTTTTATTTCTGGGACCATAGATACAGAATCAAGAATTTCCTGCAAAATGAAATTATTTACACAAATCCATGATCGGTTTTAGCAGTAGTTCTGCAACTTGCAATTAATTTTTCGGAACCTTTAGAAATTCCTTATGTAATATTTAACTCTCGATCTCTCATGATCACCCGGTCTTGTACGATTTTATTATTATTATTATCATTATATTTTACGAGGATACCCACATCACCAAAGTGTGAGACATTCAGGTAATTGTTTGAACATTTTATTGATATTGAGTGTTCTTTCGTCCCTCAAAAAAGCTCAATTTGAAATTTCATGGATTATGCATGGTTTTCTGTATATAATTTACACTGCACAAGCAGAAAGTTAATGTTTTCACCATGGCAATTTTATCATGTAAATTGTCTGCCAAAAATTTTCTGCTTTCAACAGTGCAGAATTTTTCCGCTAGTGCAGCGCAATGCAAAATATTGTCAGGAAACCCTTGTGCAAATTCATTTTTTATCGAAATTTCCTTCACCTGAAATATTTTATAAATGTTTCATATTTTATGGGAACGCCGACCAAAATGATTTTTCACCCCTGCATGGTTTTTATTTTTGTTTGCTCTATTTTTGATAGATATTTTGGACTAAATATAGATATTATAAATATTTTTTATATAAACCAATGTACAAATCCATAAAATATCAACGTTGTATTACTAGTCTTAATTGTACGTTTAAGACTGGATAATTTCGCTTGCATGAATTTTCTGTATCGCTACTCTAAGTATTGCACGATTTACGAAAGTACATATTATAGATAAAAGGAAAAAATATTAGATGTATCCGAGCCAAGTTGAATTGGCAGCGAAACGTGCTTTGTGTGAGGAAAATTCAACTGGTCCAAGTAAAATTTCATGCAATATAGTCGGAAACCCCAATGCCAAGAATTTAATCAGATGGCTAGGTTGCATATTCAGCCATGTTAAGGGCGGTTTTTAGTTCCGTGTTGTATACATGGGTACACTAACTAGAGTAAATTTGTTCCGAGCAAGTTGTAGCCGTATTGACTAGAGTCTTCAAGGCTTAAATCATCATTTGCTTATACATTGAATTGGGTTGAACCAGTACAAATGGTGACTCGACATCATCAAGTCAATGACTCGATTCAATACAACACTTATTAACAGTGATATATAATCCTTGTATTTGTTTATAAAACTCGAATTTGCTTAATTCTTGTATAATGGAAACAAAAAATATCATTCCACAGCTAAAATGCTGCATGTTCATTACCCTGATGTAATTACACTTAATGTTGACATATACAAACAATTGGCATGTGCTTAAGTTAAGCATGAATAGTTTAAGAAGTAAATACGAAACTCGTAGTCGCGTGTGATATTTTCAGCATGCTCATGGCATTACAGCCTGGTTGCAAATTATGACATCACCAAATTCTTAGATAACTGCACATTTAGCAATATTAATACAGCTAGACATTTTAATTCAAAAACATATAAATTTGATTATGCCATTCTATTATGAAATATCTAACTATTCCCATCAGTTTTAGCAAATATTGTAAGAATGAAACAGTTATAAATTCATTCAAATTTTCAGTTAAATCAACAATACTTTTTGGGACGCCATTTTCATAGCTACTAAAGTAAAAATTTCAACACAAACACGCAAAACATTTACCTCAATTAGTTTGTCCTGGTATAGACATGTTTGTAAAACAATATGACCAATTTAGGCTTCAATATTACTGTGTGAAATGGGAAAACATAGCAAAATAAAGAAAATCTGGTAAACCGTTACAACATTCACAATCACTCATGACATCATGAATCGCAATTAGGTTTCAACACTGACGCTAGCTGGTGCCCTGTCCTGTTATGCTTCAACCATAGTGACTGTCAAAAACTTGCCGTAGTGTCTATTCCCGAATATATTAAACCGATAATACTAGATGGACGTCGCACGAGATTGACTGACTATCTCGTGAGGAAACATTGGAAAAAACGCTACGGCAAGTTTCTGACAGCTGTAAAAGGCATACATACAAGATTGATTTATTTAAGCTAAAAAACCACCGATTTCTGGGCCACCTATTCTTCAACTCCAACTATCCATGAGCAGTTTCGTTAACTATCCATGCCATGAGTTTACTTCTTTGAAGCAGAAGTTAGTTGGCTACAAGGCTACTGTCAACATGAATTTTTGGAAGGGTGGGATCTCTGTTCTCTTTGTAACACTTACTGGTATAGGTGTTTCGCCTTATAACCATTCGATGGTAAAAGAAAAGTTGGCGCCTCTTTGGCATAGCACACATAATTTTCTTGAATTTCGATGCCCAGACAGATATTTGTTCTGCTACTAGTGTGTTTAACCCAGGGATCCTCTCATTTAATAGGTCCGATGAGTATTTGGTTTTGCATTCTGGTTGCTTACGGTTTCGCATTTGAAGGCGGTCGATAACTTTATTGATCTTCAACCAAATATTGTTAAAAGGTGGTGGCAATGGTAGCAGTTTTCGAACGGCGTTTAGACGATCAAGATTGCACATGTTATCGTATGCTAGGAAGAAATCGTCCCATTCTTCCTCCGGTACTCTCTGTAACCTCTGCATTAAAAATTGCAGCATCAGCAGCAAAACTTGATCTGGACCTTCAGACCTAGATAGAATACAGTATGTATTATGTATTACATATTAATTTCATGCATAATCAACCTAGTTGCTGTAATACGGCATGTTGTATATTGCAGCGACACTTGCACGTAAATGGGATTCCACTTGTCTATGTAGCCACCTCCGCAGACATGATGGGAAAGCCCTCTGGGCCATTTAAGCAGCACCCTTTGTGTTTTGCCAGTGTCTTTATTGCACGATTCACCATTGTTTTCTGATTGTGTGTCTTCACATTTCTTTAACAGGTCAGGACATGCATTTAATAAACCAGACGTCCCTACAAAAAAAGTTAAAAAATAAACGGCGATGCTTTGAAGATGAGTGCTAACCAGAGCAAAAATGTGGTGTGAAAAAGAAAACGTATTGCAAAAAAAGAACTTAATAAAATTGTGGTAGGTCATAGAAAAATTTGAATTCTAAAATGAATAAACCAGACGGAGTGGTTTGAGCATTTATTCGCTGTACACTTTGCGAGCAACTCAAATAATATACCTTGAGATTCTGCAACATTTGAAGGTATCTCTGCCTGGTAGATTTGACGCTGCGTTGTTTATTTGCCTGGCATCACTTAAATTGATGGTTGATGGATCGAACACTGAAAGTAACAATGATGTGCATGAATAAGAAAATATAGTTTATTCAATATAAAATACATAGCGTTGACTATGCCTGTCACGTTTTAGATTTTGTTTCTATAATCCTAACCAAAATCCTAATCTTAATGCCAATCATATGATGTGAACCCAACATGAAATAAAGTTATGTATCTATGTTACTATACCTTCCAATTTTTTAACAAAAATGTTTTAATCAATATTTAATTATTTAAAGGACATGGCACTAAAATTTTTTATTGCCCAGATTGAAAGTATTACCTTTCCTGGTAATGAATATAATATTAAAACCTCACCGATCATTTTCGTTCTGGAGTTATTTGCATGTTATTTGACTGCTAATTTACTTTTTGGCGGCCATCTTGGCTCATATTTTTGAAAAATTATCTTTGCGTCACATGACCAGAATGACATAGATGGCTGGGGAGAATCAAAACACGCAATATATTTTATTCAGTGTCTGTCGAGATTACGAACGTATTGCTTTTAAACCATTTTTATGGAAAATATTCGCGAGAATCAAATAGGAGAAGTGTTACCGTACCAATATGAGCCAGAAGTAGGGAGAAAAGGCACCAATATAAGCGATGAAAGCAACTCGGACTGAGAGAGCAATTCGTCGTCCTTGAGCGAAGAAATCGATCAAGAGTTTGAAACAGCAAATGCATGGCGCCTTCAAACTCTTAGCTGGTGTAAATGTGGACATTGCACTATATCAAAAAAATTGATTGAATGTTTTTGTTGCTATGAGAAAGCGTTAGAGTACAACGAGTATGATGATCTTCTTGACCATTGTGAAATACAGGGACAGAAGTGCGTGACATTGCACCCAGACTATCAAGACAACATGCTGTCAGCATGTCAAGTGTTTTAAAGATAGATGTATGTCGCTATCTTGAAGAAAACTAGCCACTTGGCAATGAAGATCTGGAACAGGTACACAAACTTTATCGACTGGTAGCGTACCAGCGGTGTTCTCACTGGGTTTTCCAGATTTTACGTGTCACTATGAAATATTACGTGTCACTATGAACGCTTGCATAAGTGCATGCACACAGAAATAATTGAATGTTCTATTATTTGTTCTGTATATTAAACTTGCGTATTTAGTTTACAGTCAAACATGGCAAATACACACAAAGGAAACATAACATTTGTGTATAATGCACTAATACTCTGTTTGTTGTGATGCTGGAGCTGGTGACATGCTGACATATATAGATTATATAGTGTATACTTTCAAAGCTGGTCACGAACAAGTGCCGTTACGAGGTAAGCCTCAGGTTCTTCAAGACTATTTTAGTTCATATTTTATGTTTTGCGTAGCTATTTTTGCAGCAAAGCATGTATATGCACGTTGGAAAATATTATATATGTGTAGGATGTTATAGAATTACACACCATTGCCTTTATTCAGTCAATGTCTGTACGCTTCTCACAGTACAAATATATGTACCTTACGGCCGAAAATGCATCTACAATCTAGTTTTGGTACATTAATATACAATACTTCACTTAATATATCAAATTGGGATGCATTTGTATGTTTTAGTTGAGCCTTTCTTTGATCTTTCAAGCTTATCGCATTGTAGCTTATATTGTTGGATTTGCGCTTACCCAGCCATCTACGTCACATGCATAAATTAGCATACGTGGAATTTGTTCAAGATGGCGCCCGGCAGTTAAAATTTCGCGACTGTTTCTTCGATATTTCTTCACAACTATATGCCGTAGAAAGGTAAAAATACGTCTGATAAGTCTGGCAAATAAAAATTTTTAGTGCCATTGTCCTTTAAGTAACATAGAAAAGCTATGATGAATTATTGATCTCGTTTAGCATATAATGCGGATTACTGGCTCGACTTTGTCTACTTGCCACCATAGTGGAAATATTAAGTGCATCAGATAAGATGGAGGAGACAGTGGAAAACTGTGGGCATATCTCTATAGGTAAAGATGCTGATGAAAAGACACCATTATTACTGCCAGATACAACCAGCAAGGAGAAAAAAAACGAGGGTAAAAAGGAAGATATTTATAACCCTAATGTCGTAATTTTAACGTAAAACTATAATTTTACTTTTTTGTTAAATAATTGTTTTCTTACAATAAATTATTCATTTCAGTATTCTTTCTCAATGATTTGCAATATCAAGACGATTTTGAGAACAAATGTTGAAAAACGAGACCTAAGATATCTTCATAAGTTGAGACCGGCTTGTCCTTGTACAATGTAATTTCTTCAGACAGTTTGATTAACAAGCACCTTAACTACAGTGCTACGATCGATAGCATTTTTTAATTTTACAGTGGACATACCATCCACATGTTTTTCCACTTTGCAGTAATCATGCACACATTCCCTCAGATTTGTGGGAATGCCAAGTTTGGATCCTAGCAGTGCGTGAGTGGAACAGAACGCTGACTGTTGGCTCTCCGGCTCATTTGTGCACACATTCGGGTAGTTGACCAAAGGAAGACCACTGATTTTTGCTTTTACTGGTTACATACAGTGAGGGTGGCAAAGCTTCCATATTCTGTCCATCGCTACAAAGTTCTTGCAACCTGTAGCAGTAATCAAAGGTGAGTTTTCGTATCTAGAATTAACACTCTGAACTTTCTTTGATCCATCACAGCAGGAATTTCCCCTGGATAAATTCCATGTTTGGAAGAGTTGTGAATAATCTAGAAGAAAACTGACTGAATTTCCTAAACTGATCACATAAACACGTGCTGTGGAAGATTGGTAAATGAGGGCGCTCATATTCATCTATTTGGGTTCACAAACCGTAAAAACAATCAATTTCAAAAGAAATTAATGAGGGGAAATCCGAATATATGAATGTTGGCTTGCCCCACTTACCAATCTTCCGCGGCCCTTCCACGGCCCATGATAAATTTTGATTTGAAGCCTGCATAGTAAACGGCAATAATATTTTGAATTTACCTCACATAAAAAGCACAACCTCACCTTTTTCTCTGCAGCGGCTTGAGCAGTCGTCGTCTGAGTGTGTACACTTCATGTCGACGGACTAGATCAATGTGATCCATAAATGTATCTTTCAATTCATCAATGGCCCCTTTAAAGTGCCATGTCATCTTCCTTTCCCTTATTTTCTGCTCTATTTCGTGCCAGTAGAATGCATCTAACATTATTCTGCGGTCTAATCCGCTAACTAATTGGAAAAATGTCTTCGTTTGTAAACTTACAGTTAATAATCATGAACTAGTAGATGTGTTATAAAATATGTTTGTAATATTGTTGTTCCTTTGTAGGTTATCGAATCGTAACCTCCTTAAAATATTCCAGATGAAGTAGTTTTGCTCTTCTTTAATGACACAGACAAATCAATATAAACTTGTGAGTGTTAGGGATTCTTTTCATAATGCATCATAATTAATATGAAACAATGTTTGCATGGCAAGGCTAGCTGCTTCAACACAAATCAACTTGGTTCACCATAAATGTATAGAATAGACCTTTCTATATGACGTCAAATGCGTAATATTAACATTATGTGTATTGATTGGCTTGACGTCTTTCCCCAGCCAATTAAATTTCGTGTAACGAGAGAAGTGTAACGTGTAGCGAAAGAGCATGCTTCGCATTTTAGTTATAAACTTTTTATATCCATGCATGCCAATCTCCCGTTTTATGAATTGCTATCTCTTCCAGTTTATCAATGATTAAAATAACAGTGATCAATACCTTTTTTCTTGCAGTATTTCCTTTATTAATATTATTTCCCCTTTAAATCTTTCAATTAATTGTTTTAAAAATATCTTCTCGTGACAACCCATGAGCATTCGCACAAACATTAAAACCGGAAATGAATGTTTTCATGTTCTCGTTTGGGACTTCCGTTGGGCTGTTGGGCACAAGAAACCCAACAAAAGTATTCCACCCCTAAAACGCGACTCATATGACAAGTTCATACATTTACGTCTAGCTACATTTTAGTTTCATCAGAACCAGATTTCCAACTTCTGAACACCAAATATGAGTACGAGATAGAGCTAAATGAACTCGCCATTCATTAGCTCATACATTGCACGATAACCTGAATACTAATTTGCTAAGGGTAAGCAAATTGCACCATACTAGTTTAATGGGCTAATTGTAGTCCACTGTGGCTGTTAATTTCTTTAAAGTAAACCAATCACTTCTAAAAAGATTAATTATTTTGTTGACACATAGTTGACACGAATCAGGACATAGATGCTCCATGACGTTATCATATGCTTTTTTACACATATGATAATACCATTTTCAAGAAGCAAGAAAGGAAGAGAGATGGGATATTCAAGCTGAAGTGATCGCAACACAAAACAGACTTGATCATGTGCAGGAATATCTTTTGTAACAGCATTCAGTAAACTTTCAAATATCTCGTAAAGCTGATCATGAAATTCCGAAAGTTCCAACTGAGCGAACATGTCAGTAATCTGAACGGTATAATTCATGGATATAGGAGACCTAGATTGCTGACGTATACCTAGCGGAGGTGGGGCCAACAAGAGAAATCCAGCATAGCGGAACAAGAGGGTAAAAGACTATAGACTCTGCTAGTAAATCAACGATTTTTAGCAAATTTTGCCGTCCCTTTGTTTCCAAACTCATCTTTTATATATATATACATATGTCTATGACTATGTCTATGAAATTGCTCAGTCGATGGGTCGGTGATGATGGACCAGCAACAATTGGATGCAGCTTGAGATCTGGTGGAGCTTGTACTTTAATCTACGTCGAGTTTTGTTGGAGTATGGCTTCCTTCACAGCTTGCAACTTATGTATGTTTGGAAGTCCATAGAAGTTAGATGTTTGCCACGTGAAATTATGTAAATATTCTTCTCTTTCTTCGTTGTTTCTTGGTCGAATTTCTTCAAGTGTTTTCCAATCTTTTTAATAATTTTGTCATAATAGTTTAAATCAGTCAGTTCTGTGTAACGTTCGTTGTCGGCTAGCATTTCGTGAACCTTTGCGCGATAAAATGTTTTGTCCATAATTACGGTCGCTCCCCCTTTATCAGCTTCCTTTATGATAATTGTGTCGTCGTTTTTCAGTTCATTTAAAGCGTTCTGTTTGCCTCTGGTTAGGTTGCTTTTCTTTGCTGTTGCATGCTGTTTATGGTAGTTTTTTGTAGCTTCAATAAAGATGTTCAGATATTTATCTTCTGACATTGGTGGTACAAAGTTTGATGGATTCTTCACCAACGATTTGTCATCTCCATTTGGTTGCTGGTCGTTGAAGTATTCAAGTAGACGTATCTTTCTACTGAATTCTTGACTGTCTGTTTTTAGTTTGCTTCTGTTCTGTTTTAGCGTTGGAGTGAATTTAAGACCTCGTTCTAACAATTTAATTTCTTCATTGGATAGTCCTCTTGATGACATATTAATTATTTTGGGCTGTGTTGTTTTCGCGTTCTCTTGTTGTCGGCCATTTTGTCTCACTTCTGCTGTTCGTTGTAAGGTTCATGTAAGGTTCGGTGGGTCGTTCAGATGGTAGGAACTCATTCCCAAAAAATGAGGACCTCTTTGGAAGGGGTACATTGGCCATTGAGGTTGTGGTGGTGGGTTTTCAAAGTGGGATTGTCTTATAACGTCCGAGTAGGTGAGAGGAAATGTGGCGCTGTTTTCTTGGCTTTGTTCTGTATGTTTATTTCTCGTGTTCGGAGCATCGCAGTGCTGATTCGACTATACTTGAAATTCGAAACACAATTTGGTTCAGAAGATAAGGAAGAATTTGTACAAGCCTTCAAAAGATATTTGGACGATTGCTTCGCAATCTGGAACAAGTCAGAGGAAGATCTAAAGAAACTACATGCGATGTTGAACAGTCTCCACGAGAGCATCAAATTCATGGTGGAATATGACAACGTGAAGCTGCCATTTCTGGATGTGTTAGTATACAAGCAAAATAACAAGTTGAATACGGACATCTTCTACAAAGCCACTGATACCAACCAATATCTCTACTTTAACTCATGTCACCCGAAACACACAAAGACCAACATTCCCTACAGTCTGGCGCGCCAAATATGTTGTATTGTGTCCGACGCAGATATAAAAACCAAACGACTTAACGAACTCGAGAACTTTCTACTACAACAGAACTATCCTAAAAGCCTAATCACAAAAGGAATGGAAAAAGCCACATCTCTCTCACAGGAAGAACTTCGGGCACCAAAGAACAGAAATAGCAACACAAAGACCCTTCCACTACTTTTAACACACAATCCCAACAACCCGCAAATAATCAACAGGATAAAACAGAACTTGCAATTCCTAAAAAACTCAGAAAAAATTAAACCTATACTAGAAAATACGAAATTAATTGTCAGTCAACGCCAACCGAAGAACCTAAAGAAACATCTTACACAAGCCAGATTTGTTTCCGAGAGAACTTCCAACACTGTAACACAATGCGGAGAACCAAGATGCGGCACGTGTGCGATAATAATGACCGGAATCGACATCAAATTAAAAAACGGGAAGACTTAGTATGTAAAATGCCCAATGAACTGCAAATCGCGTAACATTATATACATCCTCTTTGCGCGAAATGCAGAAGTTTTTATGTTAGTCAAACAGAAAACCTCCGCCAGCAATTTACGCTACACAGACAGCAAGTAAATCACGAAGAATATAGCCACTTAGCAGTAAGTGAGCACATAAGAAGGTGCAGCAATGGCAACTTCCAGATCATGCCCATTTATCAATGTGACAGTCATTCAAGCCGCTTGATAAGAGAGTCGAAGGAAAGAGACATCATTACTATACTCCAACCGGACTTAAATTCACATTAAATATCAACTTTGTATAAGATATTTTTATATAACTAGAACTATAACAACTTTTTGTAAGACATTTTTTTATATAACTAATTTATGTAAATAATTAGCAGTAAACTAACACCACAGGTGTAGTGACGTAGTGGTGAAATACTATACATTGTAAATAGGATATCCAAACACTTCTAACTAAGTATTCAGCACCTGAGAAGCTTCTAATAAAAGTGAAAACGTTTGTGCAGAATGAGTGTTATTTAATGATATCCTTTATTCCATCTTCATCGTTTCCACTACAAACTTTTTCTATATACTTTTACTTGTGTGATCAACCTACACATTACTCTATTGCGAGTGCGTGCGTGCTAACGTGCGTGCTAACGTGCGTGCTAACGTGCGTGCTAACGTGCGTGCGTGCGTGCTAACGTGCGTGCGTGCGTGCTAACGTGCGTGCGCGCGTGCGTGCGCGTGTGTGCGCGCGTGTGTGTGCCTGTGTGTGCCTGTGTGTGCTTGTCTGTGTCTGTGTGCGCATGCGCGTGTGTGTGTCCATAAATTCTAACTTCTAAGTTTTGGTTAAAAAGGTTCTCCTACTCAATAAAATTCAAAATCTAGAATTGGATTTTGAACATGCACATAGCACAACCACATACAGACTGTATGAAAATGAAATGAAATTCTAGCTGCGAAAAAGTCATGTTGGGTGCATCTGGTTTGTTAGTGAAATCACATTCAGTTTTTTGGGTTACCTGTTAATTGTGGGCTCCGCGCGTGGGTTATGCACAGTCGTGACAAGGTCGTACCTTGGCAGTGCAAACGTTTGTAAGAAGTCTATATATTTTGAGTTTTTTATTGTTATTAAATCTAAAAGTATCGAATAGTTCCATGAGTCAACGACCGAATTCAAACGGACTGTCACTAAACGAAATCGGTCGCCGAAAATCGAGAAGTATCCGTTACAGTACGACCTTATAGATTGTCTTCGGCGACAATATGGATGAAAAACAAGGGCTAGAACACACAGACGAAGGTGCAAAGGACGCCCAATTCGGCACAGGAGAACTTCAAAGGCCAGCTATCCGAAAGGACTACGGAAAGGAAGCTGGAAATGCTCTCAAAGACTTGGAAATTACACGGGAAACCGAGGCGGCAAACGTTTTGACAACGTTAGCGAGCGTGGGTGAGCCAGCGAAACGATACGAAGAATGGACAGCGGATAATGTAAATACAGGACTCCCAAGATCGGAAAATGACGAAAAGGAGATATACGGCGCTTGCAATAAAATGCCCACAGAAAAAGGTAGGCAATATATATTGGAAAAAATTAAAAACGATCGGAAAAGTGCATTATCTAATGTCACTAGACAAATTAACAAGATTAAACCACTTCTGTCAAGTTTTTCAAACCGAAAACTTGTGCATATAAAATTAAAAGAACTAGACGAGCTGTTCGCCTTGATGCACGGTATTAACCAAAATTACGTACAAGAACTGAACAGTGATGATGAAATGTGACAAGCTACTGAGTGGTTTGATATACATGATAAAGAAGTATTTACATTCAAACAAAGCGTGGTTGAATATTTACATGAAGCAAAGGAATATTTAAACGAAGAATTCTCTAGAAGCTCAGTGAAATCTAAGTACTCCCACTCAATGCGTTCATATGCATCCAGATCTTCTAATCGATCACAACTAATTCAAGCTAAAGAAAAAACAGCTTCACTAGAAGCTAAAGCAGCATTTTTGAAAGAAAAACAAGCCTTAAAGATGGCAGCATAGGTGTAATAAATTGTTTTGTATATATCACTAACCGGAAACTCTAATACGTTGACATTACTAATAACTAACCACACCCTTGAAATTAATGTAACAAAAAATATGGCGAATAAATCGAATGTTTATTACATGGCGCCCAACGTGGGGCCCTTTTCGACTCTTGAAACGATATAATATGGCCGAGGCAAAAAAATTTAAACGATTAAAAGCGATTCGAATTAGTCACAGGCGTTGTGGACGATTTATTAGGAGAAGCGAACGAACTCACTTGTGTGGACAGTTTAAGCGAAATTCAAAGCGGACGAATCGAAGTTATAAATACTCTACTGGAAAATAAACTAAAATCCTTGAAAGAAATCGATCAGGAAATCTTAAATATATGCGAACTGACAGCTATAAACAATGAAGTTAAGGAATCAGAAGAGATTGTGGCACAAATTATCGATTGTCAACGAAAAATTAAAGAAGCAAAGCGAAGACAGCAAATGCAACAATCGCCTACAGTAAATGTAAACAATCAAGTCGAAGTGACCGCTCAAGAAACGCAAAGTATGTCTCAAAGTGAAGGAGGGCAAGGATATGCGAAAGTTCGATTACCAAAACTGACGATGCCACGATTTAAAGGTGAGCTAACGAAATGGAATAGTTTTTGGGACAGTTTTAACGCTTCAATTCACGAAAACAACGACATATCTACAATTGACAAATTCAATTATTTGAATTCCTTACTGGAAGGAAACGCAGCACGAGCAATACACGGACTGCCTTTAACTGAGTTAAATTATCATGCAGCTATAGAGATTTTAAAGGATCGATTTTCTAAACCACAAGCTATAATATCTGCACATATGGACGAACTTTTGAAATTACAAGTATGCAATGATCGAGTCAACTCGTTGCGATTATTTTATGATAAAGTGAGTGTTCATGTTAGAGGTTTACAATCTTTGGGCGTGTCGTCCGAGCAATATGGCAGCCTATTAATTCCAATAATTATGTCGAAACTTCCCAACGATATTCGCATTCAGATTACTCGCAAAGTGAACGACGAAACGTGGAAAATAGATGAGTTATTACAAGCTATAAAACGAGAAATCGAAGTCCGAGAAGCTAGCGAAAGGATCAAGACTAATGACAACAAATCGCCTCCATATAGCAGACCTAATTCTGGATCAGCAAGTGCCTTGACAGCCAGAAGCAACGAGTCTTTTAAGTTACAATGTGTGTATTGCAAAGGAGAACACTATTCTGCTTCATGTGATATAGTAAAGGATGCTCGTGAGCGAAAAGATATTTTACGACAGAACGATAGATGTTTCAACTGTATCCGAAAGGGACATCAGGTTAAGGATTGTACAGTAAATAAAAACTGCCGTCACTGTAACAAAAGACATCATCAATCAATCTGTTTCTCTGTTCGTGACAGTGCAAAGGAAGATAAATCGGGGGGTGAAGATGCTCAACGAAAACGGAACGATGATAAATCAGAGATCAAACCGACTGTTACAACAACATCAATGTATCGAAATAAAGGAAAGGTATTACTACAGACGGCGAAAGCACAAGCATACAGCGAAGATGGATCTACAAGTGCAAAAGTAAGAATTCTGTTTGATAGCGGAAGTCAGAGAACTTATATAACGAACAATTTGCAACGTAGACTACGGTTAAAGCCTAAGAAATCCGAATCGATACAACTCAACACATTTGGAGACAACAAGTTTAAAAGGCAAACGTGCAACAATGTTGAACTCCTCCTTGAGAATTCCAGTGGTGAGCGAATACATTTGACTGCGCTAAGTGTACCGGTGATCTGTTCTCCTTTACCATCCGCAGCAAACATAGACTATTCTCATTTGGAAGGACTGGAACTTGCTGACCCCATAGACGAAGATAATGAATCACATATTGACATTTTAATCGGTTCCGACTTTTATTGGCACATGGTTAGTGGAGATACAATTCGTGGAGAGACTGGTCCTGTCGCCGTTCGAAGCAAATTTGGCTGGCTTTTATCGGGTCCCACAGATGGATATGTTTCAGATGAAGGCAAAATCACATCAAATCTGATCATCGCGGGTGAAAGTGACAACTTTCTTACTGCAAACGAAAACGATGCCTTGGTAGAATGTCTAAAGCAGTTTTGGACAACAGAATCAATCGGTATTTTTGATCCCGAGCTAAACGGTGATACACAACAAGATCAATTTTTAGAAGACATAAAGTTTGATGGAACGCGATACGAAGTAGGATTACCTTGGAAAGATGGATGTCGGCCAGAATCGAATCATTACGAACTTTGTCGCAACAGACTTAAATCAATACAGAAGAAATTGATAAAAGAGCCCGAATTATTGCGAGAATACGAGAATATTATTAACGAACAGAAACGAAGTGGTATTGTAGAGGAGATACCGATCGAAGAGTGCATGGGAAACAACAAAGAAGACGTGGGAGTTCATTATATGCCTCATCATTGTGTTATTCGCACTGACCGGAAAACAACGAAACTAAGAGTAGTTTATGATGGGTCCGCGAAACCAGACGACGCTAAGATTTCACTTAACGATTCCTTGCTGACGGGACCGAATTTCATTCCTCACCTTTTTGACGTTTTGTTGAAATTCCGATGGAACCCAATCGCGTTAACAGCAGATATAGAGAAAGCTTTCCTTATGATTTCAATTGATCCATCGAACAGAGATATGTTACGGTTTTTTTGGCTGAAAGATCCGGGGGACTTAAACTCAGAGATATTAGAAATGCGTTTTTGTCGTCTTGTGTTTGGTTTGCGGCCCTCACCAGCGATACTCGGAGCGACGATCACTTACCACCTTGATAAATTGAAAGAAACTCACCCAGAGGCGAGCGAAATAGTCGATATTATAAAGAATTCATTGTACGTTGACGACTTCCTGTCGGGACAAGAGTGCGAAGAGAAAGCATTCAAAATGTATCAAGATACGAAGAATATCATGAGTAAAGGAGGTTTCAATCTCAGAAAATGGAACTCAAATTCCAAAACCGTCCTGAAGAAGATCCAGAACTGCGAAGTTGATACATCTCAGGACACTAATGATATAAGTATTGAAAAGAATGTCGTCGAAGAAAACCAGTCTTACGTGAAAACATCATTTGGTCCAACAACACCCGATGATGAAGTCCAAGTTAAAGTTTTAGGATCACGATGGAACGCTAAAACAGACAAACTTTATTTCAACTTTGACGATCTGCTGCAGTACGCCAGAACACTTCCTGCAACAAAAAGATCACTTTTAAAAATCACAGCGAAAGTATATGATCCCTTGGGACTTTTGAGTCCGTTTACAATCACGATGAAGATCCTTTTCAAAGATTTATGCAATGAAAAAGTCGATTGGGACGAAACATTGAGTGGAGATGCGCATCTTAAGTGGCTTTCATTCCTAGAGCAGTTGGAATGTTTAAGTCAAATTCAAGTACCGAGATGTTATTTCAGCGTAGAGAAGCAACCAATAAGGATACAATTACACGGATTTAGTGACGCTTCTAAACGAGCCTACGCGGCAGTGGTGTATATGAGATCTATTTACGATGATGGAAGTATTGATGTTCGACTTATTTCGTCTAAAACGAAAGTTGCGCCAACCAAACAACAAAGCATTCCAAGATTGGAACTTTTAGGAGCCACAATCCTTGTACGACTAGTCAACTCTGTCAAAAATGCATTGCCATCTACGAAAGAGATTGAAACTGTATACTGGACTGATTCGTTGACAACTTTGTTTTGGATCAAAAATAACAAAGTGTGGAAACAGTATGTTCGACATAGAGTGGAAGAAATCCTGAGAAGAGATTTTGCCCTGGAAAACTTAATCCGGCTGACTTGCCATCTCGCGGTTTAAAAGGACGAGAGTTACTCGAAAGTAAAGTCTGGTGGAATGGTCCAAAGTTCTTATACGGTGCCAAAAACGAATGGCCAATCTTTCCCGAAGGTGTCACGTGCGACAAAGAAGCATTTGTTGAAATCGTAAAGGAACACCCAACGTCAGTCATTCACTTGTAAATGGCAACAGAAATTACGCTACAACAGACCTCGATCAAGTCATCGATTGTTGTCGTCACAACAACCTGAGCAAAGTGTTACGAATAACGGCGTACGTTTTACGATTCGTTAAAAATTTACGATGTTCAATTCAGAAAACGGAAAAAACAGTGAACGAATTGACCTCCTGTGAAATTGATGAAGCAGAGAACCGTTTCCTTAAGAGCATCCAAGCAAAAGTCTTTAGTAAAGAAATGGAATTCTTAAAGGAAAACAAGAGAACAGCTCCACCTATCTACGTAACGCAATTTGGATTATATTTAGACAGCTGTGGAATACTACGATGTAAAGGACGACTAAACAACGCCCCTTTGTCGAACAGTTCAAAAAATCCAATTATCCTGCCAACAAAACATCACTTTACAGATCTTGTCGTCATAGACAATCATGAACGAACATTTCACAGTGGGACTAACATCACTCTTTCTTCGCTGAGAGAAAAATATTGGATTATATGTGGACGTGAAACAGTAAAACGCGTCCTACATGCATGTGTTCTATGCAAAAAGATCGAAGGTGTTCCCTACAACCCGAGAAGTATACCCGACCTCCCTGAAACGCGAGTATCCGAAGATCCTCCGTTCTCCCATACAGGGATTGACTTTGCTGGCCCACTTTTCATACGTAAAGAGAATCCACAAGAAACCACTTACAAAGCATATATTTGCTTGTTTACCTGTGCTTCAACGCGTGGGATACACTTGGAATTAACAACGAGCTTGAACGTGGACGCTTTCTTCCTGGCATTTCGTCGATTTACTGCGAGAAGAGGACTGCCCTCAACCATTCGGACTGACAATGCCCAGACGTTTAAACGGGCGGCCAAAGAGCTTCAACGATTTACCAGATCCAATGTACTGCATAATTATATGATTAATCATCGAATATCGTGGCAATTCATTCCTCCTAAAGCTCCTTGGTGGGGAGGATACTGGGAACGAATGGTAAAGATGGTGAAACAAACTCTTAAGAAAATGTTAGGCAGATCAACGCTCAACTATGATGATATGAACACATTGTTAGTTGAAGTAGAAAGAGTTATCAATTCGCGTCCCATAACGTATGTTTATGATGACAAAGAAGCTGTAAGTTATGCCTTAACTCCTTCCCATTTAATTAATGGAAGGTCAATCTCGACGGTTCCAAACTGTCGACATTACGATGTCGTAAGTACAAATCAAACGCTCACAAGACGATCGCGTCATCATCGACATTTGTTGCAACAATTTCTTGAAAGATGGAGACGAGACTATCTTTTAAGTTTACGAGAGAGTCATAAGACAAAGTCAAGACAAGATAAGAAACCAGACATATCTGTTGGTGACATCGTTATACTCAAAAACGATTCAACTTCGAGAAATTTTTGGAAATTGGCGAAAATAGTAGAACTATTACCTGGAAGAGATGGAGCAATACGATCAGCTGTTGTGAAAGTCGGTAGCGACACAAGAAAACCAGTTTTGTTAAAAAGAGTCATACAGCAACTTATTCCAATCGAGGTACGATACAACGAAAACCAAATCGCTGATGACTCCAGTAAAAGGAACATCGACAGGACGGGGAACGACGACGAAGAAGAACAAAATAGTCTACCTAGGCGAATAAGTGCCATCGTTGGAGAAGCAAGAAGAAGATATTCAAATGTCAAATAACTTTGTTGGGTTATAACAATCATTAAATTTATTATGGGACGGTGATTCATATTGAAAATTAGGGAATTTGGAACTTTGATCACCCAGGGTGATCAACCTCGGGCAGTGTAATAAATTGTTTTGTATATATCACTAACCGGAAACTCTACGTTGACATTACTAATAACTAACCACACCCTTGAAATTAATGTAACAAAAAATATGGCGAATAAATCGAATGTTTATTACAATAGGAACTCGAACTAAGGCGAATGATTGCGCAGGCAAAGGCTGAAGAAAATGTTTACGAACAGTTTGAATATGGAGAATGTAATCAGTTTGAAGAGCCGAACAGTAAATTTGCCACCAGCCAGGTAAATTATACCCTACCCCCTCATAATTATATACCTAAACCTACACCAGTTGGTAATGGTTTACTGGATCCTTCTGAGTCGACACCTGAGGTAAAGAGTAAAACAATTCATGCAAGCCCAATAGTACAGTCTACTGTGGTAAATCGTGAACCAGCAGAGTCCTTAGCCCCCGAAACTCCTTCCAGTCCCAAACCTGCAACAACCAGTACAAGTAAAATTGAAGAACCCTCTACAATAAACCCAGAAGCTTTACCATTCAACCTTAAGCAAGATGAACGAACAGAATTTCAAGTTTCATCGAACTCCCAACCAAGCCCTGAACCCCCTGGTCAAGATATTGGGCAAACACTGCTATTGAATAACAGTATGTATGACGAATTCCTTAATGTTCAAAGGAAGCAAGCTAGCATTTCAGAAATGATTATGGTGCAACAAGTTCGAAGTTCACTTTCATCTCATAAACCTCCTACCTTCTCGGGCAATCCAATGGAATATTCAAGATTAATCAATGCGTTTGAGTCACTAATTGAATCGAAGGTGGAGAGCCCAATTGAAAGGCTATATTTCCTAGACCAATACACTACCGGAAAGGCTAAAGAGGTAATTAAGGGATGTATTCAAATGAAATCTAATGATTCGTATGGTCAAGCTAGAGACTTGCTAAAGAAACATTTCGGAGGTCCTTTCAAAGTTGCGTCCTTCTGCACTGCATGATCCTGACTGGAAGCCAAAGTCCAAGAAGCACCAAGCTACATCCAAGGAAAACGTTGAAGGGAATGATCAAGAACGGGTAAACACTGGACTTACTGCGTGCAGCATTACCGAGGCTGGTGATGTTCCTGTCAATATGGGTATTGTACCTTTCTGGCTATACCACAAGAGTGAACCTGAGAAGAGAATCAAGGTGTATGCCTTATTGGATAACGGAAGTGGAGGAACATTTATTAAGACAGAAACGATGAAAAGACTTGGTATTGATGGTGAGGACACCACACTGGTATTAACAACCATGCACGGAACTCAAGAGATTGAAACGAAGGTGGTTAATGGCCTAGTAGCCATAAATGGCCAGAGAGAAGATGTACATTTGGATCTACCGAGAAGTTACGCGAGAGAACAGATAATGATAGATCGAGAAGAAATACCACGACCAGAAGTAGCTGAAAGGTATCATCACCTGCGGAAGATAAGTGAGCAGCTGACACCTTATATGGGGGATATAGAAGTTAGTCTACTAATTGGCCTGAACTGCCCAAAAGCCTTACGTCCAAGAGAAGTAATACAGGGACAAGACACAGAACCGTATGCTGTGCGATCCATACTTGGTTGGTATATCAATGGTCCAGTGAGCAGAGATGATGATGTCACAGTCCATTGCAATCGAGTGCATGTACAAAGCGTGGACGAGTCTTCAGGTTGCATCGTTACGGAGAGAAACGTTAAGGAAGAAATAGTGCCAAAAACTGTGGAAAGAATGTTTGAATTGGATTTCTCAGAGAAGGAGAAAGGACTGGCAACTTCTAAGGACGATCGTCAGTTTCTGAAGAAAGTTGGAAGTGGAATCGTGCATCGTGAAGATTCACACTATGAGATGCCATTGCCATTCAAGGAACAAAACGTAACTCTTCCAAATAATCATCCACAGGCTGAGCAACGATTAAAGAATCTGAAGAAGTGGCTTCTTTCTGATGACAAGTATCGATGAGATTATGTCAAATTTATGGACAGCATAATAAGCAAGGGCTACGCAACCAAAGTAAGTGATGAAAATGCAACAGCGAGTGAAGGACACGTCTGGTACTTACCACATCACGGGAAATGTTCGTCTTCGGGTCGAACTTTTTGTCTGAAAGTCTTCGGGTCGTCTTTGACTGCTCGGCTCGTTACCAAGGAGAGTCCCTTAACGATCATTTATTGCAAGGCCCAGACTTGATGAGCAAGTTAACAGGGGTATTGATAAGATTTAGAGAAGAAAAAATCGCTGTGATGGCCGACGTGGAAAAGATGTTCTATCAAGTCAAAGTGACGGAGCCAGATCAAAACTACCTTTGATTCCTATGGTGGCCCGATTCTGACTTGACAAAAGAACCGGTGGACCACCACACGACTGTACATTTGTTTGGTGGGGCATCATCGCCAGGATGTTCTAACTTTGCCCTGAAGCGCACTGCTGATGACCACGAGGAAGAATTTGGAACAGACATATAGCGGACACATTGAGACACAACTTTTATGTTGATGACATGTTGAAGTCTGTCCCTGCAGACGAAAAGGCAATCGAAGTGGTCCAAGGAATGAAGGCAATGTGCAAGAAAGGTGGATTCACGTTAACCAAGTTTGTGAGTAATAGTCGCAAGGTACTCCAGTCGGTACCAGAAGAAGACCGAGCAAAAGAGATCAAGGGCCTAGACCTAGGGCAAGATAAGTTACCAGTAGAACGGGCACTTGGAGTGTGTTGGTGCATCGAGTCGGACACCCTGCAGTTTCGGATAGAGCTTAAAGATCAACCCTGTACTAGAAGAGGGATCCTTGCAACTATCAGCTCGGTGTATGACCCCCTTGGATTCATCGCCCCAGTAATGTTAGTGGGAAAGAAGATACTGCAAGATTGGGATGAGCCTCTCGACGAAACGACACGAATGCGATGGAAGAAATGGAGAGATGAACTTTTCCTGCTCGAAAACATGAAGGTGAAAAGAAGCTTAAAGCCTCCAGAATTTGGAAAGGTCAAATCAGCTCAGCTTCACACCATGTCAGATGCATCTACTATCGGGTATGGTCAATGTGCCTATTTGAGACTAGTGGATGAGCATGGGACCATTCATGTTTCGTTTCTGATGGGAAAGGCGAGAGTAGCTCCAAAGAAGACTGTTGGCATCCCGAGACTTGGGTTGGCAGCCGCTACAGTCTCCGCTAAGATGACAGACGCACTGAAAGATGAGTTAAGTTACGAAGGCGTACGAGAGTACTATTGGACGGATAGTAAGGTAGTCTTGGGCTACATCTGCAACGAGTCAAAGAGATTTCATGTTTATGTGGCTAACAGAGTTCAACTGATACAAGATCTGTCTTCACCATCTCAATGGAGATATGTGAACTCTGCCGAAAATCCAGCAGATGAAGGATCACGTGGCATGACGGCCAAGCAGTTTGTTGAAAAGTCCAAGTGGCTTGAAGGTCCTGAGTTTTTGAAAGATTCAGAAGAGACCTGGCAGACGGGAGATATCATCAAAGGTAAGGTAGACCCAGCCGATCCAGAAGTGAAAGTTAATGTAAATGCAAACGTGTTAACAGAGAAGAACGATATGCTCAGCAGACTCGATCGTTTCTCAAGTTTGAATACGGCGAAAGCAGCAGTAGCGATCTGTCTAAGATACAAGAACAATTTAAGGGAGAAAGCAGTAACGAAGAAGGATGAGTTAATGAATCGAAAGCCCGAAAGCGAAGGCAGAGAAAGGGTCTCAGCGAGTTCGTTGTTATCGGTTGACGAACTGCAGAAAGCAGAGATGGAAATAGTTAAGATGGTGCAATCCGACGCATTTCCTGGAGAGATAAAGAATCTGAAAGACATTAAAGCTGATTCTTCGTTAAGCAATCGTCTTTCAGACAAGAAGAAGAAAGTAGTTTTGAAGAAAACCAGCGCTCTTCATACGCTAGATCCATTTGTAGATTCGGACGGTATTCTGAGCGTTGGAGGAAAAATACGGAGAGCTAACTTTGCGCAAACGTTGAAAACACCTATCATCTTACCGAAGTTTGGACACCTCACAAAGTTGGTGGTTAGTTATATCCACGAGAAAATACACCATGGTGGCAGAGGTATAACTATGAATGAACTACAAGCTCATGGTTATTGGATCATCAACGGCAACACCGTGGTTCGACGGTTCATTTCAGACTGTGTAACTTGTCGACGCCTTAGAGGAACCGTAGGGGAACAGAAGATGGCAGACCTACCGCAGTCAAGACTCGAAGACGTGGCACCATTCACCTATAGTGCAATCGATTACTTTGGTCCGTGGTATGTTAAGGATGGCAGAAAGGAAGTTAAGCAATACGGGGCGTTATTCACGTGTATGGCCAGTCGCACCATACATATCGAGGTCGCACACTCGATGAAAACGGATTCGTTCATGAGGTGCTGTCAGAGAACTGCGTAGCGATAGAGGAACCAATTTTATAGGAGCTGAAAATGAACTAAAGAAAGCAGTTAAAGAGATGGATGATGATAAGATAAAGACTTACTCAAGGACGGAATCGATTGGATTAAAAATCCGGCGAAAGCGAGCAACTTCGCAGGAGTGTGGGAGCGACAGATTCGATCTGTTCGCAACGTTATGAACGCTCTTATTAAGCAGCATGGTCATAGATTAGACGACGAATCCTTACGTACATTCCTCTGCGAGTCAGAAGCGATCGTTAATAGTCGACCCCTGACTGTGGAAACGCTAAATGACCCTCTTTCTCCCTTACCACTGACTCCGAACGCGTTACTGACTGGCAAAACGAAGCTAGTACTACCACCACTGGGGAAGTTTCAGAACGAAGACATGTATTGCAGACGACGATGGCGACGAGTGCAGCACTTGTCTAACCAATTCTGGAATCGTTGGAAGAAAGAATACTTACAGAACCTCCAAACAAGATCGAAGTGGACAGGTTTATGGAGAAACTTCAGAGTAGGAGACGTGGTTCTGATGATTGACGTGGACAAGGTGAGAAACCAGTGGCCTATGGCGAGAGTAATGAGCGTGAATGAAGATGACCAAGGTCTTGTTCGATCAGTAACTGTACGAACGTCAAGTGATTCGATCCTCGATCATCCAATCAACAAGTTGATCTTATTAGTAGAAACCTCGGAAGAAGAGCAAGAGAAGACCGGGTGAATTCCCAGACGGAGAGCCAAAGTCGCTAAGTTTCGTTGGACGAAAAGTGAAAGAAAACAATCTAGCTAAGTATACTTAGAGACATTACTTAATATTACTGTACGAACAGTCTCTAAAATTAAGTGACATTTAGTTAAAAAGGGTTCATTTTATGTTAGTTTATGGTAAAATAGTCTTCGGCTATTTTAGAGGAGCCATGTTAGTGAAATCACATTCAGTTTTTTGGGTTACCTGTTAATTGTGGGCTCCGCGCGTGGGTCACGCACAGTCGTGACAAGGTCGTACCTTGGCAGTGCAAACGTTTGTAAGAAGTCTATATATTTTGAGTTTTTTATTGTTATTAAATCTAAAAGTATCGAATAGTTCCATAAGTCAACAACCGAATTCAAACGGGCTGTCACTAAACGAAATCGGTCGCTGAAAATCGAGAAGTATCCGTTACATGGTTCTTGATAAGGATCAATTTCAAGGTAAAAAAATAGGTACGCTAAAGGGTACATGTGTCTACTGTAAGCGAAATACAGAACAATCCGAATATGCGAGACATTAAAATGACCTTTCTATTTTAATAAAAAAATTTGACAAATAGACAGCTAATCTACAATACATCACATGTATTTACTTTTAGCAATACTGTACATAGTTCACATTTGCGATATAGTTAGCATCAATTAAAACTAAATCAATCAAAAACTTTAGTTATATGTCAGTAATCTAGCTGAGGAGGTTTTCTCTACTAACTGAGGACGCCTGCCGACTATATCTAGAATGTTCTATGAATATTATGAGAAACAAGTATTAGAACTAGCTATATTTACATAAATTTCACGAATTACAAAGCGTGCAACCCAAACATAACTGTTTTCATCAAGTAATGAATGCGGAGATATTCGTAATTACCATAGCAACCCCCAGTCATTTGTTGTGAAGGACTTGAAGAACGACCAATTCTGTACGTTCAAGAAAAATTGTCTCTGTTATCAGAAGGACATCATGTGAGATGGGCTTGGGAATCTACCTCTGTTAAATAAACATTAACATTTTCTTAATCAAAACAGTAAACATTCATGGATTGTTTGGAGAGGCAGAGCATCAGAAAGCATGCATTAATCTCAACAGTCATTCAATTTTTGTCATTTTATTCTGTACAAATTTATGACAGAGTGATGCAAAAATAGTCATCCTTATCTAATACTTTCTTTATTTGTCTTGTTACACCAATACTCTCTACTTATTGACTTATCTAAAGCAGATTTAACATTGCTTTTCTGTTTAACAACCTGTTTATGTCAACCAACATTATGTAATTTAATTGACCTTTGAAGTGATATCTGAACTATTCGGTCAACATGTTTTGTTTTTTAATGGAAATACCTGGGCAGATTTATTTACAAAGAAAAGGGTGTTGCCACTTTGTATTAATTCCACAGACAGCTTCGCTACAACAGGCTAAATCATGTAGATAATAAATTAGAATAATAGCATAATTCATGAATTTGTCAAATCATAAATACTTTAAAGTGTCTCAATTTTCAGAATGAAAACACTCTGGTAACACAGGTAAACTCCAGGGGTATTGGCTAGAGTTTCCGAGTGTTTTGATGAGTGTAGAAATGCCAATGGCACCAGCCGTTGCAGATGGCTTGAGACTGGCTGGGGGGGGGGGGTTATAGGTTAGGGGAGAGAATATTTGAAACTAGAATTTTTAATAGTATTTTCAGCATTCTGATAACATATTTTTGGAGAAAATTTAAGTTGCATAAAGGGTGTTGATGAGTTGATAGTACGCTATTTTGAATTTTGGTAAATTGCACGCTAGTACATTAATATATCTAGTTGTTACTTGTGCACAAGTAATAATAAACTAACACAGCTACATACTTTCTCAGATTATATATTTTGCTGCATTTATATTCAGTGGCATAAACATGATACAATTTTGCTGCGAAAAGAAGTGACCAGCTTTATATTGAGCAAAGATGCTCAACATGCCCTAAAATGACAAGCGATAAACAGAACTTTCCCAAGTAGAATTTCTTATAGGTTCGCAACTTTGTTTATACAATATATTAGAGGCTAGATCGTGTGACAAAACTAAATCGGCTATTTACACATACACTACAACGTGTTTAATTTTAAAATCTTACCGTGATACCGACGAAGATATTCCCCCAAAAGCGAGAACTATATCATTCAAGAACTAAATAACGTCAAAGCGTTAAACAGCTAGCTATAGAAGAACAAACGAATGCAAAGATGTGAAATTAGAGCATGCTTGCTTGGATGATGATTCCATATTTGGGCATTTTCGTACAAACGTCGAATTTGGAAATATCCGATGCGCTCCCGAGTTTGATGTTGAAGCCATTTATGGGCACATGCGTAAATATGCGGAATACGGAAAATTACGAAATTAGAATCCTCCTATACAAACAACCCCCAAATTTTGCTCACACGATGACATATGTGTCTACTTACAGTAGACAAAAAATGAGTTCCTCGTAGCATTAAAATTAATGACAATATACATTATTGTAGATCCAGTGTACAATGTTTAGAATTTGCCTAGTACATGCAGGCATATTAACACCCATTTTAATCTCCAATATTTATTTCTGTATTTCAATAAAATTATGATTTGAAAATGATCATATGAACAGACGACCTGGGAATTGCTAAATAGGCTGTACTTCAAAAAATGGCAATGGAATACGAAAGCTGGTATACTGTTCTCAGTTGTTTGGTTTTGGAGCTTGGTAGTATATGGAGTTCAAAGTCAAAATCATGCCTTTTCATTGATCCTTTTGTAATCTTTTAATTTTTAAGCTTTTAATATATTGCTGTCACCATATCTGCAAGTTGATAATAGGTTTTATTTTCGTCTGCTTTGGGCGATTTTATATTCCGATGGTAAGTGTTCACGAACTTTGGAGTTTTGCAATAAGCCATTAAAAATTTGAACCAAGGAAATTTGAAAGGAAATTGCATGTTTGGCTTTAAGTCAGTGTTCGAAATTTGGAATTCCTTTCTAGGTGCTCCCGCTTTGACAATCTATTTTCAATGAAAACCTAGGTCAATATATTTTTAGACACAGCGTAGTGCATAGAGCATTGAGAGCAACTAAATGCAGCTATAGAATTTATAACAGACTTCCAGAAAGTTTTGCTACATGTAATCAGCATGCAGTTTATTTGCTACTGTTCTCTACATTGATCGATATTTTCTACTCGAATCACAAACCGCGCTCATTACATGCGTAACCATACTTAACAAATACAAAACGACATGCTAAAATGAAACCAATTCTCAAATTCAAGAAAACAATTCTTGCTCCATAAAGTAAATGTTTAGGTTTGTAAAACGTTCAGGTAAATCAAACGCTAATACTGTCTATTAAGAAGCGCAAGTGTGAATATTCGGTCTAGAAAAATATTCACAGAATATTCTCACGTATTATATGTTCGAATACTAGGTGTGTCATATTCCAACATATTCATGTTTGAATACCACCAATATTCTCACAATATTTGCTGGTAATACGTTGGAATATGTGTCAATACTAAATAGTATACTAGAATATTCTAAATAGTATTCATAAGTATTTGCGCTAGAATATTGCGTTTTTCATGCAGTGTAGTGTTAGAACATCTTTGTGTCTCAAGCTGCGTGAAATGAGCCGATCGCCTTATTTCCCCCCATTTAAACAATGATGCACAATGTGTTCCTTATCTAAAAGTAATTTAACTAAGTACTTACCTTTACAATGTGAAAAATACAAAAATTCCTGTCTGACCATACCGAAACTCATACCTTCGATTAGCTCTTCATCAGCCACTTGGTTGTTTTTAAAAAGTGGTCTCATTTTTGCTCGTATTGTTTCATCCACTAACAGGGCTGGATTAACGCTTCGTGGGGCTCGCGGCATATTTTCAGCATGTCTCTCAAATAAAGAGTTTATCAGATGCAATGAAAACCGTATTGTATTTTGAATTAAGTTAGAAGAACAGTTTGAGTGTAATTTCAACCAAATATTTAGCACCATAATATGTACATGTTAAAGGTAAAATGTTAAGCATAGCTAGCTAGTAGACTAGACTGTAAACTATGACTGACATAGATATTTTTACTCTGTAGATTCCCTATAAATGTTACGCTTACGAGATTTTTTTAGCGCAAAACCATTAATTAGAGATGACATGTCAATACTACGAAGAACATTGGTCTCAATGTTGAGCAGAGCAAGGCTATTAAGTCGCTCCTGCGTCATGCATGATCGAAGATGACTCTTTAGTAATTTTAGTTTTGAGAACGATCGTTCACCAGAACAGTTTGATACCATCATGCTTAGGTAGATACGAAACGCAATAACAGTGTTTGAAAATACAGTTTCCAAATTGTTTGAAACAAGAAGCCTGTATATGCGCAGCTCTAGCCACTCCACGTTAAATTTGGTGTCATCTTCCGTGTCACTGCCCTCATTCGTCTCATCCAGTGATACAAATGGGGTTGAAGAATGTGAATGGGCAGTTATATCAAATACTTTCTTAGCTAACTCGGTATTGAGAAAACTAGAACGCTGCAGCAATTCATCAGACAGACTGGCTTCCAGATCACTAGGGAATGCTTCTTGCAGGCTTTTTGCACTTTTTATCTCTTCTTCATTTGTAAGGTCTGCGAGTTTTTGCAAAACCAAATCTTCTGCAATAATTGCATAAGCACTCAGTCTTTTTTGTAACTCAGCACCGAGACTGTCGATAATTACCAAGAATGTACATGTAGGAAACTTGTCATCTGAAGTCTGCAACAATTCAGGGGCTGATCCTGGCTCCTCATAACAGCGATTTAGTTTACGTACTCGCTTGCCTTCTTCTGCATACTGGTCGCATTCACTAAGTTTTTTGCCTTCAGCTTCAAATTCTTCAAATCTTGTATGCAGTGACTGGACAAATTCAATTAGCAACTCAAATAGAGCAACGGCGCTGTTAAGTCTTGATCGGCTGATTGCAAAGCTTGACTTGTCCTGTGAAAACGTTGCAAAATCTGATGTCACAAAGCTGCAAGAATTCCAATTTCAAGTCAGTCTATGTCAGAGGCAAGGATACCAGCTTCATGTTTGGCTTCTCATCTTCTTCAGTACGTATTTCTTCTGAAGCGGCGTTAATTTCATCATATCCTTTCACTAGAGCTTTAGTGGCGTCCGCATGTGCTGACCATCAAGTATCAGACATACGTTTGACTGTGGGAAGGCTTTTGCTTGAAAGCTTGCCAGTCAGAACTTTCCAACGATGAGGTGAAGCTGCAAAGGAGTACAAATGCTGGAGGAAGCTGAAGAATCCAGTGGCGTTCTGACAACAATTTGCCGACAACTGTCCAACAAGATTAAGGGAATGTGCGACGCAGGGCACATACTCCGCTAGGTTACAATGCTGCCAAATAATGGACTGTACGGTGGCCCAGAAGGGACATCGCTGCAAACAAAATAAATGCTATTAACAAAATGAAATTTACCGCCAACATTGTTAAATGTATACACCTCACTGCTAACAAAAGCCAAAATACACACGGCAAACCAAAAAAACAACTGCACATTGCAAACAAAAAACAACTCCACACTGCAAACAAAAAGCAACTGCACACTGCAAACAAAAAACAACTGCACGCTACAAACAAAAAACAACTGCACACTGCAAACAAAGAACACAAACGCTGTTGCGTCGTCACAATTAAATGTCCATTGCTTTAGTCGTTGATTTCGTGGCACGTATCAAAATGATTTCCCATGGTTACGAAGAACTTCCCCGTGGAAGTGAATGATATATCGTCGAACATTATTTCCACAAGGGGTTTACCAACAACCAAATTGTGTTGATATTGGGATTGCATCATGATATATCTATGCACGAACGCACGCTCAAGCGACGATTGCAAAGCTATGGCCTTAAAAGATGCTAAGCATTTGACAATGAACTTCTCGAACACGCCAGGGAAATAATAACCCGAGAAATCGAACTTGGTCCAGACCAGCTAAATGGATACCACACAATGTGGCACATTCTTCGAGTTTGTTATCATATTCGAGTCCCCCGAAGTTTTGTATCGTCAGTTTTAAAAGAAATTGATCCTAGAGGGGTAGAAGAAAGGAAACATCGTTGTTTTCAACATCGTACGTACCAGCTCTATGGACCAAACTTTACATGGCATTTGGACGGATATGACAAGCTAAAGCCGTTTGGCTTTAGCGTCCATGGGGCTATAGACGGTTTTAGTAGGAAGATTATCTGGCTTAAAGTCCAGAGATTAAATAAAGATCCTAGAACAATAGCAAAGTACTTCTTACGAGCAGTTACAGAAGTATCTGGATGTCCAAGCTGTGTATACACGTATAAGGGAACCGAAAACGGCACTCTTGTGGCAATGCAGTGTTATTTGCGTTCAGACTTACAAGATGAATATGCAGCCACGAAAGCACACAAGTACGTACTAAGCACTTGAAATCAAAAGATTGAATGTTTTTGGTCATCGCTTAGAAAACAAAGAGCCGGGTGGTGGATTGATTTTTTTGAAGATCGACACCAATCAGATCTGATCGACCTTACATGTGAAATTGAGCAAGAAGCTCTTTGGTTTAGCTTTTCTAATGTTCTCCAGTCTGATGTGGACAAATTCAAAGAGTATCACAACTCCCATACCATCCGAAAGTCAAGGCACGCTGTCGTGTCAGGCATTCCAGACATAATGTACTTCCTTCCTGAGGAGTTTGGAAAAGTTGATTGCTTGAAGGACGTTTCACCGCAAAAACTCAATGAATTGAAAGTCAGACTAGACAGCGAAACAGACGTGCCAAACAGTCTGGGAAGATTATATCGAATATCTCATGACAAATAACGGCTTTTCATACCCATCGTCTATCGCCGAAGCTGGTGTCTTATTTGAAAGGCTTGTGCAATATGCTAAAGGCAATTTATAGTGGTTACCATATAGACTAGTTTCTCTGTTCATATATAAAAACATTGTTTGATGTTCATATTGACTTCCGTTATTTAATATGACTTTATTAAGGAGGTACTTCAAGGTTTAACTACCGCGATTTAGTTCTTATATAGAAAACAATAAGAATTGTTACATACCATGTACACAAAAACTAATGTGGTGCTTTTAAACAATTATAGGGTTGAAGCTTTAATCAAATATATATATATATATATATATATATATATATATATATATATATATATATCCACTGTTTCCAAGTCATACAAATAGAGTGCTCAATACCGAAGTAGAGCGAAATAGATAAAACAACTTTGAGTTACTTCATAGATTTTATTTACTACAAATTTGTTTCGTATAGTAGGCAAAAGCCTACTACACTCGTCAGGTAAAATCGCAACTGGAGCCTATGTGCGGAATATGAGATGTATAAGCGTGAAATGCGTGATGTAATATGTGTAATGTAATATGTGTAATGTCTATATAAGGTATGCGTGCTTTGTGCGCCCATAAATTGAGATACTGCTATTTGCTGCAAAGCAAATGCTTTTTCCTGTGTCTGCAGCCCGATACAAGTTCATTTCTACAGTTAAGGGAGCTAAGTTCTGGATGGCGGATAATAACAAATTTCTCATATAAGCAAAGGTTACAGCGCTTTGTAGCATTCGAGTATGGCTTGCATTTCTTTAAAATTTTCCATTTGATGGAGAACTTCACGTCTGCGTCCTTCAGAGACCAAATGTGTTTACTGAGTTCCGTGGAGTTTCTATACTTATCGTGCCGAAATGAAGTGTTATGGTTTGCGTATCTTGTCTTGAACTTTCCTTCTGTTAACCCTACGTAACTGTTTTCTTCACTGTTGTCCTCTCGTGTCACGATAGCCTGATACACAATTCCTTCATTCAGACATTTTCCATCAAGCGGGCAGGCATTCGGCTGCCGAGAATTGCATGCGTTGTCGATGGCAGAGGAAGTCCGGACTTCTCTTCTAAGTATGGACTGATTCTTTGCCGTGATGAGTTTCTCCATGCTGGGCATGCAGCTGTAGCTTAACTTCACGGTGTTCCTGTTAAAAATTTTGTGCAGTAGGTTGCTCTTGGGGAAGCATTCATCGACAATTTTCAGGAAGGTATGGCCGATGTTGGTGGCTACATTAGCGTTGTAGGGTGGGTTAAACCATAGAATGTTTCTTTGCCTGGATCTTTTGTCTTTGCTTGGTTGTGGGTCGAAATTTAAGTTGTAATTATAGCCGCTTTTCCTGAGGGCTTCTTGGTGTGGGGGTGCGGCAGAGTCAAAGGAGCGCTTGTCAGACGAGATGTTGGACAGCCTTCGGTTGATTGCTGCGGGTAGGTTACGTAGAATTGGTGGCGGGTGATTGCTGTGGCGATTGATGTACTGCGGTGTATTTCCGGGCTTTGTGTAAGGTCTAAAGGACTGCGTTCTCAAGTCAAGGGTAACATCGAGAGTTACTAAAGAATCTAGCAAAGAATCTCGCCCTTGCCGACCGAATTGACGCGCTTGCTGAGAAGAACGCTTTCGTGACGTTAAAGGACCATAAACCAAACTTTAACAACAATCCAACGTGCAGGCTTATTAATCCATCCAAATCAGAAATCGGCAAAGTCAGCAAGAAAATCTTGGAGAGAATCAACTCGAAAGTGGTTAAAGCAACCGGGTTAAACCAGTGGAAAGATACAGAATCGGCTCTCGCATGGTTCAAGAACATCCCTGACAAACCAGATCACTCGTTCATCTGTTTTGACGTGGTTGATTTCTACCCATTAATTTCAGAGGATCTACTTACCAAAGCTTTGTCGTTCGCGGCCGAATATGACGAGATAACCGAAGAAGAGAAGGAAATTGTCATCCAAGCTAAGAGGTCGGTGCTCTTTAACGACAATCAAACCTGGTGCAAGAAATCTGCCAACTCACACTTTGACGTCACTA